>JARQOD010000005.1:387576577-387755938 GCA_033576555.1 Oophaga sylvatica | reverse complement strand
GTCTCTGAAAAGTCAAGGACAGCAGGATGTGACCTCACAGTCAGCTCCGCTACATCTAGATGGCAGGCTGCATGGTTGCATGACGCGTCCATACAGCCTGTCATCCAGCAGAGCAGACCCGAACCATATTCACTTGAATAGGGGGTCCGACAATACAGTGTTTGACACTCTGGCATGTGCTTGACAGCGCTGCAAACACTGCTTCTGATAGGCGGTAAAACCATCTCCGCTGGTCAGAGAGCGGCGGTTCCCATGCTGTCAAAAGACAGCGTGAGTGCTCAGCTGTGATTGGAGGTACAAAGCTTACCTCTGGTCACTGGTGTCAGCTGATGGGACTATTACTCTTATCATCCGACACCTTCTGCCACTAACAACAGCAAGGGCAGGAGTGGCGGATGGCAGTATTCATCAACCGCTCCTGCGCTGTAAATAAATAATTAAAAAAAAACATTTGTGGGTTCCCTGTATTTTTGATAACCAGCCAGGCAAAACTCACAGCTGGGGGCTACAACCCTCAGATGTCAATGTTAGCAAGGCTGGTTATCAAGAATAGAGGGGTCCCCATGCTGTTTTTTCAATTATTTAAGCAAATAATTAAAAAATATGGCGTAGTGTCCCCCCATCTTTGACAACCAGCCTTGCTAAAGCTGACAGCTAGTAGTAGTTATTGTCAGGCTGGTAAGGGGCCATGGATATTGGCCCCTCCCAGCCTAAAATAGCAGCTTGCAGCCACCCAGAAAAGGCACATCTATTAGATGCGCCAATTCTGGTACTTTGCCCAGCTCTTCCCATTAGCCTTGTAACGGTGGCAAGTAGGGTTCATATTTGTGGGGTTGATGTCACCTTTGTATTGTCCGGTAATATCAAGCCACGGTTTAGTAATGGAGAAGCATCTATAAGGCACCTATTACAAATCATATAGTTAAATGGTAAATAAAGACACAGCCAGAGTAATGTCTTTTATTAGAAATAAAACAAAACACAGTTTTCCATTTTTATTTAAAAATAATAAACACAGCTATACTCTCCTAACGCCTAATTCCTCCTGTAATAAACCAAAAATAAAAAACAAACATAGCCCTCACCTCTCTGTCGTTCTGTCCCACGCAGTAATCCATGTCTTGGCGATAATTAGTTTTCAACCTGGACGGTGCCAAGATGCGATCATCCAGGCTGACAACCACTGGTGACTGAGCTGCTGCGAGCGCAGCCTCAGTGACTAGCAGTGACGTCACTGGGGCTGCGTTCCTAGCTGGGTTGAACTGCGGTGTCCTCAGAGAAATCCCCGCTAGCACCGTGAGAAAGTCACACGGTGCAGAGGTGAGTTCACCGCAGTTAAATTCTCCCGGTGAACTCGCCTCTGCACCGTTCGACTTTCTAGATATTACAAAAATTAAAAATACATTAAAGTTTAAATCATCCCCCTATTGCCCCATTCAAAATAACACAATAAAAAATGCACATATTTGGTATTTGTGTTCAAAAATTTCCGATCTATGAAAATATAAAATAAATTAATCCAATTGGTAAACGGTGTATTGAGAAAAAAATGGAAACTGCAGAATTACTTTTTTTTGGCCGTTGCAACATTGCAATAAAATGCTATAACAGATGAGCAAAACATTGTATTTTCCCAAAAGTGGTATTAATAAAAACACCAACACAAAAGATAAGCCCTCATCCAGCTCCAGATCTTGAAAAATGGAGATGCTAAAGGTCTTGGAAAATGGCGACATTTTTTTTTTCTAACAAACTGTGGATTTTTTTCACCACTTAAATAAAAAAAGAACATATACGTGTTTGGTATCTGCGTACTCGTGCTGACCTGGAGAATCATAGTGGCAGGTCAGTTTAAGAATCACCTTAACGTGGCTGCCAGGTACACATGAATTGGCCAATTTATGTACTAAGCATTCTCAAGTGTTTGGTATCTGCGTACTCGTACTGACCTGGAGAATCATAGTGGCAGGTCAGTTTTAGAATCGCCTTAACGTGGTTGCCAGGTACACATGAATTGGCCAATTTATACACTAAGCATTCTCATTTTTTCATATTTCTAGTGCAGTAATGCAATTCAATTTTCATATTTCATGTTTACATGGTATAGCGCTATAGAGTGCTGCCTTATTTGTTTGATTATATTTGAGTTGGCTACTCTAGGTAAGCACCTGCTCAGACCTGATTTATGTTTGAATGTGACAGTCATTTTTTTTTATATTTTTATGATTGTTTTAGTATTTAGTGAAGATGGTAAATAAAAAACTCAAAAAACAGTTGCTGAATTGCACTTTTTTTTCAATTTCACCACACTTGGAATTTTTTTCCCATTTTCCAGTACATTATATGGTAAAATCAATGGTGTCGTTCAAAACTACAACTCAGCCTGCAAAACATAAGCCCTCACACTTGCCATATTGACGGAAAAGTAAAAAGGTTATGGCTCTAGGAAGAAGGGGAGCAAACAACGAAAACGCAAGAACAGATAAATGCAAGGAATTGAAGGGGTTAAATAATTAAATGCACAAAATAACATTGTAATAGAGAGAAATTAAACTAAAAATTACACATCACATAGGGAAATGAAATTACATAAAAATCCAGAATGTAAAGTGGCACCCCCATGGTGTTATACCTCATAAATGTGATACAACAAGATATAATGTAATAATTACATAAAAAATGTAATACAAAATACTGACAAGAATAATATTAAAAAAAACAATGCTCATTGTCCAGATTTATCACGTGATGGCAGGTGTGAGAATTCTCTGGTGCCGGAGACGAGACCAGGTGGTCATGTGACCACAAGTATGTGATATGCATACTTGTGGTCACATTCCGACTAGACGTTCTGACTAAACGTACTTGTATTTTTCACTTCAATTTTTAGTAAAACTGTGCGCATACCTTTTTTTTTTTTTACTGTATCCCCATTGCATAGAGCCGTACTTTGCCTTGTTGTATTTTGTTTCACCGTATGCTATTGTAACTATCATTGCAAAATATAATAGTACATTTTTTCCTTTAGATGATAGTTGTCAACATAATGCTGCTTTATCTATAGTCATAAATTAATGTTCATAATCTTCATCAATTAAGTTAAATTGTATCCATGAAGATAATTCTTCTAATGCGCAACTGGATCTTACTTTATTGTGAAGAAAAAGTCGTGTACAAGTGTAATGGAAGGATAATCAATTACAGAGCATCCTGTATGTCTGCGGTGATACAAATAATGTACTTTTCTGTCCTTCTTACAGACCACAATGAGGGGCAGATGAAGCAAAATTCACATAGCAGAAAGCAGCGAAGATGAAGACAAATGGGAAATTGTGAAATCATCATGTTGCTTGTCTAATGGCTTTATTTTGAGTAGTGAATATCAATCGTAGCAGTAGTGGAAAAAAACATACACAAATATATTAAACAGTGAAATGTAACCTGTGAACATAATACACTAGGATATCCCTTTTATCATATAATTTTCATTTCCAAATGCAAAATTTAAAAAGTGATGAGCAGCCACTTCTGTATGAATTAAATACAAACACCAAATAAATGTCCAGCATATACAATTCTCTAAATGGTATTCAAAACTACAGGTATGCAAAATTGACAACTTTAATATACATGAACACATTGGTAGCCATTGTTTTTTTTCCTGCATTTTGTAAAAAAAACAATGAAGCCAATGTGTCTCGATGAAAAAACTATTATTATTATTATTTATTTATAGCGCAGGCACCGGCTGATGAATGCTCCCATCAGTGGCACCTGCTCTCGCTGTAATCAGTGACAGCATGCATAGGTGATGGGAGTAGTACTCATCAGGCGTAGGCTGATGGGAGTAGTAGTCCCATCTGCCGACGCCTGCGACAGGCAGTAAACTTTTTACCGCCACTCACAGCTGCTCGCTCACGATGTCATCTGACACCATGAGAATCACAGCTCTCTGACCAGCGGCAATGATCTTACCGTCGAGCAGAGGCACCATTTCAATAAGGGCCGGGTTTGGGTACTGTTCTGGTACCCAAACCAAACTTTTTTCTAAATGTACAGCCAGACCCGAACATCCAGGGGTTCTTGACATCTGATACAAGACGTTGCCTCTTCTCCAATGCTTTTTCATCCTTCAATATCCTAAAAGAAACTTCATTTTAAAGGGAATCTGTCACCCTAAATTGGCGGGATATTTAAATGATGGCAGTCAGGTCAGATGGGCGGTGTTTTGGGTACTTGCCTTAACATGTTGTTCGCCGCTGTCTCCATTATTTCTGGGAATTGTAGTCGTTGCCCTCCATATAACGTTGGACTTAAAGGGATTTTCCCATGAACAAAGCACACAATCAATAGATCTTGGAATAAAAATTAGTTCCACAATTGGATGTATTAAAAAATGTTCCTGTGCTGAGATAATCTCATAATTACTGCTGCTATGTGCTGTGTAATGGCTGTGTCTGAAAATATAGAAACATGATTGGCACAAACCACATCTCCTGGCTGGGTAGGACTCAAGAAAGTATACAGACAGGATGTCATGGGTTTGTAGCTGATTCTTTGTTTGAGCTACAACATTGTTTAAAAACAGGCAGGAAGATGTTTTACCTCACAGAAAGAATCAGCTGTGATCCCATGCTGTAATGACTGTATACTCTTTTGCTTCCTCCCTGCCCAGGAGCTGTGTTATGATCAGACCATGTTCCTGTACTGTCAGACACAGCCATTACACAGTACATAGCAGGGGCATATTTCTAAGACTATCTTAGCATTGAAAAAAATTTTTGGGCACATTCAAGTGTGGAACTTATTTTTATTCCAAGATCTATTGACTAAAATGTACTTTGTTCATAGGAAAACCTCTTTAACCCCTTTACGATCTTTGACGTAAGCAGGGCCGCCATCAGGGCATTACAGCCCTTACTAATGTATGGGGCCCGGTGCTTTAGGGGGGCCCGCCCGCCGCCCCAGCACGCTGGCAGCACGGTCTGGCAGCAGGCGCAGCGCTTCGCTGCTTTATATTCCCCACTGTCCCCAGTCCTGACCTCCTGGCTGGCAAATTAAATGGGCAGGCACTGTAGCTTTAAGCTACGGCCCCCCTGATGCATCATGGTCCAGCCATGACGTCACACGCTGCTCTGCTCCACTTCCTCATTCTGGAGCAGAGCGAGCAGCGTGTCACTTCGGTGTGCTGTGCCTGACACACACTGCCAAGTGGCTGGGAGCGGCGGACCGGACCGGGTGCAGGCGGCAGGCAAGCTCAGCACTGCAGGGTGAGTAGTCTGTCGCAGGGGGGCCCGGCCAGGACAGCCGCAGCGCCAGCATCCACCACGCACCACCAACAGGGCCCAGGGCAGGAAGGGGGGGCCCAGCATCCACCAAATGGGCCCCCAGGGCAGGCGGGGGGGCCGCAGGCGCAGCATCCAGCAACAGGGGGCCTGGGGACCCTGTTGCTGGATGCTGCGGGCCCCTCCTGCCTGCCCTGGGCTGGGGCCCTGTTGGATTGCTGCGTGCGGCCCCCCCCGCCTGCTCATCATATGGGTGCATAAAATTTATGGAGCATCATATGGCAGCATAATCTTTGGAGCATCATATGGCGGCATAATCTATGGGGCATCATATGGCGGCATAATCTTTGGAGCATCATATGGCGGCATAATCTTTGGAGCATCATATGGCGGCATAATCTTTGGAGCATCATATGGCGGCATAATCTATTGTAGCATCATTTGGTGGCATAATCTTTGGAGCATCATATGGCGGCATAATCTATGGGGCATCATATGGCGGCATAATCTTTCGAGCATCATATGGGGCATAATCTTTGGAGCATCATATGGCGGCATAATCTATGGGGCATGATATGGCGGCATAATCTTTGGAGCATCATATGGCGGCATAATCTATGGGGCATCATATGGCGGCATAATCTTTGGAGCATCATATGGGGCATAATCTTTGGAGCATCATATGGCGGCATAATCTATGGGGCATTATATGGCGACATAATCTTTGGAGCATCATATGGCGGCATAATCTATGGGGCATCATATGACGGCATAATCTTTGGAGCATCATATGGGGCATAATCTTTGGAGCATCATATGGCTGCATAATCTATGGGGCATCATATGGCTGCATAATCTATGGGGCATCATATGGCGGCATAATCTTTGGAGCATCATATGGGGCATAATCTATGGGGCATCATATGGGGCATAATCTTTGGAGCATCATATGGCGGCATAATCTATGGGGCATCATATGGCGGCATAATCTTTGGAGCATCATATGGCGGCATAATCTATGGGCATCATATGACGGCATAATCTTTGGAGCATCATATGGGGCATAATCTTTGGAGCATCATATGGCGACATAATCTATGGGGCATCATATGGAGCATAATCTTTGGAGCATCATATGGCGGCATAATCTATGGGGCATCATATGGCGGCATAATCTTTGGAGCATCATAAGGCGGCATAATCTATGGAGCATCATATGGGGGAATATTCATCTATGGAGCATCATATGGCGGCATAATCTATGGGGCATCATATGGCGGCATAATCTATGGGGCATCATATGGCGGCATAATCTATGGAGCATCATATGGCGGCATAATCTATGGAGCATCATATGGCAGCATAATCTATGGGGCATTATATGGCGGCATAATCTATGGAGCATCATATGGCGGCATAATCTATGGAGCATCATATGACGGCATAATCTATGGAGCTTCATATGGGGGCATAAAATCTATGGAGCATCATATGGGGGAATATACATCTATGGAGCATCATATGGCGGCATAATCTATGGAGCAGAAAATTTATGGAGCATCATATGGGGGAATATACATCTGTGGAGCATCATATGGCGGCATAATCTATGGAGCATCATATGGCGGCATAATCGATGGAGCATCATATAGGGCATAAAATCTATGGAGCATCATATGGGGGTATAAAATCTAAGGGGCATCATATGGGGGTATAAAATCTATGGGGCATCATATGGGACATAAAATATATGGAGCATCTTATGGGGGCATAACTTTTATGGAGCAGCATATGGGCCATATTATTCTATGGAGCATCTTATGGGGCCATTATTAACCTTTATGGAGCATTATATGGGAGGTATTTTGTATGCCGTGTACCGCCGGACCAGAAGTGCGTCATCCGGACAGGAAGTGACACGGCGCAACATGATCTGATGTAATCGCGCATGCGCGATAGCGGTAGCAGCCGCCATGTTTTCGGTGGGAAAAGGCAAATATAAGTAGGACTATGAGAGACACTAATCTGTATAGGAGACAAAATCTAGGGGGAGGAGACTAGAGGCCTGCTGATGTGGCGCCGTGTCACTTCCGGTCCGGATGACGCACTTCCAGTCCGGCTTTACACGGCGCCGCATTTAAACCCCCATTTGCTCCCTTCCCCTACACCTGGTCACCCAGCAGACAAGGCAGGGCGCAGGAGCGCCGCCTGTAAACCTGTACATTCGCTTCTTAAGGTATGTCTTTGATTCAAAGCGGTTCACCCCATCTGCCATCACTCTGGGCTGCAACTTATGCCACATTTACCCCATGTAGGCTCTGTGGACGCCATCCAGGACATGTTTTAACCCCGTCCAGGGCACATTTAACCCCTACTTTTTGTACACGGCAGGGCGCAGGTGCGCCGCCTATATTCTCATTTCATCCACCTCCAAAGGTATGTTTTCATGTAAATAGTCCACTCCATCTGCCACTATAATGGGCTATAATTTGTGTTCCATTTGCCCTGTACAGGCTATCAGGACGCCGCTCAGGACAGACTTTACCCTAGTCTGGATACATTTAACTCCTGCTCTTTGTACACAGCAGGTAATCTCTGACATTTCAATGATGGTGACCCCTATTTCCCTATATTTAATCATTTTGATATTATCTGCAGCATCTGGCTCTGCTATAAGGGAATTTACAAAGAATTTATTGCCTCTACTATGTGCCATATCTCTGTTGTACTAATTTTACAAGGTAGAAATGCGCTACTTCTTTGTTTCTTATATCATTGTGCTTTTGTTCTACTATGATTATATAAATCGTTACTCTATGTATCTCCATGTTGAGATTGTATAATGATGCTCCATATGTACTTTAACGATATATTCTACTTTCTGGATTATTATATATGATCCAGCCCATATCTGTATATATGTTATATATGTATATGTAATCACTATATAATTGCCTCACACTATGTTTCTTCTATTTTTCTCTAGTACCCTATGATTAATATCCGGGAGGGTCGAAACGTTGGGTATCTGTATATTGTACATATTATTATTACGGCACTGGCACTTTCTTCTTTTGGATTGAATAATTTTTCAAATAAAAATATTTTTCTGCATAGTAATCAATTGTAGTGTGCGGTGAATTTTGCTCTTCCTATATTTGTTGGTGCCGCTTAGGACCAATTCACCAGCACCTCCTATACACTAGACTTGAGTGCACACCATTTCACCCATATTACCTTGTCGTGGTGGTGGCTTAAAAAAATCTTTTGGTCAAAACAAAAGCTGATGGCTATGCATGTGATTTGATGTTAATGTGTCATTGGTGAGGGCGTGGTGCAGAAGTGGAGTTTTTCCAAGAAAAGGCGGAGGGATTTTGGATGGTTCGCGTGGTGGAGGAGGAGCTAGGGTGGAGGCGGAACTTGGGGTGGAGCTTAAAGGGGGCCCCATAAATTTTGCCAGTATGGGGCCCCAAAATTCCTAGTGGCAGCCCTGGACGTAAGTTTATGTTATATTCGTGAACCCTTACGATGATGTAATCTTACGCCATAGAGAACGTGTAGCCACAGGAGCGGTAACCATGCAATCTCTGCCGAGAACATGACGTAAGTAATAGCCGAGACCCAGGTGTCACTGCTAGGAGCTGTGCCTGTACTCGTCCGGGGTTATTTATCCCCTAAAAGCTGCTATCATTATCGATTGCAACATTTAGAAGGTTGGGAAAGGGACAGGGCTTCTTGTCCCTTAAGATTGAAGCTCCCGCAATGTCATTGCAAGGGCACGATTGTTGCCATTGCAACCCAAAGTCATCATGATGGCAAGCCTGTTAGACCATGTCGGCAGTACTATCTAAGACGCTTCTGTCAGTGCAGCACTGACAGGTATAATACATTGCAATGCTTGTCGAAGTAATGAAAGTTAAAAACCCATAGAGGGACTAAGAAATTTAAAAAAACTTTTTAAAACATTGTAAAAATATTTTTTAAAAATCACAAAATAAAAAATAATAAATGAAAAAAATATTATACCAATAAATACATATATTTATCTAAAACCAAAAATAAACAAAGAAAGTACACATATTTGATATTGCTAAGTCTGTAACAATCTGAACTATAAAACTGTCTAGTTAACCCCTTCAGTGAACACCGTAAAAACATAAACAAAAAAGAGACAAAAAACTGTGCTTTTCCATCATACCACCGAACAAAAATAAGAAAAAAACGTGAACAAAAAGTAGTAAAGAAATAAAAATGGTATAGCTGGAAATGTCATCCTATCCCGCAAACAACAATCCACCATAAAGCTCTATCAGGGGAGAAATAAAAAAGTTATAGCTCTCAGATTATAGCCATGCAAAAGCAATCCTTTTTTCTAAAAAAATTATTTTCATTGTGTAAAAGTGGCAAAACATAACAAAATGACATAAATGTGGTATCACTGTAATCGTACGGGCCCAAAGAAAAAAGTTGTCTTATCACTTTTACCACCTGGAGAACGACAAAGAAACTAAAAAAAAAATTCCTGAAATACTGGCTTTTGTTCATTCTGCCTCCCACTAATCAGAATAGAAAGTGATCAAAAAATGTTATGTGCCTGAAAATGGTACCAATAAAAACATCAACTCGTCCAGCAAGAAACGAGCCTTCATACGACTCTGTTGTGAAGTATCCACAATCAATGATGGTTTCAGGAGCCATGTCATCTGCTGGTGTAGGTCCACTGTGTTTTATCAAGACCAAAGTCAGTGCAGCCCTCTACCAGGAAATTTTAGAGCACTTCATGATTCCCTCTGCCAACAAGCTTATTGAGGATGGAAATTTCATTCTCCAGCAGGACTTGACCACTCTGCCAAAAGTACACTGTGGTTGATCACTGTGCTTGATTAGCGAGCAAACTCGTCTGACCTTAACCCCATAGAAAATCTATGGGGTACTGTCAAGAGGAAGATGAGAGACACCAGACCCAACAATGCAGACGAGCTGAAGGCTGCTATCAAAGCAACCTGGGCTTCCATAACACCTTAACAGTGCCACAGGCTGATCGCCTACATGCCACGCCGCATTGATGCAGTAATTGATGCAAAAGGAGCCCCGACCAAGTATTGAGTGCATTTACTGAACAAAAATTTCAGTAGGCCAACATTTCGGATTTTAACACCCTTAACTCCCGAGGGTGATTTGCACGTTAATGACTGGGCCAATTTTTACAATTCTGACCACTGTCCCTTTATGAGGTAATAACTCTGGAACGCTTCAACGGATCTTGGCCGTTCTGAGACTGTTTAAATTTTGTGACATATTGTACTTCACGTTAGTGGTAAAATTTCTTCAATATAACTTGTGTTTATTTGTGTAAAAAACAGAAATTTGGCGAAAATTTGGAACATTTCGCAATTTTCAAAATTTGAATTTTTATGCTCTTAAAACTGAGAAATATGTCACACAAAATAGTTAAATAACATTACCACATGTCTACTTTTCATCAGCACAATTTTGGAAACAAATATTTTTTATTAGGTTATAAGGGTTAAAAGTAGACCAACGATTTCTCATTTTTACAACAAAATTTACAAAGCCTTTTTTTTTAGGGACCACCTCACATTTGAAGTCACTTTGAGGGGTCTATATGGCAGAAAATACCCAAAAGTGACACCATTATAAAAACTGCACCCCTCAAGCTGATCAAAACCACATTCAAGAAGTTTATTAACCCTTCAGCTGTTTCACAGGAGCAGAAGCAACGTGGAAGGAAAAAATGAACATTTAACTTTTTAGTCACAAAAATGATCTTTTAGCAACAATTTTTTTATTTTCACAAGTGTAAAAGGAGAAAATGGACAGATAAAGTTGTTGTGCAGTTTCTTCTGAGTACGCAGATACCCCATATGTGGGAGAAAACCACTGTTTTGGCGCACGGCAGAGCTCGGAAGGGAAGGAGCACCATTTAACTTTTTCAAACCAAAATTGGCTGGAATTGAGATCAGACGCCATGTCGCATTTGGAGAGCCCCTGATGTGCCTACACAGTAGAAAGCCCCCACAAGTGACCACATTTTGGAAACTAGACCTCCCAAGGAACTTATCTAGATGTGTGGTGAGCACTTTGAACCCCTGAGTACTTCACAGAAGTTTATAACGCCTGGGCGTGAAAATAAAAAATATTTTTTCCACAAACATGATATTTTAGTCCCCATTTTTTTATTTTCCCTAGGGTAACAGGAAAAATTGGACCCTAAAAGTTGTTCAATTTGTCCTGAACACGCTGATACCCCATATGTGGGGGGTAACCACTGTTTGGGCGCATGGCAGAGCTGGGAAGGGAAGGAGCACCGTTTGACTTTTTCAAACCAAAATTGGCTGGAATTGAGATCGGACGCTGTTGTGAATGGACTTGAAATGAGTTCTGAGCAGAGGCTCCCTCTGGTGGTTACAAGCGGTACTGGACTGTCCAGTGAAGATTGTGAGGAGTGGGAATCAGGTGTTACTGACTGGTCTTATATAAGGGAGTCGCCTTCCCATCAGGGTTGCCGGTGATCAATTGTTCTGGTCTCACTCCATGATTCCTGTTTCCCTTGTAGCCTGCTGTGTCGTGTCTGCATCTCCTGCTAACAGATAAGACATTTTCTTCTTTTTGTTTTTGTGCTTTATTTTTGCATTTTGTCCTGCACTTCTGTGGGGGCCTTCAGGGTCCCCTCCGGGGGCTTTTGCCCTCTCAGTTTAGTTCAGCCACTGATGTTTGTACTTTTGCTTTTTCCAGTTTCTTCAGTGGCTGCTGTTTTGATTTTGTTACACCAGAGAACTAATTTAGGTGGTAGAGGTCGTGTGATCTCAGGTGTTTTTGAAATTAGTAGAGTTGGTGCTTTGCAGGGTTTTTTGGAATTGCAGTAAGTACCCTTCCTATCCTTTTCTATTTAGTTAGTTTGGGCCCCAACGTTTGCTCATACTATTTTCTGTCTGTGTCAGTATTTCTTCTTGTCTAACAGCCATTACATGTTTGGGGGCTTTCTATGTTCTTTGGGGATCTGCTCCGGGGCAGATAGCTTTCCTATTTCTATCTTTAGGTGTAGTTAGTTTCTCAGGCTGTGACGAGGCGTCTAGGACCAACGTAGGAACGCTCCATGGCTGCCTCTAGTTGTGGTGGTTAGTCAGGGTACTGCAATCTCATAGATTCCAACTGCTCTGGTGTATTGCCTTTTTTACCTGCACTCCTCAGTTACCGAAACATAACAGTATCACCGGCCTAAAATTTAAAGTTGTACTCACAGAAGGGAAAAATATTGTGAAAGAAAAAACGGTTGTCAGAGTTGTCAGAGATATTTTTCTGTTTGTTGCATTTTTTTTTTTTTCCCTCTGTATCTCTGGGTGCTGGGGAGGATTTTTTTCTCTCAATGGAGTTTGCACAGTTGTCTGGCCGTGTGGATCAGCTTGCCACTGAGGTTCAGAGTATTGCTGCATATCTTGCTAGGTTGCCTGTTGTGGAACCTAGGATTCCCATGCCAGATTTGTTTTTGGGGGATCGAGCTAAGTTTCAGAATTTCAAAAATAATTGTAAATTGTTTTTTGCCTTAAAATCTAAGTCCTCAGGGAACGCAGCGCAGCAGGTTCAAATTGTCATCTCTCTCCTGCGCGGCGATCCTCAGGATTGGGCTTTTTCCCTGACACCTGGGGATCCTGTTTTGAGTGATGTTGATGCATTTTTTCAGGCTTTGGGGTTATTGTACGATGAGCCTAATGTCACTGATCAAGCTGAAAAAGCCTTGTTGGCATTAAATCAGGGGCTTGATGACACTGAGTTATACTGTCAGAGATTCCGTAGGTGGGCAGTCCTGACCAAGTGGAATGACGACGCTTTGGCGGCCCTTTTTCGGAAGGGTCTGTCAGATAATGTAAAGGATGTTATGGTGGGATTCCCTGTCCCCTCTGGTCTCAATGATTCTATGTCATTAGCGATTCAAGTTGACAGACGTTTGCGTGAGCGGAGAAGTATGCGTGGAATGGTGTTGCCTTGTGAACCTGCTTCTGAATCCATGCAGTGTGATAGAGTGGTGTCTGGGGCACAGCGTCATGAGTTTCGAAAGCGCAATGGGTTATGTTTCTACTGTGGTAATGCCTCTCATGCTATTTCAGTCTGCCCTAAGCGGGGAAGACGTTTTGCACGCTCAGTTGTCTTGGGTAGTGTTCAGACTAAGTTTTTGTTAACTGCACTCTGATATGCTCTCTGTCCTCATTTTCTGCTCAGTCTTTCGTTGATTCTGGAGCAGCTATTAACCTGATAGATTATGATTTTGCTAAACGTTGTGGGTTTCCCTTGATACCCCTACAGAAGTCTATTCCCCTACTGGGGATCGATTCTACCCCTTTGGCTGAGAATAAACCTCAGTTCTCTACTCAGGTGATAATGAGGGTTGAACCTGATCATCAGGAGTGCTGCAAATTTTTGGTTCTGTATAATCTGCATGATATTATCGTACTGGGTTTCCCTTGGTTGCAGTCTCATAATCCTGTTTTGGATTGAAAAACTGTGTCTGTAACCAGTTGGGGCTGCCAATGTGTTAATACCGGTAAATAGACACGTGTGCACAGCAATTAACTAAATGAGTAGGTGCCAAGATAGGTTCCAACACCATAATAATAGTAGTAAAAATCTGGCACTCAACTTTGAATTTATATTTTTATTGCATCCAAAGTGACAGAGGAACAGCAATCAGCAAAACGTTTCGGTCCACAAACGGACCTTCGTCAGTTGCTGTATAGTCAAAAAAATGAATAAATGATACAGTAAAGGCGATAAACGAAAGTATATACATAAATGTTAATTTGGTCAAAATCAATTATACATATTTCAATATAAGGTATAGGAAGAAAGCATATTTGGCGCAGTCGTAATTCCAGTGAACGGTGAACCAGAGAAAACTAATATCGACATACCGTTTTGTGCAAGTTGAATCGGTCTTAGAGCCAAGTGGAGCAATCAGAAATAGTGACCTATATACAATTGGTGATTGAATAAAGCATTGCAGTAAAAAGCTGAATGAGAACATGCTTGGGTGATTTATATATATATTAAGACCTACCGCTTACGTTGTGTGACATATTGTATACTGCTTATATGTGGGGACAGATAGTGCCCGATGGAATAAACAGGTAACAACCTAAGAGGGGTGAATAGTTCAGAGGCGTATTCAGTATAAGGACTGTCTAGATTGTGAGGGAGTATATCATAACATACCACTGAGATAGCGTGGGGTATTTCAGTAACACAGATTAGCAGCCTATGGTGAAAAGGTTTCGTTAAGGATCAAAATACTCACATGATAAAGTGAGAGGTATGGAGCGATCATGTGTCTTACCGTGTGGGATGAGCTGCCGACGCGGTATCCACCGCTAGTCTAAGGCAGTCTGTCTCATAGCCGGTTTATGTGCAGGACGCTCGTGGAGTGTGAGCATGTGACCGGAAATGCTCAGTACGCTGTAAAGAGCGTGCACATCGCATCATAACCGGAAGTGACATGATCTGGAGGGATTGTGCGTTCCACTGTGAAAGTGGCTTGCGTTCCAAATCATACGGAGGCCAACATGGGACATATAATGTTATAGGAGCGCTAATAAGTGGTGAAATGGTGTATCAGAGTTACCAGGAGGTGATACAGTGGCAGTGATATACCCATATAGCGGTGAATAGTGAGGATCCAATCAGAGAGAGGTGTAATATTCAGTAAAGGTGACTCTGAAAGAACAAAGACATAAGAATTAATTATATAGACATGGTAGTGTATGACATTATACAATCATATGAAGGACAATAGGTCATATTCACGATTTAGGCCCTTAGGGGCCAGTGTTTCCAATGTGTGTATCCAGAAGGATTCACGCTTTTTAAGGCACATTATCCGGTCACCCCCTCGTCGGAGGGGGGGAACGGAATCGATCACCTGATATTTCAACTGGGAGATAGAATGTCCCATCTGATGGAAATGACTGGGTAAAGGAAGGAGGAGGTTCCGGCATCGAATGGTGGACTTGTGTTTTGAGATTCGATCTCTAACAGGTTGTGTCGTTTCACCGACGTACAACAATCCACAAGGGCATTTTATCAGATAAACGACAAATGAAGAATCGCATGTGTAATAATCCTTGATAAAAAATGTTTTGCCTGTCCGTGGATGTTGGAATCTACCTCCTTTCATTACATTATTGCATTGAGCACAATGCAAACACGGATAAGTGCCTGTTTGTGGTTTAGATAGAAATAACTGTTTGGGACGTTTGGTGGAGCCAATGTCAGCACGGACGAGTAAATCCCTGAAGTTAGGTGGTCTCTTAAAACATGGCAAGAAGGGCCTGCGAAATTCCGCTATGTCAGGATGTGCCGAAGACAGCATTGACCAGTGTCTTCTAATAGTTCTGTGAAGAAGGAAGGCAAAGGGGTGAAATGAATGTACAAAAGGGATCCGTTGTCCAGTCTCAGTCTGTCTGTTACCATACCTGCGAGGTGGATTTTTTTCTTTTTTTTTTTGCTCTATCTAGTAATGGGGCAGGATAGCCACGGTTGGTAAATTTGTGGGTCATGTCAGTGAGGCGTTGTGCCCGTGTGGTATCGTCAGAGACTATGCGGCGGACCCTCTGGAACTGTGACATGGGAATGGAGCGTTTCACTGCTGGTGGGTGGAAACTTGTAAAGTGTAACAGACTATTCCTGTCCGTGGTCTTAACAAAGAGGTCTGTTGTGAGGTTCCCTTCTATGTCCTTCAAAATTCTGGTGTCTAGAAAATCAATAGAACAGAGGTCAAACGACATAGTAAGTGTAATGCCCGGCCATGATCGATTCAAGATGGAGTGAAACTCTAACAATGATTCTGGTGTGCCCCGCCACAGGCAGAATATGTCGTCAATGTATCGTTTCCACAATATCACATGTTGGGTGTACAGTGGAAGTGTATAGATGATGGATGACTCAAAATGTGCCATATACGCATTTGCATAGGGGACGCCACATTCGATCCCATCGCGGTGCCCCGGCCCTGTAGATAGAAGGTATCTTGGAAAAGGAAAAAATTATTGAATAATATGATGGTTAGAAGATCAATGCACAGGTTGACTTCATCTTCTGACTTCTCAGAGGATGATAGAAGATGGTGAACTGAGTTAATCCCCTCTATGTGGGGAATGGATGTGTACAGATCTTTAACATCCATTGTAACCAGTAGTGTGTCTGATGGGATCTTACCCAGTGATTTAATTGCTTTTAAGAAGTCTCCCGTATCTAAGATGAAAGATGGTGATTTTTGAGTAAGGGGTGTCAAAATCTTTTCCAAGAATTTAGCAATAGGGGATAGGATGGAATCCGTAGACGCTACTATAGGTCTACCGGGTGGGTTTTGTAGATTCTTATGAACTTTTGGCAGTGTGTAAAACACTGGAGTAATTGGGTGTGACTTGCGTAAGTATTCACAAGTTTTAGGGTCGAGGATACCCAGATTTGAGTATTTCAAAAGAATCTCCTCTATTTTACGGGATATCTCAGGGGTGGGGTCCCTAGCAAGGGGTTTGTATATAGATGTATCTGTCAGTTGTCGAAGAATTTCTTGAATGTATTGGGATTTGTCCATGATGACAAGGGCTCCACCCTTGTCAGCAGGTTTGATAGTAAGTTCAGGATTGTCCTGAAGAGATTTTAGAGCCTGTTTCTCTACATTTGAGAGATTACTGGGGTAGTGAAGTTTACCCCTTTCAATGTCCTTTCGGATATTGTTGAAGGAAGTCTGGACGAAGTCGATAAAAGTTTCTAATGCATGAGATCCTGATGGTGGGCGGAAGGAACTTTTGTTCCTTAAACCTAAACTGGTTATAGACAAAGGGTTAGATCTAATGATAGGTGTGTCCGGTATAGATGAGAAATGAACCTTAAGTCTTAGTAGACGGAAAAATCGTTGTAGATCCATTTCTAGGCCGAAAGTTCTGCACCCATAGGAGGGGCAGAAAGAAAGGCCTTTCTGGAGGGCTGAATATTCCGCAATACCAAGTGATTTAGATGAAATATTAATTACTAATGATTCAGTACCTGAGATCGTGTGACTCTCATTTGATCTTGGTTGTTCCTTCCGCTTGTGGCCCCGTCTGGTCTTCTTCTGGGAAACCGGCGTCTCTGTCCTAAAAAATGGGACGGGGTTGAGGGGAGAGTGTTCCTCTCTTGTTCGGAGCCGGAGGTAGAGTAGTCGGTGGATGAACGATGGTTCCTTGATGGTGGTCGTCTTGAGGAGAAGTTGTCTTGCCATCTATAAACTTTGTTTGATTCGTAGTCGGTTGTATCTCGTGAGAACTTGTTACGCTTACGCGTTTCAGTGTCTCTCCTGTGTTGATCGATCCTCTGTTGGATCTGAGATCTGAGAGTAGAAAGTTCTTCTGCGGTTCCAGTAGATGATAGTTGTGTTTCGATGTTCTTCACCTGGGCAGTGTTGGTCTCCAATGCCGTATGAAGATGCTCCAAGGTGAGTGTCATTAAATCAAACGAACATTTATTAAGAATTTGCTCAAAACGGGAACAGAAATCAGGGAGTCGTGAAAAAGGGTGGGGTGCAATGGGACTCTTAACCCTCTAGGGATTCTTTTAACCCTCAGATATTCAGAGAGTGTAGCGCTATGTAGTTCCAAATTCACCTGGTGTCTCAGTGCTCTTTCTAAATCACGACCTCGTGTTTCCCGTGGTGGGGCTTTCAAAAAATCGCTCGAGAATTTTGACTGTGCCAGAATAGCAGAAAATTCTTCCTGATTGTAGGAAAAGGTATTTGCAGACATAGCCAATAATAGCGTGCTACACGTAAAGGGAATTTGATCAGTAAATAGACACGTGTGCACAGCAATTAACTAAATGAGTAGGTGCCAAGATAGGTTCCAACACCATAATAATAGTAGTAAAAATCTGGCACTCAACTTTGAATTTATATTTTTATTGCATCCAAAGTGACAGAGGAACAGCAATCAGCAAAACGTTTCGGTCCACAAACGGACCTTCGTCAGTTGCTGTATAGTCAAAAAAATGAATAAATGATACAGTAAAGGCGATAAACGAAAGTATATACATAAATGTTAATTTGGTCAAAATCAATAATCTGTTCCTCTGTCACTTTGGATGCAATAAAAATATAAATTCAAAGTTGAGTGCCAGATTTTTACTACTATTATTATGGTGTTGGAACCTATCTTGGCACCTACTCATTTAGTTAATTTCTGTGCACACGTGTCTATTTACTGATCAAATTCCCTTTACGTGTAGCACGCTATTATTGGCTATGTCTGCAAATACCTTTTCCTACAATCAGGAAGAATTTTCTGCTATTCTGGCACAGTCAAAATTCTCGAGCGATTTTTTGAAAGCCCCACGACGGGAAACACGAGGTCGTGATTTAGAAAGAGCACTGAGACACCAGGTGAATTTGGAACTACATAGCGCTACACTCTCTGAATATCTGAGGGTTAAAAGAATCCCTAGAGGGTTAAGAGTCCCATTGCACCCCACCTTTTTTCACGACTCCCCTGATTTCTGTTCCCGTTTTGAGCAAATTCTTAATAAATGTTCGTTTGATTTAATGACACTCACCTTGGAGCATCTTCATACGGCATTGGAGACCAACACTGCCCAGGTGAAGAACATCGAAACACAACTATCATCTACTGGAACCGCAGAAGAACTTTCTACTCTCAGATCTCAGATCCAACAGAGGATCGATCAACACAGGAGAGACACTGAAACGCGTAAGCGTAACAAGTTCTCACGAGATACAACCGACTACGAATCAAACAAAGTTTATAGATGGCAAGACAACTTCTCCTCAAGACGACCACCATCAAGGAACCATCGTTCATCCACCGACTACTCTACCTCCGGCTCCGAACAAGAGAGGAACACTCTCCCCTCAACCTCGTCCCATTTTTTAGGACAGAGACGCCGGTTTCCCAGAAGAAGACCAGACGGGGCCACAAGCGGAAGGAACAACCAAGATCAAATGAGAGTCACACGATCTCAGGTACTGAATCATTAGTAATTAATATTTCATCTAAATCACTTGGTATTGCGGAATATTCAGCCCTCCAGAAAGGCCTTTCTTTCTGCCCCCCCTATGGGTGCAGAACTTTCGGCCTAGAAATGGATCTACAACGATTTTTCCGTCTACTAAGACTTAAGGTTCATTTCTCATCTATAACGGACACACCTATCATTAGATCTAACCCTTTGTCTATAACCAGTTTAGGTTTAAGGAACAAAAGTTCCTTCCACCCACCATCAGGATCTCATGCATTAGAAACTTTTATCGACTTCGTCCAGACTTCCTTCAACAATATCCGAAAGGACATTGAAAGGGGTAAACTTCACTACCCCAGTAATCTCTCAAATGTAGAGAAACAGGCTCTAAAATCTCTTCAGGACAATCCTGAACTTACTATCAAACCTGCTGACAAGGGTGGAGCCCTTGTCATCATGGACAAATCCCAATACATTCAAGAAATTCTTCGACAACTGACAGATACATCTATATACAAACCCCTTGCTAGGGACCCCACCCCTGAGATATCCCGTAAAATAGAGGAGATTCTTTTGAAATACTCAAATCTGGGTATCCTCGACCCTAAAACTTGTGAATACTTACGCAAGTCACACCCAACTACTCCAGTGTTTTACACACTGCCAAAAGTTCATAAGAATCTACAAAACCCACCCGGTAGACCTATAGTAGCGTCTACGGATTCCATCCTATCCCCTATTGCTAAATTCTTGGAAAAGATTTTGACACCCCTTACTCAAAAATCACCATCTTTCATCTTAGATACGGGAGACTTCTTAAAAGCAATTAAATCACTGGGTAAGATCCCATCAGACACACTACTGGTTACAATGGATGTTAAAGATCTGTACACATCCATTCCCCACATAGAGGGGATTAACTCAGTTCACCATCTTCTATCATCCTCTGAGAAGTCAGAAGATGAAGTCAACCTGTGCATTGATCTTCTAACCATCATATTATTCAATAATTTTTTCCTTTTCCAAGATACCTTCTATCTACAGGGCCGGGGCACCGCGATGGGATCGAATGTGGCGCCCCCCTATGCAAATGCGTATATGGCACATTTTGAGTCATCCATCATCTATACACTTCCACTGTACACCCAACATGTGATATTGTGGAAACGATACATTGACGACATATTCTGCCTGTGGCGGGGCACACCAGAATCATTGTTAGAGTTTCACTCCATCTTGAATCGATCATGGCCGGGCATTACACTTACTATGTCGTTTGACCTCTGTTCTATTGATTTTCTAGACACCAGAATTTTGAAGGACATAGAAGGGAACCTCACAACAGACCTCTTTGTTAAGACCACGGACAGGAATAGTCTGTTACACTTTACAAGTTTCCACCCACCAGCAGTGAAACGCTCCATTCCCATGTCACAGTTCCAGAGGGTCCGCCGCATAGTCTCTGACGATACCACACGGGCACAACGCCTCACTGACATGACCCACAAATTTACCAACCGTGGCTATCCTGCCCCATTACTAGATAGAGCAAAAAAAAAAAAAAAAAAATCCACCTCGCAGGTATGGTAACAGACAGACTGAGACTGGACAACGGATCCCTTTTGTACATTCATTTCACCCCTTTGCCTTCCTTCTTCACAGAACTATTAGAAGACACTGGTCAATGCTGTCTTCGGCACATCCTGACATAGCGGAATTTCGCAGGCCCTTCTTGCCATGTTTAAGAGACCACCTAACTTCAGGGATTTACTCGTCCGTGCTGACATTGGCTCCACCAAACGTCCCAAACAGTTATTTCTATCTAAACCACAAACAGGCACTTATCCGTGTTTGCATTGTGCTCAATGCAATAATGTAATGAAAGGAGGTAGATTCCAACATCCACGGACAGGCAAAACATTTTTTATCAAGGATTATTACACATGCGATTCTTCATTTGTCGTTTATCTGATAAAATGCCCTTGTGGATTGTTGTACGTCGGTGAAACGACACAACCTGTTAGAGATCGAATCTCAAAACACAAGTCCACCATTCGATGCCGGAACCTCCTCCTTCCTTTACCCAGTCATTTCCATCAGATGGGACATTCTATCTCCCAGTTGAAATATCAGGTGATCGATTCCGTTCCCCCCCTCCGACGAGGGGGTGACCGGATAATGTGCCTTAAAAAGCGTGAATCCTTCTGGATACACACATTGGAAACACTGGCCCCTAAGGGCCTAAATCGTGAATATGACCTATTGTCCTTCATATGATTGTATAATGTCATACACTACCATGTCTATATAATTAATTCTTATGTCTTTGTTCTTTCAGAGTCACCTTTACTGAATATTACACCTCTCTCTGATTGGATCCTCACTATTCACCGCTATATGGGTATATCACTGCCACTGTATCACCTCCTGGTAACTCTGATGCACCATTTCACCACTCATTAGCGCTCCTATAACATTATATGTCCCATGTTGGCCTCCGTATGATTTGGAACGCAAGCCACTTTCACAGTGGAACGCACAATCCCTCCAGATCATGTCACTTCCGGTTATGATGCGATGTGCACGCTCTTTACAGCGTACTGAGCATTTCCGGTCACATGCTCACACTCCATGAGCGTCCTGCACATAAACCGGCTATGAGACAGACTGCCTTAGACTAGCGGTGGATACCGCGTCGGCAGCTCATCCCACACGGTAAGACACATGATCGCTCCATACCTCTCACTTTATCATGTGAGTATTTTGATCCTTAACAAAACCTTTTCACCATAGGCTGCTAATCTGTGTTACTGAAATACCCCACGCTATCTCAGTGGTATGTTATGATATACTCCCTCACAATCTAGACAGTCCTTATACTGAATACGCCTCTGAACTATTCACCCCTCTTAGGTTGTTACCTGTTTATTCCATCGGGCACTATCTGTCCCCACATATAAGCAGTATACAATATGTCACACAACCTAAGCGGTAGGTCTTAATATATATATAAATCACCCAAGCATGTTCTCATTCAGCTTTTTACTGCAATGCTTTATTCAATCACCAATTGTATATAGGTCACTATTTCTGATTGCTCCACTTGGCTCTAAGACCGATTCAACTTGCACAAAACGGTATGTCGATATTAGTTTTCTCTGGTTCACCGTTCACTGGAATTACGACTGCGCCAAATATGCTTTCTTCCTATACCTTATATTGAAATATGTATAATTGATTTTGACCAAATTAACATTTATGTATATACTTTCGTTTATCGCCTTTACTGTATCATTTATTCATTTTTTTGACTATACAGCAACTGACGAAGGTCCGTTTGTGGACCGAAACGTTTTGCTGATTGCTGTTCCTCTGTCACTTTGGATGCAATAAAAATATAAATTCAAAGTTGAGTGCCAGATTTTTACTACTATTATTAATGTGTTAATACCAACACTCCTGTTTTTTCTGCCTCCCCCAGGCTCAGGATGTTCCTGACTTTTTGATTGATTTTTCTGATGTGTTTAGCGAAAGTAAATCTGCATCCTTGCCTCCCCATAGGAGCTATGACTGCGCTATTGAATTAGTGCCTGGTAGTAAATTCCCTAAAGGTCGCCTTTTTAACTTGTCTGTACCTGAACATGACGCTATGCGGTCTTATATCAAGGAGTCATTGGAGAAGGGTCATATCAGACCATCCTCTTCACCCTTAGGTGCCGGTTTTTTCTTTGTGGCCAAAAAGGATGGTTCATTAAGGCCGTGTATTGATTATCGTCTTTTGAACAATATTACTGTGAAATATCAATATCCGTTACCCTTGATTTCTGACCTGTTTTCCAGGGTGAAAAATGCTACTTGGTTTACCAAGCTTGACCTCAGGGGGGCATATAACCTTATTCGCATTAAGCACGGGGATGAATGGAAGACGGCATTTAATACCCCTGAGGGGCATTTTGAGTACCTTGTGATGCCCTTTGGGCTCACTAATGCTCCTTCTGTCTTCCAGTCCTTCATGAATGACATTTTCAGGGATTTTGTGGATAAATTTCTGATTGTTTATTTGGATGATATCTTGATTTTTTCCAATGACTGGGACTCTCATGTGAAACATGTTCGAACTGTATTCCAGATTTTGAGAGAGAATGCTCTGTATGTGAAGGGATCAAAGTGTCTTTTTGGCGTACAGAGGATCTCATTTTTGGGATTCATTTTGTCCCCATCTGTTATTGAAATGGACCCGGTCAAGGTTCAGGCCATCTGTGATTGGGTCCAACCTACTTCATTAAAGGCTCTTCAAAGATTTTTGGGTTTTGCCAATTTTTATCGTAAATTTATTGGTAATTTCTCGGTTATTGTTAAACCTTTAACTGATTTGACCAAAAAGGGTTCTGATGTGGTGAATTGGCCTCCTGAGGCAGTCTCTGCATTTCAGGAACTTAAGCAGAGATTCACTTCTGCTCCTGTTCTACGGCAGCCTGATGTTTCTCTACAATTTCAGGTGGAGGTTGATGCCTCTGAAATTGGGGCAGGTGCCGTTTTGTCCCAAAGAGATCCAGAGACCTCTAAAAGTAACCCTTGTGCCTTTTTCTCTCGAAAATTTTCTCCTACTGAACGTAATTATGACGTGGGTAATCGGGAGTTATTGGCCATGAAGTGGGCTTTTGAAGAGTGGAGACATTGGCTGGAGGGAGCCAAACATCAGGTGGTGGTCCTTACGGACCATAAGAATCTGGTTTATCTGGAATCTGCCAAGCGACTTAATCCTAGACAGGCCAGGTGGGCTTTGTTTTTCACACGTTTTAATTTTGTGGTTTCATTTCTTCCTGGCACTAAGAATGTTAAGGCGGATGCCCTCTCGAGGAGTTTCCTGGCGGACTCTCCTGAGTTATCTGATCCTTCTGTTATTTTGAAAGAGGGTATAGTTCTTTCCGCCATCTCGCCCAATTTGAGACTGGCTCTGGAGGGGTGTCAGGAGGATAAGCCCGAGCGCTGCCCTGTTGGGAAATTGTTTGTCCCGGACCAGTGGAAAAAGAGTGTGATGTCTGAGATTCATTGTTCCGCGCTGGCCGGTCATCCCGGAATTTTTGGTACCAGAGACTTGGTTAGTTGGTCCTTTTGGTGGCCTACCTTGTCTCGTGATGTCAGGGAATTTGTGCAGTCCTGCGGGACTTGCTCTCGCTCCAAGCCTTGCTCTCGCTCTAGTGGTTTGTTGATGCCATTGCCTGTGCCCAAGAGACCATGGACCCATATCTCTATGGATTTCATTTCCGACCTCCCTGTTTCTCAGAGAATGACCGTCATCTGGGTGATTTGTGATAGGTTTTCCAAGATGATACATCTTGTGCCATTACCTAAGTTGCCTTCCTCCTCTGAATTGGTGCCTTTGTTCCTTCAGCACGTGGTTCGTTTACACGGCATTCCTGAGAACATTGTGTCTGACAGAGGAGTCCAGTTTGTTTCAAGATTTTGGAGGACCTTTTGTTCTAAACTTGGTGTTCAATTGTCTTTCTCCTCGGCGTTTCATCCTCAGACCAATGGTCAAACTGAGAGAACAAACCAGACATTGGAGACTTATCTAAGATGCTTTGTGTCTGCTGATCAGGATGACTGGGTCTCTTTTTTGCCTTTGGCTGAGTTTGCTCTTAATAATAGGGCTAGCTCTGCCACTTTGATGTCTCCATTTTTCTGTAATTCTGGGTTTCACCCTCGATTTTCTTCAGGACAGACGGAGGCTTCTGTCTGTCCAGGTGTTGACTCTGTTGTGGAGCGTATGCAACAGATTTGGGACCAGGTAATGGAGAGGTTGTCCCTCTCTCAGGAGAGGGCCCAGCGGTTTGCTAACCGGCATAGGACTGATGGTCCTCGGTTTAAAGTGGGGGACTTGGTCTGGTTGTCCTTAAAAAATATTCCTATGAGAGTGGCATCTCCTAAATTTAAGCCTAGGTTCATTGGACCTTATAAGATCATGGAGATTCTTAATCCTGTTTCTTTTCGTTTGCTTCTTCCAGGGACATTTAAGATCCATAACGAGTTCCACAAGTCCTTGTTGAAGAGGTTTGTTGAGCCAGTGGTTCCTACTACTGTGCCTCCTGACCCTGTTTTGGTTGAGGGCAATCTGGAGTATGTGGTTGAGAAAATATTGAATTCTCGTTTTTCTAGACGGAAACTCCAGTATTTGGTTAAGTGGAGAGGTTATGGTCAGGAAGACAATTCTTGGGTGTTTGCTTCGGACATCCATGCTAGGAGACTCATCCGTGCGTATCATAGAACTCATCCTGACCGACCTGGTTGCTCAAGTGAGGGTTCGGTGACCCCTCCTCAAGGGGGGGGTACTGTTGTGAATGGACTTGAAATGAGTTCTGAGCAGAGGCTCCCTCTGGTGGTTACAAGCGGTACTGGACTGTCCAGTGAAGATTGTGAGGAGTGGGAATCAGGTGTTACTGACTGGTCTTATATAAGGGAGTCGCCTTCCCATCAGGGTTGCCGGTGATCAATTGTTCTGGTCTCACTCCATGATTCCTGTTTCCCTTGTAGCCTGCTGTGTCGTGTCTGCATCTCCTGCTAACAGATAAGACATTTTCTTCTTTTTGTTTTTGTGCTTTATTTTTGCATTTTGTCCTGCACTTCTGTGGGGGCCTTCAGGGTCCCCTCCGGGGGCTTTTGCCCTCTCAGTTTAGTTCAGCCACTGATGTTTGTACTTTTGCTTTTTCCAGTTTCTTCAGTGGCTGCTGTTTTGATTTTGTTACACCAGAGAACTAATTTAGGTGGTAGAGGTCGTGTGATCTCAGGTGTTTTTGAAATTAGTAGAGTTGGTGCTTTGCAGGGTTTTTTGGAATTGCAGTAAGTACCCTTCCTATCCTTTTCTATTTAGTTAGTTTGGGCCCCAACGTTTGCTCATACTATTTTCTGTCTGTGTCAGTATTTCTTCTTGTCTAACCGCCATTACATGTTTGGGGGCTTTCTATGTTCTTTGGGGATCTGCTCCGGGGCAGATAGCTTTCCTATTTCTATCTTTAGGTGTAGTTAGTTTCTCAGGCTGTGACGAGGCGTCTAGGACCAACGTAGGAACGCTCCACGGCTGCCTCTAGTTGTGGTGGTTAGTCAGGGTACTGCAATCTCATAGATTCCAACTGCTCAGGTGTATTGCCTTTTTTACCTGCACTCCTCAGTTACCGAAACATAACAGGACGCCATGTCACATTTGGAAAGCCCCTGATGTGTCTAAACAGTGGAAACCCCCCACAAGTGACCCCATTTTGGAAACTAGACCCCCCAAGGAACTTATCTAGATGTGTGGTGAGCACTTTGAACCCCAAGTGTTTCACTAAACTTTATATCGCCCTGCCGTGAAAATAAAAAATCATATTTTTTTCCACAAACATGATTTTTAGTCTCCAATTTTTTATTTTCCCAAGGGTACCAGGGTAAATTAGACCCCAAAAGTTGTTGTCCAATTTGTCCTGAGTACTCTGGTACCCCATATGTGGGAGAAAACTACTGTTTGGGCACACTTTGTGGCTCAGAAGGGAAGTAGTGATGTTTTGGAATGCAGATTTTGATGGAATGGTCTGCGGGCATCATGTTCCGTTTGCAGAGCCCCTGATGTACCTAAACAGTGGAAAACCCCCACAAGTGACCCAATTTTTGAAACTAGACCCCCTAAGGAACTTATCTAGATGTATGGTGAGAACTTTGAACCCCCAAATGTTTCACTAAAGTTTATAATGCCAGGCCGTGAAAAAAAAAATTTTTTTTTCATGGCCGAGCATTATAAACTTTATTGAAACACTTGGGGGTTCAAAGTTCAGGAGAAATTGGACCCCAAACGTTGCCCAATTTGTCCTGAGTACGCAGATACCCCATATGCAAGAGAAAACTACTGTTAGGGCACACATCGGGACTCGGAAGGGAAGTAATGATGTTTTGGAATGCAGACTTTGATGGAATTGTCTGCGGGCGTCATGTTCCATTTGCAGAGTCCCTGATGTGCTTAAATATTAAAAAAAATCACGAGTGACCTCATTTTGTAATCTAGGCCCCTCAAGGAACTTATCTAGATGTGCCTAAACAGTGGCAATGCCCAACAAGTGCCCCTTTTTGGAATTAAACTACTGTTACCTGGTATGTGAATTTTATAATGTAGTGGCATACGTGAGTTGTGTAGTGTTTGTCAGGTTGTCATGCGTCAGTTGTGTAGTGTTCGCCAGGTTGTCATGTGTCAGTTGTGTAAGTCAGAAATGAATTTTGTAGTGCATGGAGGTGTATTACAGTTTAAAGCAATCTTTCATACACAGGAAATGTTTGTCGGGGCAGGTGTCGCATTGATAAATGGAGTCCTTGCGTATTCCCCTTTTGTAACACACTCGGCACTTCTTTTGCGACCTTCCTTTTTTTCCAGTTTGCGGGACCTCTCCCGTGAAATGCTGACTGGTACGGTACAAGCACATTCAGTTCTCGAAGTACTGGGGCCCGCTCCTTCCTCAGTACCGAATATCAGGGCCTTAATCACTGCCTCCTGGAACTGAAGGTACGACGTAGCGGTCTGGCCTGCACATCGTGACAGCGGGAAAGCGTTGATGATTGCCATTTGTACGATGTGCACGGCCAGCTTTTGTACCACACCTTGGTCTTTCTCAAAGCACTGTACGGCTGGAGGAGTTGATCAGAGAGATCAACACGCGCCACGTTTTTGTTGTACCAAGTGCACAGTTCGGTTTGCTGACCTGTGCAGAAGTACCTCGTACAGTGCTGAGGGTGCTGCCATCACCATGTATGATGGATGGTCAAGAAAAGGACTTGTACCTGTACTTGACCACCAGCAGGTGGTCGCTACGTTGGGCTCTGCTGTCACCTCTTCTGAGCATCTGCCCAACTAACATTTTTGGGAGGCCTCTCTGATTTTTGCTGGCAGTACCACAGGCTGCAGTACCTCGCACAGAGAGGGTTTTGAAGATTGGGATGCTGGTATAAAAGTTATCCATGTAGAGGTGATAGCTAGAGATGGGCGAACCCGAACAGTAAAGTTACAGTAGTCACCTACTGTTCGGGCACAGACACCAAACACAAACTTCACCTGGAAGTTTGTGTTACTGTTCGGGTTCGTCTGCCTGAACACTGGGTGTTTGTCACGCTGTCATGTGCATGACAGCTTGGCAAACACCACTTCTGATCGGTGTGAAATCATCTCCACTGATCAGAGAGCCGTGGTTCCCACGCTGTCAAAAGACAGTGCGAGCACTCAGCTGTGATCGGAGATATAAAGTTTACCACCGTTCACTGGTGTCAGCAGATGGGACTACAGCTCCCATCATCCGACACCTGCTGCCGCTAATAACAGTGAGAGCAGGAGCGGTTGATGGGAGTATTCATCAGCCGCTCTTGCGCTTAAATAAATATTTTTTTTTTAAAAACGGCGTGGTCCCCCTGTATTTTTGATAACCAGCCAGGCAAAACTCACAGCTGGGGGCTGCAACCCTCAGCTGTCAGCATCAACAAGGCTGGTTATCAAGAATAGAGGGGTCCCCACGCTGTGTTTTTTTAAATTATTTAAATAAATAATAAAAATAGTGTGGGGTCCCCCCTTTTTGACAACCAGCCCAGCTGAAGCAGACAACTGGGCGCTGGTATTCTCAGGCTGGTATGAATATTTCCCCGCCCCTCTCCCAGCCAAAAAATAGCAGCCCACAGCCGACCTGAAAAGGCACATCTATTAGATGTGCCAATTTTGGCTCTTTGCCTGGCTCTTTCCACTTGCCCTGTACCGGTGGCAAGTGGGGTTAATAATTGTGGGGTTGATGTCACCTTTGCAATGTCAGGTGACATCAAGCCCACGGATTACTAATCCTATAGTTGTATTGTAAATAAACACAAAGCCAGAATTAAGTCCTTTATTAAAAATAAAACAAAACAGTTTTCCATTTAAAAATAACAAACAGTTATACTTCCCAAATGCCTATTCTACCAAAACCCTCGTTCTCCTGTAATAAACCAAAAATAAAAAAAACAACAGTATACCATACCTGCCTGTCAGAAGCAGTGTTTGCCGTGCTGCCAAGCACATGACAGCGTGGCAAACACTGGATGTTCGGGCCCCCATTCAAGTGAATGGGGTCTGGTTTCAGGTCTGGGTACTGTTCTGGTACCCAAACTCGAACTCTTTGTAACTGTTCGGCTGAACTTGCTGGAACCAAACATCCAGGAGTCTGCCTATCTCTAGTGATAATCTTTATCCAGCAGTGGGTGCACCAAATCCCACACAATTTTCCCACCCACTCCCAGGACAGGGGGGACAGGGGGTTCAATCCGGGTGTCCTTCCATTCATAAATTCTAAACCTGTGGGTGTAACCTGAGGTAATCTCACAGAGCTTACAGAGTTTAACTCCGTAACTGGCCCTCTTGCTGGACAGGTACTGACGGAATATGAGCCTTCCCTTAAAATGAAATAAGGACTCATCCACACAGATGTCCCTTTGGGGCATATACACTTCAGAAAACTTTTTGTTGAAGTGTTCGATGACCAGTTGAACTTTGAACAGACGGTCAAAGTTGGTGTCATCTCGTGGGGGACACTGTGCATTATCAGTATAATGCAGGAATTTGTGGATGGCCTCAAAACGTGTCGGGGCCATGACCATTCGGAACACTGGAATGTTGTATAAAACATCAACACTCCAATATTGCCGAAGTTCTGGCTTCTTCAGGATCCCCATGTGAAGGACCAGGCCCCAAAACTGCATTATTTCAACTGTGTCTACAGGATACCAGTTAGAAAATGATGAACCGGGGCTTTGTTCCAAAACTTGCTGAGCATACAAATTAGTTTGGCCCACCATGAGGAAAATCCTCAGAGAAAAAGACTTTGAAAAAGTCTAGTTCTGCGAGGCTGGTGGTGTCAAACTTAATTCCTGATTCTGCTACAAAATCAGGAATCAGTGACTCATAATTTTCGGGGGGCGAGGTCCATATGGGGTCCGTAATGGGGTGCGCTGGTTCATCTTCTGAAATGGTGGGCGCTGCTTCATCTTCTGTCCTTGAACGACTGCGTGGCGGTTCAGCAGGACCTGAGGAGGAAGATGAGGAGGAGGAAGAGGATGAGGACGACGAATCCAAGGGTGGACACTGACAGCTTGGGGCCCCTGTGCAAGAAATGTGTCTGGGCCCCTCTCCTTCTATAGCGACAAAGCTATATATATATATATATATATACATATATGTAAATATATGTATATATATATATATATATATATATATATATACAGCTGTGGCAAAAATTAAAAGACTACTGCACAGTTTTATAAAAATCAGCTTCTCTACATGAGTGACAGCCATTCTATTCCAGTGTCAGTTGAATTCCAACCAGAGTACACCTCATTCTACTTAATGTACTTCTGATTAGGTGATCACCTCAACCAAATCTTATTTAATGAAGGAAAGTATAAAAACACTGCTGTGGTGTTCACAATCCTCTAGCAATAGGACAAGCTGGATGGCAAAACAAGTGATAGTAATATCCCAAAAGTAATAGGAATGAAAAAATAACTTTTAATCATGCCAAAGGAGTTGAAAAGAAAAGTCTTGACTGAGGAAAAGAAGGCTCAATTCTGGCTTTTTGCTAGCAGAGGGATACAGTGAGCATCATGTTGCCTCCATCCTTAAAATTTCTAAGACGGCAGTCCATTACAACAAAGTCCAGCAGCAGACACCGGCAGGGGGCAAAAACGACTCTCCACTGACCGGGTTGACCATCATCTTATTCGAATGTCACTCAGCAGCCGCAGGATGACATCAAGTGACCTACAAAAGGAATGACAAATGGCAACTGGGGTGAAGTACATGGCAAAAACAGTTCGTAACAGGTCCCTAGAGGCAGGGCTCAAGTCATGTAAAGCTAGCAAAAAGCCTTTCATTAATGAGAAGCAAAGGAGAGCCAGGCTGAAGTTTGCTAAAGACCATAAGGATTGGACCATAGAGGACTGGAGTAAGGTTATCTTCTCTGATGAGTCTAATTTTCAGCTTTGCCCAACACCTGATCGTCTAATGTTTAGATGGAGACCTGGAGAGACGTACAAGCCACAGTGTCTTGCACCCACTGTGAAATTTGGTGGAGGATCGCTGATGATCTGGGGATGCTTCAGCAAGGTTGGAATTGGGCAGGTTATTCTTTGCGAAGGACGTATAAATCAAGCCACATACAAGGTTATCCTGGAAAAACAGTTGATTCCTTCTGCCCAGGCAATGTTCCCCAACTCTGAGGACTGTTTTTTTCAGCAGGACAATGCACCATGCCACACAGCTAGGTCAATCAATGTGTGGATGAAGGACCACCACATCAAATCCCTGTCAAGGCCAGCCCAATCTCCTGACCTAATCCCTATTGAAAATGTCTGGAATGTAATCAAGAGGAAGATGGATAGTCATAAGCCATCAAACAAAGAAGAACTGGTTAAATTTTTGTACCAGAAGTGGCATTAGGTCATCCAAAAGCAGTGTGAAAGACTGGTGGAAAGCATGCCAAGACGCAAGAAAGCTGTGATTAAAAATCATGGTTATTCCACAAAATATTGATTTCTGAACTATTCCTGAGTTAAAACATTAGTATTGTTGTTCCTAAATGATTATGAACTTGTTTTGTTAGCATTATTTGAGGTCTGCAAGCACTGCATTTTTTTTTCTTATTTTGACCATTTCTCATTTTCTGAAAATAAATACAAAATTTATTGCTTGGAAATTCAGAGAAAAGTTGTCAGTAGTTTATAGAATAAAAGAGCAATTTACATTTTACTAAAAAACATACCTATAAAGAGAAAAATCAGACAAACTGAAAATTTTGCTGTATACAGTGGGATCCGAAAGTATTCAGACCCCTTTAAATGTTTCACTCTTTGTTTCATTGCAGCTATTTGGTAAATGCAAAAAAGTTTATTTTTTTTCTCTTTAAGGTACACTCTGCACCCCATCTTAACTGATAAAAACCAGAAATGCAGAAATATTTGCAAATTTATTAAAAAAGAAAAACTGAAATATCACATGGTCAGACTCATAAGTATTCAGACCCTTTGCTCAGACACTCATATTTAAGTTACATGCTGTCCATTTCCTTATGATCCTCCATGAAATGGTTCTACTCCATCATTGGAGTCCAGCTGTGTTTAATTAAACTGATAGGACTTGATTTGTAAAGGCACACACCTGTCTGTATAAGACCTCACAGCTCACACTGCATGTCAGACCAAATGAGAATCATGAGGTCAAAGGAACTGGCCAAGGAGCTCAGAGACAGAATTGTGGCAAGGCACAGATCTAGCCAAGGTTACAAAATAATTTCTTCAGTACTCAAGGTTCCTAAAAGCACAGTGGCCTCCATAATCCTTAAATGGAAGAAGTTTGGGACTACCATAAGTCATGCTAGACCCGGTCATCCAGCCAAACTGAGCAATCATGGGAGAAGAGTCTTGGTAAGAGAGATAAACAAGAACCTCAAGATCACTGTGGCTGAGCTCCACAGATGCAGTAGTAAGATGGGAAAAAGTTCCACAAAGTCAAGTATCACTGCAGCCCTCCACCAGTCGGGCCTTTATAGCAGAGTGGCCCAACGGAAGCCTCTCCTCAGTGCAAGAAATATGAAAGCCTCCATAGAGTTTGCTAAAAAACACATGACGGACTCCCAGACTATGAGAAATGAGATTCTCTGGTCTGATGAGACGAAGATAGAACTTTTAGGTGATAATTCTAAGCGGTATTGTTACACCCACAGGGCGTATTGGACTCACTAGACCACTGAAGGTGCAATGGTCCAGAGGGACAACCCGTACAGACCGTATAGAGGAGGTGGCGAGAATCCAGGAAGCTCTGTGTAATCTCAGAAAGGCTGAACTAGCAGGCAGAGATATCTAGATGGTTCCGAGAGGATAGCCTTGGTTAGCCTGGGGTAGAAACCGGAGTGTCCAGAGGGATCCAGGATAGGGAACTGCCAGCAGAGGATTCTGAGGAGACAGAGGTATTAGTATACAGACAACACTAGCCTTCAGCATGCAGAGCTCAACAGAGTGTGGCCTGAATGGGCGACAAAGATCCCACAGAATAATCATGTTGCCTAGGCACCTCTCTAAAGGGGAGGATGCCTTTTATGCACAGACTAATACAGCCCTAATAGAGAATAGGTTCCCTTCTGCCTTAAGTATTTGCAGGAAGTGGGGCGCGCCTCCTAAGAGCATTTCCAGGGGACCTGCCAAGAGGATGCAGGTTCCTAGCAGAGAAAGGAGCCTCCGATCGTCTGGAGCCACGAACAGGGTGAGTAGAACCAGTGGAGCTGCGTGATAGGCGCCAGTCTCCCTGCGCAGCAGAGACCGGACCCGCGGCTGAGAGCATGACAGTACCCTCCCCCTTATGGCCCCCCTTCTTCAACCCCACCAGGAATTTCCTAAGGAGAACCGGGGCATTAATGTTCTCCTCAGGCTCCCAGGATCTCTCTTCAGGACCGTATCCCTTCTAGTCAATTAGAAAGAGTGACCTGCCATCTCTTCTCTTCATGGCCAGGATGTCCTTAACTTCATGGAGATCCTCGGTACTGACAGAAGAAGGAAAATTACCTGGATCTTGGACGAAGAGACTGAGAACAACCGGCTTCAGCAGAGAGACATGAAAGGAGTTATGGATCCGTAGGGAGGCAGGCAACTTAAAATGATAGCACACATCGTTGATTCAATGGAGCACCTCGAAGGGACCAATGTAATGAGGAGCCAGCTTGTAAGAAGGAAACTTAAGACGGATGTGCCTAGAAGACAGCCATACCTTATTTCCGGGTTGGAAAGGTGGCGGATCCAGATGTCTCTTATCCACATGCTCCTTGGCTCGAACCGATGCCTGCTCCAGTGAGGTCCTGGTCTCTGTCCAGACCCTCGTGAAGTCCTTGGCCAGGGACTCAGCCTCAGGATTGCCGGAAGCAAGAGGCAAAGGAGTCAGGATCCTAGGATGCTGTCCATAAACAATGAAAAATGGGGAGTTACAGGAAGACTCACTGACATGGTTGTTGTAGGAAAACTCCGTCCACGACAGCAGGTCTGTCTAGTTGCTGTGATGACCATTCACAAAGCGTCACAGATAGTTAGTGAGGACTTCATTCACTCTCTCCACTTGATTCACTCTCTCCGTTAGATTGTGGGTGATAGGCCGAGGAGAAGTCCAGGGTGACATCCAACAACTTACAGAGAGACCGCCAGAATCGTGAGATGAATTGAACTCCTCTGTCGGAGACAATGTGCATTGGAAGTCCGTGAAGCCGAAGGACATGTTGGATGAAAAGCTCTGCAAGTTTAGGAGCGGAAGGAAGACCATACAGTGGAGTGAAGTGTCCCATCTTGGAGAACCGGTCAACCACAACCCAGATTTTTGTACAACTGGACGATGCTGGTAGATCTGTGAAGTCCATGGCAATGTGTTGCCAGGGAGCAGACGGAATTGGGAGCAGAAGGAGACGACTGTCTGGCAGTTTCTTGGGTGTTTTATTAAGAGCACAAGAGTGACAGGCTGCAACGAAGTCCAGAACATCTTGGTGCAAGGTGGACCATCAGTAGTGTCGTGATATTAGCTGTAATGTCTTCTTTTGACCAGCATGGCCGGCAAGCTTAGAAGAATGACCCCAGCGCAACATACGCTTCCTGTCTCTATCAGTTACAAGGGTCTTACCGAAGGAAAGCTGCGACAGCTTGACTGGAGCCACCGTGATCACCTTTGGACGGTTCAATGATATGCTGAGGCTCCTCTTCAAGATCGTCTGACAGGAAGAACCTGGAAAGCGCATCAGCCTTGACATTTTTCTCTGCAGGATAGAAATGGAGAAAGAAATTAAACCGAGCAAAAAATAAAGACCAACGAGCCTGGTGAGGGTTGAGTCTTTGAGCTGACTGGAGGTAGGACAGATTCTTATGATCTGTGTAAATGATGACTGGATGAACTGCGCCTTCAAGCAGATATCAGCACTCTTCTAAGGCTAGCTTAATTGCCAGTAACTCTCTATCCCCAATTGAGTAGTTACGTTCGCAGGGCGAGAAAGCCTTGGAGAAGAAACCACAGGTCACCATCTTACCGGTAGACAGTTTCTGTGTGAGAAATGCTCCGGCTCTGGATGACGAAGCATCCACTTCAAGGAAAAACTGCTTGTTGATCATTGGTCTGTGAAGAGCCAGGGCGGTAGAGAAGGCTTGTTTGAGGGAGGCAAAAGCAGACTCAGCCTCAGGAGTCCAATCCTTTGGTTTGGCACCTTTACAAGTCAGGGCGGTGAGTGGTCTTATCAGAGAGGAGAAGTGGGGAATGAATTGCCAATAGTAGTTGGCGAATCCCAGGAACCGCTGTATGGCCTTTATTCCCTCAGGTCAGGGCCACTTAAGCACGGCGGAGACCTTCTCTGGATCCATCTCGAGACCTGCATCAGAAATTATATAGCCAATTAAGGGTAAAAACCTCTTTTCAAGCAGACATTTCAAAAACTTCACGTAGAGACGATTCACCATCAAACATTAAAGAACGAGACGAACATTCCTCCTGTGAGTTGGTAAGTTGGGAGAAAATACCAGGATGTCATCCAGAAACACCACCACACAAACATAGAGTAAGTCACGGAATACGCTATTGACAAACTTTTGGAAAACGGCGAGTGCATTGCTTAACCCAAAGGGCATCACCCGATATTCGTAGTGACCATCTCGCGTGTTGAAGGCGGTTTTCCACTCGCCCCCAGATCGTATCCTGATGAGGTTGTAAGCCCCACGGAGATCCAACTTGGTAAAAATCCTGGAACCTCGAAGACGATCAAAAAGTTCTGGAAGTAAGGGAAGAGGGTATCTATTCTTTACAGTTATCAGATTGAGAACACGGTAGTCGATGCACGGACGAAGAGACCCATCTCTCTTCTTGACGAAAAAGAACCCAGCTCCAGCCAGAGAGGAGGACTTCTGGATAAACCCTCGAGCCAAGTTCTCCTTGATGTAATCAGACACGGCTTGAGTCTCAGTAGGAGGAAGAGGTTAGATCCTACCTCGAGGCAGAGTAGATTCGGGGATTAGGTCGATGAGACAATCATAAGGCCTATCAGGGGGAAGAGTCTCGGCCTCCTTCTTGTCAAATACATTGGCGAAGGACCAGTAAGCAGCGGGTAACCCAGATAAGGCTGCAGGAGGCCGCGGTGTAGAACCAGGCCATACAGGTTTGAGGCAGTGATCGTGACAGGACTGACCCAATCGAAGGACATCTCCAGACTGCCAATCCAGGACAGGTTCATGGTGGCACAGCCATGGAAGACCTAGTAGAAACGATGGAGAAAGATTCAGTAACACAAAGAAAGTAATTTTCTCCTTGTGGAGTGCTCCGATTTGGAGCTCCACCTCTTCGGTGATACCAAGAATGGGATCTTTCATGGGTCTACCGTCTAGGGAGATGATGCGCTTGGACCACTGCAGAGGAGAGATAGGGATCCCGAAATGCCTGGCCACTGCTTGCTAGATGAAGTTTCCACCAGACCCAGAGTCCAGATAGGCAATCTCAGAGAACAACACCTTTCCAAAGATCACCTGTATGGATATAGTTAGTGGAGAAGAATCATTCTCACCAAGGGAGGACTCTCTCACCTGTCCCAGGCGGAAGAGTTTCTCCGGCCTCTCCGTTCCACTGCATAGACTGGAAGCAGAGCGTCCATAACGATGCAGATTCCTAGAGGGCATATCCTCCTGCTGATTCCACTTCACCTTAACGCGGTCATGTTCCATGGGTTCATCCTCAGAGACCGGAGTGGGACAAGGCGGAAACTGAGGTTGCAGTGAAGAAGATGCTGGACGAGGAAATCTCTTCTCGAAAATCCTCTGGTGCGCTCCTTGAGACGCAGGTCAATTTGAATGGCGAGGGATATGAAATCATCCAGGGTCTCAGGTAGGTCCCTGACTGCCAATTCATCCTTGAATCTTCCGGATAATCCTCGCCAGAACGCTCCGATCAGAGGTTCATTGGTCCACTGGAGCTCCGAAGCCAGGGTGTGGAAACGGATGGCATACTGACCAACAGAGAGAGAGCCCTGTTGCAAATTGAAGAGAGACTCCATGGCAGATGTGGCACGACCAGGCTCATCAAATATCTTGCGGAAGGTGTCCATGAATACCTGCAGATCAAACACGATGGGATCATTCCGCTTTCCCTCCTGGTGAGAGGCAAGGAAAGCCACCTTGTCAATGTCAGTTGGATAATGCTGAGGCAATAAACGAAAATGCAGCAAGCATTGGCTGATAAATCCTCTGCACAACTTGGGGTCACCATCGTAACGTGGAGGCTTGCAGAGACGAGAACAGGGTCCTGTAGTGGGTCCAACCATTGGATGCAGTACTGGAGGCTGAAGGACTGGAGAAGCAGCAACCGGCTGTAATTTAGTCAACTGGTCCTCCATGGAGGTCATGTAGTCCAACAGGCGGGTCTGTATATCAAGTTGGTGATTGAGTTCCAGATGGAGCTATGCTAGCTGGGTCACGTTGGTGGGCTTAGCAGCCTGTAGAGTAGACAGGTGGGTATCCAAGGTTTGCATAAAGACCACTAACTGATCCTGACTCTGACAAAGCGCAGCCAGCTCCCTCTGGGCTGAGTATCGGGTATCAGCGGAGTCCATGGCCTGGGCAAACTGTTACTCCCACAGGGAGTGAAGATTTATTGTGGACTCACTAGACCACTGATGGTGCAATGGTAGCTGTATATCCGATACACAAGAGATAGGAGAATGAGCTTCAAAAAACCAAGGATGTTTATTAAAGGAAGCTAACAAACGGAAAAGGTGCCTGAGGGAAGAACCCTCTGGACCACGATACAGAACCACGTAGTGGAGCACCGGGCAAGGTGTACCCCTATACAGGGATTCCACTGTCGCAACACCAGGTGACCTTAATGCCGCGATACCCGGACCAGAGGGATGACCCATACAGACCGTATAGAGGAGGTGGCGAGAATCCCGGAAGCTCTGTGTAATCTCAGAAAGGCTGAACTAGCAGGCAGAGATTTCTGGATGGTTCCAAGAGGAGAGCCTTGGCCAGCCTGGGGTTGAAACTGGAGTGTCCAGAGGGATCCAGGACAGGGAACTTCCAGCAGAGGATTCTGAGGAGACAGAGGTATTAGTATAAAGACAACACTAGCCTTCAGCACGCAGAGCTCAACAGAGTGTGGCCGGAATGGGTAACAACAATCCCACAGAATAAACACGTTGCCCAGGTACCTCCCTAAAGGGGAGGATGCCTTTTATGCATAGAGCAACACAACCCTAATAGAGAACAGGTGCTCTGCTGCCTTAAGTATGTGCAAAAAGCGGGGCGCGCCTCCTAAGAGCATTGCCAGGAGACATGTCAAGAGGATGCAGGCTCCTAGCAGAGAAAGGAGCCGCCGATCGTCTGAAGCCACAAACAGGGTGAGAAGTACCAGTGGAGCTGCATGATAGGCACCTGTTATGATTTGGTAGCTGAGGAGAGTAGGCAAAAAAGGCAATACACCAGAGAGGTTTGAATCTACTGGATTGCAGTACCCTGACTAACCACCACAACTAAAGGCAGCCGTGGAGCGTACCTACGTTGGTCCTAGACGCCTCGTCACAGCCTGAGAAGCTAACTACACCTAAAGATAGAAAGAGGAAAACTATCTGCCCCCGAGCAGATCCCCAAAGAACATAGGAAGCCCCCAAACATGTAATGGTGGTTAGACAAGAGGAAATACAGACACAGACAGAAAATAGTATGAGCAAACGTTGGGGCCCAATCTTCCTAGAAAGAAAAGGATAGGAAGGACACTTACTGCAATCCAAAAAAACCCTAAAAAAATACCAACTCACTAATTGCAAAAACACCTGAGATCACACGACCTCTACCACCTAAATTAGTTCTCTGGTGTAACAAAACTAAGCAGCAGCCACTGAAAAAACTGGAAAGGCAAATGAACAAATAACAGTGGCTCAGATAAACTGAGAGGAGCACAAGCCCCAGGAGGGGACCTGGCTGACCTCCACAGAAGTGCAGGACAAAATGCAAAAAGCAAGCACAAAAAATAAAAGCAGAAAATATCTTATCTGTTAGCAGAAGATGCAGGCAAGACACAGCAAGCTTCCAAGTGAACCAGGAACCAAAGTTGAGACAAGAACAATTGATCACCGGCAACCTTGATGGGAGGGAACCTCCCTTATATAAGACCAGTCTGTAACACCTGATTGCCAATCTTCACAATCTTCATTGAATAGTTCAGTACTGTTTGTAACCACCAGAGTGAGCTTCTGCTCAGAATTCATTTCTAACACATTCACAACAGTACCCCCCTCTTGAGGAGGGGTCACCGAACCCTCATTTGGGCAACCAGGTCGGTCAGGATGAGCTCTGTGATACGCACGGATCAGTCTCCTAGCATGGATGTCCGAAGTAAACACCCAAGAATTGTCCTCCTGACCATAACCTCTCCACTTAACCAAATTCTGGAGTTTCCGTCTAGAAAAACGAGAATCCAATATTTTCTCAACCACATACTCCAGATTGCCCTCAACCAAAACAGGGTCAGTAGGCGCAGCCATAGGAACCACTGGCTCGACAAACCTCTTCAATAAGGACTTGTGGAACACGTTATGGATCTTAAATGTCCCTGGAAGAAGTAAACGAAAGGAAACAGGATTAAGAATCTCCATGATCTTATAAGGTCCAATGAACCTAGGCTTAAACTTAGGAGATGCAACTCTCATAGGGATATTTCTTGAGGACAACCAGACCAAGTCCCCCACTTCAAACCGAGGACCATCAGTCCTATGCCGGTTGGCAAACAGCTGGGCCCTCTCCTGAGAGAGGGACAACCTCTCCACTACCTGGTCCCAAATCTGCTGCATACGCTCCACAACAGAGTCAACACCTGGACAGACAGAAGCCTCCGTCTGTCCCGAAGAAAATCGAGGGTGAAACCCAAAATTGCAGAAAAATGGAGACATCAAAGTGGCAGAGCTAGCCCTATTATTAAGAGCAAACTCAGCCAAAGGCAAAAAAGAGACCCAGTCATCCTGATCAGCAGACACAAAGCATCTCAGATAAGTCTCCAATGTCTGGTTTGTTCTCTCAGTTTGTCCATTGGTCTGAGGATGAAAAGCCGAGGAGAAAGACAATTGAACACCAAGTTTAGAACAAAAAGTCCTCTAAAATCTGGAAACAAACTGGACTCCTCTGTCAGACACAATGTTCTCAGGAATGCCGTGTAACCGAACCACGTGCTGAAAGAACAAAGGCACCAATTCGGAGGAGGAAGGCAACTTAGGTAATGGCACAAGATGTATCATTTTGGAAAACCTATCACAAATCACCCAGATAACGGTCATTCTCTGAGAAACAGGGAGGTCGGAAATGAAATCCATAGAGATATGGGTCCATGGTCTCTTGGGCACAGGCAATGGCATCAACAAACCACTAGAGCGAGAGCAAGGCTTGGAGCGAGAGCAAGTCCCGCAGGACTGCACAAATTCCCTGACGTCACGAGACAAAGTAGGCCACCAAAAGGACCGACTAACCAAGTCTCTGGTACCAAAAATTCCGGGATGACCAGCCAACGTGGAACAATGAATCTCAGACATCACACTCTTTTTCCACCGTCTGGGACAAACAATTTCCCAATAGGGCAGCGCTCGGGTTTATCCTCCTGACACCCTTCCAGAGCCAGTCTCAAATTGGGCGAGATGGCAGAAAGAACTGCACCCTCTTTCAAAATAACAGCAGGATCAGATAACTCAGGAGAGTCCGCAAGGAAACTCCTCGAGAGGGCATCCGATTTAACATTCTTGGTGCCAGGAAGAAAGGAAACCACAAAATTAAAACATGTGAAAAACAAGACCCACCTGGCCTGTCTAGGATTAAGTCGATTGGCAGATTCCAGATAAACCAGATTCTTATGGTCCGTGAGGACCACCACCTGATGTTTGGCTCCCTCCAGCCAATGTCTCCACTCTTCAAAAGCCCACTTCATGGCCAATAACTCCCGATTACCCACGTCATAATTACGTTCAGTTGGAGAAAATTTTTGAGAGAAAAAGGCACAAGGGTTACTTTTAGAGGCCTCTGGATCTCTTTGGGACAAAACGGCACCTGCCCCAATTTCAGAGGCATCAACCTCCACCTGAAATGGCAGAGAAACATCAGGCTGCCGTAGAACAGGAGCAGAAGTGAATCTCTGCTTAAGTTCCTGAAACGCAGAGACTGCCTCAGGAGGCCAATTCACCACATCAGAACCCTTCTTGGTCAAATCAGTCAATGGTTTAACAATAACAGAGAAATTACCAATAAATTTACGATAAAAATTGGCAAAACCCAAGAATCTCTAAAGAGCCTTTAGTGAAGTAGGTTGGACAGAATCACAGATGGCCTGAACCTTGACCGGGTCCATTTCAATAACAGATGGGGACAAAATGAATCCCAGAAATGAGATCCTCTGTACGCCAAAAAGACACTTTGATCCCTTCACATACAGAGCATTCTCTCTCAAAATCTGGAACACAGTCCGAACATGTTTCACATGAGAGTCCCAGTTATTGGAAAAAATCAAGATATCATCCAAATAAACAATCAGAAATTTATCCACAAAATCCCTGAAAATGTCATTCATGAAGGACTGGAAGACGGAAGGAGCATTAGTGAGCCCAAAGGGCATCACTAGGTACTCAAAATGCCCCTCTGGGGTATTAAATGCCGTCTTCCATTCATCCCCGTGCTTAATGCGAATAAGGTTATACGCCCCCCTGAGGTCAAGCTTGGTAAACCAAGTAGCACTTTTCACCCTGGAAAACAGGTCAGAAATCAAGGGTAACGGATATTGATATTTCACAGTGATATTGTTCAAGAGATGATAATCAATACACGGCCTTAATGAACCATCCTTTTTGGCCACAAAGAAAAAACCGGCACCCAAGGGTGAAGAGGATGGTCTGATATGACCCTTCTCCAATGACTCCTTGATATAAGACCGCATAGCGTCATGTTCAGGTACAGACAAGTTAAAAAGGCGACCTTTAGGGAATTTACTACCAGGCACTAATTCAATAGCGCAGTCATAGCTCCTATGGGGGGGCAAGGATGCAGATTCACTTTCGCTAAACACATCAGAAAAATCAATCAAAAAGTCAGGAACATCCTGAGCCTGGGGAGAGGCAGAAAAAACAGGAGTGTTGGCATTAACACATTGGCAGCCCCAACTGGTTACAGACACAGAATTCCAATCCAAAACAGGATTATGAGACTGTAACCAAGGGAAACCTAGTACAATAATGTCATGCAGATTATTCAGCACCAAAAATTTGCAACTCTCCTGATGATCAGGTTCAACCCTCATTGTCACCTGAGTAGAGAACTGGGGTTTATTCTCAGCCAAAGGGGTAGAATCAATCCCCAGTAGGGGAATAGACTTCCATAGGGGTATCAAGGGAAACCCACAACGTTTAGCAAAATCAAAATCCATCAGGTTAATAGCTGCTCCCGAATCAACAAAAGCCTGAGCAGAAAATGTGGACAGGGAGCAAATAAGGGTAACAGTCAACAGAAATTTAGTCTGAACACTATCCAAGACAACTGAGCGTGCAAAACGTCTTCCCCGCTTAGGGCAGACTGAAATAGCATGAGAGGCGTCACCACAGTAGAAACATAACCCATTATGTTTTCAAAACTCATGACGCTGTGCCCCAGAAGCCACTCTATCACACTGCATGGGTTCAGAAGCTGGTTCACAAGGCAACACTATTCCACGCATACCTCTACGCTCACGTAAACGTCTGTCAATTTGAATCGCCAATGACATAGAATCATTGAAACCAGAGGGAGCAGGAAACCCACCATAACATCCTTTACATTCTCTGACAGACCCTTCCGAAAAAGGGCTGCCAAAGCATCATCATTCCATTTGGTCAGGACTGCCCACCTTCGGAATCTCTGACAGTACAACTCAGCGTCCTTAAGCCCCTGATTTAATGCCAACAAGGCTTTTTCAGCTTGATCAGTGACATTAGGTTCATCGTACAATAACCCCAGAGCCAGAAAAAATGCATCAACATTACTCAAAACAGGATCCCCAGGTGTCAGGGAAAAAGCCCAATCCTGAGGATCGCCGCGCAGGAGAGAGATGACAATTTGAACCTGCTGTGCTGCGTTCCCTGAGGACTTAGGTTTTAAGGCAAAAAACAACTTACAGTTATTTTTGAAATTCAGAAATTTAGCTCGATCCCCTAAAAACAAATCTGGCATGGGGATCCTAGGTTCCACAACCGGCAACCCTGCAAGATAGGTAGCAATACTCCGAACTTCAGTGGCAAGCTGATCCACACGGCCAGACAACTGTGCAAACTCCATTGAGAGAAAAAAAAATCCTCAGCACCCAGAGAAAAAGAGGGAAAGAAAAAAAAATATCTCTGACAACTCTGACAACTTTTTTTTTTTTTTACACTATCTTTCCCTTCTGTGAGTACCATATAATTTTCAGTTTGGCCGGTGATACTGTTATGATTTGGTAGCTGAGGAGAGTAGGCAAAAAAGGCAATACACCAAAGAGGTTGGAATCTACTGGATTGCAGTACCCTGACTAACCACCACAACTAAAGGCAGCCGTGGAGCGTACCTACGTTGGTCCTAGACGCCTCGTCACAGCCTGAGAAGCTAACTAAAGATAGCTAAAGAAGCTTTCTAAAGATAGAAAGAGAAAACTATCTGCCCCGGAGCAGATCTCCAAAGAACATAGGAAGCCCCCAAACATGTAATGGCGGTTAGACAAGAGGAAATACAGACACAGACAGAAAATAGTATGAGCAAACGTTGGGGCCCAATCTTTCTAGAAAGAAAAGGATAGGAAGGACACTTACTGCAATCCAAAAAAACCCTAAAAAATACCAACTCTACTAATTGCAAAAACACCTGAGATCACACGACATCTACCACCTAAATTAGTTCTCTGGTGTAACAAAACTAAGCAGCAGCCACTGAAAAAACTGGAAAGGCAAATGAACAAATAACAGTGGCTCAGATAAACTGAGAGGAGCACAAGCCCCCGGAGGGGACCTGGCTGACCTCCACAGAAGTGCAGGACAAAATGCAAAAAGCAAGCACAAAAAATAAAAGCAGAAAATATCTTATCTGTTAGCAGAAGATGCAGGCAAGACACAGCAAGCTTCCAAGTGAACCAGGAACCAAAGTTGAGACAAGAACAATTGATCACCGGCAACCCTGATGGGAGGGAACCTCCCTTATATAAGACCAGTCTGTAACACCTGATTGCCAATCTTCACAATCTTCAATGAATAGTTCAGTACTGTTTGTAACCACCAGAGTGAGCTTCTGCTCAGAATTCATTTCTAACACATTCACAACAGGCACCGGTCTCCCTGCGCAGCGGAGACCGGACCCGCAGCTGAGGGCATGACAGGTGTTGTGGAGAAAACCAGGCACTGCTCATCACGTGCCCAATACAATCCCAACAGTGAAACATGGTGGTGGCAGCATCATGCTATGAGGATGTTTTACAGCTGCAGGGACAGGACGACTGGTTGCAATCGAAGGAAACATGAATATGGCCAAGTACAGAGATATCTTCGATGAAAACCTCTTCCAGAGTGCTCTGGACCTCAGACTTGGCTGAAGGTTCACAAGACAATGACCCCAAGCACACAGCTAAAATAACAAAAGAGTGACTTCAGAACAACTCTGTAACCAGTCTTGACTGGCCCAGCCAAAGCTCTGACCTAAACCCAATTGAGCATCTCTGGAGAGACCTGAAAATGGCTGTTCACAAACGTTCACCATACAACCTGAGGGAACTGGAGAGGATATGCAAGGAAGAATGGCAGAGTATCCCCAAATCCAGGTGTGAAAAACTTGTTGCATCATTCCCAAGAAGACTCATGGCTGTAATAGCTCAAAAGGGTGCATCTACTCAATTTTTTCTTTTTTAATAAATTTGCAAAAATTTCTACATTTCTGCTTTTTCAGTCAATATATGGTGCAGATGTAAGGGGACTGACGTGGCAGCAGGTACCTGCATGCTGGATCCCGAACTAGAGAGGCTACATCCACTGTTCCCAGGGTGAAGCCTGAGTGAGGCGGACCTCCCCCTGTTGCCTGGGAGAAGCTCTAGAGAGGAGGGGCTTCATGCTGTTGGGGGGGGTGGAAGAGAAGGAAGAAAAAGCGCACGAAGGAAGGCAGTTGGGCACCAGGGCAGAGCAGAGTGCAGTCAGGTGAGCGGTGTGCTCCACTCCCCGCCAGAGAGTACAGGGCGGGGCCAGGCCGTGCTCCAGCCAACCAGGAACATAGGAGCTGCTGCGCTGAGAGACTTGGAGTGCCCAGCAGCAATACAGAAAGCGGGACTGCCACCAGCAAAGCGGAACCGTGCCGCGCAGAGACGTGCAGCGCAGAGCCGTGCAGAGCAGAGCCGTGCCAGCAGAGCAGAGCCAAGCCGGGTGTTATAGCAACAAAAGAGAGGAGTTCTCCATCCAGGGAGCACCTACGCCACACAGACCAGCGCCCGACGTCGCCCGCTGCCAACAGCAGGGACAAGAGAGGAGTCATACAGGGTGTGCCTGGTGACCGCCATAGAGCCAGGTGTCGGGGGCTTTAGGATCATGAGTACCGCGCACATGCCACCTGAAAGAGACCGGGAAAGTGACCATTAGTTTACATCCCGACTGTGCTAGCATATGGGCTCGTACAGGACTGTGGTGCTCATCGTTATTTAGCCACTATAGTATATAGACTAGGGGCAATAGAAGGTACCGGAGACCGACCACTGTCATCAGAAGACGGGGTATCGTTGTGTGCTGAACCCCTTCAATAAAGACACTGCGCCAGCCATTGCAGGCACCATTGAGTTCACAGCAGGAATTACAGTTTCCGTGACTTTCATCGTTCCCGCCTAGAACTGTACCGTTGTATTAATAATAATAATAATAATAATCTTTATTTATATAGCGCCAACATATTCCGCAGCGCTTTACAGTTTAACAGTTTCAAAACACAAGTCATAGGTAACAACGTTAACAATACAATAATTAAAGCAAAAATGTATTGCAACTTGTCATATCCTTCTACAACTTATGTTGTTTAACCCCTTGTTAACCCTCTGTCTCCCTGCGTGGAGTTATCCTCTGCTGCAAATAAACCTGTTTACCCTTGCTCTGCCTCCCATCCGTCACTGCATCCCACAACCTGCTTACACTGAGTGTACATTAATGAGAAAAAAATGAACTTTTTTGAATTTACCAAATGGCTGCAATGAAACAAAGAGTGAAAAATTTAAAGGGGTCTGAGTACTTTCCGCTTTCCGTACCCACTGTATATATATATATATATATATATATATATATATACAAACAAAAACCCTAGTTGCATATCAAGCCAAGGGGTGAACAAATCCACCCGTGGTAGTCCACTAAAACAAGAAAAATTACCTACTCCAAAGAATACTTAGAATCAGGAGAAACAAAGGAGCACATAGGTTTATGAAAATATCAAATCATTTTATTAACAGCACAAATCTGTATACATATGGTCAAGTATTATAGGACATACAAAGGCAGGCAGATGGCGCTGCAACAAAGCATGTTAGTGGTATGTGGCTACTTTGTAATCCAAATGAGCAAACCTGGTCAGTGTACAATACACATACCAACAAATTAAGGTAACCACTATGCCATGAGCATGGCAATAATGTGATATAAGTTACAAGTAGCGCATGGAGTGCAAGTAGGCGCTTACCCCAACACAGGCCACCTCATGAGATCCCCTGAACACATGCTTAGTAACTAAGATAATCCCACACCAAGATTGCCATCCTCAAGTGTTCATTTACCTTCCTCCTGCACACTGCTTAATCCTCTTTTTGTGTGTAGCAATTGGATCCTGGCTGTGACATCATATATCGGGCATGTGCAATAACTCTTTGAGCATTATGTGTCATATTTTTTATATGCATTAGCACTTTACGTTACACTGATGTCTTATGACAATTGCTTGAGAGTCATGGCATAGTGGAAACCTTAATTTGTTGGTATGTGTATTGTACACTGACCAGGTTTGCTCATTTGGATTACAAAGTAGCCACATACCACTAACATTGCCACTGCCGCATATGCTTTGTTGCAGCGCCATCTGCCTGCCTTTGTATGTCCTATAATACTTGACCATATGTATACAGATTTGTGCTGTTATTAAAATGATTTGCTATTTTCATAAACCTATGTGTGTTATGTTCTGCTACAAGTACTAAGGAAAGAAGGGAGATCTGTCCCTACAATAGAACTAAGCTAGATCCCTACGATGTAACGGGGAACCTGATCCTGCGATCAGACCCGCTAAAGTCCTCAGCTAGTCTGTACGAAGACCTATAGATGCGAGGAAGGGATCCCTACAAGAACTAGGGACTAGGAGAACCAGCAAAGCCAGAAGGGCGGAGCAGGATTAAATAGGCAAAAAAGGTCATGTGACCAGCAAGATAGAAAAAACCTAACAGGAGAGTTTTAACAGTACCCCCCCTTCTATGAGGATCCTCCGGATCCCCTAGGCCCAGGCTTATCCGGAAACCTTTTGTGAGACGCTCTGACAAGTCTGGATGCAGAAACATCCTCCGCCCTCACCCATGAGTTATCCTCGGGTCCGAAACCCTTCCAAGCTACGACCCTCCCTCTATACCGTCTAGAATTTAGGATGCTGGAAATTTCATATTCCCCGTCCTCCACCACCGGGGGAACACTGGCAGAGGCGTCTCCATCCGACACATCAGCTCTTTTCAATAGAGAAACATGAAACACAGGATTAATCTTCCAGGAGGTAGGAACCTCCAACCTAACAGCAGATTGGTTAACAACCTGAAGCACCTTAAAGGGCCCTACAAACTTGGGACCCAATTTTTTAGAAGGAATCCTCAACCGCAGATTTTTAGAGGACAACCAAACCATGTCACCAATAGCCAACAAAACCTCTTGCCGTTTCCTATCAAAGTACCTTTTAGATTTTCTGTTAGCCTCCTTAAGATTAACACGCACATCCGTCCAAACTCCCTCCAAATCACCAGAAAAATTCTCCTCTTCAGGCACGGCCGATACCAATTTGGAGCATGACCCAAACGGCGGATGTCTCCCAGTACAACAACAAAAAAGGCGAACAACCAGCAGAAGAGGATGTATGGTTGTTAAGAGCAAATTCAGCAAGTGGCAGAAACTCAGACCACCCCTCTTGATTGTCTGCCACAAAACAACGCAAGAACTGCTCAACATCCTGGTTTTTCCTTTCTGTCTGGCCATTAGACTCAGGATGATATCCGGATGAAAAAGACAAATGAACTCCCAACCTGTCACAAAAGGCGCGCCAAAAACGAGCCACGAACTGAGGTCCCCTATCAGAAACAATGTCAGTAGGAACGCCATGTAGTCTGACAATTTCCTTGACAAAGGCCTTAGCGAGAGTCTTAGCGCAGGGCAGTTTGATGAAAGGAACCAAGTGACACATCTTGCTAAAACGGTCCACGACCACCCAGATGACAGTGAAACCCTCAGAGGGGGGAAAGTCAGTAATAAAGTCCATAGCCAAATGTGTCCAAGGTGCACTAGGAACCTCCAGAGGGCAAAGCAACCCCGCAGCAGGAGTATGTGAAGACTTAGATCTAGCACACACAGTACATTGACGCACCCACTTAATGACTTCCTTCTGCCATCCAGGCCACCAAAAACTGCGACCCACAAGTCTCTTGGTCTCAGAGATTCCAGGATGACCTACCAAACGAGACTCATGACACTCAAGAAACAAATCTCTCCTAAAGGTCCCAGGCACAAACAACCTCCCATGGGGAGTGTTAGATGGGGCATTCTTATGTGCTTTAAGAATCTCATCTTCCAACACAGAGTCCAAAGCAGCAATCACAACCCCTTCTTGTAAAATGTTCTCCTCCTCCTCAGCACCGACCATGGGAGAAAAGCTGCGAGACAAAGCATCAGCTTTAACATTCTTAGTACCTGGGATGTAAGTAACGGAAAAATTAAACCGCGAGAAAAACAGTGCCCACCTAGCCTGACGGGCATTCAAGCGTTTGGCCGCATCAAGATAGATCAGATTTTTATGATCAGTGAAAACCTGAACGGGAAATTCAGCACCTTCCAAGAGATGACGCCAGTGTTTAAATGCGAGTTTAATAGCCAACAATTCCCTATTACCAATATCGTAATTCAGTTCAGTCTCAGAAATTTTTTTAAAAAAAAAAGGCACAGGGATGTACTCCATCCCTGTTTTCCTGAGACAACACCGCGCCGACCCCCCACAGAAGAAGCATCAACCTCAACCAAAAACGGTTTAGTCACATCAGGCTGCATAAGGATGGGAGCAGAGCTGAACCTCTACTTTAGAAACACAAAAGCTTCAATGGCCTCAGTAGTACACTGAACCGCATTAGCACCTTTCCTGGTGAGATCGGTCAGTGGTTTGACAATAATAGAAACATTTTTAATGAATTTTCTATAATAATTGGCGAAACCCAAAAACCTCTGTATCGATTTCAAACCAATAGGCCTAGGCCATTCCTGCACAGCTTGAACTTTCACCGGGTCCATCTCAAAACCTTCGCTGGAGATAATGTAGCCCAAAAAACTAATTCTCTGTACAGCAAACTCACATTTCTCTAGCTTAGTAAAAAGTGAATTGTCCATTAATAACTGTAATACCTCACGTACGCTCCGCCAATGAGACTCCAGATCCGGCAAATAAATCAAAATGTCATCCAAATACACAACCACACTTTGTGTCTAAGGATGTCATTAATAAGATTCTGAAAAAATGCAGGAGCATTGGTAAGACCAAAGGGCATAACCAGATTCTCAAAATGACCCACAGGAGTGTTAAAAGCAGTCTTCCATTCGTCACCCTCCTTCATGCGCAACAAATTGTATGCCCCCCGAAGATCAATTTTAGAGAACCACTTGGCCCCCACTAACTGGTTAAACAAATCAGGAATCAATGGCAGTGGGTAAGGATTGCGTACAGTAATGTTATTAATCTCACGAAAGTCCAGACAAGGACTTAAACCGCCGTCCTTTTTTTTAACAAAAAAAAATCCAACAGCCACAGGAGACTTGGAAGGCCTAATGTGACCGGCAACCAAGCTTGTCTGTATGTATTCCTCCAAAGCCTTTCTCTCAGGAATAGTAAGATTAAATAAACGACTTTTAGGAAGAGTCGCTCCAGGGACAAATTCAATAGTATAATCATAGTCTCTATGAGGAGGCAAAATCTGCGATTCCTTCTCAGAAAAAACTTTCCAAAAATCCTGAATAGGTACAGGTAATTCCCCTTTATCCACAGCAGCAATACGCCCGTTACAACACTTGTCATAACACTTAGGGCTCCAGGACTTAATTTCATTGGTAGACCAATCCAGTACAGGATTGTGCAATTTTAACCAGGGTAACCCCAAAACCACCGGAGAAGGCAAATTATTCAATACTACCAAATCCAAATTCTCTTGGTGAACACCATTAATAGTGAGGGGAAATTCACAGACCTTGTGAGTAACATTCTTAAAGGGAGAGCCATCAACAGAAACCACGGCAATAGGGGATGACAAAAGTTTGGGTTTTAATTTAAGTTTTTCCAAGAATCCTCCATCAATCACATTCAGAGTAGAACCACAATCGACAAATACCCGAAATTCCATTAAATCTTCCTGAGCAGCAGTAGTGGCAGAAAGAAAGACGCCCTTAGTGTTTAAACAGGCTATAAGGGCGTAACTGACCCTTTTTTTTTTTTTTCTTGTTCATACGAAGCACACAGTTCTTAATGAAATGGTCAGATTTGCCGCAATAAAAGCACAAACCTTCAGAAACCTGCGGTCTTTTTCCTGAGAGCGAGGTGCCATCGCTCCAATCTCCATCGGCTCTTCAATGTCAGTACAGACCCTCTCAAGACTTGGAGCTGACATGGCAGAGGATTTACTCTCATTAACCCTTGCACGCAGTCTCCTATCCACCCGTGTAGCTAATTGCATAGCCTCCTGCAAGTTACCAGGTGTGGGATAAGCAATCAGCAAATCTTTAACCCTTTCACCTAGCCCTGCAAGAAACAAACTTTTCAAAGCTGAATCGTTCCACCCCACCTGAGTAGACCACCGATGGAAGTGAGTACAATATTTTTCCACATTACATGATCCCTGCCTCAAACGTCTCAATTCTGTCTCAGCTGATGAGACACTAACAGGATCATCATACAATAACCCCAAAGCAGAAAAAAAACTATCCACTGATCTAAAGCATGGATCACTAGGTTGTAGAGAAAAGGCCCACTCCTGAGGTTCTTTGCGTAAAAGTGACATTATGAACCCTATGCACTGTGATTCATCACCAGAGGATCTGGGTCTCAAACGAAAATACAACAAGCAAGCATTTTTAAAAGAAAAAAAATCTTGTTGTTCACAAAAAATAAATCAGGCAAATGTACCTTTGGCTCCACGAAATGTGCTCCAGAACAGCTACTCACTTGTTGCTGGAGCTCGGCCACCTCCAGAGAGAGTTCCTGCAGGCATTGAGCCAAGCCCTGAACCGACACCATGATGGAAACTGGAAATCTTTTCCTTAGAGATATTTTTGGGCTGGACTTACTGTTATGTTCTGCTACAAGCACTAAGGAAAGAAGGGAGATCTGTCCCTACGATAGAACTAAGCTAGATCCCTACGATGTAACGGGGAACCTGATCCTGCGATCAGACCCGCTAAAGTCCTCAGCTAGTCTGTACGAAGACCTATAGATGTGAGGAAGGGATCCCTACAAGAACTAGGGACTGGGAGAAAGATGTACACCTCCTAACAGAAGTTGTAGCAGTAAAAGACAAAAAAACAACATAGAACATAGAGGTCCGAAGACCAAGCAAAAACTGACTGAGTAAGGTAACAAAGCACCTGGCTAGCTTAAGAGTAGAAATTACAATGAAGTCCAGCAAAGCCAGAAGGGCGGAGCAGGATTAAATAGGCAAAAAAGGTCATGTGACCAGCAAGATAGAAAAAATCTAACAGGAGAGTTCTAACAATGTGCTCCTTTGTTTCTCCTGATTCTATATATATCTCTAAATACTGTATATATGTATTGTGAGACAGTGAGAATATGTGGGTTAGATGGGGTGTATATTTCACCTGGGTGCTTTGCTGACTGGTATAAGGGAAGTGTATGGCTTTGTAGACCTGGTGGTAGAGAAAGGTCATTACACCTTCCACTCAGTGCATACTTGCAGCTCAAACCTGTAACCACTCAGCTGTTAATTAAGAAGCCAGAAATAGGTGTCTGGAAACACAGTCAGAGAGAGCTAGTTTAGCCTGGACACAGGGAGGTGTCCTGGCACAAGAAACAGTCTCCAAGAGTGTTAGAGCTGTCTTTAGCCTGGACACAGGGAGGTGTCCCGGCGCAGGAAGCAGTCTCTGTGAGAATGCATGCGGATAAGCTACTGAAGAGGAGGAGAGCTGTCTCAGTCTGGGTTAGATGTACCCCGGACACAGGAGTGTCTCTGTGAACCTCCATGCTGATGATTACTGAAGAGGAGGGGAGCTATCTCAGTCTGGGTTAGAGGTACCCCGGACACAGGAGTGTCTCTGTGAACCTCCAGGATAATGACTACTGAATAGGAGTGGATCTCTCTCAAGTCTGGACGTCGGGTGGACCTTCAGACATAAGGAGGAGTATCTGGGAAACTCCATACTGGTAACATATATCATATGTGTTGTTTTGGGCACAGACTGATAGAGTCTGGGTTCCTGATAGAAAGGGACATTACATAAGTGTAATTAGTGGCTAGACAAGCCTAGGTATTTTGTTTATGCTTTGTTTTTATCTGTTTGCTGTGGACTTTAATAAAACTGGTTGCGGCCAGTTTTTACCATAATTGCTGTCTGAATGAACTGTTTCCGTGCCATTCTGTCTACCCAGACAGCGATCTCAGAGCTAAATCCCCTGGAAATGTTACAGTATATATACAGTATATAGAGATATACAGTTAGGTCCATAAATATTTGGACAGAGACAACATTTATCTAATTTTGGTTCTAGACATTACCACAATGAATTTGAAACAAAACAAATCATATGCAGTTGAAGTTCAGACTTTCAGCTTTCATTTGAGGGTATCCACATTAAAATTGGATGAAGGGTTTAGGAGTTTCAGCTCCTTAACATGTGCCACCCTGTTTTTAAAGGGACCAAAAGTAATTGGACAAATGACTCCAAGGCTATTTCATGGACAGGTGTGGGCAATCCCTTTGTTATGTCATTCTCAATTAAGCAGATGAAAGGTCCGGAGTTGATTTGAGGTGTGGTGTTTGCATTTGGAAGGTTTTGCTGTGAAGGAAACATGCGGTCACAGGAGCTCTCCATGCAGGTGAAACAAGCCATCCTTAAGCGGCAAGAACAGAAAAAAAACCCATCCAAGAAATTGCTACAACATTAGAAGTGGCAACATCTACAATTTGGTACATCCTGAGAAAGAAAGAAAGCACTGGTGAACTCATCAATCCAAAAAGACCTGGGAGCCCACGGAAGACAACAGTGGTGGATGATCGCTGCATACTTTCTTTGGTGAAGAAGAACCCGTTCACAACATCAACTGAAGTCCAGAACACTCTCAGTGAAGTAGGTGTATCTGTCTCTAAGTCAACAGTAAAGAGAAGACTCCATGAAAGTAAATACAAAGGGTTCACATCTAGATGCAAACCATTCATCAATTCCAAAAATAGACAGGCCAGAGTTAAATTTGCTGAAAAACACCTCCAGAAGCCAGCTCAGTTCTGGAAAAGTATTCTATGGACAGATGAGACAAAGATCAACCTGTACCAGAATGATGGGAAGCCAAAAGTTTGGAGAAGAAAGGGAACGGCACATGATCCAAGGCACACCACATCCTCTGTAAAACATATTGGAGGCAACGTGATGGCATGGGCATGCATGGCTTTCAATGGCACTGGGTCACTTGTGTTTATTGATGACATAACAGCAGACAAGAGTAGCCGGATGAATTCTGAAGTGTACCGGGATATACTTTCAGCCCAGATTCAGCCAAATGCTGCAAACTTGATTGGACGGCGCTTCATAGTACAGATGGATAATGACCCCAAGCATACAGCCAAAGCTACACAGGAGTTCATGAGTGCAAAAAAGTGGAACATTCTTCAATGGCCAAGTCAATCACCAGATCTTAACCCAATTGAGCATGCATTTCACTTGCTCAAATCCAGACTTAAGAGGGAAAGACCCACAAACAAGCAAGACCTGAAGGCTGCGGCTGTAAAGGCCTGGCAAAGCATTAAGAAGGAGGAAACCCAGCGTTTGGTGATGTCCATGGGTTCCAGACTTAAGGCAGTGATTGCCTCCAAAGGATTCGCCACAAAATATTGAAAATAAAAATATTTTGTTTGGGTTATGTTTATTTGTCCAATTACTTTTGACCTCCTAAAATGTGGAGTGTTTGTAAAGAAATGTGTACAATTCCTACATTTTCTAACACATATTTTTGTTCAACCCTTCAAATTAAACGTTACAATCTGCACTTGAATTCTGTTGTAGAGGTTTCATTTCAAATCCAATGTGGTGGCATGCAGAGCCCAACTCGCGAAAATTGTGTCACTGTCCAAATATTTCTGGCCCTGACTGTATATATATACATATATATATATATATATACATATATGAGGGTCATTGGTAATGTGCTGGAGTGCAGATATGTTTCACTGAGGTTATTAGCTTCAGTGATATAAACCTGAAAGTTTTGCTCAAGCATGTTATATGACCTTCTAGTTTCAACTGTAGACTTTGTAAACAGACCAACAATAATAGTTTTTAGATTGTTTGGGTACTTTTTCTCAAACGCAAACAGATGTGTTTATCCTGATATTTGGATTACCTTTACGATGCTGAATTATTTGTTTGTCCCTTCTCTTTTGGGCACTGATTTGGGGTAGTCATCTCTTGTTTATTGCCAAGATTGTATACTACTAGCTGCAGAGCCCGGTGTTGCCCAGGCATAGTAACTAACTGTGGTTAGTTATAACAAATTATAATGATTATCCTCCATTCCATATTCCAGTGCCCATATACCCATCACACATCCTCCATCCCATAGTCCAGCGACAAAATATACCCATCATGCATATCCTCCATCCCATAGTCCAGTACTCATATACCCATCACACATCCTCCATCACAAAGTCCCGTGCCCATATACCCATCATACATATCCTCCATGCCATAGTCCCTTGCCCATATGCCCATCATACATATCCTCCATCCCATAGTCCCGTGCCCATAAACCCATCATATATATCCTCCATTCCATAGTCCCGTGCACATATACCCATCATACATATCCTCCATCCCATAGTCCAGTGCCCATATACCCATCACACATACTCCACCCCATAGTTCAGTGTCCATATACCCATCACACATCCTCCATCCCATAGTCCAGTGCCCATATACCCATCATACATATCCTCCATCCCATAGTTCAGTGCCCATATACCGATCATACATATCCTCCATCCCATAGTCCCATGCCCATATACCCATCACACATCCTCAATCCCATAGTCCAGTGCCCATATAGCCATCACACATCCTCCATCCCATAGTCCAGTGCCCATATACCCATCATACATATCCTCCATCCCATAGTCCCATGACAATATAGCCATCATACATATCCTCTATCTTATAGTTCCATGCCCATATACCCATCACACATATCTTCCATCCCATAGTCCAGTGCCCATATACCCATCATACATATCCTCCATCCCATAGTCCCGTGCCCATATACCCATCACACATCCTTCATCCCATAGCCCAGTGCCCATATACCCATCATACATATCTTCCATCCCATAGTTCAGTGCCCATATACCCATTATACATATCCTCCATCCCATAGTCCCGTGCCCATATACCCATCACACATCCTTCATCCCATAGCCCAGTGCCCATATACCCATTATACATATCCTCCATCCCATAGTCCCGTGCCCATATACCCATCACACATCCTTCATCCCATAGCCCAGTGCCCATATACCCATCATACATATCTTCCATCCCATAGTCCAGTGCCCATATACCCATCACACATATCCTCCATCCCATCGTCCCCTGTCCATATACCCATCACACATCCTCCATCCCATAGTCCCGTGCCCATATACCCATCATACATATCCTCCATCCCATAGTCCCGTGCCCATATAGCCATCACACATCCTCCATCCCATAGTCCCGTGCACATATACCCATCATACATATCCTCCATCCCATAGTCCCGTGCCCATATAGCCATCACACATCCTCCATTCCATAGTCCATCCCATAGTCCAGTGCCCATATACCCATCACACATAGAATCATAGAATCATAGAATCATAGAATCATAGAATAGTAGAGTTGGAAGGGACCTCGTGGGCCATCTGGTCCAACCCCCTGCTCAAAGCAGGATTCTCTAAATCATCCCAGACAGATGTCTGTCCAGCCTCTGTTTGAAGACTTCCATTGAAGGAGAACTCACCACCTCTCGTGGCAGCCTGTTCCACTCATTGATCACCCTAACTGTCAAAAAGTTTTTTCTAATATCTAATCTGTGTCTCCTCCCATTCAGTTTCATCCCATTGCTTCTAGTCTTTCCTTGTGCAAATGAGAATAAAGATGATCCTTCTACAATGTGACAGCCCTTGAGATATTTGTAGACAGCTATTAAGTCTCCTCGCAGTCTTCTTTTTTGCAAGCTAAACATTCCCAAATCCTGCAACCGTTCCTCATAGGACATGGTTTGCAGACCGGTCACCATTCTGGTGGCTCTTCTCTGAACTTGCTCCAGTTTGTTGATGTCTTTTTTAAAATGTGGTGCCCAAAACTGGACACAGTATTCCAGATGAGGTCTGACCAAAGAGGAGTAGAGGGCAATAATGACCTCACGTGATCTAGACTGTATGCTTCTGTTGATACATCCTAGAATTGCATTTGCCTTTTTTGCTGCTGCATCACACTGTTGACTCATGTTCAGTCTGTGATCAATTAGTATACCCAAGTCTTTTTCACATGTGCTGTTACTTATCCCTATTCCTCCCATTTTGTATATGCTTTTTTCATTTTTATTGCCCAGATGTAGTACTTTGCATTTTTCCCTGTTAAAATCCATTCTGTTAGTTGCTGCCCACTGCTCCAGTTTATTTATATCTTTTTGAATCCTCTCTCTCTCTTCTCTAGTATTAGCTACCCCTCCTAGCTTTGTGTCATCAGCAGATTTGATCAGTTTACCCTCAATTCCTTCATCTAAATCATTGATAAAGATGTTGAACAATACAGGACCCAAAACAGAGCCTTGTGGTACCCCACTTGATACATTCTTCCAACTGGATGTGTAGCCATTTACGACCACTCTTTGGGTCCGATCACTAAGCCAGTTATGAATCCACCTAACAGTTGCCTTGTCCATTCCATACTTAGTCATTTTTTCAATAAGGATTGTGTGAGATACTTTGTCAAATGCTTTGCTGAAGTCAAGATATACTATATCTACAGCATTTCCCTGATCCACCCAATCAGTGATTCTGTCATAGAAGGAAATTAAGTTAGTCTGACATGACTTATTAGTTACAAACCCATGCTGACTCTGTTTAATCACTTCATTCTTATCCAGGTACTTGCATACATGTTCTTTAACCCCTTCACCCCCAAGGGTGGTTTGCACGTTAATGACCGGGCCAATTTTTACAATTCTGACCACTGTCTCTTTATGAGGTTATTACTCTGGAACGCTTCAACGGATCTTCGCGATTCTGAGAATCTTTTCTCGTGACATATTGTACTTCACGTTAGAAGTAAAATTTCTTCGATATAACTTGCGTTTATTTTTGAAAAAAACGCAAATATGGCGAAAATTTTTAAAATTTTGCAATTTTCAAACTTTGAATTTTATTCCCTTAAAACAGAGAAATATGTCACATAAAATAGTTAAGAAATAACATTTCCCACATGTCTACTTTACATCAGCACAATTTTGGAACCAAAATTTTTTTTTGTTAGGAAGTTATAAGGGTTAAAAGTTGACCAGCAATTTCTCATTTTTACAACAAAATTTACAAAGCCATTTTTTTTAGGGACCACCTCTCATTTGAAGTCACTTTGAGGGGTCTATATGGCAGAAAATACCCAAAAGTGACACCATTCTAAAAACTGCACCCCTCAAGGTACTCAAAACCACATTCAAGAAGATTATTAACCCTTCAGGTGCTTCACAGGAACTAAAGCAACGTGGAAGGAAAAAATGAATATTTAACTTTTTAGCCACAAAAATGATCTTTTACAAACTTTTTTTTTATTTTCACAAGGGTAAAAGGAGAAAATGGACAGATAAGGTTGTTATGCAATTTCTCCTGAGTACGCCAAGACCCAATATGTGGGGGAAAACCACTGTTTGGGCACACGGCAGAGCTCGTAAGGGAAGGAGCGCCGTTTGACTTTTTCAAACTAAAATTGGCTGGAATTGAGATTGGACGCCATGTCGTGTTTGGAGAGCCCCTGATGCGCCTAAACAGTGGAAACCCCCACAAGTGACACCATTTTGGAAACTAGACCCCCTAAGGTACTTATCTAGATCTGTTGTGAGCACTTTAAACCCCCAAGTGTTTCACAAAAGCTTATAATGCCTGGGTGTGAAAAAAAAAAAACAATTTTCCACAAAAATGATTTTTTTAGTCCCAAATTTTTGAATTTTCCCAAGGAAATTGGACCCCAAAAGTTGTTGTCCAATTTGTACTGAGTACGCTGATACCCCATATGTGGGGGGGGGAAACTGTTTGGGTGCACGGCAGGGCTTGGAAAGGAAGTAGTAACGTTTTGGAATGCAGACGTTGATGGGGGTCATGTTCCGTTTGCAGTGCCCCAGATGAGCCTAAATAGTGGAAACCCCCCACAAGTGACCCCATTTTGGAAACTAAACCCCCTAAGGAACTTATCTAGATCTTTGGTGAGCACTTTGAACCCCCAAGTGCTTCACACAAGTTTATAATGCCCGGGCATGAAAATAAAAAATCCTATTTTTTTCCCACAAAAATTATCTTTTAGTCACTAATTTTTTATTTTCCCAAGGGTAACAGGAGAAATTGGACCACATAAGTTGTTGTCCAATTTGTCCTGAGTACGCTGATACCCCATATGTGGGGGGAAGCACTGTTTGGGCTCACGGCAGAGCTCGGAATGGAAGGAGCACCATTTGACTTTTTCCAACCAAAATTGACTGGAGATTGGATGCCATGTTGCATTTGGAGAGCCCCTGATGTGCCTAAACAGTGGAAACCCCCCACAAATGACCCCATTTGGGAAACTAGACCCCCTAAGGAACTTTTCTAGATCTTTGGTGAGCAATTTGAACCCCCAAGTGCTTCACACAAGTTTATAATGTAGAGCCGTAAAATTTAAAAATCATATTTTTTCCACAAAAATGATCTTTTCACCCCAATTTTTATTTTTCCAAGGGTAACAAGACTCCAAAAGTTATTGTGCAATTTGTCCTGAGTGCGCTGATACCCTATATGTGGGGGTAAACCACTGTTTGGGTGCATGGCAGAGTTTGGAAGGGAAGGAGCGCCGTCTGACTTTTTCAAAGCAGAATTGGCTGGACGCCATGTCGTGTTTGGAGAGCTCCTGATCTGCCTAAACAGTGGAAACCCCCATAAATGACACCATTTTGGAAACTAGACCCCTCAAGGAACTTATCTAGATGTGTGGTGAGAACTTTTAACCCCCAGGTGTTTCACTAAAGTTTATAACGTACAGCCGTAAAATAAAAAATCCTTTTTTTTTTTACAAAAATGATTTTTTCGCCCCCAATATTTTATTTTTACAAGGGTAACAGAAGAAATTGGAACCCAAAAGTTGTTGTACAATTTGTCCTGAGTACGCTGATACCCAATATGTGGGAGAAAACTACTGTATGGGCGCACGTCAGGGCTCGGAAGGGAAGTAGTGACGTTTTGGATTGCAGACTTTGATGGAATGGTCTGGGGGCGTCATGTCACATTTGGAGAACCCCTGATGCACCTATACAGTGGAAACCCCCCACAAGTGACCCCATTTTGGCAAATAGACCCCACAAGGAACTTATCTAGATGTGTGGTGAGCACTTTGAACCCCGAAGTGCTTCACAGAAGTTTATAACGTACAGCCGTAAAAATAAAAAATCCTTTTTTTTTTTACAAAAATGATTTTTTTCGCCCCCAATATTTTATTTTCACAAGGGTAACAGGAGAAATTGGACCCCAAAAGTTGTTGTCCAATTTGTCCTGAGTACGCTGATACCCAATATGTGGGAGAAAACTACTGTATGGGCGCACGTCAGGGCTCGGAAGGGAAGTAGTGACGTTTTGGATTGCAGACTTTGATGGAATGGTCTGGGGGCGTCATGTCGCATTTGGAGAGCCCCTGATGCGCCTAAACAGTGGAAACCCCCCACAAGTGACCCCATTTTGGAAAATAGACCCCACAAGGAACTTGTCTAGATGTGTGGTGAGCACTTTGAACCCCGAAGTGCTTCACAGAAGTTTATAACGCACAGCCGTAAAAATAAAAAATCCTTTTTTTTTTGCAAAAATGATTTTTTTGCCCCAATATTTTATTTTTACAAGGGTAACAGGAGAAATTGGACCCCAAAAGTTGTTGTCCAATTTGTCCTGAGTACGCTGATATCCAATATGTGGGAGAAAACTACTGTATCGGTACACGTTGGGGCTCGGAAGGGAAGTAGTGACGTTTTGGATTGCAGACTTTGATGGAATGGTCTGGGGGCGTCATGTCGCATTTGGAGAGCCCCTGATGCGCCTAAACAGTGGAAATCCCCAACAAGTGACCCCATTTTGGAAAATAGACCCCACAAGGAACTTATCTAGATGTGTGGTGAGCGCTATGAAGCCCCAAGTGCTTCACAGAAGTTTATAATGTACAGCCGTAAAAACAAAAAATATTTTTTTTTTGTACAAAAATGATATTTTCGCCCCCAGTTTTTTATTTTCCCAAGGGTAACAGAAGAAATAGGACAAATTGCACAATAACTCTTGGGGTCCAGAGTACGCTGATACCCCATATGTGGGGATAAACTACTGTTTGGACGCATGGCAGAGCTGAGAAGTGAAGGAGCACCGTTTGACTTTTTCAACGCAGAATTGGCTGGAATTGAGATCAGACGCCATGTCACATTTGGAGAGCCCCTGATGTGCCTAAACAGCGGAAACCCCCCAATTCTAACTCCAACCCTAACCCCAACACACCCCTAACCCTAGTCCCAACCCTAACCACAAACCTAACCCTAACACACCCCTAATCCCAACCCTAACCCTAATCCTAACTTTAGCACCAACCCTAACCCTAACTTTAGCCGCAACCCTAACCCTAACCCTAATGGGAAAATGGAAATAAATACATTTTTTTAATTTTATTATTTTTCCCTTACTAAGGGGGTGATAAAGGGGGGTTTGATTTACTATTTATAGCGGGTTTTTATGATTGGCAGCTGTCACGCTAAAAGACGCTTTTTATTGCAAAAATAGTTTTTGCATCATCACATTTTGAGAGCTATAATTTTTGCATATTTTGGCCCACAGAGTCATGTGAGGTCTTTTTTTTGCGGGACGAGTTGACGTTTTTATTGGTACCATTTTTGAGCACGTGACATTTTTTTATCGCTTTTATTTCGATTTTTGGGAGGTTAGAATGAACAAAAATCAGTAATTCATGAATTTCTTTTGGGGGAGGCGTTTATACCGTTCCGCGTGTGGTAAAATTGATAAAGCAGTTTTATTCTTCGGTCAGTACGATTATGGCGATACCTCATTTATATCATTTTTTCATGTTTTGGCGCTTTTATAGAATAAAAACAATTTTATATAAAAAATAATTATTTTTGCATCGCTTTATTCTGCGAGCTATAACTTTTTTATTTTTTCGCTGATGATGCTGTATGACAGCTCGTTTTTTGCGGGACAAGATGACGTTTTCAGCGGTACCATGATTTTTTATATCGGTCTTTTTGATCGCGTGTTATTCCACTTTTTGTTCGGTGGTATGATGATAAAGCATTGATTTTTTGCTTCGTTTTTTTTTTTTTTTTAAGGGTTCACTAAAGGGGTTAACTAGTGGGACAATTTTATAGGGGGGGTCGTTACGGACGCGGCGATACCAAATATGTGTACTTTTATTGCTTTGTTTTTTTTTATTTACAGGAAGAAGTGAATTTATTGGGGAATATTTTTTTTTTTTTTTAATTTATTTTGGATTTTTTTTTAAAACATGTTTATTTTTTTAACTTTTTTACTTTGTCCCAGGGTGGGACATCACTGTATTTTGTCAGATCGCTGGTGTGACAGTGTGCACAGCACTCTGTCACACCAGCGATCGCTCAGGCAGTGCAGCAGGCTTCTCAGTGCCTGCTCTCAGCAGGCACTGAGGAAGCCGCCTCCCTCCAGGACCCCGGCGCCATCTTGGATCCGGGTCCTGGGAGGGAGGGAGCCCTCAGAACAGCGCGATCACATCGCGCTGCTCTGAGGGTCTCAGGGGGCGAGCAGGGAGCCCCCACCCTGCGCGATCCTCCCCTGTGCCCCCAGTACACCGCGATCATGTTTGATCGCGGTGTGCAAGGGGTTAATGTGCCGGAGCGGTCCGTGACCGCTCCTGACACACAGTCATGGGTGTCAGCTGTGATAATCAGCTGACACCCGGCCGCGATCGGCTGCGCTCCCCCTGGGAGCGCGTCCGATCCCACAAGACGTACTATCCCGTCCATGGTCATACGGGCCCAGGTACCATGGACGGGATAGTACGTCCGATGGCAGTAAGGGGTTAATAATTTGTTCAAAGATCTTTCCTGGTATAGAAGTCAGACTCACCGGCCTGTAGTTCCCTGGGTCCACCTTCTTCCCCTTTTTGAAGATAGGAACAACATTTGCTCTTCTCCAGTCTTCTGGGACTTCTCCTGTTCTCCAAGAATTTTCAAAGATTATGGACAGTGGTTCAAGAATTTCTTCTGCTATCTCCTTCAGTACTCTGGGGTGTAATTCATCTGGACCTGGAGACTTGAATTCATTTAGGTTAGCTAAGTGTTTCCTCACTGTCTTTCTGTTTATAGATATCCTGGATTCTTCTATTCCTTTAATAGGACAGCGAAGATCAGTTGATGTTACATTTCCTTTCTGAGAGAAAACAGATGCAGAATAGGAATTTAACAGTTCAGCCTTCTCAACATCCTGTCTTACCATTTCATCATTTTCATCCTGTAAAAATCCTATAGCATCTTTGACTTTTCTTTTACTTTTGACGTATCCCCAAAATCCTTTTTTGTTGCTTTTGATGTCACTTGCAAGCCTTAATTCATTGTCAGCTTTAGATAATCTGATTTGTGCCCTGCATGTTCTGCAGACGGCATTATATTCTTCTTTAGATATGCCTCCCTCTTTCCATTTGATAAACATTTCTTTCTTCCTTTTTAGCATGTGTTTAAGTTCTGTGTTCATCCATTCTGGTTTCCTTAAATGCTTCCCATTCTTCACTCTTTTCGGAATTGTTAACAACTGTGCTTTGAGAATCTCATTTTTCAAGATTTTCCATCCTTCCTGGACATTTTTGTCCTTAAGGATATCCAGCCATTTGATCCCTCCAATTCTCTTTCTGAGTTCCTTAAAATCTGCCTTTCTGAAATCTAACCTTGACGTCTGAGTCTTCACAGGTCTTCCTCCTCTTGTTATCCAAAATTCTAAAATAGCATGGTCACTACCTCCTAGAGTCCCAGCCACTCTTACCTCCTCAACCATTTCTTCCCTGTTTATAAGGATTAGATCCAAGGTAGCAGATCCCCTTGTTTTCTCCTCTACCTTTTGGAAGATAAAGTTGTCAGCAAGAGAGGATAAGAATTTCCTTGACCTGTTAGTTTTGCCTGAGAGAGATTCCCAACAAATGTCTGGATAGTTGAAATCTCCCATGACCACTATGTCATATTTTTTGGAGAACTTGGCCATTTGATGCATAAAGAGTTCATCCATATCTTCAGCTTGCATAGGCGGCCTGTAGTAAATGCCTACAATGGTGTCCTTTCCATTGTTCTGTCCTTGTATTCTTACCCAAACAGTTTCCACAGAACTCCCAGTCTCTGAAGCGTCAATCTCTGTGCAGATATACGCTTTTCTAACATACAATGCGACACCTCCTCCTCATTTATCAAGTCTGTTTCTTGCAAATAAGTTGTATCCTTCTAGCCTTGTATTCCAATCATGTGTATTGTCCCACCAAGTCTCAGTGATTCCAATGACATCATACTTCTTCTCCTGCGTTAGTAGTTCCAATTCTCCTTGTTTGTTGCCCATGCTTTGTGCATTTGTATAGAAACATTTTAGTTTGTGATTGGTTTCTCTTCCTCCAATATTTTTATTATGTAGATTTTTTTGTCTTTGTTCTTCCCCTTCACTTCTAATAGCAGAATTCTCAATAGTATTTGTCAGGTGTATGGCTTTTGCAGGCGTTTTGCTTCCCTTCCCACATTGTTCTAGTTTAAAGCTCTCCTGACGAGTGTAGCAAGGCGACTTCCAAATACATGTTTTCCAGTCTTCGTAAGGTGCACCCCATCTCTAGCCAGTAGTCCATCGTATAGGTAATTCACTCCGTGATCCAAAAATCCAAATCCTTGCTGACGACACCATCGACATAGCCAGTTGTTCACCTGCAGAATCTTCTTCCACCTCCTTGTTCCATGGACATCTACTGGAAGGATGGAAGAGAAGACCACCTGCGCTCCCAGTTCTTTCACTTTCTTACCTAAGTTTTCAAAGTCACTGCAGATGGTTTCCAGGTCGTTTCTTGCGGTGTCATTTGTCCCCACATGTATTAGCAGGAATGGGTAGTCATCTGTAGGTCTGCAGAGTTCTGATATCCTGTCAGACACATCTTTAATTTTTGCACCTGGAAGACAGCACATTTCTCTTGAGGTTAAATCCGGTCTGCAGATAGCGGCCTCTGTTCCTCTCAACAGGGAATCCCCCATGACCACAACTCTCCGTTTCTTCTTCACAACAGTCTTCTTTCTCCATTCAGGAGGACTCTGAGGGCATACAAGGTTATTGTTTGTGGCCAAAGTCTTATCTTGATGTATTTCTTCATCATTCTCCTGTGTAAGAGCCTGGTACTGGTTCCTGAGCAGAATTGGTGCTGACTGCCTCACGATCCTCCTACTTCTCTGGGTCACATGCTTCCATGCCTCTGTTTCTTCAGGTGCACTTCGAATTTCTTCTCTTTCTGTAACATGAAGAGATAATTCTGCTCTGTCTAAGAACTCTTCACCTTCCTTAATGGTTTTCAATGTAGATAACCTCTCTTCCAGATTTTGCAACTTTTCCTCCAACAGGGACACAAGCTTGCATTTGTGGCATGTGAAGTTTGGCTTTTCCACTGGTAAGTCTGTGAACATGAAGCAAGAAATGCAGCTCACTACATGGCTCTTGGCCTCTTCCATGTTACTGTTCAAGAGATATTCAAGCGGTGAAATATATGCCAAAACTCGCGCGCCTAGCGGAGCGCGGTTTACTGATGTCCTCCTTTCAGCTGCAACAACCAAAATCCAGTGTTCCTTGAGCTCACGGAGACTCTTCACTTATCCCAGAAGGCACTGGGATTATGCAAATTCTCTCCTCGGTACTCCTCCCCTGGTTTACTGATGTCCTCCTTTCAGCTGCAACAACCAAAATCCAGTGTTCCTTGAGCTCGCGGAGACTCTTCACTTATCCCAGAAGGCACTGGGAATATGAAAATTCTCTCCTCGGGACTCCTCCCCTGGTTTACTGATGTCCTCCTTTCAGCTGCAACAACCAAAATCCAGTGTTCCTTGAGCTCGCGGAGACTCTTCACTTATCCCAGAAGGCACTGGGAATATGCAAATTCTCTCCTCGGGACTCCTCCCCATAGTCCTGTGCACATATACCCATCATACATACCCTCCATACCATAGTCCCGTGCTCATATAACCATCATACATCCTTCATTCCATAGTCCAGTGCCCATATACCCATCATACATATCATCCATCCCATAGCACCGTGCCCATATACTCATCACTCATCCTCCATTCCATAGTCCCGTGCCCATATTCCCATCACACATATCCTCCATCCCATAGTCTTGTGCCCATATACCCATCGCACATCCTCCATTCTATAGTCCCGTGCCCATATTCCCATCACACATATCCTCCATCCCACAGTCCAGTGCCCATATACCCATCACTCATCCTCCATTCCATAGTCCCGTGCCCATATTCTCATCACACATATCCTCCATCCCATAGTTCCGTGCCCATATACCCATCACACATCCTTCATCCATTTGTCCCGAGCCCATATACCCATCACACATATCCTCCATCCCATAGTCCTGAGCCGGGTGGCGCTGAGCAGGGAGTTCCTGGAGATGTGCTGTTATGTAAACTGGCAGTGTGGCTCTGTGTGCAGCTCCGTGTTCGGCCACTGATGATGCGATTTTCTACACCGGTAACCATAGAGCCCGGCAGTAATAGAGGAGGGGGTGATTCATTTCTGTCATGTGCTCTCTGCTCCTTTCTGGGGGGCAGACAATGGCTGGGAGTTTATGTTCCCAGGAATGCTAGATTTCTCCCACCAGGTTAGTGTCTGCTGAGGTGTTATAGAGTGGGAAAACTGTTGCTCATAGCAACCAATCACAGCTCAGCTTCTTTTAAAAAGCTCTGGTGAAATGAGAGATGCTTAGTGATTGGGTGGGGCTATGTGGAGTGGGCGTGGCTGATTCACACACATACAGTACACTCATTTTTATATATATATATAGATACCATAATGACCGTTATGTGCATTGGGGCCAACAAACAAGAGACAGCTCTATAGTAGATTGATGGCAAACAATATGAAAGAAATCCATAATGATGCCCTCCTCCAGTTAACACTGTGTGGGAAGATTGGATATTTACTAAGGGCTGTGTGCAAGGAGTGGAAACAAGTTACTACTTTTGTCAGATGCCTAATTTGCGGCAAATGATTTTATTAAGTTTATGCCATTTTTACTATTCAATTTCAGTAGTTCAAACAACCTACATGCATCAGAATTACTAAGAGATTGTATGATTTCCAGGCTCATACGTACATACAAAGGCAAATACACATATGCTTCTTTCTTTGCTTGTCATCTCTTAACACTAGGGAAAAGCAATCTCATAGTGATGGTTGTCCCAAAGCATCATCAGTGCCTCTTCTGAGACCATAAGAACAGTGAAGTCATCAGCTGGTGTAGTTATGACTCATGTTATCGGTACCAAAATGCCCTTAGTGAATATTAATGTCTAGAAACTAGTAAACAGTGAAAACATGATAAAATGATGTACACAGATAAACCCAAACTCTTTTATACAACTTTACTGTGGCTGACTGGAAAAGGCTAACGCCTTAATGACCAGGTCTCAAAGCATGTCATCTTTGCCTGTATGCTTCTCTGCAGTCATAGCTTTTGTACCATTTTTTTAGCACTACATTGGGGTACATATATATTAATGATTGCATTTTCTGTTCACAAAATAACCCATTGAATAAATAGTTCATTACAGTTGTGTAGATGCCTGAAGGTGCTTCACCGGAGCTAAGTTGGCTTGCTGATCATGCACAGTGCATGATCAGCAACGTCTCCATGTCAGTGCAGCACTGACAGCTTATATGACATGCAGATGCTGTTTAATCTGCATGCCATATAAGCGATCAGCCTGCAAAAAATGCTCGCCCCATAGTGGGACTAAGTAAAAAACTTAGTAAAGAGTAAAAGAAAAAAATTTAAATAATTGCAAAAATATTTTTAAAAAATCAAAAATAATAAAAAAAATCTATATATGTTCTCTCTAATTAAATATTTTAATGAAAAAAAAACAATAAAAGAACACAAATTTAGTATCTCCACGTCCGTAAGGACCCGACCTATTAAACTGTCCCATTAGTTATCCCCTTTAGCGAACACCATAAAAAAAAACAGGCAAAAAACAATGCTTTATCATCCTACCACCAAACAAAAAGTGGAATAACACGCAATCAAAAAGACGGCTATAAATAAATTCGGTACTGCTGAAAACGTCATCTTGTCCCGCAAAAAACAAGCCACCATACAGCTCCACCAGCGGAAAAATAAAAAAGTTATAGCTCTCAGAATAAAGTGATGCAAAAACAATTATTTTTTCTATAAAATACTTTTTATTTTTATAAAACAGCCAAAACATAAAAAATATAAATGAGGTATCGCAAATCATCGTACTGACCCGAAGAATAAAACTGTCTTATCAATTTTACCACACACGGAATGGTATTAAACCCACAAAAAAAAGAAATTCATGAATTGCAAGTTTTTGCTCATTCTGTCTCCCACAAATCAGAATAGAAAGTGACGTATACCAATAAAAACGTCAGCTCATCCCGCAAAAAACAAGACCTCACATGACTCTGTGGGCCAAAACATGGAAAAATTATAGCTCTAAAAATGTCGTGATGCAAAAACTATTTTTTGCAATAAAAAGGGTCTTTTAGCGTGTGACAGCAGCCAAACATAAAAACATTAGTTTTCAACCTGGACGGTGCCAAGATGTGACTGTCCACGCTGAGAACCACTGTTGAATGAGCTGCTGGGAACACAGTGTCAGTAATTGGGGGTGACGTCATAGAGGTTACTTTCGCTCACTGGGCTCTGTTCCCAGCCCGGCTGAGCTGCGGTGAGATCCAGAGAGATCCCAGCTAGCAAAGGGAGCGCTCACGGTGCTAGCAGGGATCTCACCTAAGTCACCGCAGTTACATCCAGTCACTGGGCTCTGTTCCCAGCCAGGCTGAGCGGCAGTGAGATCACTTATAAAATTCACATACCAGGAAACAGTAGATTAGTTCCAAAAAGGGGGCACTGGTTGGGCATTGCAAATGTTAAGGCACATCTAGATAAGTTCCTGGGGGTCTAGTTTCCAAAATGTGTTTGACTCTGTTGTGCTTTGTGCCTGTGCTACGTTTTGTCTGTCTGGTTCTGATTTGGCTGTGTCCCTGTTTCGAGTTTTACCTGTCCCTTTTGTACTCTGCTGCCCTCTACGTGTAAGACCCTTGGCTACGTGCTGACTCTGCTCTGCCTGCTCCTCTTGTACTTCGCCGCTCTCTCTGTGTCCAACCCCTTGGCTATTCTCTAATTATGCTCTGCCTGCTCCTCTTGTACTTTGTCACCCTCTATGTGTATGACCCCTTGGCTACATCCTGATTATCCGTTCTGTATATGCCCCTTGGTAACTGTGTCCAGTAGTTACCCTTCTAGGAGTTTTTCTTCACCTCATAGCTCTCCAGAGCTTAGGCCACACCCACCAACAGTCAGGTGCTTCAGGTCCTCTGGCCTGAAGCATTCTCTATCTGCTACTGCTTCCTCTGAGAGACCTGTGCCGGCTCCGGCCCTTGGCAGTCACATGCTTCAGGTCCTGGTTGTCTGAAGCACACGTCTTCCCTGCTGCTGCTCCGCTCCACAGGTATCCTTGGGCACAGTTGGTTTACTCAGGACACACGCACTGGCTCAGTGAGCAAGTATAGTGTGGTGTTCCTGACAGAGCCTCGACGTTTGCCCAAACAGTAGTTTCTCCCACATATGGGGCACCAGCATACTCAGGACAAATTGGACAACAACTTTTGGTGTCCAATTTCTCCTGTTACCCTTGGAAAATAAAAAATTGGGTCTTAAAAATCATTTTTGTGAAAAAAAAAGTTTGTTTTTGTTTTTTTTTCACAACCGGGCATTATAAACTTTAGTGAAACACTTGGCTGTTCAAAGTTCTCACGACACATCTATAAAAGTTCCTAGTTTCCAAAATTGGGTCACTTGTGGGGTTTTCCACTGTTTAAGCACATGGTGTCCGTTCTCAATTCTAGCCAATTTTGCATTGAAAAAGTCAAACAGCGCTCCTTCCCTTCCAAGCTCTGCCATGCACCCAAACAGTGGTTTACCCCCACATATGGGGTATCAGTGTACTCAAGACAAATTGCACAATATCATTTGGGTCTAATTTCTCCTATTACTCTTGGGAAAATAAAAAATTGGGGGTGAAATGATAATTTTTGTGGAAAAAATATGATTTTTTAATTTTATGGCTCTACATTATAAACTTCTGTGAAGCCCTTGGGGGTTCAAAGTGCTCACCACACATCTAGATTAGTTCCTTGGGGGGTGTAGTTTCCAAAATGGTGTCACTTGTGGAGGGGTTTCCACTGTTTAGGCACATCAGTGGCTTTCCAAACACAACATGGCATCCGTTCTCAATTCCAGCCAATTTTGCGTTGAAAAGTCAAACGGCGCTCCTTCCCTTCCGAGCTCTGCCATGCGCCCAAATAGTGGTTTACCTGCAGATATGGAGTATCAGTATACTTAGGACAAATAGCACAATAACTTTTGGGGTCCAATTTCTCCTGTTACCCTTGGGAAAATAAAAACATTTGGATCTGAAGTAATTTTTTTGTGTGAAAAAAAGTTAATGTTCATTTTTTTTTAAACATTCCAAAAATTCCTGTGAAGCATCAGAAAGGTTAATAAACTTCTTGAATGTGGTTTTGAGCACTTTGAGGTGTTCAGTTTTTGTAATGGTGTCACTTTTGGGTATTTTCTATCATATAGACCCCTTAAAATGACTTCAAATGTGATGTGGTCCCTAAAAAAATGGTGTAAAAATGAGAAATCGCTGTTTAACTTTTAACCGCTATAACTTCCTAACAAAACCAAATTTTGTTCCAAAATTGTGCTGATATAAAGTAGACATGTGGTAAATGTTACTTATTAAGTATTTTGTGTGACATATCTTTGTAATTTAAGGGCATGAAAAATCAAAGTTTGAAAATTGTGAAATTTTCAAAATTTTCACCAAATTTCCGCTTTTTTCACAAATAAACGCAAGTCATATCAAAGAAATTTTACCACTATCATGAAGTGCAATATGTCACGAGAAAACAGTGTCAAAATCATTGAGACCCATGGAAGCGTTCCAGAGTTATTACCTCATAAAGGGACAGTGGTCAGAAATGTAAAAATTGGCCCGGTCAATAACATACAAACCACCATTGGGGGTAAAGAGGTTAAGGCTGATTAATGGTTTGCACCTTGTGGTGAACCTTCCGTATTTGCTTTCATGTAGTCTTCTGTTTCTGCTAGACTTGAATATTGAAATACTTACTTCCTGGGCAGTGTTCTTCACGTGAGTGGATGTTGTGAAGGGGTTTTCTTTCACCATTGAAAGGATTCTGTGATCATCCAACACTGTTGTCTTCCGTGGACATCCAGGTCTTTTTGAGTTCCCAAGCTCACCAGTGCACTCTTTTTTTCACAGAATGTTGATTTGGCCACTCCTAACATTTCTGCTATCACTCTGATGGATTTCCTCTTTTTTTCCAGCCTAATGACTGTGTTCCTCTTCCATTAAGAACTCCTTTAACCGCCTGTTATGGGTTTACAGCAACAACTTCCAATGCAAATGCCAGACCTGGAATCAGCTCCAGACCTTTCACTTGTTTAATTGATTATGGATTAATGAGGGAATAGCCCATGCAACCCATTAAAAAACAACTACTTTTGGTCCCTTTAAAAAGAGGAAGCTACATATTAAAGAGCTGCACTTCCTAAACCCTTACTCCAATTAGGATGTGAATACCCTTAAATTAAATCTGATAGTCTGCACTTTAAATCCATTTTTATTATACAAGTGTATTTTGAATATGTTTTGGTAAACAGCTGAAATGTCAAAACTTGTGTCACTGTCCAAATATTTTTGGACCTAACTGTATGAATAAATATATATTCATGTTTTTCTTTTCAAAGTATATAATAACATGTATTTTATATGAAAAATATGATTTTTTATTTTTTTGTGGTGTGGAATTTTTACTTTAAAGAATAACCATTGTATTAATTTTTATTTCATGGATCATAAGCTGCATTAAAATAAGCAACTTTGTAATATATCTTATCTGAGAAAGCTGATTCTTTCTCCACCAGGACAAAGCAATTATTTTCATAATTCCCAATTCTGGGGTAAAATCTCTATTCAGTGAAAAAGGTTTTTATATTACTAAGATACAGGAGGGGTGGAGGTGAAGCTTTGCCTCTAGTTCCTCCCAACTCCTCCCTCTCGCCTTTACATAAAATTTTATCAGTAGCAACAGCCAGCTCCCATTTCATTAATATGAAAGACTGAATTCACTGAAGACAGATTTTACCTGTGAATTGAGACTATTGAGAATGAATGATAAGTCTTGGAGGAGTATGAAGCAAATTTATCTGATAAGATATATTATAAAGTTGATTATTTTCCTGTGCACTATTAATTTAAGAAATAAAAATTAAAATGACCGTTACTCTTAAAATTTCCTTTTTTGCATATCTTTTTATGTACATTATTTTTTTTGCATAATTTGTTACCACTGAGATCATCAAAGATCTCTCAGAAACTTGTTTTTCCACCATATGTCAGGCGGCCAGGATGGTAGTAGTAGCAACGGGCTGTATTGTTCCCACACCCTGGTGCCCCACAGACAAAATACAATGACTCTTCTGCCGCATGTGCAGCGTGCGCAGCAGTGCACTCACAGTTACTGTCAGGATCCTCACAGGTTCTGTTACTCTGGCTCCTTGTTTCCAAGTTCCACAAAACAACTCCCAGTCACAGTTCTTTTCCAACAGTTTAACTTTACTATTCAGCAAGGCATTCATCACAATGGCAGCACAGGTTAAACACAAACACATCTTCTTATCTTTCCCTGCCTTCCGGGTAGCCTCTATTCTTTCTAGCAACTCTTTCTCCTTCCTCACAGAAATCCCTGTCGTATCTTTGGACAATCAGTGCCCCATCCGTAACGTCAGCATCACCAGCTCCCTGTCAACTGCTCGTCCACTTCCAATTGGGAAACGTGCCGGGAATGCCATCTCAGCTGCTCCCGCCCCGGCCATAGACCACGGATCCTTCTTGGGGATGTTCTCGTTAAGCTGGTGCCCTACAGCACTATTCTCCGCCAGGGACCCCTTACTGCCATAGCAGCTTTATCCCCATGGCCGGCCGTCTGCTTCATTCACTGCTCACACCTTGCCCAGGGAAAGCCTGCCCGGACTCTGCTGCCTATACAGGAATTCCCCCTCCTATATCTCCTATATGACTCTGCCCTGCTCTGCTCTAACTCCTCCTCACTGAATAACTCCTTGCTGCCTATACCTAACTACCACTCTTATCTATCCTAAGCTGTTCTCTATGATGCCCCCCTCTACTCTATTTCCCCTATGGTCCTATACTATTTCCTAATCTATCCCTAAGCCTATGCACAGTATATGACAAAAACATTTACATTACAGTACACACACAATGGTAAAACATTAATGCATGACGAGATGCCTCAGGTAATATGTGAACAGTGTTTAGAGGAGAGGAGGCAAGTGAGGGTCCCCCGCCACCTCCTTACACGTAACTGGGGCATCCAAAAGTCACTAGCAGAGCTCATCTGGGTAGGCTATTACCCAGCAGTTCTGCTCTGCCAACAGTCACCCTCCAATCTTGTGATCACAAAACCAATGCTTCTGCAGATTACATAGTGCCCTTTGGGCAGGTTGCCAACAAAATAGAAGACCAATACAGTGATAAACTGCTGCTGTATTCTCTCCAGTGTCCCCGACTGTGTCTGCTAGCTTTCAGGAGCTTTAAAGCAGTTGCCCACTATCAGGTCAACCCCATTTTTAATACTCCCTATGTAACTCATGTTACATCATTAAGCATCCAGTCATCAGCCAGTGTGGGATGTGAGTATAAGTTATTTTTATTTTACAAGAGAGCGTACTCCATTTAAAAAGGGGTTGTTCACGTAGTATCCAGTCTTTAGACTCAAGCACAGTAAATTTACACCCCTCAGTTGTTATGAGGTTAATACACAGCATGTTTTAGTTTATATACATACTTAATAGGCATGAAATCTATGGGTTAAAGTTTCAGTACCCTGAAAGATTGTGTTCCTCCAGTCATGTTGAGATTTTGGATTATTCCTGCCTACTCTAAAGTTTTCTTTTTCCTTGGCTCTTAATGCTGCAGCTGGAAAGGCAGCATGTGTGCAAAAAAATAAACCTAACTCCAACCATTCAACCCCCTCTGGGGCTTTCAGAACTACAAGTATTTTTTATTTCATCTATATTTTTAGAAAGACTTTTAAATTCCATTTCATACTGTTAAAAGTGCCAGAAAATTCCCCACTTAAAATATTTGTACTGTAATTTTTCTTATGTTTCAAAATTGTAAATATATCTTTACATTTTATAATAAGATTCAACATTTAAAAGACAAACTTATGGATTTTTCTCTAATTTTGCCTTATTACTCCATATACTTTAAAATGTCTCCTGAGAAGTCCCCATAGACCATCCACTCTTTACACAGAAGTACAAACCACTTTCAGTTTAAGGCTGGGGTCAGACACAACTACAAAAAATCGGACCGTTTTAGTCGGTCGATTATCGGAACAAAATGCAAACATCACACATCCGCCTGGCATCCGATTTTCCTTCAAAGATGCGATTTAGTCGCATGTGTGTGTACCTTGTAACATCCGATTTTCATCCGACTTGCGAGAATTTCTCGCAGGCTTGCAAAACTGACATATAATGGATCCAAAAGAATAGTATTTAAATCACAAAAGAAAGAATATATATATACACATAGAACACATATATATATATATATATACATGTCATTGTGACATATATATATACATATATTTATAGTTCTTACACTTCTACATACTGTAATAGCCGCTAATTCAATTGCCGGCTTTTGTGAAATCACAGAAGCCGACATGAAATGATACATTGTTTAGACACAGTTAACCATGTCATTTCCTGTATTTTGATATATGGTTTGAACTTACAATTACATAAGTGTATGTGTGCCAAATTTCAGACATGTAGGGGTTAATTAAAGGTGTAAATTCGTTGAAAAAAAATGCGTGGGCTCCCGCTGTATTTTCTCCACCAGACAGACAAAGCAAGCGAGTGGGGGCAGATAATAATAGCCTAGGGAGGGTACATTTTTTTTGTGCCCCCGCTGGCTACTAACATCTGCCCCCAGACACCCCAGAAAGGGCAAATCTATAATTAGATTTGCCCTTTCTGGCACTTTGCCCGTCTATTCCCATTGCCCTGTAGCGGTGGCGAATGGGTTAATAAGGGGTTACAGCCACCTTGCAATTGAAAGGTCACTGTAAGCCAGGTTAATAATTGAGAGCTGTCAATTAGACAGCTATCAATTATTAATCCTATTGTATGAAAGAAAAATCAAACACACACAGTTTAATAAAAAAGAAGTTTAATGAAATAATCACACAGTTTTTGACCATATTTTATTTTCCTGCTAAAACCATTTCCTGTAATAAAAATAAAATAAAAAAGCAAAATTATTCTTACCAATCCGATGTACAGTCAGGTCCCACGGTGTAATCCATCAGAAAGGGTTAACAGGTTACAGTAAGCAGAGAGCTAATGCAGTCTCCGAGCTGTAACCTCCTGAATGAATAACTTCCTCTACTAGCGAAAGAAGAGGAAGAGATGAATGAATGGAGCTTAATTGATTTATTGCCACTTTCACTTCAGTGACCTGACCTAAGGTGAAAGTGGGACACAATCAATTAAGCTTCATTCATTAATCACATCCTCTCCTGTCGGCAGGAGATAAGCTCATTCATTCAGGAGCTATCAGCGGAGCACGCAGCATTAGTTGCGCTGATTAGCTGATTGCTAGTTAACCCTTTGTGAAGGATTACATCGTGGGACGTGACAGATCGCCAGATAGGTAAGAATAATGTTGTTTTATTATTTTATATTTATTTTAGGAGATCAAGGGCCTCGCACGGATTAAGAGTAAAATAAAAGATGGTCTAAAAAATGTGTTTTTATTTCATTAAAATTATTTATTCTTAAAGTGTGTGTGTTTTTTTATTTACTTCAATAGGATTAATAATTGATAGTTGTCTAATTGACAGCTCTCAATTATTAACCTGGCTTACAGTGACCTTTCAATTGCAAGGTGGCTGTAACCCCTTATTAACCCATTCGCCACCGCTACAGGGCAATGGGAATAGACGGGCAAAGTGCCAGAAAGGGCAAATCTAATTATAGATTTGCCCTTTCTGGGGTGTCTGGGGGCAGATGTTAGTAGCCAGGGGGGGCACAAAAAAAATGTACCCTCCCTAGGCTATTATTATCTGCCCCCACTCGCTTGCTTTGTCTGTCTGGTGGAGAAAATACAGCGGGAGCCCACGTATTTTTTTTCAACGAATTTACACCTTTAATTAACCCCTACATGTCTGAAATTTGGCACACATACACTTATGTAATTGTAAGTTCAAACCATATATCAAAATACAGGAAATGACATGGTTAACTGTGTCTAAACAATGTATCATTTCATGTCGGCTTCTGTGATTTCACAAAAGCCGGCAATTGAATTAGCGGCTATTACAGTATGTAGAAGTGTAAGAACTATAAATATATGTATATATATATATATATATGTCACAATGACATATATATATATATATATATATATATATATATATGTATTCTATGTGTGTATATCTATTCTTTCTATTCTTTATTAAAGCTGTCAGTGTGATTTTACAGTATAGCCGGGGATGAATTGCCGGCTTTTCTAAAGGAACCGATGCGATTTAATCGCAAGTCACACGTGCGGTCCGTTTGTAATCCGATTTTTCATCGCTCCCATAGACTTGCATTGGCGATAGTCGACCCACAATCGGTGACAATCGCAGCATGCTGCGATTGCACACGGACGTTTAAAACGGACCACAAAAAATCTGATACTGGGAGCTGCTCCATAGATTAACATACGGCAGACTGCAATACGATATTTCATCGTATTGCAGTCGTCCGATTCTGTCGCCAGTGTGACCCCGGCCTAAACGTCAGTCACTACCATTGCCTCTCCTAGTCTTATCATCCAACCCAATGTTCTTCCTAGGCTAAAATAGATTTCTCCTCATACTAACACAAAATTATGCAACATCATAATCTACAGAATGAAATGGTAAAAACAAAATAAAATGTACCTCCACCAAAACTTGTTTTTGTGTGGCTAACTGATGTTTTCTTTTTTTAATATCTTTTTATTTGGTTTTAAGAAAATAGCAAAAAACAGTGTATACTATGCTTTAAACTGGCAAATATTGAAGTCTACATAGGGATTAAACCTACAGAAAATAAAATCCAACTTATCATACAGGGCTATTTTCAACAGATTTCAAGGCTTACAATCATTAATCACTAATATTAACCCCTTCATGACCCAGCCTATTTTGACCTTAATGACCATGCCATTTTTAACAATTCTGACCAGTGTCCCTTTATGAGGTAATAACCAAGGAACGCTTCAATGGGTCCTAGCGATTCCGAGATTGTTTTTTTTCGTGACATATTGGGCTTCATGTTAGTGGTAAATTTAGGTCGATAATTTTTGCGTTTATTAGTGAAAAAAATGGAAATTTTCAAATTTTGAATTTTTCTTCTGTTAAACCAGAGCGATATATGACACAAAATAGTTAATAAATAACATTTCACACATGTCTACTTTACATCAGCACAATTTTGGATACAACATTTTTTTTGTTAGGAAGTTATAAGGGTTAAAAGTTGACCAGCGATTTCTCATTTTTACAACAAAATTTAAAAACCATTTTTTTAGGGATCACCTCACATTTGAAGTCACTTTGAGGGGTCTATATGACAGAAAATACCCAAAAGTTACACCATTCTAAAAACTGCACCCCTCAAGCTACTCAAAACTACATTCAAGAAGATTATTAACCCTTCAGGTGCTTCACAGGAACTAAAGCAACGTGAAAGGAAAAAATGGACATTTTAATTTTTCCAACAAAAATTTTATTTTAGCATCAATTTTTTCAGTTTTACATGGGCAACAGGAAAAAATGGATCCTAAAATTTGTTGGGCAATTTCTCCTGAATACACCGATACCTCATATGTGGTCATAAACCACTATATGGGCGCACGGCAGGGCTCAGAAGGGAAGGAGCGCCATTTGACTTTTTGAATGGAAAATATGCTGGAATATTTAGCGGTTTAGGAGAGTCCCTGTGTGCCTAAACATTGGAGCCCCCCCACAAGTGACCCCATTTTTGAAACTAGACCCCCGAGGAACTTATCTAGATGCATAGTGAGCACTTTAAACCCCCAGGTGCTTTACAAATTGATCCGTAAAAAAAAGAAAGTATTTTTTTTTCACAAAAATTTTCTTTTAGCCTGTTTTTTCATTTTCACATGGCCAACAGGATAAAATGGATCCTAAAATTTGTTGGGCAATTTCTCCCGAGTACACTAATACTTCATATGCGGTCATAAACCACTGTTTGGGCGCACGGCAGGGCCCAGAAGGGAAGGAGCGCCTTTTGACTTTTTGAATGGAATGGAAAATTAGCTCCAATCGTTAGCGGACACCATGACGCGTTTGGAGAGCCCATGTGTGCCTAAACAGTAAAAAAAAACACAAGTGACACCATTTTGGAAACTAGACCCCTTAAGGAACTTATCTAGATGTGTTGTGAGCACTCTGAACCCCGAAGTGCTTCACAAAAGTTTATAATGCAGAGCAGTGAAAATAAAAAAAATCATTTTTTCTCAAAAATGATTTTTTAGCCCGCTATTTTTTATTTTCACCAGGATAACAGGAGAAATTGGATGCCAACCGTTGTTGTCCAGTTTGTCCTGAATACGCTGGTAACCCATATGTGGGGGAACCACTGTTTTGGCGCATGGGAGAGCTCAGAAGGAAAGGAGCACCATTTTGGAATGCAGACTTGATGGAATGTTCTGCGGGCATCATGTTGCGTTTGCAGAGCCCCTGATGTGCCTAAACAGTAGAAACCCTCCACAAGTGACCCCATTTTGGAAACTAGACCCCCAATGAGCTTATCTAGATGTGTAGTGAGTACTTTGAACCCCCAACTGCTTCATAGAAGTTTAATATGCAAATTGCCTCTTCAAAAAAAAGAGGACTTGTACTCTATAGCGCCACCTATTGGAAGTAGCGATCCTACAAGTCACAATCAACCCTTTAACGAGTCTTGTAATATGACTTAGGATAAAAGCCAAATAGAAGTTTATAAATGCAGAGCAGTGAAAATAAACAAATATTTTTTTTCCTCAAAAATGATTTTTTTAGCCCGCTATTTTTTATTTTCTCAAGGGTAACAGGAGAAATTAGACCCCAAAAGTTGTTGTCCAGTTTGTCCTGAGCACGCTGGTACCCATGATGTGGGGGGAAATCATTGTTTTGGCGCACGGCAGGGCTCAGAAGGGAAGGAGCGCCATTTGACTTTTTGAATGGAAAATTAGCTCCAATCGTTAGCGGACACCATGTCGTGTTTGGAGAGCCCGTGTGCCTAAACTTTGGAGCTCCCTCACAAATGACCCCATTTTGGAAACTAGACCCCCTAAGGAACTTATCCAGATGCATAGGAAGCACTTTGAACCCCCAAGTGTTTCACAGAAGTTTATAACGCAGAGCCGTGAAAATAAAAAATCTTTTTTTTTTCCTCAAAAAAGGATTTTTCAGCCCCCAATTTTTTATTTTCACAATGGTTACAGGAGAAACTGGACCCCAAAAGTTGTTTTACAGTTTGTCTTGAGTACACTGGTACCCCATATGTGGGGGGGAACCATTGTTTGAGCACACGTCAGGGCTCGGAAGGGATGTAGTGACCTTTTGAAATGCCGACTTGATGGAATGGTCTGCGAGCATCTTGGTACGTATGCAGAGCCCCTGATGTGCCTGATCAACCAAAGCTTGCATGGGATCCATTTGGTTTGGGAAAGACACTTAACTCCCCAACACAAAATTATGTAAGGTCGCTTATAATGTCAGAAACACCACACTATACTTGCTCACTGAGCCAGTGCGTGTGTCCTGAGTAAACCAACTGTGCCCAAAGATACCTGTGGAGCAGAGCAGCAGCAGGGAAGATGTGTGCTTCAGACAACCAGGACCAGAAGCATGTGACTGCCAAGGAGCGGAGCCGGCCACAGGTCTCTCAGAGGAAGCAGTAGCAGATAGAGAATGCTTCAGGCCAGAGGACCTGAAGCATGTGACTGCTGGTGGGCGTGGCCTAAGCTCTGGAGAGCTATGAGGTGAAGGAAAACTCCTAGAAGGGTAACTACTGGACACAGTTACCATGGGTAAAAATTAGCAACAACACCAACCATCACATAAACGTATGTCTACCTCATAAATTAGAGAGTAGCTAGTAGGAATACTAATAAATTTTTACATACATATGGATGTGGGAAACATGGTAGGGAGACTGCAATTGCTTAAGCAAAAAAGAAAAATAGAAAAACAGTCCAGCAAAACCCAATAAAACATAAATTTTATTTAAATCAAAAGTAGCATAATTAACAAACGTCATATCTGGTGAGGAAGGAGTGTGGCTCCGAAACGTGCGTTGGGGTGGGTCAGTGATCCGTTTTACTCCACCCAAATAGGTATGTTGATCCACTGTTATGTCTGGGATAAGATTTTGATGCAGCTATTAGCTACTATTGTTTGTTTGTGATTATGTTCCCAGATATGACGTTATATTATAACCATGATCTTGTGGTGGTTTGATGGACCATGATCCCTTTGAGGCGTTTCTTTGCTGACAACACTATGTCTGTCAGATCTCCCATGTATCTTGCACCTGTTTTGTTAATTATGCTACTTTTGATTTAAATAAAATTTATGTTTTATTGGGTTTTGCTGGACTGTTTTTCTATTTTTCTTTTTTACAGTTACCAAGGGGCATATACAGAACGGATAATCAGGACGTAGCCAAGGGGTCATACACATAGAGGGCGACGAAGTACAAGAGGAGCAGGCAGAGAGTAATCAGAGAATAGCCAAAGGGTCGGACACAGAGAGAGCGGCGAAGTACAAGAGGAGCAGGCAGAGCGGAGTCAGAACATAGCCAAGGTTATACACGTAGAGGGCAGCAGAGTACAAAAGGGACAGGCAAAACTCGAAATAGGGACACAGCCAAATTAGAACCAGACAGACAAAACGTAGCACAGGCACAAAGCACAAGAGTCAAACACACTCGGCCAAGGGTCAGAGTATAAGCGACAGAGGATGGCCCCACAATGAGGCTATAAAAAGCCTCCCAGAATCCCAGAGTGAGGCCATCCCGGTTAACCCTAAAACCACCTAATCCCAGAAACTCAGCAGACCATGACAGGCTCGGAAGGGAAGTAGTGACGTTTTGGAATGCAGACTTTGATGGAATGGTCTGCGGGCGTCATTTTCCATTTGCAAAGCCCCTGATGTGTCTAAACAGTGGAAACCCCCCACAAGTGACCCCATTTTGGAAACTAGACCCCCAAGGAACTTATCTAGATGTGTGGTGAGCACCTTGATCCCCCACGTGCTTCACAGAAGTTTATAATGCAAAGCCGTGAAAATAAAAAAATCATTTTTTTTTTCAAAAAATTATTTTTTAGCCTGCAATTTTTTATTTTCACAAGGGTAACAGGAGAAATTGGACCCCAAAAGTTGTTGTACAGTTTGTCCTGAGTACCCTGTATCCCATATGTGGGGGAACCACTGTTCGGGCACCCGTCAGGGCTCGGAAGGGAAGTATTGACGTTTTGAAATGCTGACTTTGATGGAATGGTCTGCGAGCGTCACGTTACGTTTGCAGAGCCCCTTGTTGTGAATGTGTTAGAAATGAATTCTGAGCAGAAGCTCCCTCTGGTGGTTACAAACAGTACTGAACCATTCAATGAAGATTGTGAAGATTGGCAATCAGGAGTTACAGACTGGTCTTATATAAGGGAGGTTCCCTCCCATCAGGGTTGCCGGTGATCAATTGTTCTTGTCTCAACTTTGGTTCCTGGTTCTCTTGGAAGCTTGCTGAGTCTTGCCTGCATCTTCTGCTAACAGATAAGATATTTTCTGCTTTTATTTTTGTGCTTGCTATTTGCATTTTTTCCTGCACTTCTGTGGAGGTCAGCCAGGTCCCCTCCGGGGGCTTGTGCTCCTATCAGTTTATCTGAGCCACTGTTATTTGTTCATTTACCTTTTCCAGTTTTTTCAGTGGCTGCGGCTTAGTTTTGTTACACCAGAGAACTAATTTAGGTGGTAGAGGTCGTGTGATCTGAGGTGTTTTTGCAATTAGTAGGGTTGGTATTTTTTTTAGGGTTTTTTGGATTGCAGTAAGTGTCCTTCCTATCCTTTTCTTTCTAGGAAGATTGGGCCCCAACGTTTGCTCATACTATTTTCTGTCTGTGTCTGTATTTCCTCTTGTCTAACCGCCATTACATGTTTGGGGGCTTCCTATGTTCTTTGGGGATCTGCTCCAGGGCAGATAGCTTTCCTCTTTCTATCTTTAGGTGTAGTTAACCTCTCAGGCTGTGACGAGGCGTCTAGGACCAACGTAGGTACGCTCCACGGCTGCCTTTAGTTGTGGTGGTTAGTCAGGGTACTGCAATCCAGTAGATTCCAACCTCTCTGGTGTATTGCCGTTTTTGCCTGCTCTCCTCAGCTACCAAATCATAACAGCCCCTCATGTGCCTAAACAGTAGAAAATCCCCACAAATGACCCCATTTTGGAAACTAGACCCCAAGGAACTTATCTAGATGTGTGGTGAGCACTTTGAACCCCCAAGGGCTTCACATAAGTTTATAACGCCTGGGCATGAAAATTAAAAAGTCACATTTTTTCCACAAACATGATCTTTTAGTCCAGAATATTTTTATTTTCTCAAGGGTAACAGGAAAATTGGACCCCAAAATTGTTGGCCAATTTGTCCTGAGTATGTTGATATCCCATATGTGGGAGAAAACTATTGTATGGGCACACGTCGGGGCTCAGAAGGGAAGTAGTGACGCTTTGAAATGCCGACCTTGATGGAATGGTCTTCTGGTGTCATGTTACGTTTGCAGAGTCCCTGATGTGCCTAAACTGTGGAAATCCCCCAAGTGACCCCATTTTGGAAACTACACCACCCAAGGAACTTATCTAGATGTGTAGTGAGCACTTTGAACTCCCAAGTGCTTCACAGAAGTTTATAACCGAGAGCCATGAAAATAAAAAATCATTTTTTTCCTCAAAATGATATTTTAGCCCACAATTTTTTATTTTCACAAGGGTAACAGGAGAATTGGACCCCAAAAGTTGTTGTACAGTTTGTCCTGAGTACGCTGGTACCCCACATGAGGGGGGAACCACTGTTTGGCACACGTCGGGGCTCGGAAGGGAAGTAATGACGTTTTGAAATGCAGACTTGATGGAATGGTCTGCGGGCGTCATGTTACGTTTGCAGAGCCCATGATGTGCCTAAACAGTAGAAACCCCCCACAAGTGACCCCATTTTGGAAACTAGACCACCCAAAGAACTTATCTAAATGTGTGGTGAGTACTTCAAATAATTTTATTAATGATAAATATAAATTGGACCCCCAAAGTTGTTGTGCAATTTTTCCTGAGTAAGCTGATACCCCATATGTAGGTGTAAACCACTATTTGGGCACACGTCGGGGCTTGGAATGGAGGGAGCACTGTTTGACTTTTTGGACGCAAAATTGGCTGGAATAAATGGTGGTGCCATGTCGCGTTTGGAGACCCCCTGATGTGCCTAAATAGTGGAAACCCCTCAATTATAACTCCAACCCTAACCGCAACACACCCCTAACCACAACCCTAACCCCAACACACCCCTAACCCTAATCCCAACCCTAACCATAACCCTAAATCAAACACACCCCCGACCCTAATCCCAACCCTAACCATAACCCTAACCACAAGCCTAACCCAAATCCCAACCCTAACTGCAACACACCCCTAATCTAATCCCAATGCTAACCCTAACCACAAGCCTAACCCTAATCTCAACCCTAACCCTAATTCCAACCCTAACCCTAATTCCAACCCTAACCCTAATTCTAACCCTAACCCTAATTCCAATCCTAACCCTAACCCTAATCCTAACCCTTGTTCCAACCCTAACCCTAGTTCTAACTCTAACCCTAATGGAAAAATAAAAAATATTTTCTTTGTTTTATTACTTGTCCCTACCTATGGGGTGATAAAAGGGGGTGGTTATTTACTTTTTTTTTTATTTTGATCTCTGTGAGAGTTTATCACAGTGATCAAAATAAATGAATGGAATCTGCCGGCTGGCGGGCGCACTGTGCGGACCAGAGGCGAGGGGAGAAGATAGTGACGGCGGCGACTGATCGCCGCCATCAATCGGTGTGGGGGGGTCGGATCTCGGTCTCCGGCCATGGCAGATGCTATTGCAGCATTGACCATGGCTGGATTGTAATATTTCACCAAATTTGATTGGTGAAATATTACAAATCATTCTGGTTGGCTGTTTCACTTTTAACAGCCAATCAGAGCGATCGTAGCCACGGGGGGGTTAAGCCACCCCCCTGTGGTGAAGCACAAAGGGTCTTGTGCCTGTGGGTCGGGTGACCTTTCTGTGACCCCGGTCACCCGACCTACAGGAACGCAATTTATACCATGATGCCTACGTAGGCGTCATGGGTCGAGAAGGCACAAGTTTTCATGACGCCGACGTAGGCGTCATGGGTTGGGAAGGGGTTAAATTAGAAATATATTTTCTGGATGAATCAACCAACTCTCCCAATTAATATTGAAAACTTGTAACTTATTATTTTTGTGTGTTATAATTTTTTCAAAAGCACCAGTTTTATTATCTCTTTGCTGGCGGGAAATCCTTGGGGCTTCCAATATCTTGTAATCGCTACTTTTGTAGCTAGAAGGATATGTCAGGCAATTACTCTGCCATTGGAGGGAATAGAATGTACCGTATATACTCTGTATAAGCCGAGCTTTTCAGCCCCTTTTTTGGGCTGAAAAAGCCCCCCGGCTTATACACAAGTCATGGTTCCCACTTACTTCTTTACCGATGCAGGGTGGAGGTCCCTGACATCTCTGGATCTTCTGCGCGCTCCCCTGCAGCTTCTTTATGTGTCCCGGTGACTGCTGTCAGGGTCGGCATTGGAAGCGGGACAAGTGCCGGGGTCCTGAGCAGGCATAGACACCGGCGCGGTATGGGGGCCTGGTGCCGGTGTCCTGAGCAGGCGGGGACCCCGGCGCTCTATGGGGTCAGGTGTCGGTGTCGCCACTAGCTCAGGCCCCCAGCACTTGCAATATTCACTTGTCCCCATTCCACCGCTGCGCTCTGTCTTCCGGGTCTTGTGACTGTGATGCTCAGGTCAGAGGGCGCGATGACATAGTGCGCGCCCTCTGCCTGAACAGTCACTGCAGAGAGCCGCGATGCTGAGGAGCAGCGGCCAGCGACGGAGGTGAGTATGTCATTTTTTTTAAATTGCAGCAGCAGCAGCATGATAGGATTTAATCATATCACTTGTGCAATATATGAGCATGTTATGGGGCCACAATTAACTACTGTGCAGCATTATATGGGGCATGTTTTTTTATGGAGCATGTTATGGGGTCACCATTAACTACTGTGCAGCATTATATGGAGCATGTTTTATTATAGAACATGTTATAGGGCCACCATTAACTACTGTGCAGCATTATATGGGGCATGTTTTATTATGGAGCATGTTATGGGGTCACCATTAACTACTGTGCAGCATTATATGTGGCATGTTTTCTTATGGAGGATGTTATGGGGCCACCATTAACTACTGTGCAGCATTATATGGAGCATGTTTTATTATGGAGCATGTTATGGGGCCACCATTAACAACTGTGCATCATTATATGAGGCATATTTTATTAACCTACTGATGTCTCAATTAATTTTACTTTTATTCGTATCTATTTTTATTGCTGAAGTTTACCAGTAGCTGCTGCATTTCCCACCCTAGGCTTATACTCAAGTCAATAAGTTTTCCCAGTTTTTCATGGCAAAATTAGGGGCCTCGGCTTATACTCTGGTCGACTTATACTCGAGTACATACGGTATATCTAACAGAAGTAGTGTTGAAGAAGGAGATGGTTTTATTTTTTGGTGGAGTAGAGATCAGATGAGAAGTAAACAATCAGTTGGAAGTGATTACTGGACAGCTCCAAAATATGTGGATTAAAGAACATTTTTGGCCACAATTACGCCAGCAGAGTTGAGTAGAAGAGGGGAACAGAGAGTGAAGCCTCACTGGGGTGTAATATCATCTTAAAACTGTTTTCATATAGGACTCAAGATGAGGCACATTTGAAGGTGTGAGCTGCAAAAGCTAGTGAGCTTGTCTATTTACTGCTCGAGAATGTTTTACTCAATTCTTTTTCCCACGATAGAAAGGGAGGCAACTTTATAAAAACATTTTTCATGTTTATTAAATTAAGCTAACTGATATTTTCATTAGTACTATGTCACGGGTGTGTCGCGGCGGAGATCGTCGCGATTGCACACCCTGACTTCGCACAGCTGAGTTTCTGGTGCTGGGTGTTTTTCAGCACTGAGGGAGTTAATTTTTTCTCTCTCGATGCTGGACAGACCAGCCTCGCCCAGCTGCGATTCATGTTTTGTTAATTAGCTTCCTTCATATACCTGCTGGTCTGCTGGGGAAGTTGCCGGTGAAAGCATTCATTCAGACCAGCAGAGCGGATCGTTTCTGAGAAGACTTAAGCTAAGAGTGCCTGTTGTGGTTTTTCCTCTCCTCGCTTATTGTTTATCTTCTTAACCTTTGTGTTCCTCTGTAGTGGAAGTTTTGTATGCAAGGCAGTGTTTTCTTTACCCCCTGTCTGTCTCGTTTGTATTTGACTGTGTGTAAGCTGTTGCCTGCCCATTCCCTGTGGTGGTAATCAGGGTCCTTCTCAGGACTAGATTACAGTGGTCAGGGATCTACAGGAGACAGGGTTACGCTGGCGGCCTGGACCTCTGTACCATTAACAGTACCTCCAGGTAGAGGGACTAGTCAGGACCCCAGTTCAGGGTCAGCATAGACCCCGGTCCACCTCTATCCTGAGACAGCGTTTCACGTGCACAGTATAGACCCACAATACATTGGTTATTATGTCAGGTAAGACATTGCTGGCAGATTCTACGTATACATGTTGATATTTTCTATAATATGAAATATAGAGTGTTGTCTCATTAGATATTTGTTACTATCATAGAATATATCTGTTATACGTCGTGACATTTTCACCGGCCACTCTAAAAAGATTCTCCCCAGCTACCATGGATCCAGTAGCCCAGTTAGCTCAGCAGTTGCAGAGTTTGTCCATGGAGCTGACGGACATTAAGTCCAAGGTTTTGTACCCCCGGGAGCAAACCAGATCTGAACCTAAAGTGGCTCTCCCGGACAGGTTCACTGGTGGGCGGGACAAATTTTTTACCTTCCGGGAGGCTTGTAAATTATATTTTCGGCTACGGCCTCGGTCTTCTGGGAGTGAAGACCAGAGGGTGGGAATTGTCATCTCGCTCTTACAAGGGGACCCTCAATCCTGGGCGTTCTCTCTTCCTCCAGACTCCCCGGCTCTCCAGTCAGTAGATCGATTTTTTACAGCCCTGGGTCTGGTATATGATGACCCGGATCGGGTCTCCCTTGCTGAAATGAAGTTATGTAAGATACAGCAGGGAGATCGTCCGGCGGAGGAATTTTCTTCTGAGTTCCGTAGATGGGCCACAGATACTCAGTGGAATGACCCAGCTCTTAGGAGCCAGTTTTGTCAAGGATTATCTGACAAATTAAAAGATGTGTTGGCTCAGTATGATTCTCCCCCGTCACTGGAGGCCGCTATGGCCCTTGCAATTCGCATTGATAGACGGCTTCGAGAGAGGTGCGAGGTAACTCCGCCCCCTGTGATGACTCCACCTTCTACTATAGTCCCTCATATTGAGGTTCCCCTGGTTTGTTCTGAGGAGCCTATGCAGTTAGGAGGGACATCGTTTCGAGGGAGGGGATCGGCGGTGCGCCGCAAGACAGGAAAGTGTTACTTCTGCGGGAGAAAGGGACATTTTGTTGGGGGGTGTCCATCCCGTACTTTGCTGAGCAAGGAGTCGCCGGAAAACTGTTGATCCCAGGTTGTGTGGTGGACGACAATCTGGGAGTATGTATTTCGTCCCCAAGTCCGTCTCAATTTCTCGTACCAGCGGAGGTGGTGGTAGGTACAAGAACTGAGAGGATTTCTGTTCTTCTGGATAGTGGGGCCGCGGCTAATCTGGTGGACGCTCGGTTTGCCCAGGTGCAAGGTATGCAACTGAGTGTATTGGACAAACCTATCCCTATATTCTCTATTGACGCCAGGCCTCTCGGTCAAGGTAGCTTTGTGCAAGCCGTGCATAACATAGACCTTCGAGTGGGGGCAATACATAAAGAACTATTGTCTTGTTATGTGTTGGAGGGCCTTCCCACTCCTATTGTGTTAGGACTTCCTTGGTTAACTAAACATAACCCAGTTATTAATTGGCAATCCAGAGAGATAAGCCAGTGGGGTGAATTTTGCCATAGTAACTGCATGAACACGGTCATCGGTGCGGTCGTGCCTAGAACCTTACCTCCTTTTCTGGAGGACTTTGAGGATGTGTTTTCAGAAGAGGGGTGTTAAGAATTACCTCCTCATCGCGCGTATGACTGTGCTATAAATTTGCTTCCTGATGCTAAGTTACCTAAATCTAGGTTATATAACCTTTCTGGTCCTGAGAGGCAAGCTATGAAGGATTATATTTCGGAAAGTCTAGCCAAGGGGCATATTAGACCTTCATCTTCCCCAGTGGCCGCGCGGTTCTTCTTTGTGAAGAAAAAAGATGGAGGCCTACGCCCTTGCTTGGATTTCCGTGAGCTTAATCGGATTACGGTCCGAGATCCGTATCCGCTCCCACTTATTCCTGATCTCTTCAATCAGATTGTGGGCGCCAAATGGTTCTCTAAGTTGGATCTCAGGGGGCGTATAATCTGATTAGGATAAAGGAGGGGATGAGTGGAAGACGGCGTTTAACACTCCGGAGGGACATTATGAGAACCTTGTCATGCCTTTCGGTCTGACTACTGCCCCGGCGGTATTTCAACATTTTGTTAATGACATCTTTCGCCACCTAGTGGGACAGTTTGTTGTCATTTATCTAGATGACATCTTAATTTACTCGCCGGATCTTGTGTCTCATCAGGAGCATGTGAGACAGGTGTTGCAGATCTTGCGAGACAATAAACTGTACGCCAAATGGGAGAAGTGTGTTTTCGCCGTACAGGAACTTCAGTTTTTAGGATTCCTGGTGTCAGCTTCTGGTTTCCATATGGACCCTGGGAAAGTGAAGGCAGTGCTTGAATGGGATCGGCCAGAGGATCTTAAGGCACTGCAGCGTTTCCTGGGGTTTGCTAACTACTACCGGAAATTTATTGGTAATTTCTCATCCGTTGTCAAACCTCTCACTGACATGACAAAAAAAGGGACGGATTTTTCTAGGTGGTCTGACAAAGCTTGTCAAGCATTTTCCTCCTTGAAAAAATGTTTTGCTTCAGCACCCATACTCATCCAACCTGATGCATCACAACCGTTCATTGTGGAGGTAGACGCATCTGACGTAGGAGTGGGTGCGGTATTATCTCAAGGTCCGTCCCCTCGTAAATGGCATCCGTGCGCTTTCTTCTCTAAAAAATTGTCGTCCGCCGAGAGGAATTATGATGTCGGCAATAGGGAACTCTTGGCCATTAAGTTGGCTTTTGAAGAGTGGCGTCACTTTTTGGAGGGGCAGTCCACCCGGTCACCGTCATTACTGATCACAAGAACCTGCTGTATTTAGAGTCTGCAAAACGTCTGAATTCCAGACAAGCTAGATGGTCGTTGTTTTTTACCAGGTTTAATTTTGTCGTCACATATCGTCCTGGGTCAAAAAATGTAAAGACTGATGCCTTGTCTCGTAGTTTCCCGGGGGCCGGGAAGACGGATGACCCGGTTCCTATTCTTCAGGAGGGAGTTGTGGTGTCGGCTGTATGCTCTGAGCTTGAGGAGGAGATATTGGAGGCTCAGGGGGATGCCCTTGTAGGACCTCCAGGGAGACTGTTTGTTCCAGATCAGTTAAGACAAAAGGTTATCGAGGCACATCATAATTCTGCTTTGGCAGGACACCCAGGGAGTAAAGCAACTGTGGATCTCGTTTCTCGCCGGTTTTGGTGGCCTAACTTAAATAAAGAGGTGGTAACTTTTGTCGCGTCCTGTGGGGTATGTGCGCGCTCTAAGACCCCACATACCCGTCCGTCTGGGGCCCTTTTACCATTGAAAATCCCTGAGCGTCCATGGACCCATCTGTCTATGGACTTCATTACGGACCTCCCTCCGTCTTCAGGTAAAACTGTCATACTAGTTGTAGTTGACAGGTTCAGCAAAATGGCACATTTTATTGCTCTTCCTGCTCTTCCTAATGCTAAAACTCTGGCGCAGGTGTTCATTGGGGAGATTGTGAGACTTCACGGGTTGCCTTCCGATGTGGTGTCGGATTGGGGGTCTCAGTTTGTGTCCAAATTCTGGAGGGCATTTTGTTCTCGTCGGGGGATGCAGTTGTCATTTTCTTCGGCTTTTCATCCTCAGACCAATGGTCAGACAGAGCGTCTGAATCAGAGCTTAGAGACATATGAAAAAATAACCGTGTGCACAACCAAGAAGGTGCCAGAGTAGGTTCCCAAACCGTATCTAATAGAAAATGAACTCGGCACTCAACTTTAGTATAGTGAGAATAAAGATTTTTATTCACAGTAGTAACACGACTAGTATAGTGAGAATAAAGATTTTTATTCACAGTAGTAACACGACTAGTATAGTGAGAATAAAGATTTTTATTCACAGTAGTGTTACTACTGTGAATAAAAATCTTTATTCTCACTATACTAAAGTTGAGTGCCGAGTTCATTTTCTATTAGATACAGCTTAGAGACATATCTCCGGTGTTTTGTCTCAGAGAACCAAGAGGACTGGTCTTCTTTCTTGCCTCTGGCAGAGTTCGCTCTTAACAATAGGAGGAGCGAGTCCACTGGTAAGTCCCCGTTTTTTGGGGCATATGGTTTTCACCCCCAGTTTTGTACTTTCAATGGGGGGGGCTCTTCTGGGGTTCCTGAGGAGGAACGATTTTCGTCGTCACTTGCTTCAGTGTGGAGAGGAGTGCTTTTAATAATCTGAGCACTATGGGGAACCGATACAAACGTATGGCTGATAGGAGGAGAGTGTCTGGTCCGGACCTAAGTGTGAACGATCTGGTATGGTTGTCTACCAAGAATATAAAACTTAAGGTTCCCTCCTGGAAACTGGGTCCCAGGTTCATCGGGCCATACAGGATCAGTTCAATAATTAATCCGGTGGCTTTCCGTCTTGACCTCCCTCCTACGTTTAAAATCCACAATGTGTTCCACAAATCGTTGCTTAAGAGGTACGTGGCACCAGTTATACCGTCACCTCTACCTCCTCCTCCAGTGGTGGTCAATGGTAATTTGGAGTTTCAGGTATCGAAGATCATTGACTCACGTCTGAATCGCCGGTCCCTTCAGTACCTTGTTCATTGGAGGGGGTATGGTCCTGAGGAGAGGATGTGGGTTTCTGCGTCGGATATTAACGCAGACCGATTGGTTCGGGCCTTCCACACTACTCACCCAGATAGACCAGGCCCTGAGGGTCCAGAGGTCCCTCGTAGAAGGGGGGGTACTGTCACGGGTGTGTCGCGGCGGAGATCGTCGCGATTGCACACCCTGACTTCGCACAGCTGAGTTTCTGGTGCTGGGTGTTTTTCAGCACTGAGGGAGTTAATTCTTTCTCTCTCGAAGCTGGACAGACCAGCCTCGCCCAGCTGCGATTCATGTTTTGTTAATTAGCTTCCTTCATATACCTGCTGGTCTGCTGAGGAAGTTGCCGGTGAAAGCATTCATTCAGACCAGCAGAGCGGATCGTTTCTGAGAAGACTTAAGCTAAGAGTGCCTGTTGTGGTTTTTCCTCTCCTCGCTTATTGTTTATCTTCTTAACCTTTGTGTTCCTCTGTAGTGGAAGTTTTGTATGCAAGGCAGTGTTTTCTTTACCCCCTGTCTGTCTCGTTTGTATTTGACTGTGTGTAAGCTGTTGCCTGCCCATTCCCTGTGGTGGTAATCAGGGTCCTTCTCAGGACTAGATTACAGTGGTCAGGGATCTACAGGAGACAGGGTTACGCTGGCGGCCTGGACCTCTGTACCATTAACAGTACCTCCAGGTAGAGGGACTAGTCAGGACCCCAGTTCAGGGTCAGCATAGACCCCGGTCCACCTCTATCCTGAGACAGCGTTTCACGTGCACAGTATAGACCCACAATACATTGGTTATTATGTCAGGTAAGACATTGCTGGCAGATTCTACGTATACATGTTGATATTTTCTATAATATGAAATATAGAGTGTTGTCTCATTAGATATTTGTTACTATCATAGAATATATCTGTTATACGTCGTGACATACTATTTGCGGTATTCAACATTTTGTTCACTTTCTATTGCATTTTTTTAAGAGGTGTTGTCATAATTCTTGGTCTTAATTTCTTGCCACTTTATTTTAATTTCTATTATATTTTTTTTACTATGGAGCATTGTAAAACATTGTGGCAACTCCAGCTACCATTTATTTGATTATATTTTGAATTATGATGTTATGACACTAGTTATTTATTTCAATTATTATTGTCTCTATTATTGGTAAGTGTGCTTGAATGTGTGTCGTCTATATTTAAATGGCCACATAATCTACAGTTAATTATTATATACCATCCTTTGCCATCCAATCACTTTGTAACAGCTTTTGGCACTATTTATTGGATTGTATAGTCTTTTGGGGGTTTTGGTATACATGTCACATTTGTTTTATTTGCAGGGACCCTTAAGTGATGTAGCATCTCTGTACACATTCTCCATTCGCTATTTTTTACATGTTTTTATAAATTTTTTCAATAAAAAATTATTTGATTTTACTTCTGAGCATTATGCTTCCCTTTCTTTCTATGTCTTTGCATTCAATAGAAGTGCCCTGTACTCTTTGGCCATATTTAGGAATGTGTCAAGTATTTTAAAGGTAGATAAACCTTAGAACAAAGGCATGCCAGTTTATTATTTATTTTAATAGGTTCTGTATAGTTTCTTTCAGGAGATGAGATGGTTAGGACACTAGTGTTAGGATCCTTCAAGCATCTTCTAATAGGAAGACAATTCATAGTTAAAAGTGTAAAAAACGCCTACGCATGTCTTTGAGCAATTTGTCAGCCTTTTTGATTGAAAAATTGCTAGAGCTTTGCTTAATGTTGGATGGATTTATTTAAAAAAAACATCCGGAAAATGGCAGTGCAAAAAACACTCCCAAAAACATCCGTAACGCAAAAAAAAACCACACTGGCTGTCAAAAATGTCAAAGAAGCTCTGAAATAACAAAAAAAAATGCTAAATTTAATATCTGTGCGTGCTGAATGTGTGGCCAGTGTACAGCAATATTTTTTTGGAGCCTATGTGTCCTTTCACGTAAAAACACCAGTACTTTTTATTAAAAAAAGGTGCAGAAATTAGTAGTACTGTTATCTCTGTGGCAGCTCATAACTGTGCGTGCTCAACGTCTGGACAGTGTACGGCAATATTTATGCGGAGCCCTGTGCAGGGCCGGCGTCAGCACCCGGCATACCCGGGCAAGTGCCGGGGCCCTGAACAGGCGGGGGGGCCCACTCGCCGTCGGGCACCCCGGTGCCCATTAGCGGATGAGAGCGGTACCAGCGCCGCCACTGGGCCTCCCCCGCTTGCTCAGGGCCCCGGCAGCAGCCGGCGCAATACTTACCTCTCCCCGTGCCTCCGCTGCCGCAGCTCCGGGCTCCAGGGAGCGCCTGCAGGGTGCCGGCGCTTCCTCTGACAGCAGCGCCGCTGAATGACATCATCATTCAGCGGCCGGCTGTGGCAGAGAGAGCACGGACGCCGGACAGGTGGGATGTGAGGTGTGTGTGTCTGTGTATATCAGTGTGTGTGTGTGTGTATGTATGTGAGAGAGTGCTGCGGTGCTATATGTGTGATGGTGGAGGGGGAGGCAGTGATGGTGGTGAGGAGCCGGGGCCCGGAGGCAATGATGATGATGATGGGGAGGCGATGATGATGGGGAGGCGATGATGATGGGGAGGCAATGATGATAATGATGGTGAGGAGATGATGATGGGGAGGCGATGATGGGGAGGCAATGATGATGATGATGGGGAGACAAATGATGATGGGGAGTCTTTCCACAGCGCCCTTTCCTGAGCTGTAACCGCGCAGAACGCAGCACAGTGCATAGCGGATATTTTGTATGGAGCATTATATGGGGACCAGTATCCTGTATGGAGCATTATTTGGGGTCCAATATTCTTTATGGAGCATTATATTTGGCCCATAATACTGTATGGAGGACTATGTGGTGCCCATAATATTGTATGGAAGACTATACTGTCCAGTCTGTACTGTGCGCTGTGAGGATTTGGCGGTTTTTGAGCTATTGTACAATTTACAATAGATATCACTCATGTAATGGAAGAAGTGAAGTGTTTGGCATTGTACTATACCCATATTTCTCTGCCATATCTGTGCATCATGAATCGTGGTCTGTGTTAAAGGGGCCCACTGAGACTCTTTCGCCCGGGGCCCATAAAAACCTGGAGCCGGCCCTGGCCCTGTGTGTCTTTTCACGTAAAAACACCAGTACTTTTTATTTAAAAAAAAGGTGCACAAATTAGTGGTACTGTTATCTCCGGGCAGCTCATATCTGTGCAAGGTCAACGTGTGGCCAGTGTACGTTTTTTTTTATGGGTGTCAGTGCACTTAAAGACAGCACCATGTTGCATTATTTATAAAAAACAAGCTACATTTTACTGTGTGGTCAATCTGTGACATGCCTCATACATCCGTGTGGCAAAATTTGATGCATTTTAGGTCTAACTTCCCTTTTTTGGCCATTCCCTCATTGTCATTATATCCAGCAGTCTTTTTAATCCACACAATCATAAAAAATTATTCCACTCAGTTATCTCAGGCTGAGTCCTGGTGTATCTGTGGTGAAAAAATCTTTTCTTGGCAGGCATATGTTGCATAGTTCTGTCTGCTAGCCTTCTAGTACGCCTTTTTTTTTTGTTCAAACAGTAACAAAAAACCTAACTAAAAAAATTAATCAGTCTGTGATTTCAGGCTAAGGTCTGGTGTATCAGTGGTGTCAAAATTTTCGCTTTGCAGGTATACTGATCACATATAATTTTTCTCCAAATAAATCCATTTGTATTGAGCTTTTCAAATTTTTCAGTAGTCCATTTAAAATGGGCAAGACAAGGGACAGGGAAGTGGACGTGATGCTGATGGTGCATGCAGAGGCCGAGGCAAGGCCAAGCTGAAAGTGGGCAGCAGCAAAGATTCGCATGTTCTTGCTTAACCTTCCTGTCCCAGTTTCTAGGGGACCGCAGCACACCACTTCTGAAGCCCGAGCAGTGTGAAACGGTAGTTGGTTGGATAGCGGATAATGCTTTAAGTCACTTAGCCACCACCCCCACCACTACCATGTCTTCCACACGGTCAAGTCTGAGTAGCCGTGAGTGTGGACCGTCTATTACTTACCCTGATCCTTCTAACTCCTACCATGTCGAGCGCCCTGAGACACCAGATCCCACACTCGGACACTCCGAAGAGATGTTCAGTTTTCCATTTGGAAATTCGTGCCTCTCGGCTGCTCCACTTGAAGCTGGGAAAGATGATATTCCATGCAGCAATGCACAAATCTTTGAGTAGCCACGGTCACAAGAGGTGGACGATGATGAGACACAATTACCGGAAAGTCAGGAGGAGGAGCATAATGCGGATGTGGAAGACGAGGTGGTGGATGACATAGTGACTGACCCAACCTGGCAGGAGGACATGCAGAGCGAGGACAGCAGCACACATGGGGAAGGAGGCATATCACCCCAACAGGCAAGAAGAAGCAGTGTGTTGGCCTCAGACAGAAGGTGTGCATCCATTCCCCGTAACACCAACAGGACGGAAGTTGCCATTCCAACTGTTAGATCTTCCCGAGTCTGGTTATTTTTAACGACTCTGCCGAGAACCCCAAACAGGCCATTGTGGCACTTGCCATGCCCGTATCAGCAGGGATAGCAAAACTACCAGCCTGACCACCACCAGCTTGATTAGGCACATGGCAGCAAAGCACCACACTTTGTGGGCCGAACCCCAGGCTCCAGGAACACTGTCTGCAGGTGACAACACTGCTTCTTCCACTGTTTTGCGTAAAAGCCAATCCCCAGTTCAGCGTGCCTGTGAAGATGGCTCGGGCTATGCACCTGTTGTTGCCCACAGTCAACCAGCACCATCGTCAAGCCCGTCCACGTCCTTGTCCCAGCGCAGCCTTCAGTTGTCTATACCCCAGTCATTGGAATGCAAGCGGAAATAACAAGCCAATGCCCCACAGGCCACAGTACTTAATTTGCACATTTCTCGACTGCCTGTGCTCGAAATGTTGCCTTTTCGGCTCGTTGAGACCAAAGCTTTCGACAACATGATGGCGACGGCCATCCCAAGGTACTCTGTCCCCAGTCGCCCCTATTCTCCCATTGTGCTGTACCGGCATTACACCAGCATGTGTCCCACAACATTACCCGTGCCCTCAACAATGCTGTTACTGGGAAAGTTCACCTATCCACGGACACGTGGACAAGTGCCTGTGGGCAGGGACGGTACATCTCACTGACAGAACACTGGGTTAACATAGTGGAAGCCGGGACCCTGTCGGACCTTGGGATGGAACACATCCTCCCCAAGCCGAGAATTGCGGGGCCTACGTCAATCAGGGTTGCCCCCACAGTCTACAGCTCCTGCACCTCCTCCTCCTCTTCTTCAGCCTCCATCTCTGAAATGAACACACCAGTCAGAAGCTGGAAGCTGGAACCTCTCATAGTGTCGCCACAAAGGCAAGGGGGTGCTGTCACAAGAAGTTCAATGTTTGGGAAGATGGTGAGGAAGTATCTTGCAGATCGTACAAACTTCCTCCGGGATTCCTCTGTGCCTTTTAATTATTGGGTATCCAAGCTGGACACGTGGCATGAACTGGCTCTCTATACCTTGGAGGTCCTGGCCTGCCCTGCTTCTAGCGTTCTGTCAGAGCAGGTTTTTAGTGCTACTGTGGGAATTATAACAGATAAGCGCATCCGCCTGTCAACTGACAATGCTGACTCTTATCAAAATGAACAAGGGATGGATTGGCCAAGACTTCTGTACACCTCCAAATGAAAACACAGAAATAGAACCTTAAATGAATTCTCTTTTTTGGGGAGGTGTATTCTCAGGTCCTTCTTCACAACCACACATGGGTATCCGCTTCCTGAGTTGGTCTGTTTGCTGTTAGCCTCCTCCTTATCCTCATCATCCACAACCAGTAGAACAAAAGGCGGAAGGGATTACGTGATGCAAAAGTCACTCAATTTTTGGCAAGGGTATTATATAATGTTTCTATTTATATCACTGACTCTGAGCTGTTGCTAGGGACAAACATATCTCGTCGAACACATTCTGGCTTCATATTTATGAACCTGTGTTTGCCACACCCTATTGTTATTTTATTTCATACGTGGCTTCACATTTGTAATTTAGTTGTTTAATTTGAGTATGATTTCTCATTGTGTCTCCTCATTGTCCACGGCTACATGACCAGGGTGAACGTGTTCTGTACCATTATAGGCCATAGAATTTTGGCCAAGGGGGCTGTGATGGCAATACTTTATATTTATTTAAAAAGGTACTCCCCATTGGTGAAATGCTTGTCAGCCTATGCACTCCATTACAAGTCTGAGACCCAGACCCCTACATTGGGCCTACTTCTTAACTCGGTTTCCTGCAATGTCTCTTCCTTACCTGCCACTAGATGACCAGGGTGAATGTGTTCTGTACGATTATAGGCCATTGATTTTTGGCCAAGGGGGACTGTGATGGCAATAGTATATTTTTTAAAAAGGTACCCCACATTGGTGAATACAGATCCTTGTTGGCAAAGACTTGATAACATTTATGAGATTTATATTTTAATATGCTTTGTGAACAATACAAACATTAACCAAAGGAAAAATATAAAAACTATCTTTAGAAATGTTTAATAGGTCTGTGATAATAAAATTTTGATTTTTAAAATTGTAGGCATAAATGTTCTTCAAAACATGAACAAAGTTTTCTATATACCTAGTCTAAAACCTTAAGAATTGTGTTAGAAACCTATTGGCACGTTGCTTTTAGAAAGTATAAGGGTTACTGCCTGATGGACCTTACAAGGTCGAAGGATCAAACATGGCAGCTGGATCATTGCCAAAAGACACAGAAGCCTGAAAAGTGGGTGCCATTTGTCATGATTTCCAAACAGTGGCTTCTGCTGGTATGGGGTTTGGCTGGTTAGTTGGGGGCTTAGACTGAAAATTATTGTTTTGGTCAGCAATTTTCTGCTTGTTATTTGACAGATTAGTCAGAATATTTATCAGCTCTGCAATGCCCACTTCTCCCATACCAAGTATCTCTTGCCCTAAAGGTGAGTGTCCTTTTTCCGCCATCAAATTCTACTCCCTATTGACATCTTCAAATATAGATGTGAATATGTCATCAGGAATATCCTGATCCTCCTCTCTCTGAATTTTGGGGACCTATCTGTTACATGAAGACCAGAGTGGATGGTTTGGAAAAAGTAGAGCCAGTAAAAAATGAGGATGTTCATCCTCAAGACCTGGCCCCCTTAAGGGGTGAAGTTTGGCAGGTATTGGCTGGCATGCATGAAGTGGAATTATAAAGGCCTCCATGTTGTTGGCATTGATAATTGCATATCTTACTTTGCGGTTGAGGTAGGAATAGAGCCAACTGTAGAACACCGCATCACTGCAGGACTGGGGGCAGAAACGCAGGAGGCAAATATCCTTGGTAGATGCAGGCCAGATGAGATCCACATATTCCCAGACTGATTCCTGAGAGATGACGCCTTTAGTTGTGATCTTCTTTGGTAATTTCTGACAAAGGTGGGCACTATATCCCGAAACTTGCATGGCTGTCACTTTGAACGTCTTAATAGAAAACATCTGAATCAAGCCTTTCCATATTGCAGTTTCAGATGAGGAGGTGTTCTCCCTTTTTATGCCTAAGACATCATTTTCCATGCAATCAATGGTCTCTGCTGCCTCTGAAGATTGTAGCTTCTGTCCATAACTCTTTTCCTTGGTATTTGTGATTGGTGATATTATTTTTGCCCATTGATCCATATTATTCATATCTGAAGGTTTGATTTTTCCCATGCAAATGATGCAATTGAGGTCCAGAAGGTGAGTTTTGTGATGAGCTGTTGTATCTGTTGTGATCTCATTTTTATTAATATCTGAACTCAGTGAATCATTGGTATTCCAAGGTGCATGACACAGATCCTCCAAGGTAAACATTTGATCTGGCGATGTATCGATTTCAATCAAGCACTTGTGTGTGAGCTTTATCATTTGCTGTTTTTGATTTATTTCCTCCTCTGCTTTCTGAATCATCTCCAATGTGTGCTGCCTCTCCTGGTTTCTAAAGTCAGTTAGCTCTTGGCGAGCCATTTCTGCAGGACTCATCAGAACCAGACATTGTGGGGTGATCTCACCTAATACCACACGTTGAAAGAAACCCTTATTTTTGGGGTCCTTCATATTGAAAAGAAGACTTCTGTACTTAGTTTTGTATTTTATACTTGTATCACGATACAAGCCAAATATTTCTTCTTCAACATTTTCTTCACTTTTTTTAAATGTTTCCTCAGGCAACTCAAGATTCTTTGTCTCCTTAACCAAGTCAGACAGAAGTGGTGGTCGGTCTTCTAGGCAACGAGCTTCTCATCAGGACTTCATACAATGCCTGTACAGTCATGGCCAAAAGTTTTGAGAATGACACAAATATTATATTTTCACATGATCTGCTGCCTCTGGTTTTTATGTGTGTTTGACAGATGTTTTTATCACAGACAGAAATATAATAATTGCAAACATATGAGTAACAAAAGCTTATATTGACAGTTAGAATGAGTTAATGCAGCAAGTCAATATTTGCAGTGTTGACCCTTCTTCTTCAGGACCTCTGCAATTCTCCCTGGCATGCTCTCAATCAACTTCTGGACCAAATCCTGACTGATAGCAGTCCATTCTTGCACAATCAATGCTTTCATTTTGTCAGAATTTTTAGGTTTTTGTTTGTCCACCCGTCTCTTGATGATTGACCACAAGTTTTCAATGGGATTAAGATCTGGGGAGTTTCCAGGCCATGGACCCAAAATCTCTATGTTTTGTTCCCTGAGCCATTTAGTTATCACCTTTGCTTTATGGCAAGGTGCTCCATCATGCTGGAAAAGGCATTGTTGATCACCAAACTGCTCTTGGAGGGTTGGGAGAAGTTGCTCTTGGAGGACATTCTGGTACCATTCTTTATTCATGGCTGTGTTTTTAGGCAAGACTGTGAGAGAGCCGATTCCCTTGGCTGAGAAGCAACCCCACACATGAATGGTTTCAGGATGCTTAACAGTTGGCATGAGACAAGACTGGTGGTAGCGCTCACCTTGTCTTCTCCGAATGAGTCGTTTTCCTGATGTCCCAAACAATCGAAAAGGGGATTCATCAGAGAAAATAACTTTACCCCAGTCCTCAGCAGTCCACTGCCTGTACCTTTTGCAGAATATCAGTCTGTCCATGATGTTTTTTCTGGAGAGAAGTGGCTTCTTTGCTGCCCTCCTTGAGACCAGGCCTTGCTCCAAAAGTCTCCGCCTCACAGTGCGTGCAGATGCACTCACACCTGCCTGCTGCCATTCCTGAGCAAGCTCTGCACTGCTGGTAGCCCGATCCCACAGCTGAAACACTTTTAAGAGATGGTCCTGGCGCTTGCTGGTCTTTCTTGGGCGCCCTGAAGCCTTTTTGGCAACAATGGAACCTCTCTCCTTGAAGTTCTTGATGATGCGATAGATTGTTGACTGAGGTGCAATCTTTCTAGCTGCGATACTCTTCCCTGTTAGGCCATTTTTGTGCATTGCAATGATGACTGCATGTGTTTCTTTAGAGATAACTATGGTTAACAGAAGAGAAACAATGATGCCAAGCACCAGCCTCCTTTTAAAGTGTCCAGTGGTGTCATTCTTACTTAATCATGAGAGATTGATCTCCAGCCATGTCTTCATCAACACCCACAGCTGTTAATGGAGCAATCACTGAAAAGAGGTTAGCTGGTCCTTTTAAGGCAGGGCTGCAATGATTTTGAAATGTGTTTTGGGGGATAAAGTTCATTTTCTAGCCAAATATTGACTTTGCAAGTAATTGCTGTTAAGCTGATCACTCTTTATAACATTCTGGAGTATATGCAAATTGCCATTAGAAAAAGTGAAGCAGTAGACTTTGTAAAAATTACTATTTGTGTCATTCTCAAAACTTTTGGCCATGACTGTACTATGCTTCCGCGAACAGTTATAGGGGACTTTGCTTAAAACAGGATAAGAGAATCATGTGGATTTTCTATATCAAATGTCTGCTTTTTGGACATTCTTTTTCCCAGTTTCACCTTTGAATTTGTTGGAGGGACAGATTCCAGCAGATTGTCAATTGACCTTTCAGAGTGAACCAGATTTTTTACCTTTAAAACAGGTGTGTCTTCTGCGCAAATCACAACATTGTCATTATTGAACACATCCTGTACTATTATTTGAAGGTCCAATTCTGGCTGGTCAGAAGGTCTCTCTAACTCATCCAGCATCTCCAACTTCTTGGAATTTACATTCCAGGATCCCAACAGAATGCAAGATTCATCTTCTGCTCTATTCCTGACAGCAGAGCTTGCAGTCATCACCAAGCGCATTTTCGATAATAAGCCACTTTTATCCCTGGTGGATGCACTGACATCTTGAGAATTTGGGGTGACCATGGAATGTTTAGACTCCCATGTGGAAGGAGATTCTTAAACTCTGGGTACATCCGGATCAGGAAAAATGCAGGATATGGAGGGATTTCCACCATGAATTTCTCAAACAAGCCGAGTAGACTGTGACAATCACAATCATCTGGCTCCGATGGGTTCACACTAAGCCGTGTATCCATGTTGTAGCTTTCTTTCTTGGTCCGCCAGTAAGAGGAGCTTATGGTGGTCTGCCATGTACTAGAACAGGAACCCCAACAGTGCCGACCGGCCGGGTACTAACGTCCCCCTCCTCGTGTTCACTCCTCGGCATAGGCCGTTCTTGTCGCATTCCTTCATAACATTTATGTACCTTAAAGAGCTCACTTTAAAAGCTCCTGTTTTTGTTGCCTGGTTGCTCACATTGGACACAATACACTTCATATAAATTTGATAAAGCAATGCTGTTATGTAGGCTCAGTATTTTCTTACAAATATTTATTTGTCCACTATAATTGTTTATCTCCTTGAGAGCCATAACTTTGGCTGCATCAAATAGTAAGAGTTCAATACAAAACAGTGATGGCTGAATGCTTGTAGATGCTGAGGATTACCAATTTTTGAAGCAATAACTTCTATGAGTGAGTCTGCATGTTCCTTCTTAACTGGATTATAAACAGGAAAATAAAAAAAATGATCTTATTATTTCTAAATTACTTTGTTGAAACCCTCTGTGATCATCCATGGTGTCTCCAATATTTACTACACAGCAGAACGGAACAGTTATGGAATATTGAGCATGGTCACAGTTAGGTTTTAGAACATCTTCACATTCTTGCAGTGCTCTCTTTTATTTCTGGAATACATAGTAGCAGCTAGTTTTAACATTACTTACCTATATATACTGGTCAAGAAGATTGTCATGATTATACATAGTAGTCTATGTGTTAAGCTTAAGTTTTTCAAGAACCGCTGAATATAGATATGATTGCTGTTAATAGTGTAGTGCGAATATACAAATGGCTCTTTTGAATCCATATTGAAATTTACAGAATGCATTCAGACAATTACATAGCTGCATTTCTGGTAAAAGATTTACAGTTGTGAAAGAAAATGCTCATCCTGCCACAATCTGGAGAACTGTTTGTTTATTGACTTCACAAACAGTTCTAAGGTTCCATATGTTTGTGGTTTGCGATTGTAAAACTTTACGGTTTACTTAACCTCTGTCTGTGGTGTTTTATCTAAATCCTTGTGGCTTTTATATAAGGGTTTATGGCCCCTCGTCTGACGACTACATGATATCTCAGTTTCATCCGACCTTGAAAGCTGGCCACTTGAAGGGCTGGGTGAAACTTGAGTTACTACATAGTGTAAATCACTATGTAAGACCAGAGAAACGTGACAAAGACAGATGCAAAAACTGGGGCACCTGTACATGTACAGTGTTTCATACCTGCAAAATTGGGGACGCCCATGCAGTGTATTGAATCTCCCAGGGGTTCTCTGTCTTGGTGTTGCTTCTCTGATATTCCAGACGGATGATGTTTAAAAGCCTCTTGGTGATGATGTAAGTATACTGTATGTAGTTAATCTTTATATATATTTAATCATTATATGTATTTAATCCCTATATGTACTTAACCTTTGTATATTAAAATATACAAAAGTGTACGCACTCATACTATTCAATCACACTATTCCTTTAATTTTGTACTTTGAAATAAAAATGCGTTATATTGCAAGTATTAGCCATTTTTAAAGCCATATCTGAACCTCAGCGTTAAAAACTTGGCAAATAAAATAGCCAAATTATCCATTAAATAATTAGGCAAAGAGGGAACCATCATACCATTAAAAAATAAGAAAAGTTGATCGTCCTTCAATGCAGTGCATCCTGCTCTCAACATACTGTATTGTCTGGATTCCATTACCATTTGAAAACCAAGAAAGGGTTTGACAGCTTGAGGTTTCATGGTACACTTCTTTTTTTTTAAACTAACAGTCTCCTGTCTCCAATCACATCATTCAGACTGCATTGTTGGTTATTCTCAAAAGCTTAACTGAAAACATACATGATTTTGTGTCACATTAGTAAACTTTATAGTGTTGCAAGGATTTAAAGTAATCTGTTTCACTTGCTTTTGGACTTATTGGTGAGATTTTTATCATCCACAACTCTGAAATGTTATCAAGTTTTGGTGGAATAGATGCTGATTCTTTAATTTTTTTTTCATTGCAGTCAGTTCTCCTTAACTCCTTGTGATTTTCTATGTGATTTTTTATTTGAATATTGTGAAATGTAATTGGTAGGGGAAGGACGCACTTTCCTGACATTTGAAATTAATTTTTTGGAACCATGCCTTGTGTAACGTCCACCAGCTTGCAATGTACGATTTTTGCCTACAGTTTCACAGTTCACTGAATGCTTTTCTTTGCCATCAGAAGACAATTTCAGTGAAGCCACATTATTTTCTAAATCTGATACACTAACATTTGAAAAAAAAAAGTTCTTCAAGTGTTTCTGTTCAGAAAACGAACACCTTGTATGGAGGTGTAATTAATTTTTTTGACGTGGAAATGCCATTTACGTTGATATGTTTAAAATCTTGCACCGTAGTCACATTATTCATCACTGGGGTAGATTAACTTAGACATTTTATGTCTATCATTGGCGACTTCTGGATGTACCAAATAAATATTGTGAAGTGTATTTTCATGGGCTCATCCAGTATGTGGGTTCCAAGGCGTAATGTGGTGCATATGACTTTGAAGCAGGGCAGACATTGCTGTCACTGTGTAAACAAAAGAGTACAGGAGTACAATAGGAACAGTGACGAGGATTTTACGGGGCCCATCTAGTATGTGGGTTCCAAGGTGTAACTGGGTGCATATGACTATGCAGCAGGACAGACATTGATGCCAATGTGTGAAACAAAAGACTACGGGAGTACAAAAGGAATATGGTGACGTGGATTTTAATGGGGCCCATCCAGCATGTGTGTTCCAAGGCGTAATGGGGTGCATATGACTTTGCAGTAGGGCAGACATTGCTGTCACTGTGTAAACAAAAGAGTACGGAGTACAGAAGGAATATGGTGACGTGGATTTTATGGGGCCCATCCAGCATGTGGATTCCAAGGCGTAATGGGGTGCATATGACTCGCAGCAGGGCAGACATTAATGTCAATGTGTAAACAAAAGACTACGGGAGTACAAAAGGAATATGGTGATGTGGATTTTAAGGGGCCCATCCAGCATGTGGGTTCCAAGGTGCAATGGGGTGCATATGACTTTGCAGCAGGGCAGACATTGCTGTCACTGAGTAAACAAAAGAGTACGGGAGTACAAAAGGAATATGGTGACGTGGATTTTACGGGGCCCATCCAGTATGTGGGTTCCAAGGCGTAATGGGGTGCATATGACTATGCAGCAGGGCAGACATTGCTGTCACTGTGTAAGCAAAAGAGTACGGGAGTACAAAATGAATATGGCAAAGTGAATTTTATGGGGCCCATCCAGTATCTGGGTTCAAAGGCTTATTGGGGTGCATATGACTTGGTAGCAGGGCAGGCCTTGCATTCAATGCTACATTTTTTATGGGGGCTTTCCTGGACCTCTTATGAAAGGGGTATTGGGGTGCGTCGTAATTCTTGGCAGCCCATCCACTCACAGCATAGGCTACAACAGTTTAGGAGACCCACTGTTTAATAATGGCCCTTTAAAATTAAGGCCGTCTGATGCACCAGTAAAAATAGGCTCTGTGACTTTAAGAGTCCCTCCTTCATAAATGAAGCAAGATGGGTCTGCTTATGTGTCACACACCACATGGCCAGGTAGGCTTGTTAAATGTTACAATTACATTTTCCAGTGAATGCATTTGTTTTGGTTGAAATCAATATTAAAGTAGCAAAAAAGCTTCTAAAACGATGTGTCAGAACATATCCCAAGTGGTGGAGGAACATTTTGGTCTGGGGTTAATTATTTTGCCTTATATACAAGTCATTAACATGGAAAGGATGTGCCTTAAGGCCCTTAACATATTTCGCTGCCAAATCAGTTTCGGTTACGTTTTGGTATGTTTTGGGGTGCATCGGAAACAAAGGCATGAAACTCTGACAACATTGTTTACAGCTGTAAACTTGGAGTCAGAAATGCTTCCCATGATGTCCCTGTGTCATTTGAGCAGTGTTTCCATCATTTTCAGATGTTTTTAGACCTTTAAGGGACCCCCGGGGGGGATTGCGGCAAAAATACTCGGGTCTCCCATAGACTTACATTGGGCTCGTTGTTCTGTCCGAGTACCAGAGTATTCCAATCTTCTCGACCAAAACAACGAGCACCCAAGCATTTTAGTGCTCGCTCTTTACTAGTTCCAATGCATGATGGTCCGGATGGTGGATAAGCAGCCCTAATCGAGTTCCAAAGATATTCAAGTTGTTCTGCAGGCTCAGGGTGCATCAGTTTCAGTGCAAACTATCCATCGACATTTTAATGAAATGAAACGCTATGGCAGGAGACCCAGGAGGACCCCACTGCTGACACAGAGACATAAAAAAAAACTAGACTGCAGTTTGCTAAAATGTACATGAGTAAGTCATAATTCTTCTGGGAAAGCATCTTGTGGGCAGATGAGATATAGATAGAGATTTTTGGTAAAGCACATCATTTTACTATTTACCGAAAACAGAATAAGGTCTACAAAGAAAAGAACACAGTACCTATAGTCAAATATGGTGCAGGTTCAATGATGTTTTGGGGTTATTTTGCTGAGAGTGGGACTGGGTGCCTTGACTGGGTAGCAATATAGTGCCCAGTGTCAGAAAGCTTGGTTTGAATCCTAGGTCATGAGTCTTCCAGCTGGACAATTAACGTAAACATACTTCAAGAAGCACGCAGAAATGGATGGAAACAAAGCACTGGAGGGCTCTAAAGTGGCCAGCAATGAGTCCGGATCTAAATCCCATTAAACACCTGTGGAGAGATCTTAAAATTGCTGTTGGGAGAAGGCACCCTTCAAAAATGAGAGGCCTGGAGCAGTTTGTAAAAAAAGAGTGGTCCAAAATTCCGGTATAAAAAGCTTGTTGATGGTTATAGGAAGCAATTGATTGCAGTTATTTATTCCAAAGGGTGTGCAAGCAAATATTAAGTTGAGGGTGCCAACAATTTAGTCCAGCCCATTTTTGGGGATTTCTGTGAAATTATGTTCAATTAGCCTTGTTTCTCTACTGTTTGAGTTGCTCCAATAAACACAAAGGAACAAACATGTAAATAACAAAACATGTAATTGCAATAAATTTTCTGTCGGCCATGACTGTACACTTATTTAGTTTGTGACACGTGTTTTATAAGTGACCTAATTACAATAGAGCAGTTCAGCAAAAGTCAATACAATGATCTGTCTAATGAGTTTAGTACTCAGGAATGAAGCCTTTCATATCTCTGGATCAGCACTGCATAATAGGGCAAAAGCTTAATGCTTTTCCTTGTAATTTACATGACTATTAATGTAATAACTAGTTGACCGCCGTTTAAAATTTAGAAAGGTCAGGGTTTCCAACAAGGTATATTACTAGTGTGCCCATGCAGACCCTTTATTCCTGTTCTTTAATTCATTTATTCTGCATATAAAAAGAGAAAACTAAGAATAAGTTCTCTTATCCACAGAAAGCTTGTTAAATAGGTGGTAGGTGGATATATTTGGACAGTAACCAGCGTCGGACTGGAACACCTTGGGCCCACCAGAGAAAATCATTCTTGGGGCTCACTATGTAGCTACATAGAAATAAATACAAGACCACCAATTGTGCGGTAAAACATGCTAATATCAGGGTATAAAATAAGGTAGTATAAATCTTAATTATGCAGCAAGAGTTGGGGTAGCCTCCCTCATAGAATATAAAGCTGCCCCCCCTCATAGGGTATAATACTGCCCCCCTCATAGGGTATAATGCTGCCCCCCATAGGGTATAATGCTGCCCCCTCATAGGGTATAATGCTGCCTCTTCATAGGGTATAATGCTGTCCCCCCTCATAGGTTATAATGCTGCCCCCCTCATAGGGTATAATGCTGCCCCCTCATAGGATATAACGCTGACCCCCTCATAGGGTATAATGCTGCCCCCTCATAGGGTATAATGCTGCCCCCCCTCATAGGGTATAATGCTGCCTTCCCCCTCATAAGGTATAATGCACCCCCTCATAGGGTATAATACTGCCCCCATAGGGTTTAATGCTGCCCCCCTCATAGGGTATAATGCTGCCCCCCCTCATAGGGTATAACGCTGCCCCCCTCATAGGGTATAATGCTGCCCCTCATAGGGTATCATGCACCCCCTCATAGGGTATAATGCTGCCTCCTCATAGGGTATAATGCTTTCCCCCTCATAGGGTATAATGCTGCCTCCTCATAGGGTATAATGCTGCCCCCCCATAGGGTATAATACTGCCCCCCCTTATAGGGTATAATGCTGCCCCCCTCTCATAGGGTAAAATACTGCCCCCCTCATAGGGTATAATGCTGCCCCCTCATAGGATATAACGCTGACCCCCTCATAGGGTATAATGCTGCCCCCTCATAGAATATAAAGCTGCCCCCCCTCATAGGATATAATACTGCCCCCCTCATAGGGTATAATGCTGCCCCCCATAGGGTATAATGCTGCCCCCTCATAGGGTATAATGCTGCCTCCTCATAGGGTATAATGCTGTCCCCCCTCATAGGTTATAATGCTGCCCCCCTCATAGGGTATAATGCTGCCCCCTCATAGGATATAACGCTGACCCCCTCATAGGGTATAATGCTGCCCCCTCATAGGGTATAATACTGCCCCCATAGGGTTTAATGCTGCCCCCCTCATAGGGTATAATGCTGCCCCCCCTCATAGGGTATAACGCTGCCCCCCTCATAGGGTATAATGCTGCCCCTCATAGGGTATCATGCACCCCCTCATAGGGTATAATGCTGCCTCCTCATAGGGTATAATGCTTTCCCCCTCATAGGGTATAATGCTGCCTCCTCATAGGGTATAATGCTGCCCCCCCATAGGGTATAATACTGCCCCCCCTTATAGGGTATAATGCTGCCCCCCTCTCATAGGGTAAAATACTGCCCCCCTCATAGGGTATAATACTGCCCCCCCTTATAGGGTATAATGCTGCCCCCTCATAGGGTATAATGCTTTCCCCCTCATAGGGTATAATGCTGCCTCCTCATAGGGTATAATGCTGCCCCCTCTCATAGGGTATAATACTGCCCCCCCTTATAGGGTATAATGCTGCCCCCTCTCATAGGGTATAATACTGCCCCCCTCATAGGGTATAATGCTGCACCCTCTCATAGGGTATAATACTGCCCCCCCTCATAGGGTATAATGCTATATATATAGATAGATATGGATAGATATAGAGATAGCTATAGAGATAGATAGATATAGAGATAGATAGATTGATAGATAATAGATAGATAGATATACGTAGATATAGAGATATATAAAAAAAACACAATACTCACCTCTCCTCCTCGCTCCCACGCTGATTCCGGCGGCGGCTCTGCTTCAGTGTCAGGAGCTGCCGTCTGCCAGACACACAGCGGGTGCACGCACCGGCTGTGAGTCAGAAGCAGAGGGGACTGATGGGAGAGAGAGGGTCATCTGACGCTCTCTCTTCCATTACAACTGAGGGCGGTGCCGGCCCTGAATTACTTCCGCATAGCGGCTCACTCTGCTGGGGGCCCCTGGGAGAGCGGGGGGTGGCACCGGGTGTAGCGGGGACCCGGGTCACCCAGCCCTGATAGTGGGCACTGCACTGGGCAATGTTAGCCGCTAAAGTTTAGCGGCTAAAGTGAAATGATATTCACCCCTTTCCACGCCCATGGGGGCGTGGGAAGCAGTGAATATTCATTTCTCTTTAGCAGCAGGGACAGAGGCTCCTGCCTCCAGTCACCCGCTGCTCCTCTGCTGGGACGGACCCCCATAGCAGCTGCGTGGTGTGCAGCTATTAGCGACACACCACTGGCTGGGGGCCCCTGGAGCAGCGGGGGCCCTAGGCAACTGGCCCCTGTATGCCAGCAGGTGCCAGGGCCCACCGGATGCCAGGGCCCACCAGAGAATCCTCCGGTTCTCCGGTGGGCCAGTTCGACCCTGACAGTAACACAAGTTTTGACATTTTCTCTGTTGACCAAAACATATTCAAAATACAGTTGTATAATAAAAATGGACTTGCAGACTTTCAGCTTTAATTTGAGGGCATTCACATCCTAACTGGAGTAAGGATTTAGGAAGTATAGCTCTTTAATGTCTAGCTGCCTCTTTTTAAAGGGACTAAAAGTAATATGACAATTTTCTCCAAAGCTATTTAATGGGCTGCATGGGTTGTTCCCTTGTTAATCCATCAACAATTAAGCAGTGTGGTGCGGCCAAGGGTGTAGTGCTGGAAGGAAGATATATTTCTCCCAGCAGGAAAAAGTTTGGCCAGGATTTTTCCTAAAGTGGAGCACCTGCAATGATGTCGCGATCATGTGATCAGCCCATGTGATGTGTACCTTACCTGTGGGTGGGGTTATGGGCTATGTAATGGAGATTGTTGTTTGGCACATGGTGAGTGTGTGTGCGAGGTATGAGGAACTAGGCTGGAGTTAGCCTGAACTTGTTTTGTGGGGCTACCCGTGCTGCAAAGGGTTAGTAGCAAGACTCTTAACAACCCTGGGAATGGCACCTGGCGGACGCCGCTGACCGAGCAGCCACTTAGTTAAGCCCGTCCCATGCAAGGGTGAGTCTGAGACCAGTGTTTCTACAAGCTGGAGTATGTTTGTGTTTTTCCTTTTTCTGCTAAACCTGCTGTTTAAAGTGACATTAAACCACTGAAGTTGGACTCCAAAGCTGTGTGTTGCCTCATTACTGCGGCCCTGCCACTGCCTACCAGAGCAAATCCCTACAGCAGGTAAAAGATTTGGAGCTGATTTCAGGTCTGTCATTTGCATTTGGAAGCTGTTGAGGTGAACCCACAACATGTGATCAAAGGGGCTCTCAATGGAAGAAAAACAGACACTTATCTAGATGTGTGATGAGCACTTTGAACCCCCAAGTGCTTCACAGAAGTTTATAACGTGAGCAGCAAAAATAAAAAAAATCATAATTTTTCCTCAAAAACGTTCTTATCACCCCCTAGGTGATACACTGTATGTGGGGGTAAACCACTATTTGGGTGCATGGCAGAGCTCGGAAAGGAAGGAGCGCTGTTTGACCTTTTTCAACGCAGAATTGGCTGGACACCATGTCGCGTTTGGAGAGCCCCTGATGTGCCTAAACAGTGGAAATCCCACAAAAATGACACCATTTTGGAAAATAGACCCCTCAAGGAACTTATCTAGATGTGTGGTGAGCACTTTGAACCCCCAAGGGCTTCACAGAAGTTTATAACGTAGAGCCATAAAATTCAAAAATAATATTTTTTCCACAAAAATGATCTTTTCATCCCTAATTTTTATTTTCCCAAGCGTTACAAGACCACAAAAGTTATTTTGCAATTTGTCCTGAGTACGCTGATACCTCATATGTGGGGGTAAACCACTGTTTGGGCGCATGGCAGAGCACAGAGGGGAAAGAGCGCCATTTGACTTTTTCAACGCAAAATTGGCTGTAATTGAAATTGGACGCTATGTCGAGTTTGGAGAGCCCCTGATGTGCCTGAACATTGGAAACCCCCAATTACTGACCCTATTTTGGAAACTAGACCCCCAGGGAACTTGTCTAGAATTGTGGTGAGAACTTTGAACCCACATGTGTTTCACTAAAGTTTATAACGACCGAGCGTGAAAATAAAATCATATTTTTTCCACAAAAATGATCTTTTAGTCCCAAGTTTTTTATTTTCCCAAGAGTAACAGGAGAAATTGGAAACCAAAAGTTGTTGTCCAATTTGTTCTGAGTATGCTGATACCCCATATGTGGGAGAAAAATACTGTATGAGCACACGTCGGGGCTCGGAAGGGAAGTAGTGACATTTTGGAAAGCAGACTTTGATGGAATGGTCTGCGTTTGAAGAGCCCCTGATGTGCCTAAAGAGTGGAAACCCCACAAGTGACACCATTTTGGAAACTAGACCCCACAATGAACTTATCTAGATGAGTGGTGAGAACTTTGAATCCCCAAGTGCTTTGATGGAATGGTCTGTGGGTGTCATGTCGCGTTTGGAGAGCCCCAGATGTGCCTAAACAGTGGAAACCCCCACAAGTGATCCAATTTTGGAGAGTAAACTCCAAAGGAACTTATCTAGATGTGTGGTGAGCACTCTGAACCCCCAACTGCTTCACAGAAGTCTATAACACCTGGGCGTGAAAATAAAAAAAATCACATTTTTTCCACAAACATGATCTTTTAGACCCCAATTTTTTATTTTCCCAAGGGTATCAGGAGAAATTGGACCCCAAAAGTTGTTGTCGAAATGGTCCTGAGTACGCTAATACCCCATGTGTGGGAGAAAACTACTGTATGGGCACACGTCGAGGCTCGGAAGGGAAGTAGTGACATTTTGGAAAGCAGACTTTGATGGAATGGTCTGCGTTTGAAGAGCCCCTGATGTGCCTAAAGAGTGGAAACCCCCACAAGTGACCCCATTTTGGAAACTAGACCCCACAATGAACTTATCTAGATGTGTGGTGAGAACTTTGAATCCCCAAGTGCTTCACAGAAGTTTATAACGTAGAGCCATAAAATAAAAAATAATTTTTTCCATAAAAATTATATTTTCGCCCCCAATTTTTTATTGTCCCAAGGGTATCAGAAGAAATTAGACCATAAGAGTTATTGTGCAATATGTCCTCATATGTGGGGGTAAACCACTTTTTGGGCACATGGCAGAGCTCGGAATGGAAGGAGCACCGTTTTACTTTTTCAAAGCAGAATTGGCTGAAATTGAGATCAGATGCCATGTCACCTTTGGAGAGCCCCTGATGTGCCTAAGCAGAGGAAACCACCCAAATTCTAACTCAAACCCTAACCCCAACACACCCCTAACCCTAATCCCAACCCTAACCATAAACCTAACCCTAACACACCCCTAACCCTAATCCCAACCCTAATCCTAACCCTAACCCTAACGGGAAAATGGAAATAAAGACATTTTTTAAATTTTAGTATTTTTCCCAACTAAGGGGGTGATAAAGGGGGATTTGATTTACTATTTATAGCCGGTTTTTATATCGGGTTTTTATGATTGGCAGCTGTCACATGCTAAAAGATGCTTTTTATTGCATTTTATTTTAGTTTTTGCATAACCTCATTTTGAGAGCTATAATTTTTCCATATTTTGGCCCACAGAGTCATGTGAGGTCTTGTTTTTTGCGGGAAGAGTTGATGTTTTTATTGGTACCATTTTTGGGCACATGACATTTTTTGATCGCTTTTTATTACGATTTTTGTTTGATCGCAGAGTGCCAGGGGGTTAAAGTGTCGGGAGCGGTCCGTGACAGCTGACACACGGCTGCGATCAGCCACGCTTCCTCCGTGCGTGAGGCTGATCGCGTATGACGTACTATTCCGTCCTTGGGAATTAAGTCCCAGTTCACATGGACGGAATAGTACGTCAGATGGAAGAAAGGGGTTAAAGGCCACCAGGCAATCAAAGGCAGCGTGCGTCACTGTCATTGAACGTCATTGATAGTGCGTGTCGCATATCAGTGATGTTATATTTCCACCGCTGTGAGCCGAGCAACAACATCAGCGCAAGGCCTCTGATGAGTCAGCAGCTATGTTAATGATCTTGCTGATATGAAGCAGCAAGAGGATGTCAGGGGAGTGCAAAAAGATGAGATTTTTTCCCTCTGTGAATGGGCAGGGTAGTGGACATTAGGACCTAGGATGGGGGGATACATAGAGGCCCAGGATGGGGGGACATAGAGGGCCAGGATGGGGGGAAACATAGAGGCCCAGGATGGAGGGGATACATAGAGGCCCAGTATGGGGGTTATATAAAGGCCCAGGATGGGGGAGAGGATACATAGGGGCCCAGGATTGGCGCGTGATACATAGGAGCTCAGAACGGGGCGACATAGGGGCTAGGATGGGAGACATTATTAAATAAAGGGTGCCTGGATGGCTGGCTATTACTATGTGATGGCCAGAATGAGGTAAATACATTATTAGTTTATGGTGGCAAGTGGGGACATAATTACTGTATGGGCCTATTGGAGGACATTACTGCTATAATAAATAAATACCGTCTTTGGAGACAAGGAGGTCTACAAGACAAGAGTGAGAGGGAAAAAGAAGGGGGGCGCAGATCTAAGTGTAGAATTTTAGTAATATCAGATTGATGTACAATAATGTCAGAATAAAATAGAAATACTTCTCACCTATTGGTGTCTTGTTAATGTTTGGGTAATGGAGTAATAGTCTGGTTCTGCTGGCCTGCTGCTCAAACCAGGTGGAGCGAACTACCTTGTAGGAGATTCATCAGGGAGCGCAGAAAAAAAAAATTCCAGTTTGTCCAGGAGCGCTTCCGGCTGATTCATTAATTACTCCGAATATTTCAAGGAATATCCAATTTATTATAAACATACAAGCACAACGCGTTTCGACTATACATAAACATAAAAACATGTATGTATAGCCGAAACGCGTTGTGCTTGTATGTTTATAATAAATTGGATATTCCTTGAAATATTCGGAGTAATTAATGAATCAGCCGGAAGCGCTCCAGGACAATCTGGAATTTTTTTTTCTACATTACTGGTATAATATAATTTCCTTTTGACGATACTGTCTTCCATGTGGTAACAAAGGGGAGGTTCTGTTGCTGTGCAGAACAGAACTGTTGCTTTTTTTTTTATCTGAAGTAGTGTAGAAATCAGGGAAAAAGTGGGGAATGGGCTGTAGAAGTGAACAGCTGTAGATAACTGTGTTATTTTCTGCAGAGACAAGTTCTGGCTGGAAGAAGTGATGGTGGTCTGCAACAAATAAAGAAACACGAAGATGAAGGTCTTCAAATTGAGACGTCACTGGTGAGTGAATGTATTACATGTACAAGCACACTATACACTGTATACTATGCACATACCTCCTGTGTATAATGTCACTGGTGATCACTGTACTACCTGTACACTATATCCTATATACAGAGCTCCTGTGTATAATGTCACCAGTAAAGTTGAGCGAAACAGGTCAGTCAGATTCAAAAGTTGCCGACTTTCGCCAAAGTCGGGTTTCGTTGGCCGAAACCCAACCATAGCGTTCAGTCGGCCATGCGGGTGTCGGCCCTAGTGCCCAAGTCGGTTTTCCCATAATGCTTGCAGGCGCCTTTTTTCAGCCAGTGAGCAAGGACGTACACTGTGGGCAACAAGATGACATCTGCAGCGTCCACCACCATCTTAGAGAAGGGCATTGCAGTGATAGGCTTGCTTTGGGGGGCGTCATAGTGTCTATAAAAGCCCTGAGCGCCGACCTCCATTTTACTTCTGCCGATATTAACAGTAGGGAGAGGTTGCTAACGCTGTTTATAAGTAGGGAGAGGGTTAGGGCTGGAAAGAGAAGTTCTTCCGTGCTTGTGCTGATAGCAATTGTGCTGTACAGTCATGGCCAAAAGTTTTGAGAATGACACAAATATTATATTTTCACATGATCTGCTGCCCTCTGGTTTTTATGTGTGTGTTTGACAGATATTTTTATCACAGACAGAAATATAATTGCAAACATATGAGTAACAAAAGCTTATATTGATAGTTAGAATGAGTTAATGCAGCAAGTCAATATTTGCAGTGTTGACCCTTCTTCTTCAGGACCTCTGCAATTCTCCCTGGCATGCTCTCAATCAACTTCTGGACCAAATCCTGACTGATAGCAGTCCATTCTTGCACAATCAATGCTTTCATTTTGTCAGAATTTTTAGGTTTTTGTTTGTCCACCCGTCTCTTGATGATTGACCACAAGTTCTCAATGGGATTAAGATCTGGGAAGTTTCCAGGCCATGGACCCAAAATCTCTATATTTTGTTCCCTGAGCCATTTAGTTATCACCTTTGCTTTATGGCAAGGTGCTCCATCATGCTGGAAAAGGCATTGTTGATCGCCAAACTGCTCTTGGAGGGTTGGGAGAAGTTGCTCTTGGAGGACATTCTGGTACCATTCTTTATTCATGGCTGTGTTTTTAGGCAAGACTGTGAGAGAGCCGATTCCCTTGGCTGAGAAGCAACCCCACACATGAATGGTTTCAGGATGCTTAACAGTTGGCATGAGACAAGACTGGTGGTAGCGCTCACCTTGTCTTCTCCGAATGAGGCGTTTTCCTGATGTCCCAAACAATCGAAAAGGGGATTCATCAGAGAAAATAACTTTACCCCAGTCCTCAGCAGTCCACTGCCTGTACCTTTTGCAGAATATCAGTCTGTCCATGATGTTTTTTCTGGAGAGAAGTGGCTTCTTTGCTGCCCTCCTTGAGACCAGGCCTTGCTCCAAGAGTCTCCGCCTCACAGTGTGTGCAGATGCACTCACACCTGCCTGCTGCCATTTATGAGCAAGCTCTGCACTACTGGTAGCCCGATCCCGCAGCTGAAACACTTTTAAGAGACGGTCCTGGCGCTTGCTGGTCTTTCTTGGGTGCCCTTGAGCCTTTTTGGCAACAATGGAACCTCTCTCCTTGAAGTTCTTGATGATGCGATAGATTGCTGACTGAGGTGCAATCTTTCTAGCTGCGATACTCTTCCCTGTTAGGCCATTTTTGTGCATTGCAATGATGACTGCACGTGTTTCTTTAGAGATAACCATGGTTAACAGAAGAGAAACAATGATGCCAAGCACCAGCCTCCTTTTAAAGTGTCCAGTGGTCTCATTCTTACTTAATCATGACAGATTGATCTCCAGCCATGTCCTCATCAACACCCACACCTGTGTTAATGGAGCAATCACTGAAAAGAGGTTAGCTTGTCCTTTTTAGGCAGGGCTGCAATGATGCTGAAATGTGTTTTGGGGGATAAAGTTCATTTTCTAGCCAAATATTGACTTTGCAAGTAATTGATGTTAAGCTGATCACTCTTTATAACATTCTGGAGTATATGCAAATTGCCATTAGAAAAAGTGAAGCAGTAGACTTTGTAAAAATTAATATTTGTGTCATTCTCAAAACTTTTGGCCATGACTGTACAGTTAGTGTGCAGTGATGGTGAGGATTTTCTTGTGTGCAGCAGCGCTGTTTATTAGGCTGCCTAATAGCTGTATTGCTGTGTGTACACTGCTGTTCAGACTGCTTTTTACACAGCACTAATACTTTTATTCTTTTTTTTCTGCACACTTACCAACCGTTCATTTTTTCCCACACCGTATAGAGCTGTACGCTCCTCACACACTACCGTGTACCGGCTGGTATCACGGACAAATACATGCTGACTATCTGTGTGTGACTCCGGAAATATTGCAATTTTCCCCTACACCGTATACAGTTGTACGCTTCTGATACAGTACCGTATTTCTGCTGTTAGTATTACGGTCAAATCCATACTGAGTGAGCGTGTGTGTGTGTGACTCCGGAAATATATACGGAGATTGCAATTTTCCCCTACACCGTATACAGCTGTACGCTTCTGATACAGTACCGTATATCTGCTCTTTGTATTACGGTCAAATCCATACTGAGTGAGCGTCTGTGTGTGACTCCGGAAATACATACAGTACGGAGATTTACATTTTCCCGTACGCCATATACAGCTGTACGCTCCTCATACAGTACCATATATCTGCTGGTATTTTTGGTACATTTTCCCAAACATGAGGAAGTATGGTGGAAGAGGCCGCGAACGTGGGCAGGGGGGGGCAGCTGGGAATGATGGTGGTGGTGGTGGTGCATCTGCTGGTAGTGCCAAAAGCCCAATGGCACCTAAGGCAGGATGTGTTGAGCCTGCGTCATCGTCTGGCTCCAGAAGGCCTGAAAGGCTCACTTTTATGGGAGTAGGTAAACCGCTTTTAAAGCCGGAGCATCAGGAACAGGTTTTGGCTTACATTGCCGAAACAGCCTCTAGTTCTATCGCCTCCTCTTCTGAAGTTTCAAAAAATGCAAGCACTGAGTCGTCAGTGCAGGCTCCTGGTCAGGAACAACACCTTTCCTTGTGTCCTTCACCCCCACAAAAAGTGAAGGATGAGGCAGGCCACACTTCAGATTACTCCATGGAGCTCTTTTCACATACCATGCCTGGGTTATCAAGTCAAATCCTGAATTCGCCAGTCCAAGATAAATATGACATGGAGTGCACTGATGCACAGCCACTGCTATCTGATTCTGCGGGTATATTCGCCCAGAGCACTGCATTGCCCTTGCAGTCTACTGACCCAGAATCTGACCCTGATGAAACTCAGGTGCCCCTTCCCGCATACGATACCACCTTACACGGTGACACAGAGGAAGGTGCAGATGAAATTGAAGAGGAGGCGATGGATGACCCAGTTGTTGACCCGGATTGGCATACATTGGGGGAAGAGGGTGCCGCTGGCAATAGCTCAGAAGAGGACAAGGATCCGCGGCAGGCATCGACATCCAGCTGTGGTTATCTGGCAGGCCCGTAGCAGTCCAAAAACGTGTTAAAAAAGCAAAAAGAGTTGCAGGACAGCTTGGCCAGACGGTCAAATTAGCACTGCGTGCAAGCCCTGAAAATTTTTCCCATAGTAGGAAAAGTGCAGTGTGGCACTTTTTTTTACCAAACTTCTATTGATGAGGCAAAGGTTATCAGAAAGAAGTGTGGAATGACCTTTAGCCAAGGGAAAAATCTCCGAAAATTGAATACCAGTTGCATGCTTAGACATTTAAACACCATGCACTTGCAAGCGTGGACGGACTACAAAACCTCACTGGCTTTGAACGCCTACATTGCCAAACTGATCTCATTAGAGATGATGCCCTTCCGTTTGGTTGAAAGCGCAGCGTTCCGAGAGCTCATGGCCTACGCTGTCCCACGCTATGACCTACCCAGTCGGCACTTCTTTTCTAGAAAAGCCATCCCTGCCCTTCACCTGCATGTGAAAGACCGCATTGTCCATGCACTCAAACAATCAGTGAGTGGAAAGGTGCACTTCACAACAGATGCATGGGCAAGTAGGCATGGCCAGGGCCATTATGTGTCCATCACTGCGCACTGGGTTAATGTGGTGGATGCAGGGTCCACAGGGGACAGCGGCGGTGGGACAGTGCTGCCTAGCCCACTGTATAGGCAACAGTTGGCTGTAGGCATTCGACCCTCCTCCTCCTCCAGAAGCGAAAACTCGTCGACAGAGCGCAGTCACACGAGCACTCCATCCGCAGCTGCCACTGTTGCACACAAGGTGTCCCTCTATCAAAGAGCAAGTGGTAAGTGTCAGCAGGCTGTTTTAAAGATGATGTCTTTGGGCGACAACAGACACACCGTGGAGGTACTGGCCGACTACTTGCAGCGAGAAACTGAATCATGGCTGGGCAGTCTACATCTTGAGCCAGGCAAGGTAGTCAGTGATAACGGAAGTAATTTTGTGGCGGCCATAGCCCTGGCAAAACTCAGACACATACCTTGAATGGCTTACACCTTGAACCTGGTGGTGCAGTGCTTCATAAATAATTATCCGGAGTTACCAGCCCTGCTCCATAAGGTGCGAAGACTGTGCTCGCACATCCGTCGCTCGCCCGTAGACTCCAGTCGTATGCAGAGGCTGCAGCGATCGCTCCACCTCCCCAAGCACCGCCTAATTATAGACGTTGCAACAAGGTGGAACTCCACCATGCACATGTGTTATGTTTCGGTAACTGAGGAGAAATAGCAAACTATAGCCAAAGTAGCAATACACCAGAGAGGCTGGAAACTACTGGGTTGCAGAACCCTAAACTAACAGCAACACTAGAAGTAGCCGTGGAGCGTACCTACGGTGATCCTAGACGCCTCGTCACAGCCGGAGAGATAGCTACACCTAAAGACAGAAAGATGAAAGCTAACTGCCCCGTAGCAGAACCCCCAAAGAAATAGGAAGCCCCCAAACATGTAATGGCGGTTAGACAAGAAGAAAACGAACACAGACAACAGAAAATAGAATGAGCAAACGCTGGGGCCCAATCTGTCTAAATAGAAAAGTATAGGAAAGGATTCTGACTGCAACCCAAAAAAACCCTGACAAAAATACCAACACTTCTGATTAACAAAAAACCTGAGATCACACGATCTCTACCACCTAAATCAGATCTCTGGTGTAACAAACAGCTATTCAGTAAATAAAAAGTGAGACAGGAACTGAGCAAAATGCAAATACAAAATGAGCACAAATGCAGCACCAGGCCCCAAAAGGGGACCTGTTGTGAATATGCTGTGGGTGGCACCTGAGCTTGGACTCCCTCCGGTGGTTGCTTAGGGTAATGAACTGATTACCGAATGGCCTTCAGCTGGCACTGAATGGTAGGATATAAGTGGCCTGAGTTCCCAGCAGCCTTGCTGGTTATCAATTGTTCCTGCTGGTCTTGCTTGAGGCACTGCTAGTTTCCTGCTCTCCTTCAGATAAGTGTTTGCTGTTTTTTTTCCTCTGTTTGATTTTCTCTGCTGGTTTGCTGCTTGCAGTGGACTGCAGCCTGTCCCCTTTTGGGGGTCTGGGCGCTGCAATTGTGCTCCGTTTGTGTCTGCACTTTTGCTTTGCTCCTTTGTTACTTTTTATTTGCTGAATAGCGTTTTGTTACACCAGAGATCTGATTTAGGTGGACGAGATTGTGTGATCTCAGGTTTTTGGCAATCAGAAGTGTTGGTATTTTTGTTAGGTTTTTTTTGGATTGCAGTCAGAATTCTTTCCTGTACTTTTCTGTCTAGACAGATTGGGCCCCAGCGTTTGCTCATTCTATTTTCTGTCTGTGTCCGTGCTTTCTTCTTGTCTAACCGCCTTTACATGTTTGGGGGCTTCCTATTTTCTTTGGGGATCTGCTCCGGGGCAGATAGCATTCATCTTTCTGCCTTTAGGTGTAGTTATCTCTCAGGCTGTGACGAGGCGTCTAGGATCACCGTAGGAAAGCTCCACGGCTACTTCTAGTTGTGTGGTTAGTTCAGGTTACTGCAATCCAATAGATTCCAGCCTTTCTGGTGTATTACCGCTTTTGCTATTTTTTGCTATTTCTCCTCAGTTACCAAAACATAACAGTATAACCGGCCCAAAAACTGAAAATTGTATGGTACTCACAGAAGGGGAAAATAGTAATAAGGAAACTGTTTGTTGCATTTTTTTTCCCCCTCTTTTCTCTGGGTGCTGAGGAGGAATTTTTTTTTTCTCTCAATGGAGTTTGCACAGTTGTCTGGCCGTGTGGATCAGCTTGCCACTGAGGTTTGGAGTATTGCTACCTATCTTGCTGGGTTACCGGTTGTGGAACCTAGGATCCCCATGCCAGATTTGTTTTTGGGGGATCGATCTAAATTTCTGAATTTCAAAAATAACTGTAAGTTGTTTTTTTGCCTTAAAGCCTAAGTCCTCAGGGACCGCAGCACAGCAGGTTCAAATTGTCATCTCCCTGCTGCGCGGCGACCTTCAGGATTGGGCTTTTTCCCTGACACCTGGGGATCCTGTTTTGAATGATATTTTCAGGGATTTTGTGGATAAATTTCTGATTGTTTATTTGGATGATATCTTGATTTTTTCCAATGACTGGGACTCTCATGTGAAACATGTTCGGACTGTGTTACAGATTTTGAGAGAGAATGCACTGTATGTGAAGGGATCAAAGTGTCTTTTTGGCGTACAGAAGATCTCATTTCTGGGATTCATTTTGTCTCCGTCTGTTATTGAAATGGACCCGGTCAAGGTTCAGGCCATCTGTGATTGGGTTCAACCTACTTCATTGAAGGCTCTTCAGAGATTTTTGGGTTTTTCCAATTTTTATCGTAAATTTATTGGTAGTTTCTCTGGTGTTGTTAAAACATTGACTGATTTGACCAAAAAGGGTTCCGATGTGGTGAATTGGCCTCCTGAGGCAGTTTCTGCGTTTCAGGAACTTAAGCAGAGATTCATTTCTGCTCCTGTTCTACGGCAGCCTGATGTTTCTCTGCCGTTTCAGGTGGAGGTTGAGGCCTCTGAGATTTGGGCTGGTGCTGTTTTGTCCCAAAGGGATCCAGAGACCTCTAAGAGTAACCCTTGTGCCTTTTTCTCTCTAAAATTTTCTCCAACTGAACGTAATTATGACGTGGGTAATCGGGAGTTATTGGCCATGAAGTGGGCCTTTGAAGAGTGGAGACATTGGCTGGAAGGAGCCAAACATCAGGTGGTGGTCCTCACGGACCATAAGAACCTTGTTTATCTCGAATCAGCCAAACGACTTAATCCTAGACAGGCCAGGTGGGCCTTGTTTTTCACACGTTTTAATTTTGTGGTTTCTTTTCTACCTGGCAGTAAGAATGTCAAGGTGGATGCCCTCTCGAGGAGTTTCTTTGCAGATTCTCCTGAGTTATCTGATCCTGCTGTTATTTTGAAAGAGGGTGTGGTTCTTTCCGCCATTTCGCCCAATTAGAGACTGGCTCTGGAAGGGTGCCAGGAGGATACACCTGAGCGCTGCCCTGTTGGGAAGTTGTTTGTTCCAGACCAGTGGAAAAAGAGTGTGATGTCTGAGATTCATTGTTCCACGTTGGCTGGTCATCCCGGGATTTTTGGTACCAGAGACTTGGTGAGTCGCTCCTTTTGGTGGCCTACTTTGTCTCGTGACGTCAGGGACTTTGTGCAGTCCTGTGGGACTTGTTCTCGTTCCAAGCCTTGCTCTCGTTCTAGTGGTTTGTTAATGCCATTACCTGTACCCAAGAGGCCATGGACCCATATTTCTATGGATTTTATTTCTGACCTTCCTGTCTCTCAGAGAAGGACCGTTATCTGGGTAATCTGTGATAGGTTTCCCAAGATGATACATCTTGTGCCATTACCTAAGTTGCCTTCCTCCTCCGAGTTGGTGCCTTTGTTCTTTCAGCATGTGGTTCTGTTACATGGCATTCCGGAGAACATTGTGTCTGACAGTCCAGTTTGTTTCCAGATTTTGGAGGACATTTTGTTCTAAACTTGGTGTTCAGTTGTCTTTCTCCTCTGCATTTTACCCTCAGACCAATGGACAAACCGAGAGAACAAACCAGACCTTGGAGACTTATTTGAGATGTTTTGTGTCTGCTGATCAAGATGACTGGGTCTCTTTTTTACCTTTGGCTGAGTTTGCTCTTAATAATAGAGCTAGTTCTGCCACCTTGATGTCTCCATTTTTCTGCAATTCCAGGTTTCACCCTCGATTTTCTACAGGACAGGCGGAGGCTTCTGTCTGTCCGGGGGTTGACTCTATTGTGCAGCGTATGCAGCAGATTTGGGACCAGGTGGTGGAGAGGTTGTCTCTCTCTCAGGAGAAGGCCCAGCGGTTTGCCAACCAGCATAGGACTGATGGTCCTCGGTTTAAAGTGGGGGACTTGGTTTGGTTGTCCTCAAGGAATATCCCTATGAAAGTTGCATCTCCAAAATTTAAGCCAAGGTTCATTGGACCTTATAATAAGATCATGGAAATTATTAATCCGGTTTCCTTCCGTTTGCTTCTTCCAGGGACATTTAAGATCCATAACGTGTTCCACAAGTCCTTATTGAAGAGGTTTGTCGAACCAGTGGTTCCTATCGCTGCGCCTCCTGACCCTGTTTTGGTTGAGGGCAATTTGGAGTATGTGGTTGAGAAGATATTGGATTCTCGTTTTGCAAGACGAAAACTCCAGTATGTGGTTAAGTGGAGAGGTTATGGTCAGGAGGACAATTCTTGGGTGTTTGCTTCGGACATCCATGCTAGGAGACTGATCCGTGCCTATCACCGAGCTCATCCTGATCGGCCTGGTTGCACAAGTGAGGGTTCGGTGACCCCTCCTCAAGGGGGGGGGGTACTGTTGTGAATATGCTGGAGGCGGCTTCTGAGCTTGGATTCCCTCCGGTGGTTGCTGAGGGTAATGAACTGATTACCGAATGGCCTTCAGCTGGCACTGAATGGTAGGATATAAGTGGCCTGAGTTCCCAGCAGCCTTGCCGGTTATCAATTGTTCCTGCTGGTCTTGCTTGAAGCACTGCTAGTTTCCTGCTCTCCTTCAGATAAGTGTTTCCTGTTTTTTTTCCTCTGTTTGATTTTCTCTGCTGGTTTGCTGCTTGCAGTGGACTGCAGCCTGTCCCCTTTTGGGGGTCTGGCGCTGCAATTGTGCTCTGTTTGTGTCTGCACTTTTGCTTTGCTCCTTTGTTACTTTTTATTTGCTGAATAGCGTTTTGTTACACCAGAGATCTGATTTAGGTGGATGAGATCGTGTGATCTCAGGTTTTTCTTGTCTAACTGCCATTACATGTTTTGGGGCTTCCTATTTTCTTTGGGGATCTGCTCCGGGGCAGATAGCATTCATCTTTCTGCCTTTAGGTGTAGTTATCTCTCAGGCTGTGACGAGGCGTCTAGGATCACCGTAGGAACGCTCCACGGCTACTTCTAGTTGTGTGGTTAGTTCAGGTTACTGCAATCCAATAGGTTCCAGCCTCTCTGGTGTATTACCGCTTTTGCTATTTTTTGCTATTTCTCCTCAGTTACCTAAACATAACAGGGACCAGGCTGAAGTCCACTGCAAGGCAGAAAGCAAGCAAGGAAAATCCAACCAGAGGAAAAAAAACAGTAAGTCACTTATCTGAATGATAGCAGGAATGCAAGCTGAGTTCAAACCAAGACCTGGAAGAACAATTGAATACCGGCAAGGCTGATGGGAGTTCAGGTCACTTATATCAGACCATTCGGACCCAGCTGAAAGCCATTCAGCAATTGATTCATTACCCTCAGCAACCACCAGAGGGAGCCCCAGCTCCGAAGTCGCCTCCAACGTGTTCACAACACACATGGTTGAGAGGCTGTGCGAACAGAGGCAGGCTGTAATGCGTTTGTGGGATGATCCACAGGCACGCCTTTTGAGGGCGGACATGGAGTTGTCGGGTGTGCAGTGGTCAAAGCTGAAAGACCTCTGTAAAGTCCTTCAGTGTTTTGAGGAATGCACACGGTTGGTAAGCGCAGACGACGCCATCATAAGCATGAGTATCCCACTTATGCGTCTGCTCATGCAAACTTTGACGCACATTAAGGATCAGGCGTCTGCAGCGGAGGAGGAGGAGGAGGGAAGCCTTCATGACAGTCAGGCATTGTCTGCTCAGAGAACTGTCCTGGACGAGGTGGAGGAAGAAGAGGAAGAGGAGGAGGATGAGGTTGAGGGGGATGATTATTTTGGGGAGGATGATGCTTCTCAGGGGCAAGAGAAAATGTTGGCTTGACAAGGTCAGGCACAGGGTTTGTACGTGAATGGAGGGATGTGGATTTGGCAGAAAGTGCTCCTCCACCCACCACTGGCAGTGCATCATTGACACCTGGAACATTGGCATACATGTGTGATTATGCCTTGCGGATCCTAAAAATGGACCCCCGCATTGCCAAAATTATGAAGGATGACGACTACTGGTTGGCCAGCATCCTCGATCCACGCTATAAAGGCAAATTACAGAACATCATGCCACTGGAGAACCTAGAGCTAATATTGGCGAACAAACAAGCAACTCTGGTAAACCGTTTGTTAGAGGCATTCCCAGCACATAGCAGCGGTGCAGGTTCTACCACAAGCCGTACTGGGCCAAATGGAAGAGGTGTTCATGGTGCACACAGCTGAAGTGGTGTTGGAGACGGGGGTTTCATGACCATGTTGTGGTCTGATTTCTCGAGTAATGCTCACACGACTGATAATACTGAATCGATTGCAACAGACAGGAGACAACAGTTGTCAACTATGGTTCAAAATTACCTCTCCTCTCCTATCGATGTTCTCCCCAACAGTTCATTCCCCTTTGAATACTGGGCCTGGAAACTGCACACCTGGCCTGAATTGGCACAATATGCCTTACAGGAGCTCGCTTGCCCTGCTGGTAGTGTGCTATCAGAAAGAGTCTTCAGTGCTGCTGGATCAATCCTGACAGAAAGAAGAACCCGGCTGTCGACCCAAAATGTTGATGATCTCACCTTCATTAAAATGAACCATGCCTGGGTTTCAAAGGATTTTGTACCACCTTCCCCTGATGACATATAGTGTAAGGTTCTTTGTCTCTGTTGACATGTTCCTTGAAACTCAGTTTTCCGTCGGCCATTTTGCTTTCTGTCTTTCTGCAGCTCTTGCCCTCAGTTAATATGGAGTTTCCAGTTTTCATGTTCCCACCCTGATTCTTCCCTCTTGCTTCTTAAGCAGCCTCAGCTGAACAATCAGTGCTCCTGAATCAAGCCTCAGTCAGTCTGTGACCTGACTTCTGGAAACCTTGGACTTGTACTCCAGCTATTCCCTACTGAGGAGCCTTGGAACACTTTTGGACTCTGGAAACCTGCTGTTTGGTGAATCCATGTTTGCAGAGGAATTACGGTACAGAGAAGAGATCCTGAACCTGCTTTGGAGATTTATTGTAGTGCTTGAAGTTACTCTGGCCTGCTGTGTCTCCTGTCGCTGTTCCTGCAAACTGTGTGAACTTTTCAGCATGCTTGTATGAAGTAATACAAGTCATTTCATATCAACCTGTGTCTCCTGTGTTTTCCTCGCACCCAAGCACAAGACGCTATAGGAACTGTACACTATACATGACAAGATTCAGGAGCCAATGTTTAGTGTCTGCTGGGTCTGGGAAAGCCGTGTCTGCTGTGACTGTGGATATCAGATGTCCGTTTAATACCTTATGTGATGACAGTGGTTGTGACTTCTCACAACCATTCCAGGTGAGCGCATTCCCTTAAAATTTTACTCTGGAGTGTTACCACAGGTAAACACTATTGTTTTTTTTTTTTTTTTTCCTTTCCTCTTCTCCTTCCAGCACTTCTGCCTTAAAAGATCTGGAAGATGGAGGCCCGCATAAAGGAACTTTGCGGAGTGACTGATACAATCCTTTCAGATGTACAGACTTTAAAAACCCGTTTTGCAAGCCTACAGGACCTCACTAATCATAATTTGCAAGTGTTTGGACAGACTACCCAGGAATTGCGAGCCAGGATTGAGGCTCTAGAGGAACGAGCCCAGGCTCCTGCCATAACCCCGAGTTCTGGGATCCCCAAATTACCTCCTTTTCGTTTTGGCGGTGAACGTGAGAAATTCAGGGGATTTATTAATCAATGCAATTTATTTTTCTCTGCACATGCTTCACAATTTCCCACTGAACGATCCAAAGTGCTTACTATAATCATGTTGCTTACCAATAAGGCTTTGATGTGGGCAAACCCTCTGATTGAGACTGAGGATGATTGTTTGAATCACCTTGATGCTTTTATTTCAGCCATGGGACAGGTGTTTGATGACCCCAATCGAGGTGCAACAGCTGAAGCAGCCATGTTAACTTTGCGCCAAGGTAAGCGTTCAGTAGCCGAATATGCCCTGGATTTCAGGAGATGGGCTCTTGATACCACTTGGGACACTTCCGCTAAAAAATCTATTTTTCGGAAAGGGTTGTCTCCACTGATTAAGGATGAACTTGCTCGTGCCGACCCTCCCACTGCGTTAGGTGACTTTATTAACTATTGTATTCGTATTGATGCTCGTCTGACTGAACGCAGACAAGAGAGATGGTTCGAAAATAATCGCACTAACCTTTTACTACCTCCCTCCTCAGCTAAGGAACCTTTGAGTAGGATCACAAGGGAACCAGAACCTGAACCCATGCAGGTGGACTCTTTACAAAGACGGGTTAGTGATGCACGCAAAGAACATCGTATAAAGGAAAATCTATGTTTCTACTGTGGTAAGTCAGGGCACTTCATTATAAACTGCCCCAGCCGTTCTCGTAAGACTACTGCAGCAGTCATTCACTGTGAGTGTTGCGAGAGGAGCTCTGTCATGTCCGAGCCTCAGCCTCCAGAGAGATCTGCTGCAAGAGATCTTGATTTCTCGGACTTAAACTCTGTTAGTTCTGGGGACGATGACGGTATAAACGCTGCAATTTTTCAAGTTTCCTCAGCGGTGTCCCAGCTGAGTTGTAAAAGAAACAGTTCTCATTGCTTCCTTTCCATCAAACTCTGGGTTGACTCAGTCTGGGTGTCTAGCTCTGCTATGATCGACTCAGGAGCAAGTGGAAATTTTATGGATATCTCCTTTGCTCTGAAACAGGGGATACGTTCAGTGAAGAAGGCTACTCCAGTACAGATGGAGACTGTGGATGGCCACTGGACCAGTGGATCAAGAAACAGAGCCTTTGAGGGTCCTTATGGGTAAAGATCATCAGGAGAAAATGTCTTTTTTGCTTATCTCTTCTCCCCACTTTCCCATTATTCTAGGGCTACCATGGCTGCAGGCGCAGAATCCTACGATTAACTGGGAGACCAAGGAATTACACTTTCCGGAGAAACAGATGAGTCAAGGAGTTTCAGCTTGCTCTGTTCCTAAAGGAACCATGTCAGTCCCTGAACTACCAGCTGTATACCAGGACTATGTGGATTTATGTGACAAGAAGAACGCTGATCAGCTTCCTCCTCACCGTCCATATGATTGTCCAATTGAATTATTGCCTGGAGCCGAGATACCTTTTGGTAAGATCTAACCCCTAGCGGGGCCCGAGCTAAAAGCTTTGAAGGATTATATAGACGAAAATTTAGCCAAGGGCTTCATACGCCCCTCTTCATCTCCCGCAGGTGCACCCATCTTCTTTGTGAAGAAGAAAGATGGATCTCTGAGACCCTGCATAGACTATAGGGAACTCAATAAGGTTACTATTAGAAACCGTTATCCATTGCCTTTAATCCCTGAGTTGTTGGAGAGAGTGCGGCATGCCAAAATTTTCTCTAAACTGGATCTCCGTGGGGCCTATAACTTGGTCCGTATTAGACCTGGGGATGAATGGAAGACTGCTTTCAGGTCACGCTATGGACACTTTGAATATCTAGTTATGCCTTTTGGTCTGAGTACCGCCCCAGCCACTTTCCAACACTTCGTGAATGATATCTTCAGGGACCTCCTAGATACATTTGTGGTGATTTATCTGGATGATATTCTAATTTTTTCTAACTCCACAGAGGAACATCATGGACATGTGAGAATGGTCTTAGAACGCCTAAGACAAAACCATCTCTACATCAAACTTGAAAAATGTGAATTCCATAGGACCGAAATTCAATTTCTGGGGTATGTACTATCTACGCAAGGGATTAGTATGGATGGAAGCAAGACCCAAGCCATCAAGGATTGGCCAATTCCTAGAAATGTGAAGGAGGTGCAGCGTTTCATCGGGTTTGCCAACTTCTATAGACGTTTCATTAAGAATTTTTCTGAGGTAGTGTCACCTATCACCCAACTTACCCGGAAACAGTCTAGGTTCTCCTGGACCCCGCAAGCTCAGGAAGCATTTTCCTGTTTAAAGGATAAATTTACCACCGCACCTATCTTAGTACATCCCAACCCCGAGCTTGCCTTCATAATAGAGGTGGATGCTTCAGACTGTGCCGTTGGAGCTATACTCTCTCAGAGAACAGGTGAGAAGAATGTCTTGCATCCCTGTGCCTTCTTTTCCCAGCAGTTGTCTTCGGCTGAGAGGAACTACGATGTGGGCAATAGAGAATTGTTGGCCATTATTGCCGCCTTCAAGGAATGGAGACACCTTCTTCAGGGGGCTGCACAGCAAATAGTCGTCCTGACAGACCATCGTAACCTTGAATTTATCAGGTCGGCTAAGTGCCTGACTCCTCGCCAGGCTCGCTGGAATCTTTTCCTAAACCAATTTAATTTTGTCATTTCTTATAGACCAGGATCGCGCAATGGAAAGGCTGATGCACTCTCTAGGATTCATTCAGCAGAGACACGTCCACTTACTCCTCCTAAGACTATTCTTCCTGACTCTAGATTCCTGGGAGTGATTCATAATCAAGACCTACATAAGGACATCAAGGAAGCATACCATGCGGATTCTTTGTTGGCTCAACCCCCAAGGGAAGTAAGTCTTGTCTTTAAGAATGGTGTGTGGATTCAGGGACAACGTCTGTATATACCTGAAACAGTCAGATTGAGAGTATTGCAACTCATCCACGATTCCAAGATAGCCGGGCATAGGGGAATTCTAAAGACACAAGAATTTCTTTCTCGTTTCTTTTGGTGGCCCACTTACAGGAAAGATGTCTTAAACTATGTCACTTCATGTGAAGTCTGTGCAAGATGCAAAACACCTCGCTCCTCACCAACTGGTCTGTTGCAACCTCTTCCCACCCCGTCCCGCCCGTGGGGATCCATTTCTATGGACTTCATTGTGGAGTTACCAACCTCTCAAGGGAAGAACACCATTCTAGTGGTGGTTGACCGTCTAACAAAGGCAGCTCATTTTATCCCTTGTGTCGGCTTACCCACTGCAAAACAGACATCAGACTTGATGATTAAGAATGTGTTTCGCTTACATGGAGTACCGGATGAGGTCTTTTCGGATCGAGGGGTGCAATTCACTTCAAGGTTTTGGCAAAATTTCTGTGCAGCATTGGACATTAAAGTAAACCTTTCTTCTGCTTTTCATCCCCAGACTAATGGACAGACAGAACGAACCAATCAGACCCTGGAGCAGTATCTCCGCTGTTTTATCTGCCACCTACAGGATGATTGGGTGGATCTACTTCCACTGGCTGAGTTCTCTTATAACAACTCTCAGAGCGCCTCCACTAAGCAGTCTCCTTTTTACTCCAATCTAGGTTATCATCCTAACATTCTTCCTCGATTTCCCATAGATACGCCCTTGCCGGCAGTGGCTGAAAGAATCACTTCTTTACAAAAGAATATGGATCTTCTAAAGGAAAATCTAGAATTGGCTCAGGAAAGGTACAAGAAAGCAGCAGATAAATTTCGTAAACCTGCACCAGCTTTCAAGGTAGGAGATTTGGTCTGGCTGTCAACCAGAAATCTTAAATTAAAGATTCCATCGTCTAAATTGGGACATAAGTACATTGGACCTTATAAGATCAATAAGATTATAAGTGCTGTTGCTTGTCGTCTTCAACTGCCCAGAACTATGAGAATCCACCCTGTCTTTCATGTATCCCTACTAAAGGCTGCAACACCCAATACGTTTCCTGGACGTTCTTCTCCTTGCCCTGACCCAGTGCTGGTTGATGGTCAGGAAGAATTTATGGTGGAAAGGATTCTAGATTCCAGGTTGTACAGAAATCAGTTGCAATATTTGATTAAATGGCAGGGCTACCCAGTGGAGGACAACTCATGGGAACCAGTCAATAATGTAAATGCTCCTCACCTGCTCCGCCAGTTTCATCAGAGGTACCCTGACAAGCCTGGTCTGAGGTCATCCGGAGGTTGTCCCTAAGGGGGGAGTAATGTAAGGTTCTTTGTCTCTGTTGACATGTTCCTTGAAACTCAGTTTTCCGTCGGCCATTTTGCTTTCTGTCTTTCTGCAGCTCTTGCCCTCAGTTAATATGGAGTTTCCAGTTTTCATGTTCCAGCCCTGATTCTTCCCTCTTGCTTCTTAAGCAGCCTCAGCTGAACAATCAGTGCACCTGAATCAAGCCTCAGTCAGTCTGTGACCTGACTTCTGGAAACCTTGGACTTGTACTCCAGCTATTCCCTACTGAGGAGCCTTGGAACACTTTTGGACTCTGGAAACCTGCTGTTTGGTGAATCCATGTTTGCAGAGGAATTACGGTACAGAGAAGAGATCCTGAACCTGCTTTGGAGATTTATTGTAGTGCTTGAAGTTACTCTGGCCTGCTGTGTCTCCTGTCGCTGTTCCTGCAAACTGTGTGAACTTTTCAGCATGCTTGTATGAAGTAATACCAGTCATTTCATATCAACCTGTGTCTCCTGTGTTTTCCTCGCACCCAAGCACAAGACGCTATAGGAACTGTACACTATACATGACAGGAAGCTCTGCAGCACTGCCTCAGCGAAGCGAGCGTTAACAGGCTCTGCTGAAGCTAATTTGTCTAGAAGACAACTGCACATCGCGGCAGATTTATTAAAAGGAATAACAGACCAGACAGAACTGTGGCTCTCGCCCCTGAACCTGCAACCAGCTCCAACATGCCCGTTGGTATTCTGGTCAGCTTACGTACATAACAATTGAAGAGTGGGCATGAATGTCTAACATTTGTGCTGTTCTCCAAGACTTTGAGGACTCCACCAAGATGGTGAACGGCGATGACACCATAATCAATGCAACGATCCTGCTTCTGTGCCTACTTAACCAGTTGCTGCTGACAATTAAACATGAAGCTGTGTATGTCAACCAGGTGAAGATGGAGGAAGACATGAGACAGGGAACTACTACCCAGCCCAGCCTTATCTACATATGCATATGCAGGGTTGGACTGGGGTGTCTGGGGCGCACATGAGAAATTGACTCTAGGGGTCCACTCTTCAGCTTTATGCAAATACCTGTTAGCTGTTTTCAATTGTTATAGTGGAGCATTGACTGTAAAACACAGGCGGGTCCTGCATATCTGCTGTGCGCACACCATAACTGGGAAGTATAATTACAGTAGGGTACATTAAAGGTGTTATTTGGTGAAATCAAGTTATCACTGATTCACAAATTAGGTCTGTGATAATTTATTGATCGATGTATTCCAACCATTGGAAAACAAACCAATTGAAACAATGGGGAACTTTTATCCCAATTTTTAAATGTAGTGGCAGGTCGGATGTCTGACCGCTGCATCATTCATACTCTTTGGGGCTTCCAGAAAAAGCCAAGTGCAGCACATTCAGCCACTAAGAGAATGAATGGATCAGTGGTAGAGGCGATCATGCCGCTGCATTCTAATGGTAATAAAAGTTCAACATTCTGATTATTTGTGCATGTCCCACCATCACCAATCAATAACTTATCACTTTTCCTTAGGCCATATTCATGCTTTCAGTATTTTACATATTCATGCGATCAGTATTTTACATCATTTATTTGTAAGTCAAAATCAAGAGTGGAACAATCAGAGGAAAAGCATAATAGAAACATGTGCACGACTTCTACATTTTTCACCCACTCCAGGTTTTCGTTTAAAAATACTGATGTAAAATACTGACCAAATACTGAACGTGTGAACATGGCCTTAAAATAGGCTATTACTTGTTTTCACCAGATAACCTGTGTAAATGCATATTTGCTACTGTGTATTACACAGGACAGTGAGAGATTAAACATTCAAGTAATTTATCTCTATTGGAAATAAAGTATCTGCCCCTTAATGATATCAGAGAGAACACGTGACCTTCATACACAACACAATCTACTATACCAAGACCAATAATACCACATACTGTACTATAGAGAAATACTGCAAAACCGTAACCAGACCACATATTACCACCACATAGTGACCGAATAATACTATATACAGTAGGGAAAATAAGTATTTGTACTATAGAGAAATACTGCAACACCGTAACCAGACCACATATTACCACCACATAGTGACCGAATAATACTATATACAGTAGGGAAAATAAGTATTTGATATACTGCCGATTTTGTAGGTTTTCTCACCTACAAAAATTGGAGAGGTCTGTAATTTTTATCGGGAGTATGCTTCAACTATGAGAGACGGAATCTAAAAATAAAAAACAGAAAATCACATTGTATGATTTTTAATTTATTAAATTGCATTTTATTGAATGAAATAAGTATTTGATCACCTACCAAACTGCAAAAATTCTGTCTCTCACAGACCTTTTAGTTTTTCTTTACGAAGCCCTCCTACTCTGCATTTATTACCTGCATTAATTGCACCTGTTTTAACTCGTTACGTGTATAAAGGACAACTGTCCACGCAATCAATCAATCACGCGTCAACCTCTCCACCATGACCAAGACTAAAGAGCTGTCTAAGGACACAAAGGACAAAATTGTAGACCTGCACAAGGCTGGGATGGGCTACAGGACAATAGGCAAGCAGCTTGGTGAGAAGGCAACAACTGTTGGCACAATTTTTAGAAAATGGAAGAAACACAAGATGACTTTCAATCAACCTGGGTCTGGGGCTCCATGTAAAATCTCGCCTTGTGCGGTAACGATGATTCTGAGAAAGGTCAGGAATCGGCCCAGAACTACATGGTAGGATCTGGTCAAAGACCTGAAGAGAGCTGAGACTACAGTCTCAAACATTATCATTAGTAACACATTATGCCACCATGGATTAAAATCCTGCAGGGCATAAAAGGTTCCCCTGCTCAAGCCAGTACATGGAGAAGAACAGCAAAGGAAAAGACAGTAGCCAGCACTATAATTCTATGTATTAAATATAGTAAAATGTCTTTATCAAATCATAAATTCTTACTTGCTGACTAAATGGACCGTAAAACAACCCTGAGACAGCCGAAAAATTGCCAAAAAACACAACACCAGACACAACTCGACCATAAGTCCCAAAATTATAGTTTAAAGTTTATTAATATAGCAGGGATAACAATGAAGAAAAAACACCAATGTATGGATAAAAACTAGTATATGCAGAAAAAAAGGGGCAATACTATCCGGGAATGTTACATACAAATGTTATAGAGTGCTTTAAAAATTAATGCTATTGTATGATATAACAAACAAATGTGCACAAAAAAGGATTTTTTAAAAAAACAAGCATGACTATGCATACATATAAATACTGTGCATAAAATAAAGTGCTAGTACTGAAGGATATCAATAGGTGTTAGTATACACACATATTGCGCAAGGAACAGGACATCTATATATATAAAATTGAATGTGTGTATGTGTGTATCACCAACCAATCACGGAGTATCTTACATTTAACCAGAGCTGTTTAAAAGAAGCTGAGCTGTGATTGGTTGCTATGAGCAACAGTTTTCCTTGCAACCAATCCCTAAGCATTTTTCATTTCACCAGAGCTGTTTGATAGAAGCTGAGCTATGATTGGTTGCTATGAACAACAGTTTTCTCACTCCGCGACAACACCTCAGCTGACACTGACCAGGTGGGAGAAATCGAATCCCCGGGAACATAAGCTCCCAGCCATTGTCTGCCCACCAGACAGAAGCAGAGCGCACATGACAGAAATGAATCACCGGCTCCCGTGCCCATATCCCCATCACACATCATCCATCCCATAGGCACATCTTCCCTCTTAAAGGGATCCCCGGTACGGAAGTGAGGGCAAATCCACTCTGCACTCTGATTCTTACCCCAGGCTTCTATTAAAGGGATCATTGGTATGGAAATCAGGGCAAATCCATCCAGCGCTTTGGTTCTGATGCCAGGCCTCTCTTAAATGGATCCCCGGTATGGAAGTTAGGGCAAATCCACTCTGCGCTTTGGTACTGACCCCAGGCCTCTCTTAAAGGGATCTCCGGTATGGAAGTGAGGGCAAATCCACTCTGCGCTTTGATACTGACCCCAGGCCTCTCTTAAAGGGATCTCCGGTATGGAAGTTAGGGTAAATCCCTCAGCGCTCTGATTCTCACCCCAGGCTTCTATTAAAGGGATCATTGGTGTGGAAGTCAGGGCAAATCCATTCAGCGCTCTGGTTCTGACCCCAGGCTGACGGGATGATGTGGGATATTAGGGGGAGTAGTCCAGTGGCTCTGGCTGACTGGATGATGTGGGATATTAGGGGTAGTAGTCCTGTGGCTCTGGCTGACGGGATCATGTGGGATATTAGGGGTAGTAGTCTGGCGGCTGTGACGGGATGATGTGGGATATTAGTGGTAGTAGTCTGGTGGCTCTGGCTGACGGGATGATGTGGGATATTAGTGGTAGTAGTCCGGTGGCTCTGGCTGACGGGATGATGTGGGATATTAGCGGGAGTAGTCTGGTGGCTCTGGCTTACGGGATGATGTGGGATATTAGTAGTCCGGTGGCTCTGGCTGGCGGGATGATTTGGGATATTAGGGGTAGTAGTCCGGTGGCTCTGGCTGACGGGATTGTGTGGGATATTATAGTGAATGTGGCTATGCGGAGTGGGCTGGGCTCTACACTCAGCTTTATTTTTATAATCATTATAATTTGTTATAACTAACCGTAGTTAGTTACTATGCCCGGGCAGCGCCGGGCTCTTCAGCTAGTCTGCTATATAATCGTTTAATTCTGTCTGTCTGTAACGGAAATTCCGCATTGCTGATTGGTCGCGCCCGGCCGGACGCGACCAATCAGCGACAGGCGCAGTCCGGCCGCGAATTGGCTCAGGATTTGAACCATGCACGCCACCTCTATCGTCGGGAGTCCTTCTTTTTTCATTATATATATATATATATATATATATATATATATACACCGTATATACTCGTGTATAAGCCGAGATTTTCAGCACCTTTTTTGTGCTGAAAATGCCCCCTCGGCTTATACACGAGTCATTGGGCAGAAACCAGCGGGGGAGGGGGTGCCGCGGCAGGAGCCTGTGGCTGGGGCATCATACTCACCCTCACCGTGCCATCGCTGAACGTCCCGGCAATCCTCCGTTGTACCCGGCTTCCTGCAGCTCTCCTGTGCTGAGCGGTGACGTAATACCGCTCATTAAGGTCATGAATATGGACGCGACTCCACTCCCATAGGCGTGGCGTCCATATTCATGGCCTTAATGAGCGGTATTACGTCACCGTTCAGCACAGGAGAGCTGCAGGAAGCCGGGTACAACGGAGGATTGCCAGGACGATCAGCGATGGCACGGGGAGGGTGAGTATGATGGAGGAGGACGGGGGGGGAGGACGGAGAGCACAGAGGAGCATGGAGCAGGACGGAGGGGGAGGACGGAGAGCAAGAGGAGCACGGAGCAGGACGTGGGGAGGATGAGAGACAGAGGGGCACGGAGCCAGGACGGGGGGAGGACAGAGAGCAGCACAGGAGCACGAGAGCAGGAGAGGGGAGGAGAGCACAGAGGAGCACGGCAGGAGGGGAGGACGGAGCACAGGGAGCAGGAGCAGGACGGGGGAGGATGGAGCACAGAGGAGCATGGAGCAGGACGGGGGAGGATGGAGAGCACAAGGAGCAGGAGCAGGACGGGGAGGATGGAGGCACAGACCGAGGAGCATGGAGCAGGAGCAGGGCGGAGGGAGGATGGAGGGGCACAAAAGGAGCATGGAGCAGGACGGGGGAGGATGGAGAGCACAGAGGAGCATGGAGCAGGACGGGGGGAGGATGGAGAGCACAGAGGAGCATGGAGCAGGACGGGGGAGGATGGAGAGCACAGAGGAGCATGGAGCAGGCGGGGGGGAAGAAAGCAGGGCGGAGGGGAGGATGGAGAGCACAGAGGAGCATGGAGCAGGACGGGGGAGGATGGAGAGCACAGAGGAGCATGGAGCAGGACGGGGGAGGATGGAGGCACAAGGAGCATGGAGCAGGACGGGGAGGATGGAGGCACAGAGGAGCATGGAGCAGGAGGGGGATGGAGGCACAAGGAGCATGGAGCAGGACGGGGGAATGGAGGGCACAGAGGAGCATGGAGCAGGACGGGGGGAGGATGAGGCACAGAGGAGCATGGAGCAGGAGGGGGAGGAGGAGGCACAGAGGAGCATGGAGAGAGGGGGATGAGGCACAGGACCGGGAGAGGACGGGGGGATGAGGGCACAGAGGTGCAGGAGCAGGACGGGGGAGGATGAGGGCACAGAGGTGCATGGAGCAGGACGGGGGGAGGATGGAGGGCACAGAGGTGCACGGAGCAGGACGGGGGGAGGATGGAGAGCACAGAGGAGCACGGAGCAGGACGGGGGATGGATGGAGAGAGCACAGAGGAAGCATGGAGCAGGAGACGGGGGGAGGATGGAGGGCACAAAGGAGCATGGAGCAGGACGGGGGAAGGAAGAAGAGCACAGAGGAGCATGGAGCAGGAGGGGGAGGATGGAGAGCACAGAGGAGCATGGAGCAGGACGGGGGGAGGATGGAGGGCACAAAGGAGCATGGAACAGGACGGGGGAAGGAGGAAGAGCACAGAGGAGCATGGAGCAGGACGGGGAGGATGGAGAGCACAGAGGAGCATGGAGCAGGATGGGGGGAGGATGGAGGGCACAGAGGAGCACGGAGCAGTACGGGGGGAGGATGTAGGGCACAGAGGTGCATGGAGCAGGACGGGGGGAGGATGGAGGGCACAGAGGAGCATGGAGCAGGAAGGGGGGAGGATGGAGGGCACAGAGGAGCACGGAGCAGGACGGGGGGAGGATGTAGGGCACAGAGGTGCATGGAGCAGGACGGGGGGAGGATGGAGGGCACAGAGGTGCATGGAGCAGGACGGGGGGGAGGATGGAGGGCACAGAGGAGCACGGAGCAGGACGGGGGAGGATGGAGAGCACAGAGGAGCACGGAGCAGGACGGGGGGGCACAGGAGGACGGAGCAGGAAGGGGGGAGCACAGACGAGGATGCGGAGGAATGGGCAAGAGGGGGGAAAAACAGAGGAGGACGGAGCAAGAAGGGGGGAGCACAGCGGAGGACGGAGCAGGAGGGGGGGAGCACAGAGGAGAATGGGGGAGCACAGAGCTGGATGAGGGAGCACGGAGCAGGACGGCGGCTTATACACCTGGCTTATACTCGAGTCAATAAGCTTACCCAGTTTTCCGTGGCAAAATTAGGGGCCTCGGCTTATACTCGGGTCGGCTTATATTCGAATATATACGGTATATAACAATTGTAATCATGATTCTTCTTCACTCTCTTTAATATAGCACTTACATTCTCGCCTGCCCTAAACAGTACGCTCGTGGGGAAGTGAGAGGTATGGGATTTCCATTCGTGGCCGCGTCTTTATGCATCCAGTCTGCAGCTTGGATGCATGACGCGTCCTGTCTGGTTTCTCCACCTTTTCCTGCTCTATGTGCATCACACAGGTTTTCGGTGGGCTAGTCTTTCCCCTTGCGTTTCTATGGAGGCTTAACAAATGGCATATACTTTGTTCTTCCGGTTACATATAACTGTGTCCAGGTATTGGAGACTCTGTTCTCTTCAGGTCACGCGCTGTTCGAATTTGCGCTCTCTGATCTCTGTTACTAGGGACACTTTATTTACCCGGATATGACGTCGCAGCGCGGGACGTAGTGTACTCAGTCATGTGCAGTTGTGTTTTTTTACATGCTGGGTTTTTAGCTATATGCAATAGATGATTGTGCATATGTGCCTTCTGATCACATCATGCAATAGGTCTGCCCGCCCATTAGATTTTGATTGGTTGTCCTTAATATATCTTCTCATATGATTGGCTTCTTTATATATTTATACTGCCCTGTCTCCTATAGGCGCCACCCCTGACAAACGCAAACGTGCCGAAGCTAGCGTTGGGGAGGGCGCCTATCCGGGAGACCAGGTGCATTATATGCTGTAAGTTATGACAGACTTGTTTTTACACTGATTATATCACATGTCCTGGTCCTTGCGCAATATGTGTGTATACTGACACCTATTGGTGTCCTTCAGCACTAGCACTTTATTTTATGCACAGTATTTATATGTATGCATAGTCATGCTTGTTATTGAAAAAACCCTTTTTTGTGCACATTTGTTTGTTATATCATACAATAGCATTAATATTTAAAGCACTCTATAACATTTGTATGTAATATTCCCGGATAGTATTGCCCCTTTTTTTCTGCATATACTAGTTTTTATCCATACATTGGTGTTTTTTTCTTCATTGTTATCCCTGCTATATTATTAAACTTTATTCTATAATTTTGGGATTTATGGTCGAGTTGTGTCTGGTGTTGTGTTTCACGCCAGTACATGTCCAGGCCCGTTTGAAGTTCGCCAATGACCATCTTGATGATCCAGAGAAGGCATTGGAGAAGGTCATGTGATCAGATGAGACCAAAATAGAACTTTTTGGAATCAACTCCACTCGCCGTGTATGGAGGACGAAGAAGGATGAGTACAATCACAAGAACACTGGGAAACATCATACTTTGGGGTTCCTCTCTTTAAAGGATACAGGATGACTGCACCGTATTGAAGGGAGGATGGATTGGGTCATGTGTAAGAAGAAGGACTGGATCGGGGGTACCTCTCTTGCGCCGGATCCGGAACTGTCGAGCCTGTCATCTTTGTTGTCCAGGGAAAGCTTGGAGACCTGTACCGACCTTTGCACTGGACAGCAGGGGCATGATTAAGCTAAAAAGAGGAGAGCGCGCAAAAGAGAAGAGAGACTTGGCGGGGACCAGCATGGGAAGTGTGGTGCTCCTTCTTCCACGACAGCGCAGGCCCGCGCTATAGAATCCCCGCTGCCAGGTACAGAGACTGTGACCGGAGACTTGCCGTGTGCCCGTTGGCTCCCGCAACTGAAGGTAACAAACGCTCCTGTCGTTAACGACCGCGTGAATGCCGCCGAAGAAAGACTGAGTGACTCACCGAGAACTGTGACCTTTCTCACCCGCATACGTCTGCCGAGCTACGTCAGGCTTCGACGTTGCTGGGAACTGCGCTTCACTCTTCATCAAGAATCCTGATCCCTGAACCCCGCACAGGATGCCGAGGATCCTCCGTCACCGCTGGGAACTGGATCAACTACGCCTTCCGGGCGACACCAGATTCATCACCCGCTGACTGTATTAGCACCACCATTTTGAGCCTAGGACTCTTTCCAGCTAGGAAGCCGTCGGACTGATAAGTTAACCTTTTAATAAACAGTAGCTATACTTATTACAATTGTTACCTCCCATGCACAACTACCGTGCCTATATCATCTGCCTTACCCCTGTTTCTCCCTTCTCCTCCCTGCATGGAGTACCCCACTGTTCAAGTAAAATTAAAGTTAACCTTTGCTCTGCCTCCTGTCTGTTTCTGCATCCCACAACCTGTCCACATTTAGGCATAGTAGGCAGGATGCAGTCTCACAGCACGGAGGGGGCAGACCAAGCAGTTGGGTTGGGCCCAAAGTCTAGCATATCAATGGGGGTGGTGTTAAATAACCTCCCGAAGTTTACTGGGAACAACAGCATGCTATGGAGCTGGACTGAGCGGATCCGGGGAATGATGAGGATGCACCCCATGACCCCTGCATTAGAGGCGGAGGTTGCCATGATGTATTTAGATGGGGAGGCAAGGTATTCTGCTATACTACGACCCCCTTGAGAACGGGACACTTTTAATAAGGTGTTGCAAATACTGGAGGAAACACATGGAGACCCCATGGACGTAGGGGAGTTATGCATGCATTTATTTTTCTGGGTTCAAAGGGAGGGGAAGATCATAACCCAGTACATGAACGCATTATAGGAGGTCCACACTGCTATCATTAGGAAAGACGGCATAAGCATAGGGTCTACTGACATAGTACTGCGGGATCAGTTGGTGACAGGCTTGCGAGACGTGCTGCTGAAACAGGCCATGCGAGAACGCTTGCGGGTAAATCCACGCATGAACTTTTCTAGGTGGGGAGTGAAGTCACGTGATCAGGAGCATTGGGTGACAGTCCCGGCGGGGAAGGTCTGGAGCGGAGAGGTATCTGTGACAATGGTCACCGAACCGAGATGGGTGGAAGAGTTGCAGAAAGAAATCCAGGATATACGAGAAGAGTTGTCTGAATCAAAGAAGAAATCAACAGCTTCGCCAAACCAGCCACGCCAGAGGTAGAATAGGCCATGATCGCGAAGTGAGAACGTCCCGAAGAGAACTCCCTACATGCTACAACTGCGGTGAGATTGAACATTTGGCCCGGGGTTGTGTGCGACCAGGGCAGCCCCTTCAGCTCCGTCCGTTAAACTAGTAGGCTCCGAGGCTGGGGGGCGCTGCCCAGAGCCTGAAAAGTCAAGAAGGAGAATCAGAAGTCCCACTAGCTTAGTTTCCATGTGTCCTCTCATCTAGGCTGAGATGGATGGTCGGGCCGTTTGTTGCTTAGTTGACACTGGCTCACAGGTGACCACGATGCCCAAAATATACTTCCGATGACATTTCCCCAAAGCGATGGGGCCCGGTGATAAAGTTGACGGCTGCTAATCACTTACCCATCCCAGTCGCAGGGGTGGTCTGGATGCAAATCACCATCTGTGGTAAAGAACTGTGGTAAAGAACTGGGACGGAAGTGAGTGGTGCTGACCAACGGAGACGTGGGTAACTGACAATGTTGTCACTCTAGGGATGAATGTACTGAAGGAATTCGGAAGTCTTCTCATCAACGAGTCCCCAGATGTGTTCCTGAAACAGTGGAGCCCTCGCACTCCTCAGAGGAGAGTGTTCCAGCAGCTAATCCGTACGGCCCAAGCCCAAGAAATCTCTAGTGATGGGAAGATGTTGGGAAAAGTGATCGTTCCAGCAGCAGCCAATCTCGTTCTCCCACCGGGTCAAACCGTGCTTACTCTACCTGTCCGGGCTTGTGCCCATCTGGAAGGAGTCGAGATACAGATAGAGCCAGCTTTTCTGGAGCAGCGATGGGTGGCTCGGATGGCAAAGTATCGATGTAGAATCACCTACAGGAGGGGAGCTTAGACTACCCACGCAGATGCTTTATCCAGAGTGACACATGAGAAACCTGGGCCCAACAGAGACAAAGAATTGGAGGCTGAGGAGGTCCCTAGGTTCTGGGATTCTGCCAGGACGTTGGCAGCTACGCAGGAACAAGTACATGCAGTGTCCGGGAGTGCATATTGGGATGGTCCTGTGATGAGTGGGTCTGGTTGCAACAAGAAGATGGGGAACTCGCCCAAATGAGACAGTGGGTAACTCTAAAACAACTTCCCAGTCAGAGAGAGAGACTCCCTGCCCCCAGGGACTCTGCAGATCCTTCGGCAGTGGGAAAGGCTCCAACTGAAGAATGGGCTGTTGTATCGAAAGATCCAACTACAACGGGAACTGGGTGTCACCTGACAGGTGGTGATCCCCGAAGCACTACTACCTCAGGTGGCTACAGAAGCACATGAAAGGGGAGCTCACTTCGGTCAGGAGAAAACCTTCCAGTGGCTGAAAAAGCTAGTTTACCATCCTCGATTGAAAGCCGTGGTGGAAAGGCCTGTTGGCAATGTAGAAACTGCGAATTAGCTAAACCTCCGGAGCAGAGAGCTCCCATCCAGACCATCATGACTTCCGTCCCTCTGGAAATATTGATGATAGATTATCTGACGATAGGTCCGGCTCACCACATATATGAGCACTGTCTGGTAATGATGGATCACTTCACTAAGTTTGCCGTTGTGATTCCAACACGAGATCAAACTGCCGAATGAGCAGCACCTGCACATTCATTCAGGTGTACAGCTGCCCGAAGATAATTCACTCCGAACAGAGCGCCTGTTTTCTATAGTGAGTAATGGAAGAACTGCATCGCCTGTACCAGATCGAGAAATCTTGGATGACGCCCTATCACCCTCAGTGAAATTAAGCCTGCGAACAGTTCAGTCGAACTCTGATCCAGATGCTATGGATGCTAGAGGAAGACCGAAAAGAGCTGTGGCCTGAATTCGTGGCTGAGTTAGTGTGGGTTTACAACAACCGAGTACATCACACCACTGGTTACACTCCATATAACCTGCTGTTTGACCGGTAAGGAAGAGAGAGCACTGAACTGGAGTTGGATTCAGAGGAGGACTACCTATGGACGGGGGTGTCCACTAGGGTCCGAGAACACCGTCATCATCTGCAGACACTACATCGCCTGGTGCAGACCAAGTCTCGGGAACTGGAACATCCAGAGACAGCTCCTCTGCGACGGACAGCTCTCCAAGCCAGGGACCATGTGTTTGTCTGAGATAAGCGTGGGATAAACTGGAGTACCACCTAACAGATATGATCAAGATCAATTTATTTGGCAACAAATCGTTCAAAGAATAGGAGAATATCAATGCATACTTCAAGGACTCTCACCTGTGGAATGGCGAGCAAAAGGTGAGGGGGAGTGTAAGAAGAAGGACCGGACCGGGGGTACCTCTCTTGCGCCGGGTCCGGAACTGTCGGGGCTGTCATCTTTGTTGTCTGGGGGAAAGCTTAGAGACCCGGACCGACCTTTGCACTGGATAGCAGGGGGCGTGATTAAGCTAAAAAGGGGAGAGTGTGTGAAAGAGAGGAGAGACTTGGCGGGGACAAGCGTTGCACAGCAGGGAAAGTGTAATGCTCCGTCCTCTGAGCACCGTGACAGCGCAGGCCCGCGTTGTAGATTCCCCCTGCCAGGTACAGAGACTGTGACTGGAAACTTGCCGTGTGCCCATTGGCTCCCGCAACTGAAGGTGCCAAACGCTCCGGGCCGGTAATGACCACACGCGTGCCTCCTAAGAAAAACCGAGTGACTCACAGAGAACTGTGCCCTTTCTCACCTGCATACAGTATGTCTGCCAAGTTACGTCAGGCCCCGATGTTGCTGGGAACTGCGCTTCACTCTTCATCACGAATTCTGATCCCTGGACCCGCACAGGACGCCGAGGACCCTCCGTCACCACGGGGAACCGGATCAACTACACCTTCACCGGATTCATCACGCGCTGACTGTGTTGGCGCCACCGTTTTGAGCCTAGGACTTTTTCCAGCCCGGAAGCCGTCGGACTGATAAGTTAACTTTTTAATGAACAGTGGCTATACTTATTACAATTGTTACCTCCCCTGCACAACTACAGTGCCCATATCATCTGCCTTACCCCTGTTTCTCCCTTCTCCTCCCTGCATGGAGTATTCCCCTATTCAAGTAAAATTAATGTTAACCCTTGCTCTTCCTTCTGTCCGTTACTGCATCCCGCAACCTTTCCACACATGTATTGCAAGATTTTGGCCTACAACATCCTTCCTTCAATAAGAGCATTAAAGAAGGGTGGTGACTGGGTCTTCCAGCATGACAATGACCCAAAACACACAGCCAGGGTAACTATGGAGTGGCTACGTAAGAAGCATTTCAAGGTCTTTGAGTGGCCTAGCCAGTCTCTAGACCTGAAACCAACAGAAAATCTTTAGAGGGAGCTAAAACTCAGTGTTGCCCAGTGACAGACCTAAAACCTGAAAGATATGGAGGAGATCTGTATGGAGGAGTGGGCCAAAATCCCTGCTACAGTATGTGCAAATTTGGTCAAGAACTACTGAAAACATCTGACCTCTGTAATTGCAAACAAAAGTTTCTGTACCAAATATTAAGTTTTGTTTTTCTATAGTATGAAATACTTATTTCACGCAATAAAATGCAAATTAATTATGTAAAAATCATACAATGTGATGTTCTGGATTTTTTTTAAGATTCTATCTCTCACAGTTGAAGTGTACCTAAAATAAAAATTACATATCTCTCCATTCTTTGTAGGTGGGAAAACTTGCAAAATCTGCAGTGTATCAAATAATTATTTTCCTTACTGTACAAGGAATAAATATCTCAACACCAAATAATACCACTACAAGAGAGAAATACCACCACACAATGACCAGACCACATATTACTACCACATAGTAACCGAATAATGCAACATAAAAAAGACAAATCCCATCACACCATGACCAGATCACACATTACCACCACATAGTGACCGAATAATACAAGAGACAAATACCGCCACACCATGACCAGATCACATATTGCCACCACATAGTGACCGAATACTACAATAATGATCATGAATAAAAACCTCAGTACTAATAACACGAATATTACCACTGGTGACTAGAGATGAGCGACTTTGCCTTTTTTAGGGTCGAGTCGGGTTTCGTGAAACCCGACTTTCTGAAAAGTCGAGTCGAACGAAGTCGGCCGACTAACGGAAATGGTCGGGTCAGAGTCTTAAATCCGACCCCAATGCAAGTCAATCGTGAATAAAAGTCGGTAGAGAGTGGAGGACAGTAAACACACCCACAGTGCCCATTTCAATGCCAATTCTTAATACTTAAGCTTGTCAACCTTAATTAACTTTATAATAATAGTAACGCATTGAAAACTGGGGGTTATTTGGCTAAAGTTGTGGGGGGGGCAGTGCTGGCTCCAGGTTTTCGTGGGTCCTGGGCCAAAGAGTCTCAGTGGGCCCCTTTAACACATACCACAATTCATGATGCTTCGATACGGCAGAGAAATATAGGTATAGTACAATGCCAAATACTTCACTTCTTACATTACATGAGCCATATCTATTTTAAATTCTACAATAGCTCAAAACCGGACAGTATATTCCTCCATACAGTATTATGGGCACCACATAGTGCGCCATACAGAATAATGAGCCCCATACACTGCTCAATACAGAGTGGGCTTCATATAATGCTCCATACAGAATAGGCCCCATATGTGCTCCATATGATGCTCCATATATAAAGGGCCCTATATGATGCCCCATAAATAATGAACCCCATATGATGCGCCATATATAATGGGCCCCATATGATGCTCCAGTATATGATGTGCCCCATGGATGATGCTCCAATGTATAATGGGCCCTATCTATGATGCTCAAGTGTATGATGGGCCCCATATATAATTCTCCAGTATATAATGTTCAACATATATTGCTCCAACCATTAAAAAAAAATGAAATACCTCTCCTTGCTGGGCACTGCTCTACTCTGGACTCCTCAGCGTCGCCATCTTCCAGCTCTCCGCACTGTGACTGTTCGTGCAGAGGGTGCACAGACGTGACATCATCGCACTTTCTGACCTGAATGTCCCTGTCAGGAAACGCGGAAGACATCACAGCGGTGGATCAGGAAGAGATAAGTATTGCAAGTGCTGGGGCCCTGAGCTAGCAGGGGGGGCACACTTGTGGGCACCGGGAACTGGCACAGGGCCCCTCATAGTATGCCGGTGTCTCTGACGGCGAGTGGGTCCCCCCACCTGCTCAGGGCACCGACACTTGCACGGGTGCACCAGGTTTTGACGACGGCCCTGGGGGGATACAGCCCAGTTAGGGAGGTGGAAAAACTGGCATATGTTGAGGTGTAGGCTGGACGTTCAGCAGCTGCAAATGGAGGAATTTGAGAAGTCGGAGGAAGAGGTGGACAAAGCAAGCCATTTTGCTGGCAACCTATATGTCATGTATAGTGTACAGTTCCTATAGCGTCTTGTGCTTGGGTGCGAGGAAAACACAGGAGACACAGGTTGATATGAAATGACTGGTATTACTTCATACAAGCATGCTGAAAAGTTCACACAGTTTGCAGGAACAGCGACAGGAGACACAGCAGGCCAGAGTAACTTCAAGCACTACAATAAATCTCCAAAGCAGGTTCAGGATCTCTTCTCTGTACCGTAATTCCTCTGCAAACATGGATTCACCAAACAGCAGGTTTCCAGAGTCCAAAAGTGTTCCAAGGCTCCTCAGTAGGGAATAGCTGGAGTACAAGTCCAAGGTTTCCAGAAGTCAGGTCACAGACTGACTGAGGCTTGATTCAGGTGCACTGATTGTTCAGCTGAGGCTGCTTAAGAAGCAAGAGGGAAGAATCAGGGCTGGAACATGAAAACTGGAAACTCCATATTAACTGAGGGCAAGAGCTGCAGAAAGACAGAAAGCAAAATGGCCGACGGAAAACTGAGTTTCAAGGAACATGTCAACAGAGACAAAGAACCTTACACTTCCAGTTTCCGGCTGATGTGGACGATGTGCTTTGAGATAACACATCGAAGATGGAGGATGAAGAGGAAGAGGAGGGTGTGCAGGAACTGGTGTAGAAGGTAGAGGATCCTTTTGTTAAGGACTAATCTGAGTTGGAGTAGTGATATTGCAACCACTAGGGGTAGTACCGACAAGTAGCATAGTGAGGATATAGTCAGAGGTCAATACATGGAGCAGCAATAGGATCTTGAGGATACGCGGGAATAGTAGTCAGGATATAGCCAGAGGTCGGGACACGGAGCAGCAGTATAATTGGGAGAATGAGCAGGTAATGTAGTCAGGGTATAGCCAGAGGTCGGTACATGGAGCAGCAGTAGGATCTTTTGGATAAGCAGCAGGTGGGAAGAAACTAGACTAAAGGCTGGGTGCTCAATAATCTTGCAATGAAGGAAGTGCAGTGCCAGATTTAAGTAGGGTGCTCAATCAGGAGATGAAAGGGTGAGCCAATCATGAACTTGGGGTGGACACATCAGGAACCCAGGTTGGAGACATCAGGAACAACACAGGTACTAGGTAAGAGCTGCCACCTGGTGCACAAGAACAGCTGGGTTTGAATCCTGACACCCTGATAGAGCAAATGTGCAGCGACAGGGTGGGACACGGCCCCGGTCTCTACACTCCCTGACAGAAGTTATGTCGCTTATCCATGTTATGCAAATAAAATCTTATAACCTGACATTAAATTCATCCATTGGTTGTATAAATTATTTCTTTTGAAAGCTGAAACCCTCCGAAATGTGGCTTAGGTTAAGAAAATAAATTGGCATCAATGCAGAAATATTGATCATTTAATGGACACAGAATGGTCAGATTTTGGCATCACTAATAAAAATATATATACATGATATCAAGATATATACTAGAATACTAGAAAAAATATATGTTAAAATATAAACACAGACACATATACTGTATATACATTGTAAGCTTTTCAGGGGATATAGCTCTGGGATCGCCGTCCGGGTAGACGGAGTGGCACGGAAACAGTTCATTCACAGACAGCAGTTCTGGTAAAAACTGGCCGCAAACAGTTTTATTAAAGTCCACAGCAAACAGAACATAAGCAAAACCAAATCATAAACATAAGCCCTGGGCTTGTCCAGCCACTTACTACACTTAGATAGATTTCCCTCTCTATCCGGGTCCAGACTCTAACAGCCTGTCCCCAAAACAACACATATGTTCAGTAGTTACCAGCATGGAGTTTCACAGAGTCTCCTCCTTGTGTCTGAAGGCATATCCAACGTCCAGACTTGAGAGAGCTCCCCTCCTATTCAGCAGCTATCCGCATGGATTCTCACAGAGACTACTCCTGTGTCCGGGGTACATCGAGCACCCAGAGTGAGACAGCTCATACTCCTGGAGACTCCTTCTTGTGCCTGGACTCCTTGTCCAGACTAAGTGAGCTCTCTGTCTGTGTTCGCAGACACCTACTTCTGGTCTCCTAATTAACAGCTGAGTGGTTTCAGGCCTGAGCTGCAAGTGTGTACTGAATGTAAGGTGTAGTGACCTTTCTCTACCACTAGGTTTACAAAGCCATACATTTCCCTTATACCAGTCAGCAAAGTATCTAGGTGAAATGTACACCCCATTCAACACACATACTCTCACTGTCTCACTACATATATATGGATAAGTGCAAAACCACACATATATATATATATATATATATATATATATATGTATATTGTGAAGCAGTGACCGGTGTCATATGCGAGGGTCGCTATGTATCCCCCAGGATGAGGACGGAGTCCTATTAGACCCGCTGGAGTGCCTTGTGTTCACAGCAGGATGCCTGTGAGTCACAAGGCAGAGATAAAAGTGAGCATGGACCTGTTCAGGTTATTTGGCCAAGGCATTATTCAGTAAAAACCCAGAATGGGCTTTTATTTTTGGAGCGATCTACAGGATGGTAGTGGGGCGGGTCGCTCCACTCCAGGGCCAGGTCTTACAAGTGGCCATAGCCACAGATTCCTGTTTTAAACCCTGTAGTATGGGGTTTTGGGTGTGTCAGTGTTGGCTTGCAAGTGCGGTCGCTCACGGCAAACGGTACCGGACTGGTCTTTTGATTTCCCAGACTGCAACCCGGAGGATACAGCGTGCTGTGCACTGTGTAAATTTTTGGATATTAACCCCCTAACCCCCAAAGGGTGTTTAGCACGTTAATGACCGGGCCAATTTTTAAAATTCTGACCACTGTCTCTTTATGAGGTTATAACTCTGGAATGCTTCAACGGATCTTCGCGATTCTGAGACTGTTTTCTCATGACATATTGTACTTCACATTAGTGGTAAAATTTCTTCGATAAAACTTGCGTTTATTTTTGAAAAACGCAAATATGGCGAAAATTTTGAAAATTTAGCAATTTTCAAACTTTGAACTTTTATTCCCTTAAAACAGAGAAATATGTCACACAAAATAGTTAATAAATAACATTTCCCACATGTCTACTTTACATCAGCACAATTTTGGAACCAAAATTTTTTTTTGTTAGGAAGTTATAAGGGTTAAAAGTTGAACAGCGATTTCTCATTTTTACAACAAAATTTACAAAGCCATTTTTTTTACGGACCAACTCACATTTGAAGTCACTTTGAGGGGTCTATATGGCAGAAAATACCCAAAAGTGACACCATTCTAAAAACTGCACCCCTCAAGCTAATCAAAACCACATTCAAGAAGTTTATTAACCCTTCAGGTGCTTCACAGGAGCTGAAACAACGTGGAAGGAAAAAATGAACATTTAACTTTTTAGTCACAAAAAATACATTTTACAAACATTTTTTTTATTTTCACAAGGGTAAGAGGAGAAAATGGACAGATAAAGTTGTTGTAAAATTTCTCCTGAGTATGCCAATACCCCATATGTGGGGGAAAACCACTGTTTGGGCGCACGGCAGAGCTCGTAAGGGAAGGAGCGCCATTTGACTTTTTCAAACCAAAATTGGCTGGAATTGAGATTGGACCCCATGTCGCGTTGGGAGAGCCCTGATGTGCCAAAACAGTGGAAACCCCCCACAAGTGATATCATCTTGGAAACTAGACCCCGTATGGAACTTATCTAGATCTGTTGTGAGCACTTTGAACCCCCAAGTGTTTCACAAAAGTTTATAATGCCTGGGTGTGAAAAAAAACAAAACAATTTTCCACAAAAATGATTTTTTAGTCCCCAATGTTTGATTTTTCCCAAGAAAATTGGACCCCAAAAGTTGTTGTCCAATTTGTCCTGAGTACGCTGATACCCATATGTGGGGAGGGAAGCTGTTTGGGCGCACGGCAGGGCTTTGAAAGGAAGTAATAACGTTTTGGAATGCAGACTTTGATGGGTGTCATGTTCCATTTGCAGTGCCCCAGATGTGCTTAAACAGTGGAAACCCCCCACAAGTGACCCCATTTTGGAAACTAGACCCCCTAAGGAACTTATCTAGATCTGTGGTGAGCACTTTGAACCCCCAAGTGCTTCACACAAGTTTATAATGCCCAGGCATGAAAATAAAAAATCCTATTTTTTCCCACAAAATTATCTTTTAGTCACCAATTTTTTATTTTCCCAAGGGTAACAAAAGAAACAGGACCACAAAAGTTGTCCAATTTGTCCTGAGTACGCTGATACCCCATATGTGGGGGGAACCACTGTTTGGGCGCACGGCAGAGCTCGGAATGAAAGGATTGCCATTTGACTTTTTCCAACCAATATTGGCTGGAGTTGAGATTGGAAGCCATGTTGCATTTGGATAGTCCCTGATGTGCCTAAACAGTGGAAACCCCTCACAAGTGACCCCATTTTGGAAACTAGACCCCCTAAGGAACTCATCTAGATCTGTGGTGAGCACTTTGAACCTCCAAGTGCTTCACACAAGTTTATAACATAGAGCCGTAAAATTAAAAAAATCATATTTTTTCCACAAAAATGATCTTTTCACCCCAATTTTTATTTTCCCAAGGGTAACAAGGCCCCAAAAGTTATTATGCAATTTGTCCTGAGTATGCTGATACCCAATATGTGGGGGTAAAGCACTGTTTGGGTGCATGGCAGAGCTCGGAAGGGAAGGAGCGCCGTTTGGCTGTTTCAAAGCAGAGTTGGCTGCACGCCATGTCGTGTTTGGAGAGCCCCTGATGTGCCTAAACAGTGAAAACCCCCCACAAATAACACCATTTTGGAAACTAAACCCCTCAAGGAACTTATCTAGATGTGTAGTGAGAACTTTGAACCCCCAGGTGTTTCACTAAAGTTTATAACGCCGGAGCATGAAAATAAAAAAATCATATTTTTTTCCACAAACATGATCTTTTAGTCCCCCACTTTTTATTTTCCCCAAGGGTAACAGGAGAAATTGGACCCCAAAAATTGTTGTCCAATTTGTCCCGAGTACGCTGATACCCTATATGTGGGAGAAAACTACTGTATGGGCACACGTCAGGGCTCGGAAGGGTAGTAGTGACGTTTTGGATTGCAGACTTTGATGTAATGGTCTGCAGGCGTCATGTCGCATTTGGAGAGCCCCTGATGTGCCTAAACAGTAAAAACCCCCACAAGTGACCCCATTTTGGAAAATAGACCCCCAAGGAACTTATCTAGATGTGTGGGGAGAACTTTGAACCCCAAGTGCTTCACAGAAGTTTATAACATAGTTCCATAAAAATAAAAAATCATAATTTTTTTCCACAAAAATGATATTTTCGCCCCCAATTTTTTATTTTCCCAAGGGTAACAGGAGAAATTGGATGCCAAAAGTTGTTGTCCAATTTGTCCTGAGTACGCTGATACCCTATATGTGGGGAGAAAACTACTGTATGGGCACACGTCAGGCTCGGAAAGGAAGTAGTGATGTTTTGGATTGCAGACTTTGATGGAATGGTCTGCACGCATCATGTCGCATTTGGAGAGCCCCTGATGTGCCTAAACAGTGGAAACCCCCTCAAGTGACCCCATTTTGGAAAATAGACCCCCCAAGGAACTTATAAAGATGTGTGGTGAGCGCTATGAACCCCCAAGTGCTTCACAGAAGTTTATAACGTACAGCCGTAAAAACACAAAAAAATCATTTTTTTTTTTACAGAAATGATTTTTTTCACCCCCAATATTTTATTTTCACAAGGGTAACAGATGAAATTGGACCCCAAAAGTTGTTGTCCAATTTGTCCTGAGTACGCTGATACCCCATATGTGGGAGAAAACTACTGCATGGGCACACGTCGTGGCTCGGAAGGGAAGTAGTAACGTTTTGGATTGCAGACTTTGATGGAATGGTTTGCGGATGTCATGTCGCGTTTGGAGAGCCCTTGATGTGCCTAAACATTGGAAACCCACTACAAATGACCCCATTTTGGAAACTAGACCACCCAAGGAACTTATCTAGATGTGTGGGGAGAACTTTGAACACCCAAGTGCTTCACAGAAGTTTATAACGTAGAGCCATAAAAATAAAAAATCATAATTTTTTTCCACAAAAATGATATTTTTGCCCCCAATTTTTTATTTTCCCAAGGGTAACAGAAGAAATTAGACCCCAAGAGTTATTTTGCAATTTGTCCTGAGCACCTGATACCACATATGTGGGGGTAAACTACTTTTTGGGCTCATGGCAGAGCTCAGAAGGGAAGGAGCACCGCTTGACATTTTTCAACGCAGAATTGGCTGGAATTGAGATCAGACGCCATGTCACATTTGGAGAGCCCCTGATGTGCCTAAACAGTGGAAACCGCCCAATTCTAACTCCAACCCTAACCCCAACACACCCCTAAACCTAATCCAACTCTAATCATAACCCTAACCACAAACCTAACCCTAACACACCCCTAACCCAAATCCCAACCCTAACCCTAATTCTAACTTTAGCCCCAACCCTGACCCTAACTTTAGCCCCAACCCTAACCCTAACCCTAATGGGAAAATGGAAATAAATAAATTTTTTAAATTTTATTATTTTTCCCTAACTAAGTGAGTAATAACGGAGGGTTTGCTTTACTATTTATATCGGGTTTTTATGATTGGCAGCTGTCACACACTAAAAGACGCTTTTATTGCAAAAAATAGTTTTTGCATCACATTTTGAGAGCTATAATTTTTGCATATTTTGGCCCACAGAGTCATGTGAGATCTTATTTTGTGCGGGACGAGTTGATGTTTTTATTGGTACCATTTTTGGGCATGTGACATTTTTTGATCGCTTTTTATTACAATTTTTGGGAGATTAGAATGAACAAAAATCAGCAATTCATGAATTTCTTTTGGGGGGGCGTTTATACCGTTCCGCGTGTGGTAAAATTGATAAAGCAGTTTTATTCTTTGGGTTAGTACGATTACAGCGATACCTTAATTGTATCATTTTTTTATGTTTTGGTGCTTTTATACAATAAAAACAATTTTATATAAAAAATAGAAAAATATTTAGATTTGAGAGTCCTCAGTGGTTGATACCTTTTAATGGCTAACTGAAAAGATGGTAACAAATTGCAAGCTTTCGAGACTACTCAGGTCTCTTCATCAGGCTAGACTAATACAAAATCTGAAGAATCACATATTTATATACACAACAGGACACAGGAATAATGCAATAGGTAAGACAAGTGACGTGAAGCAGAACTGTCATTATGGCAGAGGGATGAACATAAATATTGGAACAGTTCATAGATAAGGAGTGAAGATACACATCTTTCCTATATAAAAAATAGTTATTTTTGCATCGCTTTATTCTGCGAGCTATAACTTTATTATTTTTTCGCTGATGACGCTGTATGGCAGCTTGTTTTTTGCGGGACAAGATGACGTTTTCAGCGGTATCATGTTCATTTATAACCGTCTTTTTGATCACGTGTTATTCCACTTTTTGTTCGGCGGTATGATGATAAAGCATTGTTTTTTGCTTTGTTTTTATTTTTTAAGGGGTTCACTAAAGGGGTTAACTAGTGGGACAATTTTATAGGGCGGGTTGTGTACTTTTATTGTTTGTTTTTTTTTATTTACATGAAGAAATTAATTTATTGGGAATATATTTTTTTTCTTTATTTGGGAATTTTTTTTTACATGTGTGATTTTTATTTTTTTTAACTTTTTTACTTTGTCCCACACAGCACTCTGTCACACCAGCGATTTGACAGGCAGTGCTGCAGGCTTTCTCAGCACATAGTGCCGTGTGTCAGCTGTGATAATCAGCTGACACCAAGCCGCGATCGGCCGCGCTCCCCCGGGAGCGCAGCCAATCGCATGCGACGTACTATCCCGTCCATGGTCATACGGGCCCAGGTACCATGGACGGTATAGTACGTCGGATGGCAGAAAGGGGTTAATCACATTTTGTTTTGAACTTGCTTGGGTCACTACCTCATCACTGCACAGCGTGGACACCGCTGCATCACTATATACATATATATATTATGTGAGACAGTGAAAGCATATGTATTGAATGGGGTGTACATTTCACCTAGGTACTTTGCTGACTGGTATAAGGGAAATGTATGGTTTTGTAAAACTAGTGGTGGAGAAAGGTCACTACACCTTCCATTCAGTACACGCTTACAGTTCAAACCTGAAGCCACTCAGGTGTTAATTAGGAAGCCAGAAGTAGGTGTCTGCGAACACAGACAGGGAGCTCACTCAGTCTGGATAGGAGTCCGGACACAGGAGGAGTCTCCAGGAGGGGAGCTCTCTCAGTCTGGAGGCTGGATGTGCCCCCAGACACAAGAGGAGTCTCTGTGGAAAACCACGCTGGTAACTACTGAACATATGTGTTGTTTTGGGCCAGGCTGGTAGAGTCTGGTCCCGGATAGTGAGGGATTCTAAATATGTGTAGTAAGCAGCCGGAGAGGCTTAGGATTTCTGTTTATGAGTTGTTTTTATCACGTTCTGTTTGCTGTGGACTTTAATAAAGCTGGCTGCGGCCAGTTTATACCAGAACTGCTGTCTGTGAATGAACTGTTTATGTGCACTCCGTCTACCAGGACGGCGATCCCAGAGCTATATCCCCTGAAAAGCTTACAATATATATATATATATATATATATATATATATACACACACATATAAATACACTTACATGCATGTCATATAAAGACAAATTAGGTATGAATGTAAAAGTTGAATAAAGTGCATAAGTGATAAAGATAATAGTACGTGTATGTGAAATAGATAACAGTACGTGAAAAAGTGAGAATACTAAAATTAAAATACATATAAATAGCATATCGTATACAAACAACAGCAGAACTGTACACTAAGCACAACTAAAGGTAACACATGTGATTCATATAACGATGTAATATGATATTCAGGCCATCACATAAAAGGAACAACATAAATAAAAAAATTAGAAACAAAGAACAAAAAAAATTAGTTAAAAAATATAAAAACAATAAATAAAAAACAGTGAATTAACCCCTTAGTGACAGAGCCAATTTGCAGCTTAATGACCGGGCCAATTTTTACAATTCTGACCACTGTCACTTTATGAGGTTATAACTCTGGAACGCTTTAACGAATCCAGCGTTTTTTCATGACATATTGTACTTCACGTTAGTGGTAAAAAAATTTTTATATGACTTGCTTTTATTTTTGAAAATAACGGAAGTATGGCGAAAATTTTGAAAATTTAGCAATTTTCAAATTTTAGATTTTTATGCCCTTAAATCAGAGAGATATGTCACACAATTTCTTAATAAATAACATTTCCCACATGTCTACTTTACATCAGCACAATTTTGGGAACAACATTTTTTTTTGTTACGAAGTTATAAGGGTTTAAAGTTGACCAGCGATTTCTCATTTTTACAACACCATTTTTTTTTTTAGGGACCACATCACATTTGAAGTCACTTTGAGGGGTCTATATGATAGAAAATACCCAAAAGTGACACCATTCTAAAAACTGCACCCCTCAAGGTGCTCAAAACCACATTCAAGAAGTTTATTAACCCTTTACGTGCTTCACAGGAACTGAAGCAATGTGGAGGAAAAAACTAACATTTAACTTTTTTTGCAAAAACTTTACTTCGGAACCAATTTTTTTTATTTTCACAACTGTTAAAAGAAAAAATGAAGCACAAAATTTGTTGTGCAATTTCTCCTGAATACGCAGATACCCCATATGTGGGGGTAAACCACTTTTTGGGCGCACGGCAGAGGTTGCAAGGTAAGGTACGCCATTTGACTTTTTCATCGCAGAATTGGCTGGACGCCATGTCGCGTTTGTAGAGGCCCTGATGTGTCTAAACAGTGGAAACCTCCCACAAGTGACACCATTTTGGAAACTAGACCCCCTAAGGAACTTATCTAGATGTGTTGTGAGCACTTTGAACCTCCAAGTGCTTCACAAAAGTTTATACCGTAGAGCCGTGAAAATAAAAAATCATATTTTTTCCACAAAAACGATCCTTTCACCCCAATTTTTATTTTCCCAAGGGTAACAAGACCCCAAAAGTTTTTTTGAAATTTGTCCTGAGCATGCTGATACCTCATATGTGGGGGTAAACCACTGTTTGGGTGCATGGCAGAGCTTGGAAGGGAAGAAGAGCCGTTTGACTTTTTCAACGCAGAATTGGCTGGACGCCATGTTGCGTTTGTAGAGGCCCTGATGTGTCTAAACAGTAGAAACCCCCCACAAGTGACCCATTTTGGAAACTAGACCCCCTAAGGAACTTATCTAGATGTGTGGTGAGCACTTTGAACCCCCAAGTGCTTCACAGAAGTTTATAATGCCCAGGCTTGAAAATAAAAAATCATATTTTTTCCACAAACCTGATCGTTTAGTCCCCAATTTTTTATTTTCCCAAGGGTAACAGGAGAAATTGGACCACAAAAGTTGTTGTCCAATTTGTCCTGAGTACGCTGATACCCCATATGTGGAGGGGACCACTGTTTGGGCGCACGGCAGGGCTTGGAAGGGAAGGAGCGCTGTTTGAATTTTTCAAACCAAAATTGGCTGGAATTGAAATTGGACGCTATGTCGCATTTGGAGAGCCCCTGATACACCTAAACAGTGGAAACCCTCCACAAATGACACCATTTTGGAAACTAGACACCTCAAGGAACTTATCTAGATGTGTGGTGAGCACTTTGAACCCCCAAGTGCTTCACAGAAGTTTATAACGTAGAGCCGTGAAAATAAAAAATAATTTTTTTCCTCATAAATGATTCTTTAGCCCACTATTTTTTTATTTTCCCAAGGGTAGCAGGAGAAATTGGACCCCAAAAGTTGTTGTGCAATTTTTCCTGAGTACGCTGATACCCCATATGTGGTGTGGAACCACTGTTTGGGGGCATGGGAGAGCTTGGAAGGGAAGGAGTGCCATTTTGTAATGCAGACTTTGATGGAATGTTCTGCGGGCGTCATGTTGTGTTTCCAGAGCCCTTGATGTGCCTAAACAGTAGAAACCCCCTACAAGTGACACCATTTTGGAAACTAGACCCCCCAAGGAGCTTATCTAGATGTGTGGTGAGCACTTTGAACCCCCAAGTGCTTCACAGAAATTTATAAACGCAGTGCTGTGAAAATAAAAAATAATTTTTTTCCTCAAAAATGATTTTTTTAGCCCGCTATTTTTTATTTTCACAAGGGTAACAGGAGAAATTAGAACCGCAAAATTGGTGTGCAATTTGTCCTGAGTACGCTGATACCCCATATGTTGGGGTAAACCACTGTTTAAGCGCACGGCAGGGCTCGGAAGGGAGGAGCGCCATTTGACATTTTGAAAGCCACGTCGTGTTTGGAGACCCCCTGATGTGCCTAAATAGTGGAAACCCCTAAATTCTAGCTCCAACCCTAACCCCAACACACCCTGAACCCTAATCCCAACCCTAACCTTAATCCTAACCTAAATCCCAACCCTAATTCCAACCCTAATTGTAACCCTAACCCTAATTGTAACCCTAACCCTAACTGTAACCCTAACCCTAATTCCAACCCTAACCCTAATTATAACCCTAACCCTAAGGCTAGGTTCATTTTGCGTTTTACCAGCCCATTCAACACATAGCGTTGATGGGCTGGTAACGGTATAGCATAACGTGATCGCGTTATGCTATACCCGCTAGCGCAGAGGAATCAGCAGATGATTCATCTGCGCTAGCGGTGACAGAGCCCAGACGCTGCAGGCCGCGTCCGAGGCTATGTTATTGAATGACGGCACGTCGCGAACGCATGCCGCTTTACGGCATGCATCGCGATGCGCCCTCAAATGGGGGTGAATGGCAGCTTTAACGGACTGCGTTACACCGCGTTATACCGCGGTGTAATGCCGTCAGTCTAACGCAGGGGTCCCCAACCGCCAGTCCGCGGCCCATGACTGGGCCATTGCAGTTCTGTTGCCGGGCCGCGGAGCCACGGCACAGAACGCTGGACCCACATGGAGCCGGCGGCTGTAGCACTGTAGTGACAGCTACAGCCGCCGGCTTCAAGAAGACATGGATACTCACCTTCCGTTGCTGCAGGTCCCTTGCAACCCTGTCGGCTGCGGCAGCTTCATCCAGCGCTGAGCAGTGACGTAGTACCGCTCATTAAGGTCATGAATATGGACGCGACGCCACTCCCATAGGCGTGGCATCCATATTCATGACCTTAATAAGCGGTACGACGTCACCGCACTGCCAGGAGGAAGCTGCCGCAGCCGAAAGGGATGCGAGGGACCTGCAGCGACGGAGCAAGGAGGGTAAGTATGATGGGGAGGACGGGGGAGCCCAGCCATGCATACAAGGATGGGAGGGGGGAGGGGAGCCATATATACAAGGATGGGAGGGTGGAAGCGGAGCCATATATACAAGGATGGGAGGGTGGGAGTGGAGCCATATATACAAGGATGAGAGGGTGGGAGCAGAGCCATGCATACAAGGATGGAAGGGTGGGAGCGGAGCCATATATACAAGGATGGGAGGGTGGAGCGGAGCTATGTATACAGGATGGGAGGGGGAGCGGAGCCATATATACAAGGATGGGAGGGTGGAGCGGAGCCATGTATACAGGATGGGAGGGGGGAGCGGAGCCATGTATACAAGTAGGTAAAGGTGGGAGCGGAGCCATGTATACAAGGATCTGAGGGTGGGAGCCGAGCCATGCATACAAGGATGGAAGGGTTGGAGCGGAGCCATCTATACAGGTTGGGAGGGTGGAGCGGAGCCATGATACAGGATGGGAGGGGGGAGTGGAGCCATGCATACAAGGATGGGAGGGTGGGAGTGAAGCCATATATACAAGGATGGGAGGGTGGAGCGGAGCCATGTATACAGGATGGAAGGGGGGAGCGGAGCCATGCATACAAGGATGGGAGGGTGGGAGCGGAGCCATATATACAAGGATGGGAGGGTGGAGCAGAGCCATGTATACAGGATGGGAGGGGGGAGCGGAGCCATGCATACAAGGATGGGAGGGTGGGAGCGGAGCCATATATACAAGGATGGGAAGGTGGAGAGGAGCCATGTATACAGGATGGGAGGGTGGCGCGGAGCCATGTATACAAGGGTGGGAGCGGAGCCATGCATACAAGGGTGGGAGCAGAGCCTTGTATACAAGGGAGGGAGCAGAGCCTTGTATACAAGGGAGGGAGCAGAGCCTTGTATACAAGGGAGGGAGCAGAGCCATGCATACAAGGGTGGGAGGGTGGAGCGGAGCCATGATACAGGATGGGAGGGGGGAGCGGAGCCATGCATACAAGGATGGGAGGGTGGGAGCTAAGCCATATATACAAGGATGGGAGGGTGGAGCGGAGCCATGTATACAGGATGGAAGGGGGGAGCGGAGTCATGTATACAGGATGGGAGGGGGGAGCAGAGTCATGCATACAAGGATGGGAGGGTGGGAGCGGAGCCATATATACAAGGATGGGAGGGTGGAGCGTAGCCATGTATACAGGATTGGAGGGTGGTGCGGAGCCATGTATACAAGGGTGGGAGCAGAGCCATGCATACAAGGGTGGGATCAGAGCCTTGTGTACAAGGGAGGGAGCAGAGCCTTGTATACAAGGGAGGGAGCAGAGCCATGCATACAAGGGTGGGATCAGAGCCTTGTGTACAAGGGAGGGAGCAGAGCCTTGTATACAAGGGAGGGAGCAGAGCCATGCATACAAGGGTGGGAGGGTGGAGCGGAGCCATGATACAGGATGGGAGGGGGGAGCGGAGCCATGCATACAAGGATGGGAGGGTGGGAGCTGAGCCATATATACAAGGATGGGAGGGTGGAGCGGAGCCATGTATACAGGATGGGAGGGGGGAGCGGAGCCATGTATACAGGATGGGGGGGGAGCAGAGCCATGCATACAAGGATGGGAGGGTGGGAGCGGAGCCATATATACAAGGATGGGAGGGTGGAGCAGGGCCATGTATTCAGGATGGGAGGGGGGAGCGGAGCCATGTGTACAAGGATGGGAGGGTGGGAGCGGAGCCATATATACAATGATGGGAGGGTGGAACGGAGCCATGTATACAGGACGGGAGGGGGGAGCGGAGCCATGCGTACAAGGATGGGAGGGTGGGAGCGGAGCCATATATACAAGGATGGGAGGGTGGAGCGTAGCCATGTATACAGGATGGGAGGGTGGTGCGGAGCCATGTATACAAGGGTGGGAGCAGAGCCATGCATACAAGGGTGGGATCAGAGCCTTGTGTACAAGGGAGGGAGCGGAGCCTTGTATACAAGAGTGGGAGCGGAGCCATGCATACAAGGGTGGGAGCGGAGCCATGCATACAAGTGTGGGAGCTGAGCCATGCATACAAGAGTGGGAGCGGAGCCATGCATACAAGGGTGGGAGCAGAGCCTTGTATACAAGGGAGGGAGCAGAGCCTTGTATGCAAGGGAGGGAGCAGAGCCATGCATACAAGGGTGGGAGCAGAGCCATGCTTACATGAGTGGGAGTGGAGCCATGCATACAAGGGTGGGAGCGGAGCCTTGTATGCAAGGGTGGGAGCGGAGCCATGCATAAAAGGGTGGGAGCGGAGCCTTGTATACAAGGGTGGGAGCGGAGCCTTGTATACAAGGGTGGGAGCGGAGCCTTGTATACAAGGGTGGGAGCGGAGCCTTGTATACAAGGGTGGGAGCGGAGCCTTGTATACAAGGGTGGGAGCGGAGCCTTGTATACAAGAGAGTCACATTCACATTATAAATGTTATAATTAAATGATGAGTATGCACTACTACTAAACTCAACCCCGTCCATAGCCCCGCCCCCTTATGACCAAAGCCCCACCCCTGCCACACTTCCATCCCCGCCCTGCCGGGCCATGAAAGAATGGTCTTTCTTGAAGCCGGTCCCTGGTGCAAAAAAGGTTGGGGACCACTGGTCTAACGGACTGCCATAACGCAGTATGAACCCAGCCTAACCCTAATGCTAACCCTAATCCTAATTATAACCTTAACCCTAACCAAAAAATGAAAATTAATATAATTTCTATATTTTATTATATGTCCCTAACTAAGGGGGTGATAAAGGGGGGTTTATGTACTTTTTTTTATTTTGATCACTGTGATAGTTTATCACAGTGATCAAAATGTACTTTTAGGAGAATGAATGAAACATCTTTTGAATCTGCCACCAGGCATTTTTTTTTCCAGCATGAAGAGGACGGGAGCCTGGGACCTGCCGGAGGATGGGGGACACCGGGAGGTACAGGGGGGATCGGGGGTGCAGGGGACCTTAATTCTCACCCCTCTGATGTGAAATCACATCAGAGGGGAGAGAAATCTTTTTTTTTTTTTTTTTTTTTTGCGGTCGCCGTTTTTTTTTTGTGATCGCAACACCAGGGTCGGTAAATACCGACCCGGATCATGTTCTCTGGGGTCTCGGCTACCCCGGCAGCCGAGACCCCAGAGAAAATTTCCCAAGCCCCCCCAGCACATAGCGGCGGGCGCACTGAACATGCGCCCGCCATTTTCTCCCCATTGCAGCATGGCGGCGGCACCGAGGGACACTGGAGGGCCCTGGGGACAGAAGTGGTGGATCGGGGGCCACAAGGGGGGATCGGGGACCCTTTTTCTCTCTCTGATGTCCGATCACATCAGAGGAGATAGAAATTATATGGCACATCATTTTTTGTTGTTGTTGCGATCGCCGTTATAGGGTTAATAACGGCGATCGCAACATTGGGGTCGGTAAAAACCGACCCGATTCATGTTCTCAGGGGTCTCGGCTACCCCCGGCAGCCGAGACCCCGGAGAAAATCCGACTACGGGGGCGCTATTCACTTTTTCCACAGCGGCGTTAATTAAGTACCCTTAATGACCGCCGTTAAAAGGCGTATCGGCGGTCGTTATGGGGTTAAAACAAATCAGTCCAAATGGGAAATATTTTATCAAATTATCAAGAAATGATAGAGAGAGGGGCGCAATAGCGCAGTTACCAAATTTACAATTAGTTTACTGTAAGGTAAAATTCTCACCTTTACACATTGTAAGTATGCACAACACATATAGTAAGTAGGATAGGAGGGCTGCAGATGGCACCAGGCCCGCGAAGGATCTTCAAGAAATTCTGGACAGGATATTCAAGATGCCGACAATTCCTCGCTCCTCCAAAATCAGGCAAGGGAATCACAGAGTTCAGAAGAGTTGCATACTTTATTAAAGGCTATCAACAGGGGCGGAACTATAGTGGAAGCAGGGGAAGCAGGTGCCACAGGGCCCGGGCTAGAAGGGGGCCCGTCCCTGCTGCAGCTGCCCTGTGATTTAGGAGCAAAAAGGGGGGCCCGAGCACGCTGGCAAATGGATCCGCGCTCGGGCCCCCTCCCAACATTTTGTTCAGGCTTCTGACTCTGAACGCTGATGCATAACAACACTGTGTTGTTTTAAAGAGACACTACAGTGATGTAAATGCAGACAGCGAACAGAAATGAGCACTGTAGCTTTAAGCTGCGGCCCAGTGCATTATGGTCCGTCTGTCACAGCGTGTGTGCATGTGGGGGCGGACAGCAGACGGCCAGGCAGACCACATGAAGCAGCAGGCTGACTGGACAAGCAGGTGGAAGCCCGGGCGAGCAGGGTGAGTACCGTGAGTCTCTCAACAGTGAGAAGAGGCTTGGCTGCTCAATGGTGACTGGGAGGGCAGGTGCAGGCAGGATCTAACAGGGCCCACATTCAACAGGGCCCAGGCCCCAGGCTGCAGTGCAGGGGGCCCACATTCAACACAGGGCCCAGGTAGCAAGGGGCCCGCATTCCAACAGGGCCTCGGGCTCCTGGGCCCTGTTTGACGCAAGCCTCAAGTCACCACTAACCTCCCCCTGGGCCCTGTTGGGCATGGGACCTCAGTCACCAGTAGCCTCCCCCTGGCCCAGTAACAGCCTCATGGTTGCTACAAGTGACGAGTGACACCCTGATCTCTGCTACATGTGACAAGTAACAACCTCAGCTCTGCTACATGTAACAAGTAACAACCTCAGCTCTGCTACATGTGACAAGTAGCAACCTCGGCTCTGCTACATGTGACAAGTAGCAACCTCAGCTCTGCTACATGTGACAAGTAACAACCTCAACTCTGCTACTTGTGACAAGTAGCAACCTCAGCTCTGCTATTTGTGACAAGTAACAACCTCAGCTCTGCTTATGTGACAAGTAACAACCTCAGCTCTGCTCATGTGACAAGTAGCAACCTCAGCTCTGCTACATGTGACAAGTAACCTCAGCTCTTCTACATGTGACAAGTAGCAACCTCAGCTCTGCTACATGTGACAAGTAACAACCTCAGCTCTGCTACATTTGACAAGTAACAACCTCAGCTCTGCTACATTTGACAAGTAACAACCTCAGCTCTGCTACATGTGACAAGTAGCAACCTCGGCTCTGCTACATGTGACAAGTAACAACCTCAGCTCTGCTACATGTGACAAGTAGCAACCTCAGCTCTGCTCATGTGACAAGTAACAACCTCAGCTCTGCTCATGTGACAAGTAACAACCTCAGCTCTGCTCATGTGACAAGTAACAACCTCAGCTCTGCTCATGTGACAAGTAGCAACCTCAGCTCTGCTCATGTGACAAGTAGCAACCTCAGCTCTGCTCATGTGACAAGTAGCAACCTCAGCTCTGCTACATGTGACAAGTAACCTCAGCTCTGCTACATGTGACAAGTAGCAACCTCAGCTCTGCTACATGTGACAAGTAGCAACCTCGGCTCTGCTACATGTGACAAGTAGCAACCTCGGCTCTGCTCATGTGACTAGTAGCAACCTCGGCTCTGCTACATGTGACAAGTAACCTCAGCTCTGCTACATGTGACAAGTAGCAACCTCAGCTCTGCTACATGTGACAAGTAGCAACCTCGGCTCTGTTACATGTGACAAGTAGCAACCTCAGCTCTGCTACTTGTGACAAGTAGCAACCTCAGCTCTGCTATTTGTGACAAGTAACAACCTCAGCTCTGCTCATGTGACAAGTAACAACCTCAGCTCTGCTCATGTGACAAGTAGCAACCTCGGCTCTGCTACATGTGACAAGTAGCAACCTCAGCTCTGCTACATGTGACAAGTAGCAACCTCGGCTCTGCTACATGTGACAAGTAGCAACCTCAGCTCTGCTACTTGTGACAAGTAGCAACCTCAGCTCTGCTATTTGTGACAAGTAACAACCTCAGCTCTGCTCATGTGACAAGTAACAACCTCAGCTCTGCTCATGTGACAAGTAGCAACCTCGGCTCTGCTACATGTGACAAGTAACCTCAGCTCTGCTACATGTGACAAGTAGCAACCTCAGCTCTGCTACATGTGACAAGTAACCTCAGCTCTGCTACATGTGACAAGTAACAACCTCAGCTCTGCTACATTTGACAAGTAACAACCTCAGCTCTGCTACATGTGACAAGTAGCAACCTCGGCTCTGCTACATGTGACAAGTAACAACCTCAGCTCTGCTACATGTGACAAGTAGCAACCTCAGCTCTGCTCATGTGACAAGTAACAACCTCAGCTCTGCTCATGTGACAAGTAACAAACTCAGCTCTGCTACATGTGACAAGTAGCAACCTCGGCTCTGCTACATGTGACAAGTAACAACCTCAGCTCTGCTACATGTGACAAGTAGCAACCTCGGCTCTGCTACATGTAACAACCTCAGCTCTGCTACATGTGACAAGTAGCAACCTCAGCTCTGCTACATGCGAGGAGTGACAGCCTCATCTCTGCTACATGCGCAGAGTGACAGCCTCAGCTTTGCTATACAAGTAGCAGAGCTGAGGCTGTCACTCCTCACATGTTGCAGAGATGAGGCTGTCACTCCTTACATGTAGCAGAGCTGAGGCTGTCACTCCTCGAATGTAGCAGAGCTGAGGCTGTCCCTACTCACATGTAGCAGAGCTGAGGCTGTTCCTCCTCACATGTAGCAGAGCTGAGGCTGTCACTCCTCACATGTAGCAGAACTGAGTCTGTCACTCCTCACATGTAGCAGAGCTGAGGCTGTCACTCCTCACATGTAGCAGAGCTGAGGCTGTCACTCCTCACATGTGTAATTGGTGAGGGCGTGGTGCAGAAGTACGGTATACAGAACAATCTTAGATTATTCTGTATACCGGACTGTTGTTCTACTGAATAAATCATCCGTTTTGAAAGCAATTTGCAGGCTGGATTACAAGTTTCTTCACATATTTACTCTGGAGAAAGCCTACCTTCGTCACTACCTCAGTTGCTTCCTGGGAGTTGGTTCTTTTCTGTTATTTCACTATCATTACTCCAAAAACCTCTAATTTTGGATAATAAAGGTATCTTTCTTAACACAACTTGGGTAGACCGGGATTGGCAACGCGCGCGAGGGGGGGGGCCCCATTGTGAAGTTTGCTGTGGGGCCCTGCCGTTCCTAGTTACGCCCCTGGCTATCAAACTACGTGTTTCATGGACGTCCTGTCCACTTCCTCAGGTACATAGTTAATCTCAGAATGAGGCATACAAAGAAAAGAACACAGTACCTACAGTTTTGGGGTTCTTTTGCTGCCTCTGGCACTCGGTGTCTTGACTGTGTGCAAAGCATCATGATATCTGCAGATTACCAAAGGATTTTGGGTCGCAATGTAGTATCCAGGGTCAGAAGGTTGGGTTTGTGTCCTAGGTCATGGATATTCCAGCAGGACAATGACTCCAAACATACTTCAAGAAGCACCCAGAAATGGATGGATGAGTTGCGCTGGAGAGTTCTGAAGTGGCTAGCAATGAGTCTGGATGTAAATCCCATTGAACACCTGTGGAGAGATCATAAAATTACTGTTGGGAGAAGGCGCTCTTCAAATATGAGAGACCTGGAGCAGTTTTCAAAAGAAGAGTGGTCCAAAATTCCAGTTGAGAGGTGTAAGATTCTTGTTTATGGTGATAGGAAGCAATTGACTGCAGTTATTTATTCCAAACATGGGAATAACAAAACGTTTAATTGCAAAAATTTTCTAGGAAAAAAAAATTCTTAATTTTCTGGGACTATTTCAAGGGTGCGAATACTTTCAGGCATAACTGTATATACTGTATTTATTTTTCTTTTTGGCGCACTGTTACTTTATAAAGGAGCTCTGTGGGGCATTATTTGTATATGTCAGTTGGAATCCGAGTACATCATTATGGTATGTGGGAGAGTTGGGGAACATTGTTATTGTTTTGGGGGGAACTCACGGGTCTTATTACTGTATATGGAAGCAATCAGGAGTCATAAGTGTAGGTAGGGCACTCAGATACCTTATTATTGTATGTGGCTGGACTAAGGGGCATTATTAGTTATACGGGGGTGACACAGGGTACGTTATTACTGTATTATGGTAAACTCTGTGGCTATTACTGTATTTGTGGGGGGGTAACAGGAGAAATAATTACTGTATGTGGAGAGGGAACATTATAACTATTACATGCATGAATGTTATGATTCGGTAGCTGAGGAGTGCAGGCAAAAAGGCAATACACCAGAGCAGTTGGAATCTATGAGATTGCAGTACCCTGACTAACCACCACAACTAGAGGCAGCCGTGGAGCGTTCCTACGTTGGTCCTAGACGCCTCGTCACAGCCTGAGAAACTAACTACACCTAAAGATAGAAATAGGAAAGCTATCTGCCCCGGAGCAGAACCCCAAAGATAATAGCAAGCCCCCAAACATGTAATGGCGGTTAGACAAGACGAAATACTGACACAGACAGAAAATAGTATGAGCAAACGTTGGGGCCCAAACTAACTAAATAGAAAAGGATAGGAAGGGTACTTACTGCAATCCCAAAAAAACCCTGAAAGCACCAACTCTACTAATTTCAAAAACACCTGAGATCACACGACCTCTACCACCTAAATTAGCTCTCTGGTGTAACAAAATCAAAACAGCAGCCACTGAAAAAACTGGAAAAAGCAAAAGTACAAACATCAGTGGCTGAACCAAACTGAGAGGGCAAAAGCCCCCTGAGGGGACCCAGAAGGCCCCCACAGAAGTGCAGGACAAAATGCTAAAATCAAGCACAGAAACAAAAGAAGAAAATGTCTTATCTGTTAGAAGGAGATGCAGACACGACACAGCAGGCTACAAGGGAAACTGGAATCAAGGATTCAGACCAGAACAATTGATCACCGGCAACCCTGATGGGAAGGTGACTCCCTTATATAAGACCAGTCAGTAACACCTGATTCCCAGTCCTCACAATCTTCACTGAACAGACCAGTACCGCTTGTAACCACCAGAGGGAGCCTCTGCTCAGAACTCATCTCAAGCCCATTCACAACAGTACCCCCCCCTTGAGGAGGGGTCACCGAACCCTCATTTGAGCAACCAGGTCGGTCAGGATGAGTTCTATGATACGCACGAATGAGTCTCCTAGCATGGATGTCCGAAGCAAACACCCAAGAATTGTCTTCCTGACCATAACCTCTCCACTTAACCAAATACTGGAGTTTCCGTCTAGAAAAACGAGAATCTAATATTTTCTCAACCACATACTCCAGATTGCCCTCAACCAAAACAGGGTCAGGAGGCACAGCAGCAGGAACCACTGGCTCAACAAACCTCTTCAACAAGGACTTGTGGAACACGTTATGGATCTTAAATGTCCCTGGAAGAAGCAAACGAAAAGAAACAGGATTAAGAATCTCCATGATCTTATAAGGTCCAATGAACCTAGGCTTAAATTTAGGAGATGCTACTCTCATAGGAATATTTTTTGAGGACAACCAGACCAAGTCCCCTACTTTAAATCGAGGACCATCAGTCCTATGCCGGTTAGCAAACCGCTGGGCCCTCTCTTGAGAGAGGGACAACCTCTCCACTACCTGGTCCCAAATCTGTTGCATACGCTCCACAACAGAGTCAACATCCGGACAGACAGAAGCCTCCGTCTGTCCCGAAGAAAATCGAGGGTGAAACCCAGAATTACAGAAAAATGGAGACATCAAAGTGGCAGAGCTAGCCCTATTATTAAGAGCAAACTCAGCCAAAGGCAAAAAAGAAACCCAGTCATCCTGATCAGCAGACACAAAGCATCTTAGATAAGTCTCCAATGTCTGGTTTGTTCTCTCAGTTTGACCATTGGTCTGAGGATGAAACGCCGAGGAGAAAGACAATTGAACACCAAGTTTAGAACAAAAGGTCCTCCAAAATCTGGAAACAAACTGGACTCCTCTGTCAGACACAATGTTCTCAGGAATGCCGTGTAAACGAACCACGTGCTGAAGGAACAAAGGCACCAATTCAGAGGACGAAGGCAACTTAGGCAATGGCACAAGATGTATCATCTTGGAAAACCTATCACAAATCACCCAGATGGCGGTCATTCTCTGAGAAACAGGAAGGTCGGAAATGAAATCCATAGAGATATGGGTCCATGGTCTCTTGGGCACAGGCAATGGCATCAACAAACCACCAGAGCGAGAGCAAGGCTTGGAGCGAGAGCAAGTCCCGCAGGACTGCACAAATTCCCTGACATCACGAGACAAGGTAGGCCACCAAAAGGACCGACTAACCAAGTCTCTGGTACCAAAAATTCCGGGATGCCCAGCCAACGCGGAACAATGAATCTCAGACATCACACTCTTTTTCCACTGGTCCGGGACAAACAATTTTCCAACAGGGCAGCGCTCGGGCCTATCCTCCTGACACCCCTCCAGAGCAAGTCTCAAATTGGGTGAGATGGCGGAAAGAACTACACCCTCTTTCAAAATAACAGAAGGATCAGATAACTCAGGAGAGTCCGCAAGGAAACTCCTCGAGAGAGCATCCGCCTTAACATTCTTAGTGCCAGGAAGAAAGGAAACCACAAAATTAAAACGTGTGAAAAACAAGGCCCACCTGGCCTGTCTAGGATTGAGTCGCTTGGCAGATTCCAGATAAACCAGATTCTTATGGTCCGTAAGGACCACCACCCGATGTTTGGCTCCCTCCAGCCAATGTCTCCACTCTTCAAAAGCCCACTTCATGGCCAATAACTCCCGATTACCCACGTCATAATTACGTTCAGTAGGAGAAAATTTTCGAGAGAAAAAGGCACAAGAGTTACTTTTAGAGGTCTCTGGATCTTTTTGGGACAAAACGGCACCTGCCCCAATTTCAGAGGCATCAACCTCCACCTGAAATGGCAGAGAAACATCAGGCTGCCGTAGAACAGGAGCAGAAGTGAATCTCTGCTTAAGTTCCTGAAATGCAGAGACTGCCTCAGGAGGCAAATTCACCACATCAGAACCCTTTTTGGTCAAATCAGTTAATGGTTTAACAATAACCGAGAAATTACCAATAAATTTACGATAAAAATTGGCAAAACCCAAAAATCTTTGAAGAGCCTTTAATGAAGTAGGTTGGACCCAATCACAGATGGCCTGAACCTTGACCGGGTCCATTTCAATAACAGATGGGAACAAAATGAATCCCAGAAATGAGATCCTCTGTACGCCAAAAAGACACTTTGATCCCTTCACATACAGAGCATTCTCTCTCAAAATCTGGAATACAGTTCGAACATGTTTCACATGAGAGTCCCAGTCATTGGAAAAAATCAAGATATCATCCAAATAAACAATCAGAAATTTATCCACAAAATCCCTGAAAATGTCATTCATGAAGGACTGGAAGACAGAAGGAGCATTAGTGAGCCCAAAGGGCATCACAAGGTACTCAAAATGCCCCTCCGGGGTATTGAATGCCGTCTTCCATTCATCCCCGTGCTTAATGCGAATAAGGTTATATGCCCCCCTGAGTTCAAGCCTGGTAAACCAAGTAGCGTTTTTCACTCTGGAAAACAGGTCAGAAATCAAGGGTAACGGGTATTGATATTTCACAGTAATATTGTTCAAAAGACGATAATCAATACACGGCCTTAATGAACCATCCTTTTTGGCCACAAAGAAAAAACCGGCACCTAAGGGTGAAGAGGATGGTCTGATATGACCTTTCTCCAATGACTCCTTGATATAAGACCGCATAGCGTCATGTTCAGGTACAGACAAGTTAAAAAGGCGACCTTTAGGGAATTTACTACCAGGCACTAATTCAACAGCGCAGTCATAGCTCCTATGGGGAGGCAAGGATGCAGATTTACTTTCGCTAAACACATCAGAAAAATCAATCAAAAAGTCAGGAACATCCTGAGCCTGGGGGAGGCAGAAAAAACAGGAGTGTTGGTATTAACACATTGGCAGCCCCAACTGGTTACAGACACAGATTTCCAATCCAAAACAGGATTATGAGACTGTAACCAAGGGAAACCCAGTACGATAATATCATGCAGATTATACAGAACCAAAAATTTGCAGCACTCTTGATGATCAGGTTCAACCCTCATTATAACCTGAGTAGAGAACTGAGGTTTATTCTCAGCCAAAGGGGTAGAATCGATCCCCAGAAGGGGAATAGACTTCTGTAGGGGTATCAAGGGAAACCCACAACGTTTAGCAAAATCATAATCCATCAGGTTAATAGCTGCTCCAGAATCAACGAAAGCCTGAGCAGAAAATGAGGACAGAGAGCATATCAGAGTGACAGTTAGTAAAAACTTAGTCTGAACACTACCCAAGACAACTGAGCGTGCAAAACGTCCTCCCCGCTTAGGGCAGACTGAAATAGCATGAGAGGCATCACCACAGTAGAAACATAACCCATTGCGCTTTCGAAACTCATGACGCTGTGCCCCAGACACCACTCTATCACACTGCATGGATTCAGAAGCAGGTTCACAAGGCAACACTATTCCACGCATACTTCTCCGCTCACGCAAACGTCTGTCAATTTGAATCGCTAATGACATAGAATCATTGAGACCAGAGGGGACAGGGAATCCCACCATAACATCCTTTACATTATCTGACAGCCCCTTCCGAAAAAGGGCCGCCAAAGCGTCGTCATTCCACTTGGTCAGGACTGCCCACCTACGGAATCTCTGACAGTATAACTCAGCGTCATCAAGCCCCTGATTTAATGCCAACAAGGCTTTTTCAGCTTGATCAGTGACATTAGGCTCATCGTACAATAACCCCAAAGCCTGAAAAAATGCATCAACATCACTCAAAACAGGATCCCCAGGTGTCAGGGAAAAAGCCCAATCCTGAGGATCGCCGCGCAGGAGAGAGATGACAATTTGAACCTGCTGCGCTGCATTTCCTGAGGACTTAGATTTTAAGGCAAAAAACAATTTACAATTATTTTTGAAATTCTGAAACTTAGCTCGATCCCCTAAAAACAAATCTGGCATGGGAATCCTAGGTTCCACAACAGGCAACCTAGCAAGATAGATAGCAATACTCCGAACCTCAGTGGCAAGCTGATCCACACGGCCAGACAACTGTGCAAACTCCATTGAGAGAAAAAAAAAAATCCTCCCCAGCACCCAGAGATACAGAGGGAAAAAAAAAAAATGCAACAAACAGAAAAATATCTCTGACAACCTTTTTTTTTTTTTTTTTTTTCTTTCACAATATTTTTTCCCTTCTGTGAGTACCATACAATTTTCAATTTTTTGGGCCGGTGATACTGTTATGATTCGGTAGCTGAGGAGTGCAGGCAAAAAGGCAATACACCAGAGCAGTTGGAATCTATGAGATTGCAGTACCCTGACTAACCACCACAACTAGAGGCAGCCGTGGAGCGTTCCTACGTTGGTCCTAGACGCCTCGTCACAGCCTGAGAAACTAACTACACCTAAAGATAGAAATAGGAAAGCTATCTGCCCCGGAGCAGAACCCCAAAGATAATAGCAAGCCCCCAAACATGTAATGGCGGTTAGACAAGACGAAATACTGACACAGACAGAAAATAGTATGAGCAAACGTTGGGGCCCAAACTAACTAAATAGAAAAGGATAGGAAGGGTACTTACTGCAATCCCAAAAAAAACCCTGAAAGCACCAACTCTACTAATTTCAAAAACACCTGAGATCACACGACCTCTACCACCTAAATTAGCTCTCTGGTGTAACAAAATCAAAACAGCAGCCACTGAAAAAACTGGAAAAAGCAAAAGTACAAACATCAGTGGCTGAACCAAACTGAGAGGGCAAAAGCCCCCTGAGGGGACCAGAAGGCCCCCACAGAAGTGCAGGACAAAATGCAAAAATCAAGCACAGAAACAAAAAGAAGAAAATGTCTTATCTGTTAGAAGGAGATGCAGACACGACACAGCAGGCTACAAGGGAAACTGGAATCAAGGATTCAGACCAGAACAATTGATCACCGGCAACCCTGATGGGAAGGTGACTCCCTTATATAAGACCAGTCAGTAACACCTGATTCCCAGTCCTCACAATCTTCACTGAACAGACCAGTACCGCTTGTAACCACCAGAGGGAGCCTCTGCTCAGAACTCATCTCAAGCCCATTCACAACACATGAACTTGGGACATTATTACTGTATGTATAAAAACTTGAGGCAATGTTACTATACAGTGGGGTACTCAGTTGGCATTATTACTTTTGTTGATTCACTCGGGGGCATTATTTATTCATAAGGAGACACTCGGGTGACATTACTTTTTGGGGCACTTAGGGGACAAAATCAAATGTTAATTGAGCACTTAAGAAACATTATTACTAGTGATGGGAGAACCCCTGGATGCTCGGTCGATCAGGTAAACATAAGTTTGGTTCATGTAACCAGAACAGTACCCGAACCCGGCCCCCATTAACTTGAATGGGGGGCCCGAACATCCAATGTTTGCCACGCTGTCATGTGCATGTGAATAGGCATATTTGATAATTTTTTTACCTGGACTTTGTCATCACCCCTATAGACATCAAATAGTTTACCAGTCCTTCTAAAATCGGTTGGTTAACCAAAATTCAGCTAATGCTTAAGGCCACACTTGAACGGTACTGGATATCTGGTAGTATTATTATCAATTCCAAAGTAAGGTACCTATGAAATTTAATATTGTATAATCTGAATATAAAGTCTTCTATGATTTGCATATTGGTTACATTTATATCCGCAAAGTAATATTTTGTCAGTGATATACATTGTAAATGACGAGCTCTGCTTCTATGTGTAATATAGCAACTTTGATATATTTCAGAAAGGAAACAATCCAATCTAGACATGCAGTAGGAAGGCACAAATAATGAAGCTTTCACATGGATTTCCTGCTAATGTCGAAAGCATCCTAAGGCCGGCGTCACACACAACGACAAAAAATCGGTCCGTTTTAGACGGTCGATTGTCGGATCAAAATGCAAACATCACACATCCTTCTGGCATCCGATTTTCCTTCAAAGATGCGATTTAGTCGCATGTGTGTGTACCTTGTAACATCCGATTTTCATCCGACTTGCGAGATTTTCTCGCAGGCTTGCAAAACTGACATATAATGGATCCAAAAGAATAGTATTTCAATCACAAAAAAAAGAATAGATATATACACATAGAACACATATATATATACATGTCATTGTAACATATATATACATATATTTATAGTTCCTAGACTTCTACATACTGTTATAGCCGCTAATTCAATTGCCGGCTTTTGTGAAATCACAGAAGCCGACATGAAATGATACATTGTTTCCACACAGTTAACCATGTCATTTCCTGTATTTTGATATTTGTTTAGAACTTACAATTACATGAGTGTATTTGTGCAAAATTTCAGACATGTAGGGTTTAATTAAAGGTGTAATTTCGTTGAAAAAAAATGCGTGGGCTCCCGCTGTATTTTCTCCACCAGACAGACAAAGCAAGCGAGTGGGGGCAGATAATAACAGCCTAGGGGGGGTACATTTTTTGTGCCCCCCCTGGCTACTAACATCTGCCCCCAGACACCCAGAAAGGGCAAATCTATAATTAAATTCGCCCTTTCTGGCACTTTGCCCGTCTATTCCCATTGCCCTGTAGCGGTGGCGAATGGGTTAATAATCTCACCTTAATGTCACCTTAATATTGAAAGGTGACCTTAAGGCAGGTTAATAATTGAGAGCTGTCAATTAGACAACTATCAATTATTAATCCTATTGTATGATAGAAAAATCAAACACACACAGTTTAATAAAAAAGAAGTTTAATGAAATAATCACACAGTTTTTGACAATATTTTATTTTCCTGCTAAAACCATTTCCTGTAATAAAAATAAAATAAGCAAAATTATTCTTACCAATCCGAAGTACAGTCAGGTCCCACGCTGTAATCCATCAGAAAGGGTTAACAGGTTACAGGTCGCAGAGAGCTAATAATGCTGTCTCAGACCTGTATTCCCCTGAATGAATCAGTTAAGGGTATGCCACACTAAACAATATCGCTAACGAGATCGCTAAAAAACGTCACTATTTAGCGATCCCGTTAGCGATATTGTTCAGTGCGGCAGCTTCCAGCGACGAGCTTCCTGCTGTGATCTCGCTCGTCGCTGACATCGTTCCGGACCCTATTTTATCGTCGGCGCTCCCGCTGGGTAAGTATTATCGCTGAATGTGGCACCTTTTTGTGAACAATGTGCGACCTCATTAACGATGCATTAGTCAGCGGCGGAGGCGGGACTTTGTTTTCTTTCATTAACGCCCTTCAGCTCCGATTGGTGACCACAAACATCACCTCAGCTATAATAACTGCGCCTCCATCCATTGTTTCCAGAGCACTTTGTGGATGATTCCAACTGTGCTTTGTGCGTTTTTGTGAGGATAGTATCGCGTGTCGGTGTTTTGCGATCATATTTGTGGCGCAGTGGTGGGTTTTGCGATCCTGTCTGAGTCGTTAGAGCACCATCCATCCCCATTTGGATTTGGATCTTTGGGATATTTGGATTTGGATTCAAGGTACATATTGTTTGTGATGTTGTGATGTTTTGATATTGTTTTTTGACCTTATTTTTTTTTTTCGTCCTCTGCTTTATTGCTTTTACACCCCTGACCTTATTTATTTATTTATTTATTTATTTTTTTCGTCTGCTTTATTTATTTTACACCCCAGACTTTATTTATTTTTTTCTTTTTTTTTTTTTTTATTTATTTATTTTACACCCCTGACTTTATTTATTATTTTTTTTTTTGCTTTATTTATTTTACACCCCTCACCATTTTAGACATTTGTAAACTGTATAAACTGAAAAGTTTATTTTTTTTTTTTGTTATATAATTTTTATTTTATTCTTTATTTTATTCTGTTTAAACACTTTAGTAATAGTAATTAATTAGTCATTAACTTTTCTCTTCTTTACCGTACAGGTTGCACATAATGAACCTGTCCACCGCGGAGCGTGTGATTGTGGCAGTTGCGCTATCTATGGAGGCAGATCGTCAGGAAGAGGCGCGGGTGGAAGAGAGGCGCTCCAAGCGAAAGCGTCGCATGTGGACCAGAGAATGGCTGGAGCAGAGGTCCAGATTCACCCACATGCATCTAGTGAGGGAGTTGCAGGAGAAGAATCCGCAGGATTTCCGGAATTATCTACGGATGTCGGAGGATTCATTCAAGCTCCTACTGGAAGCTGTGAGGCCACTCATTGAACGGCAGGATACCCGGATGCGTGCAGCTGTTTCAGCAGAGGAACGTTTGGCAGTAACGCTGCGATTTCTGGCAACCGGACGTTCAATGAAGGATTTGCAATATTCTGCTGCAATTTCTCGGTCGCTGCTTGGAGAACTAATTCCGGAGACATGCAACGCCATCGTCCGCAGTTTACGGAGCTACATGCCATTTCCAAAATCAGTGGCGGAATGGCAAATTATTGCCTCTGATTTTGAACGGATTTGGCAGTTCCCAAACTGTGGTGGTGCCTTGGATGGCAAACATGTGCGGATCACGCAACCAGCCAAAAGCGGATCCTTTTTTCATAATTACAAGGGCTACTTCAGCGTGATCCTCATGGCCCTTGTTAATGCCAATTATGAATTTATTGACGTTAATGTTGGCATTAATGGAAGGGTTTCTGACGGTGGCGTTTTGGAGCACACAAGTTTTGGTGATCGGTTGTTTAATAATAAACTTAACTTGCCAACCAACATGGACACCACCGCCAACCTAAACTTTGTGTTTGTGGGTGATGAAGCCTTCCCCCTTCATGAGCATCTTGTGAAACCATACCCACAAAAGACTTTGACAGGGGAAAGGCGTATTTTTAATTACAGACTGTCTAGGGCACGGCGTGTTGTGGAGAATGCCTTCGGCATAATGGCCAATCGCTTCAGGGTTTTCCACACTCCAATCAACATGAAGCTGGAATCCATAGACTCTGTGGTGTTGGCCTGTTGTGTGCTGCACAATTTTCTAAGAAAACGCGATGCTGGTACTTACAGTCCGCCAGGCTTCATGGACTCGGACAGCAATGGTGACGTGGTGCTCGGAGAATGGCGTGACAATGATCCCGCTATTGCAGGCCTTCAACCAGTCAATCAAGGCAGGAGCAAGGACAATGCGAAGGCCGGCAGAGACAAGTACTGCCAATACTTTAATGGGCCTGGTGCAGTGAGTTGGCAGCATCAGGTCTAGTTTGATTTTGAGAATGTTTTACTTTACCCTTTTTTTAACAATGTTTTGATAATAAAATATTTTTATTTTAAAAATGCATTCGTGTTTTTTTCAATTATTTTACCAATATGGGAGAGGCTAATGATGGGTGAGATGTGGGGAGGGAGTAATGGGGATGGCAACGAGACATGTTACCAGCTGCTGTAGTTTTTAAAATCTTTTCAAAGGCTTTTTTTTTCCCTATTTTTTGTTATACATTGTATCTACTTGTCACACACGTGCTCATGCGAGTACCTTCAGTCATAGGAGTTAATTGTTACAAAAAATAAAGAAAAAAGTTTCAAATATTTTCAATTATTTTAAGGGCCTATGGTCTCAGTAGCGTTCAAACATTATAATTATATATAACAGATAATACACCACAGCTGCATCTATAAAGTTTAAATATATAATATATATATTATAGTCATATATGAAAGGTTAAAAAATTGTTATACATATATTTGAAAATTCTTGGGAGGTAACGGTCAACATTCACCAGGGAATCAGCTATTCACAGATATGCGACGTCATTGTGATCGCAATGTGACCACACAAGTAAACATGCATACAGATCTGCAAAAAGCCATTGTGATTTCCAAGGGGATTAGCGAGCCCCAGCCATCAAAATATACGAGGCTATTGTGATCGCTATTTGACTACCCACGCTATTCAAAAAGCCATTGTGACTTGCAAAGGGGATTAGCGAGCCCCAGCCATCAAAATATGCGATGTTATTGTGATCGCTATTTGACTACTCGCTATGCAAAAAGCCATTGTGACTTGCAAAGGGGATTAGCGAGCCCCAGCCATCAAGATATGCTATGTTATTGTGATCGCTATTTGACTACTCACGCTATGCAAAAAGCCATTGTGACTTGCAAAGGGGATTAGCGAGCCCCAGCCATCAAGATATGCTATGTTATTGTGATCGCTATTTGACTACTCACGCTATGCAAAAAGCCATTGACTTTGCAAAGGGGATTAGCGAGCCCCAGCTATCAAGATATGCGATGTTATTTGGATCGCTATTTGACACTGCAACTACACATGCAAACATGCAAAAAGCCATTTGTGATTTGCTAGATTGTCACGATCCCCAGCCATAAAGACATGACACGCCATTGTGATCGCCTACCTTGGAACAGTGGTATTGCGATTGCAACAGCATTTCATATCTGTGCTTCTGCCGCATGGCTGCTGCGGTTACTTTTCAATCGCAAAACCCCGTTTAGCGTCGCGGTGCGGTCGCACGTAACGTGCGCACGCTGTGACGTCATGGCGCTGGCGTCGCCCAATGCTCTGTTGTTTGTGATGGCGGCAATGGCGGCGAGACAGCGCGGGCCCAAATGGGCTGATGAAGAGGTCCGTTATCTGATAAAGAAGACGGACCTCTGGGACTACCACTGCAGGCTACCTGTGGCACATCCAATGCGCCACAAAAGGTTATGCCTGCAGAGGATCCAGCGGGGCCTGCAGAGGAGATTTAATGTGCGGCGGACCGGAGCACAAATCCGCAAGAAGCTGGCGGACCTGCGATATCGCTCACGCGAGAGGGTCGCCAGCATCCGGGCCCAGCTCCGCAGGCCTCTGAGTGAGTATTCATGAGGGTATCTGGATAGGTTATGTTTTGTGGGGTAGGCTACTTTCACACTTGCATTTTTTAGCGATGCGTTTCGAGCGCACAAGTAGCGCATTAAAAAAACGCATGCAAACGCTTATAAACGCTGCGATATTTAGTCGCATCAGCATGCGCATTTCGACAAAAAAAACCAGCGTTTGTCTGCGATTTCATGCGTTTTGCATGCTTTTGGGTTGTTTTGGCG
>JARQOD010000005.1:387440522-387576477 GCA_033576555.1 Oophaga sylvatica | reverse complement strand
GTGCCAGCCTCCTCAAATTCCCGGGCTTTTCATTTTTGGGGGGGATGACGGGGGTGCCCCTGTGGCTCTTTTCCCCGGGCTTTTTCATTGGAACTGGTGTCACCTCTGGCCCCCTTTTCCAGGGCTTCACACTGGGGATTGGGGGTTTTCCCCTTTTGGGGTTTTTACCAGGGCTTTTTTCCTTTTTGGGGGTACGGGGGGCCAGCCTAGTCTTTACCAGGTTTTAAAGGGGTGAAAAGGTAACTGTTCCACCGTGGCCTATTACCGGGGTTTAACACTGGGGTGGAAAAACGGTTTCCACCTGGGCTCTTTTAACCGGGGGGTTTAACATGGGAAAAGGGTAACTGGGGCCACCTTGGCCTTTTAAACCGGGTTTTTTCAGCTGGGGATGCTGGGTCCACTGCACTCTATTCCAGGGGTTTAAAAACAAAAATATTTTTGGCCATCTCGGTCTTTTAACCAGGGCTTTTCACGGGGATGCGGTTCCACCTGGGGTCATTACCAGGTTTAAAGGCTGTGGATATGGGGTCCCCTATGGCTCAAAACCCCGGGTTTAGGGAAAGGGAAAAGGTGTCCAGCCTTTGGGGTCTTTAAACCCGGCTTTATCACTGTGGTAGGATAACGGTTTTCCAACGGGCTCTATTCCCCGGGCTTTACCCTGGGTATGATGGTGGCCATCAGGTTTTAACCGGGGTTTATACGTGGAGAGGTTTTCCAGCCGGGGCCCCCCTTCCAGGCTTTATCACCCCTTGGGGATAACCCGGGGTTCCACCCCCTGGCTCAAAAAACCGGGTTAATCAGTGGGGATTACGGGGGTTTCCACCTCGGGGTCAAATACCGGGTTTTAACACTGTGGGATGACGGTTTCCCCCCTGTGGCCAAAATTTCCGGGTTTTTTCACTGGGGATACTGGTGTCCCCCCTGGGCTCAAAAACCACATTATCAGCTTGGGTTACGGTGTCCAGCCGTGGCTCTATTCCGGGGGTTTTTACTTTGGGGGACGGGGGGCCGGCCTGGGCTCTATTACCAGGGTTTTTTTCATCTGTTAGACGGGGGTCCAAATGCTGGCTCAAAATTTCCAGGTTTAAACAGGGGGAAACTCATGTCCGGCCTTTTGGGCCATTCCCCCGGGTTTTACTTTTGGGATCTGGGGCCAGCTGCTGGCCCTTTTCCGGGCTTTTCACTTGGTTTTTGGTGTCCATTTTTGGGTCTTTTCCCCGGGGGTTTTCACGTGGGATGACTGGTGTGCCACCCCTGGCTCTTTTACCAGGCTTTATCACTTTTGGATACTGAGTCCCCCTTTTGGCTCTTTACCAGGGCATTATCCCCTGGGGAAATGCCCCGGTGTGCCCCCCTTTTGCCTTTTACCGGGCATTACACTGTGGTTTTTTGGTGTCCCCCGCCTCTGATTTTTATTCCAAAAGGGGTTTTATCAGTTGGGATGACTGGGTGCCACCTCTGGCTCTATTACCCGGGCAAAAAATGTGGGGGCCTTTGGTTTTTCCACCTGGGGCCCCCATTACCGGGTTTATCAGCTTGGGGTGACTATGTCCAGCCCCCGGCTTATTACCAGGCAATTATCACTGTGGTACTGGTGTGCCAGCCTTTCTCTATTACCCGGGCTTTATCAACTGTGGGGAGGGCGGTGTGCCAGCCTGTGGGTCTATTACCAGGCCCTTTTTCACTTGGGATGACTGGTGTCCAGCCTCTGGCTCTATAAACCAAGGGGTTTATCAGCTGTGGATGCCCGGTGTCCAGCCTGTTTCTCTATTACCAGGGCTTTATCAGCTGTGGATGACGGTTGGGCCAGCCTGTGGCTCTATTACCAGGGCTTTGTCAGCTGTGGATACTGTTGCCAGCCTGTGGCTCTATTAACCAGGGCATTATCAGCTGTGGGGAAGACTGGTTCCCAGCCTGTGGCTCTATTACCAGGGCTTTTTTCAGCTGTGGGATGACTGGGTGCCAGCCTGTGGCTCTATTACCAGGGCTTTCCAGCTGTGGGATGACTGGGTGTGCCAGCCCGGGGCTCTATTACCGGGCTTATCTCTGTGGGATGACTGGTGTGCCACCTCTGGCTCTATTACCAGGGGCTTTATCACTGTGGGATGATGGTGTTCAGCCTGGGCTCTATTACCAGGGCTTTAATCGCTGTGGGATGACTGGTGTGCCAGTCCTTGGCTCTATTACCAGGGCATTAAATCGCTGTGGATACTGGTGTTCCAGCCTGTGGCTCTATTACCAGGCTTTATCAGCTGTGGGATGACTGGTGTGCCAGCTGTGTCTCTTTACCAGGGCTTTATCAGCTGTGGGATGACTGGTGTGCCAGCCTGGGCTCTATTACCAGGGCTTTATCAGCTGTGGGATGACTGGTGTGCCAGCCTGGCTCTATTACCAGGGCATTATCATCTGTGGGATGACTGGTGTGCCAGCCTCTGGCTCTATTACCAGGGCTTTATCACTGTGGGATGACTGGTGTGCCAGCCTGTGGCTCTATTACCAGGGCTTTATCACTGTGGGATGACTGGTGTGCCACCTGTGGCTCTATTACCAGGGCATTATCACTGTGGGATGACTGGTGTGCCAGCCTGTGGCTCTATTACCAGGGCTTTATCACTGTGGGATGACTGGTGTGCCAGCCTCTGGCTCTATTACCAGGCTTTATCAGCTGTGGGATAACCATTGCCGGCCTGTGGCTCTATTACCAGGGTTTTATCATCTGTGGGATGACTGGTGTGCCAGCTGCTGGCTCTATTACCAGGCTTTATCAGCTGTGGGATGACTGGTGTCCAGCCTCTGGCTCTATTACCAGGGCTTTATCAGCTGTGGGATGACTGGTGTGCCAACCTCTGGCTCTATAACCAGGGCTTTATTAGCTGTGGGATGACTGGTGTGCCAGCCTCTGGCTCTATTACCAGGGCTTTACAGCTTGGGATACTTGTGTGCCAGCCTGTGGCTCTATTTTACCAGGGCATTATCAGCTGTGGGTTGACTGGTGTGCCAGCCTGTGGCTCTATTACCAGGGCTTTATCAGCTGTGGGATGACTGGTGTGCCAGCCTGTGCTCTATTACCAGGGCTTTATCAGCTGTAGAATGACTGGTGGCCAGCCTCTGGCTCTATTACCAGGGCTTTATCACTGTGGGATGACTGTGTGCCACCTGTGGCTCTATTACCAGGGCTTTATTCGGCTGTAGTTATGACTGTGTGTGCCAGCCTCTGGCTCAATTACCAGGGCTTTATCGGCTGTGGGATGATGGTGTGCCAGCCTGTGGCTCTATTACCAGGGCTTTATCAGCTGGTGGGATGACTGGTGTGCCAGCCTCTGGCTCTATTACCAGGGCTTTATCAGCTGTGGGATGACTGGTGTGCCAGCTTCTGGTTCTATTACCAGGGCTTTATCAGCTATAGGATGACTGGTTTTGCCAGCCTCTGGCTCTATTACCAGGCTTTATCGGCTGTGGGATTGACTCGTGTGCCACCTGTGGCTCTATACCAGGGCTTTATCGGCTGTGGGATGACTGTGTGCCAGCCTATGGCTCTATTACCAGGGCTTTTATCGCTGTAGGATAACTGGTGTGCCAGCCTGTGGCTCTATTACCAGGGCTTTATCACTGTGGTAGGAATAACTGGTGTGCCAGCCTCTGGCTCTATTACCAGGGCTTATCAGCTGTGGTATGATTGGTGTGCCAGCTGCTGGCTCTATTACCAGGGCTTTATCTGCTGTGGTATGACTGGTGTCTCAGCTGCAGGCTCTATTACCAGGCTTTATCACTGTAGGATGATTGTGTGCCAGTCTCTGGCCTCTATTACCGGGTTTTATAATCTTGGGATGACTGGTTGTTCCAGCTGCGGCTCTATTACCAGGGCTTTTATCAGCTGTGGGATAACTCATGTGCCGGCCTGTGGCTCTATTACCAGGGTTTTTATCATCGTGGGAATGACTGGTGTGCCAGCTGCTGTCACGCTGTCTAATGAATTTTAACAATGTCAGTAAACTATTAAACAGAACAACACTCTATACAACAACTAGTATAGCAACATCAGCATGTAAGATAGAATAGATTTACCTGACACGATATCTGCTGAACTCAGGGTTAATCTGAGGACTTGATGACTAAAACAGGAAAGAAGGTGGACCGGGATCTAACCTGACCCTAAACTGGGTCCTAACTAATCCCCCCTTGGAGGTACTGATAATGGTTCAGAGGTCCAAGTCTCCAACCTAACCCTGTCTCCTATCAGACCCTGAACCCTGTAATCAGTCCTAAGAAGGATCCTGACTACCACCAAAGGGATATGGGCTGATCTCAGCTAATACACAATTAGACATATAAGACAGACAGGATAACACTCGCTTGCATACACACTCAAACACCAAAGGAACATAAATGGTCTGGGAAATAAACTCTAACCAAGTTGAGCTTAGAACAACTAAGAGCTCACAACTAAAGCTATACAGATTCATTCCTATCTGTGGTCTGCATGAAGGTTTCACTGGCAACTCCCCAAGCAGACAACCAGGAATTTAAAGGAAACCAATCAACAAATAAATCAATTGCAGCCGGGAGAAACTGCACCCAGTCCCAGCACCGAGCCACAGACAGAATTAACTCCCTAGCTGCCAAACACAAAGAAACAGCAGCTCAGCTGTGAGAAGTCAAAATGTGCAACCGCGACGATCTTCGTGGCAATGCACACATGACAGTAACCCCCCCCCTTCTACGAGGGGCCTCCGACCCTCCAGGGCCGGCCCTGCCCGGGTGATTCTGTGGAAGGTCCGAACCAAACGATCTGCGTTAACATCAACGCAGGGACCCACGTCCTCTCCTCTGGCCATACCCTTCCAATGCACCAGTACTGAAGGACCCCGGCGATTCAGACTGAGTCAATGATCTTTGATACTTGAAATTCCAAGTTACCATTGACCAACACAGGAGAAGGAGGTAGGGGGTGACGGTATGACTGGTGCCACATACCTTTTAAGTAATGACTTGTGGAACACATTATGAATTTTAAACGTAGGAGGGAGGTCCAGACGAAATGCCCACAGGATTAATTATGGAACTGATCCTGTACGCCCGATGAATCTGGGACCCAGTTTTTCCAGGAGGGCACTTTTAAGTTTTATTATTCCTGGTAGACAACCATACCAGGAATCGTTCACAATTCAGATCTGGACCAGAAACTCTCCTCCTATCAGCCATACGTTTGTAACGGTTCCCCATCGCACTCAGATTATTCAATACACCTCTCCACACAGAAGCAAGTGACGACGAGAAACGCTCCTCCTCAGAACCCCAGAAGGGCCCCCCCCATTGAAAGTACAAAACTGGGATGGAAACCATATGCCCCAAAAAACGGGACTTACCAGTGGACTCGCTCCGCCTGTTGTTAAAGCGAACTCTGCCAGAGGCAAGAAAGAAGACCAGTCCTCTTGGTTCTCTGAGACAAAAACACTGGAGATATGTCTCTAAGCTCTGATTCAGACGCTCTGTCTGACCATTGGTCTCGGATGAAAACCGAGGAAAATGACAATTGCATCCCCCGACGTAAACAAAATGCCCTCCAAAATTTGACACAAACTGAGACCCCCTATCTGACACCACATCAAAGGCAACCCATGAAGTCTAACGATCTCCCTAATGAACACCTGCGCCAGAGTTTTAGCATTAGGGAGTGCAGGAAGAGCAACGAAATGTGCCATCTTACTGAACCTGTCAACAACCACCAGTATGACAGTATTCCCTGACGACGGAGAAGGTCCGTAATGAAGTCCATAGATAAATGATCCATGGACGCTCCGAAGTTTCAAAGGGTAAAAGGGTCCCAGGACGGACGGGTAGAGGGTTTTTAGAGCGAGCACACACCCCACATGACGCGACAAAAGTTATAACATCTTTATTAGCATTAGGCCACCAAAACCGGCGAGAAAAAGGAGATCTAAAGTAGCCTTACTCCCTGGATGTCCTGCTAGAGCAGAATTATGATGTGCCTCAATAACCTTTTGTCTCAACAGATTTGGGACAACAGTCTCCCTGGAGGTCCTGCAGGGGCGCCCCCTGACCTCTAACACCTCCTCCTCAAGCTCAGAAAATACAGCCGACACTACCACCCCCTCCGAAGGATAGGACACGGGTCATCCGTTTTCCCGGCCCCTGGAAACTGCGAGAACAAGGCTCACCTTTACATTCTTAGACCCCGCGATAAGTGACGACAAAATTAAACCTGGAAAAAAAACAACGACCATCGAGCTTGTCTGGAATTCAGACGCTTAGCGGATTCCAAATACAACAGGTTCTTGTAATCAGTAATAACGGTAACCGGGTGGACTGCCCCCTCCAAAAGTGACGCCATTCTTCAAAAGTAACTTAAATGGCCAAAAGTTCCCTATTGCCGATATCATAATTCCTTTCGGCGGGACGACAATTTCTTAGAAAAGAAAGCGCACGGATGCCATTTTACCAGGGGACGGACCCTGGACAATATAGCCACCCACCCCTACGTCAACGCATCCCCTCCACAATGAACGGCTGAGATGCATCTGGTTGGATGAGAACGGGTGCCAAGCAAAACATTTTTTCAAAGAGGAAAAGCTTGCAAGCTTTGTCCGACCATTAGAAAAATCCGTCCCTTTTCTTGTCATGTCAGTGAGAGGTTTGACGCAGATGAAAATTACAAATAAATTTCCGGTAGTAGATAGTCAAACCCCAAAAAACGCTGCAGACCTTAAGACCCCTGGCTGATCCCATTCAAGCACTGCTCTCACCTTTTCAGGGTCCATACGGAAACCGGAGGCTGACACCAAAAAACCCAAAAAAATGAAGTTCCTGTTACCAATACACACTTCTCCAGTTTGGCGTAATGTTTATTGTCCGCAAATCTGCAACACCTGTCTCACATGCTCCTGATGAGACACAAGATCTGGCGAGTAAATTAAAATTGTCGTCCAAATATACAACCACAAACACCCCACAAGGTGACAAAAATGTCATTAACAAAATGTTGGATACTGCTGGTGCAGTAGTCAGACCAAAAGGCATGACTAGTTCTCATAATGTCCCCTCCGGCGTGTTTAAACGCCTTTTCCACTCATCCCCCACTTTTATCCTAATCAGATTATACCCCCCCTGAATCCAATTTAGAAAACCATTTGGCGCCAACAATTTGATTGAAGAGATCAGAATAAGAGGGAGTGATACGGATCTCGAACAGTAATCCGATTAAGTTTGCGGAAATCCAAGCAAGGGCGTAGGCCTCCATCTTTCTTCTTCACAAAGAAGAACCCCGCGGCTACTGGGGAAGATGAAGGTCTAATATGCCTTTGGCCAGACTTTCAGAAATATAATCTTTCATACCTCCTCTCAGGACCAGAAAGATTATACAACCTACTTTAGGCAACTTAGCATCAGGAAGGAGATTAATAGAGCAGTCATACACGCGATGAGGAAGGCAACTCCTGACACCCCTCCTCAGAGAAAACATCCCCAAATCCTCCAAAAAAGGAGGCAATGAAACTAGGCACGACCGCACTGATGACTGTGTTCATGCCGTTGCTTTTGCAAAACTCCCCCATTGGCTTATTTCTCTGGACTGCAATTAATCACAGGGTTATGTTTAACCAACCAAGGAAGTCCCAACACAATGGGTAGGTAAAACCCTCCAACACAAAACAAGATAATTGTTCCCTATGTATTGCCCCTACCCGAAGGTCAATGTTATGAACCTCATGAACAAAGCTACCTTGGCCGAGAGCCTGCGTCAATGGAGAAATATGGGATCGGTTTGACCAATACACTCAGATGCATACCTTGAGCCTGAGCAAACTGAGCGTCAACCAGATTAGCCCCGGAACCACTATCAAGAAGAACAGACAATCTCTCCACTCTCGTACCAACTACCACCTCCACTGGTACAAGGAACTGAGAAGAACTGGCGGATGAAATACATACTCCCAGGTTGTCGTCCACCACACAACCTGGGATTAACAGTTTTCCCCGGCGACTTTTGGGCTCAACAAGGCACGGATGGACATTCTCCAACAAAATGTCCCTCTTTTCCGCAGAAAAAACATCTTCTAGTCCTGCGGCGTACCGCCAATCCCCTCCTACGAAATTATGTCCCTCCCAACTGGCATAGGCTCATCCGAAAAGACAAGGGGAACCTCAACATAAGGGACTTTAGTGGTAGGTGGAGAAACAACAGGGAGTGGGGTTCCTCACCCCTCTCCCGAAGCCGTCTATCAGTACGGATAGCTAAGGCCATAGCAGCCTCCAGAGAAGGAGGAGACCATACTGAGCCAAAACGTCTTTTAATTTATCAGAAAGCCCATGACAAAACTGGCTCCTAAGAGCTGGGTCATTCCACTGAGTATCTGTGGCCCATCTACGAAACTCAGAAGCAAATTCCTCTGCCGGACGATCTCCCTGCTGTATCTTACGTAATTTTGTCTCAGCAAAGAGAGACCCGATCTGGGTCATCTATACCAATCCCAGGGCAGTAAAAAATTGATCTACAGACAGTAGAGCCGGGGATCCCGGAGGAAGGGAAAATGCCCAGGATTGAGGGTCCCCTTGCAGAAGTGAGATACAATTCCCACTCTCTGCTCCTCACTCCCTGATGATCGAGGCCGAAGCCGAAAATACAATTTACATGCCTCCCGGAAGGTGAAAGATTTGTCTCGCCACCAGTGAACCTGTCCGGGAGAGCTACTTTAGGTTCAACTCTGGTTTGCTCCAGGGAGACAAAACTTTGGACTTAATGTCCGTCAGCTCATGGATAATCCCTGCAACTGCAGAGCCAGCTGGGCTACTGGATCCATGGTAACTGGAGATAATTTTTATGGCCAGTGAAAATGTCACGCTGTCTAATGATATGTATACAATGTCAGTAAACTATTAATACAGGAACAACACTCTATACAACAACTAGTATAGCAACATCAGCATGTAAGTATAGAATAGATTTACCTGACACGATATCTGCTGAACTCAGGGTTAATCTTGAGGACTTGATGAGCTGAAACAGGAAAGAGGTGGACCGGGATCTAACCTGACCCTAAACTGGGGTCCTAACTAATCCCTCACCTTGGAGGTACTGATAATGGTTCAGAGGTCCAAGTCTCCAACCTAACCCTGTCTCCTATCAGACCCTGAACCCCGTTAATCATCCTAAGAAGGATCCTGACTACCACCAAAGGGATATGGGCTGATCTCAGCTAATACACAGATTAGACATATAAGACAGACAGGATAACACTCGCTTGCATACACACTCAAACACCAAGGAACATAAATGGTCTGGGAAATAAACTCTAACCAAGTTGAGCTTAGAACAACTAAGGAGCTCAACAACTAAAGTCTATACAGATTCATTCCTATCTGTGGTCTGCATGAAGGTTTCACTGGCAACTCCCCAAGCAGACAACCAGGAATTTAAAGGAAACCAATCAACAAATAATCAATTGCAGCCGGGAGAAACTGCACCCAGTCCCAGCACCGAGCACAGACAGAATTAACTCCCTAGCTGCCAAACACAAAGAAACAGCAGCTCAGCTGTGAGAAGTCAAAATGTGCAACCGCGACGATCTTCGTGGCAATGCACACATGACAGCTGCTGGCTCTATTACCAGGGCTTTATCAGCTGTGGGATGACTAATGTGCCGGGCCCGTGGCTCTATTACCAGGCTTTATCAGCTGTAGGATGACTGGTGTGCCAGCCTGTGGGTCTATTACCAGGGCTTTATCAGCTGGGTGACTTGACTGGTGTCCAGCCTGTGGCTCTATTACCAGGGCATTATCAGCTGTAGATGACTGGTGTGCCAGCCTTGGCTCTATTACCAGGGCTTTATCAGCTGTAGGATGACTGGTGTGCCAGCCTGTGGCTCTATTACCAGGGCTTTATAAGCTGGGTGACTTGACTGGTGTGCCAGCCTATGGCTCTATTACCGGGCTTTATCAGCTGTGGCATGACTGACATGCCAGCCTCTGGCTCTATTACCAGCTCTTTATGGGCTGTGGGATGACTGGTGTGCCAGCCTGTGGCTTTATTACCAGGGCTTTTATCGGCTGTGGGATGACTTGTTTGCCCGCTACTGGCAGTGTAGGGTGATGTGACTTTCATTGTGCTGATGTTAATGCTGCTGGCTGATTAAGTTGCCCCCAGTGCTTCTGTGCCAGCCTCTGGGTGTATGCAGAAGTGTCATTGTGCTTCCAGGCTTTATTTCGACGGAATTGATCAGTGAACTCTTCATGGGTCCTGACTGCAGCCTGGTATCACCTGCTCAGGGCCACTGTTTCATGGTGGTGGCTACAAACAGGATGTTATTAATGCATGCTCTGTTAGACTGTTACGCACTGATGGTATAGGAGTCAATATTTCCTGCATAATGGGTATTAAAAAGCAACAAAAACCCCACACTGAATTACAAAATGAACCGTTCTGCAACTTTTCTGCCATAATCTGTATATGGGTTTCTAATTCTCCTGCGCTCTTTTTACTGTCAGTGAATGGAAGCCTTGTGTACATGCAGAGGCTGATGGTTTGTTATGATGTTATGATGTATCTAGTCTTGGTACAGGGCCCAGGCTCCCATACATTCCACGTCCCCTCATGTGTTTACATCTGACAGATGTCTGGATGGGATATATTGGGACGTGTTCTCACGTGTGAGAAGTAATTCCCGGCCTCTAGATGTAAGTTTTTCAGTTGTTTCAGTTCACTGACTGCAAACAGAAAAATACGAAGTATATGTGAAAGTAGCACAATGTACTCTGCAATCTCCATCAGTTCCATAGACAACCACTTTCATTTAGGTGTCATTCCTTCCTCTGATCTATCCATCACAACCTATGGAGCTGTTCACACATAGTATCTCCCCCCCCCCAACCTCACTGTGTGTTTGCAAAAAAAGACACTGACCAAATTTGCACGAATAATCAAGGACATCGATGATGGCGTCAATGTGCTGTCTATGATTAACATTGCAATAATTAGGAGAAACTTGGCAATAAATATTTTTTTGTACAAGAAAATCACTGATGGTAAAAACTGCCACATGGACCAATCCTGAGAATCAGATCGGTTTTGCTTACCGTGACTGACTGAGGCCTTAAATTGGAGACATGTGACCTGATTCTTGTCATCAGTAGATGTCTGATCATAGGGGGGTACACCATTAATCCAATGGGTCATACCTTTTTTTATTTTGGGACACGCAGTACATGAGGATACATGCTGTAGTTATGTGAAGGTGGCCATACATACTATAGAAAAGTAAGTTGACAATGGCGTATAGTGATGACTCCTTCCTGGCAGTGAATGTTACTGTCTGACATTGGTTGGCTACAACGACCGTTGTTTGATATCAAAATGAACAGTATTCACCTCTTCTCTCCCCCTAGTGATGCAATGAATAAGCACTGAAAGTCCACCAGATTTTGACCACTGCAGTCAATCTGTGGCCTCGGTGACCATGTGCCATACTACTAGCTTACTGATTGGTGATGCCAGTAGTTGGCTGAAGTGGTAATGTGCAGGCCAATGGTACACAAGACTGGATGACCATCGCAGCTTCTGCTTAAAAAAAGCAAAATAAGAAATTGACAGGTTGAATATAATGCCATCACGGCACGTAAGATGAGCAATTGCCCCTCTATTATGGTTTGAATGGGCACCTCCTATTTATCTTCACTTACAAGTGTTGCTGGGAAAACAAGTTATTGCCTATCTACAGTGGATAACTTCCTGATTTTGGTGGTCCAACTGCTTGGCAACCATTTGAGTTGGGCAGTTTTTTCTCATTAAACTGAAGCGGGAATGCAACCGCTGTTCCATACATTCACTAATGGGCTACCGAGCACTGCGCTTGGCTTTTTTGACAGCGCCCTAGAAAATGACTAGAGCGGCAGGCCGGCATCTGACCTGAAGGACCTTTTTGTAATAGGAGTAAACATTCCCCATTCTGCTAATTGGTGGTTGGGCTCCCACCGATCAGTGATGTCAGATAGACTGCGGCCATACATCACACTTACTGTAAGTCTGTATTCTACATACAGGTGTTCGCTTTTCCTTTCTCACAGACTGCCGGCCAAGAGAAAAATCGTCCATCTGAACAGCTTTATTGAATAATATGGGTCAATGCTGTCTGATATCGCCCGTCCAATTTATAGGCTCGTCTGTAATATGGTGTTTTTTTTTTTTTTCTTTGTGTAAATAGGCAGTGTCAAAAATGCACCAAATACTCATCATACTTTAAGAACCTCTGTGTGCACATTACCTTATAAATGTATCCTAAGGGTATGTTCAAAAAGAGTTTTTTAAAGCGTATTTAGAGTGGATCTGCCGAAAAAGGCAGAAAAGTTGCTCAAAGAACACTTGAAAGATTATTCTTCAATTCTGTTGCAAAATCCATTGACTGTTCATATTTTGTCTTTTAAGTATTTTTCTGCATCAGGTTTTGAAGAACACCTGATGGGGAAAGACAGAGTGCATGTCGCTTCTTTAGAGTATTTTTCTTCAAGAGACTCTTAAAACTAGGCACTGTTCATTCAGAGGGTTGCAGGAAAGAATCCCACTGTGAAAAAAAAGTTTTTCTAGCAAAATTGCTTCAGGAAACAAAAAAACATTCAAGATGGAGTATTCTCTAAGGGTATGGCTCCACGTTCAGGATGGCAGGCGCTTTTGACGGATCGGAAAGTCCGCTCCGCCCAAAGCCCCGCCCCCTTCTTAACGTGCGGTGAATCCAGATGTGTTCATCTGAAAAGACGCGCCGCATGTACGCTAACGCAGGTCTGCCGCCTGCGTGTTTTAACGCATAGTGGAGACAGGATTTCTTGAAATCCCCTCCACTATGCTGTAACATCTGGACGCTGCGTGTTTGACGCTGCGCCAGTACACAGCGTCAAACAAGCGGCGTTTACTGACCGTGGAAACTTACCCGAAAACTGTTTCCAATACAAATTTTGCTTAAAAAACAAACAGCATTGTACACACACCAGTAGGCGCCGCTGAGGTTTTCCAAGGGGAGCCCTGTAATGGTTAAAAAAGAAAGTTTTTTTTTTTTTTTTTTTTTCATGCACAGCAATTCATTTTTACATTGCTGTGTAATATGTTCATTTTATGCAGTGGTTTTGCTGCACTTTTTCATGGGGAATCTGTCTGAAAAAGACGTCGTGTGCACATACCATTACATGTGTCTTTTAGCCAGACACATTAGCAAAGTAGACGGAAGCCCCTGATGAAGTGCAGTATAGGGTGGGGAACATGACGGGAGCTTAGACCATAAAAGTACTTGAACAGAAATTGTGTAAGCAATGTGCCCAATCTTTTCTCCTACATGAATTGTGTCATTTGTCTGATGAAGTAAATGTAATGTCTGCCCTTCCCTTTATATATCAATTATGTAACTGGATGAATAATTGAAGGTTTGTGAATTATTTATCAGCCATTTGGAAGTTTTATTACATTTCTGAAATCTCTGATAATCTGTGGCCTTAACCATTATTTTTGTGTTGATCACTGTTGAGGTGTAACCTTAGCTCAGTTTACATTTCTAATGTAGTGTTCCTAGAGTATAAAACCTTGAGGGAGTAGATTCACACGCAGCTGTTTTTCGTGCAGTTTTCTGAGACCAGCCAGAAGTGGAACCAGAAATAAGTAGGTCATTCTATTTAGTTCCCAATCATCAAACCAACAACTAATGTGAGACAAGCTCTCTATAATATAGCAACATTGGTTAGGATATTCACAAAAAAAAGAATAATTAAACCTACTAAAAAATGTGAATAAACCAAATAAATAAATAAAACATAGCTCTGGCAAAAAATAAGAGAGCACTGCACAGTTTTATAAAAATCAGCTTCTCTACATGTCTGATAGCCATTCCATTCCAGTGTCAGTTGAATTCCAACCAGAGTACACCTCATCCTACTTAATGTGCTTCTGATTAGGTGATCACCTGAACCAAATCTTATTTAACAAAGGAAAGTATAAAAAACACTCTTGCAATAGGACAAGCTGGATGGCAAAACAAGTGCTAGTAATATCCCAAAAGTAATAGGAATGATAAAATAACTTAACCATGCCAAAGGAGTTGAAAAGAAAAGTCTTGAGTGAGGAAAAGAAGGGCTCAATTCAGGCTTTACTAGCAAAGGAATACAGTGAGCGTCATGGACGTTGCCTCCATCCTTAAATTTTTTAAGACGGCTGTCTATTACAACATGGTCAAGCAGCAGACATTGGGGACAACAAAGCTACAGATGGGCAGAGGGGAAAAAAACGACTCTCCACTGACCTGGATGACCGTCATCTTATTCGAATGTCACTCAGCAACCACAGGATGACATCAAGTGACCTACAAAAGGAATGGCAAATGGCTGCTGGGGTGAAGTGCACAACAAAAACAGTTCATAACAGGCTCCTAGAGGCAGGGCTCAAGTCATGTAAAGCTAGAAACAAGCCTTTCATCAATGAGAAGCAAAGGAGTGAGGAGTGATAGGCTGAAATTTGCCAAAGACCATAAGGATTGGACCATAGAGGACTGGAATAAGGCAATCTTCTTTGATGAGTCTAATTTTCAGCTTTGCCCAACACCTGGTCGTCCAGTGGTTTGACGGAGACCTGAATTTATTTTTTTCCCCAATCATAGGCAATATGACAAGTCATATGCACAATTAAATTTTTCTGAGGACTTTTTTTTGGAGTGGGTCAGCTTTTTACAAAACACTTCATGGGAAAAGTAATTTCAACATTAACATGTTTTGTCTTATGTCACTTAACAGCTTCAGGGTTCCCAAACCTATTAGTTAAAAGGAAGGAACGTTCATTCTTTGGGAGGTTTCTGCTGGGAAGCTGCCTGCTCTCTAAACTTAATAATATAGAGTGAAAGCCGCCGGGAGCGTAGCTCCAGCAAAGAACATAGACAAAGCTGCCTCAGGAAAGCAACTATTGGTGTTTTCCTGGGAAAACTTTGCGGCTGCTCCGACATTCAGATAACGCGGCACACAAACTCGGAGCAGAACCTTGACGTTTTTGGGCAGTTTTGCATTTTTGAAAAGGATTGAGCAGTTTTGCTCAGTTCCTAGAGGAAAAAAATTGGCAAAAAGACTGTGCACATATACTTGTGTGTCGTTTTCTAGACTTTTTTTCACCATAAGTATTTTTTCTTCGGTATGTGCCTAGGACATCTTTTTCCAGCAGATGCATGTGCCAATGTTCAGTCTTTTTGAGCCTCTTAACCACTCCAGGCTTCCAAGGCTGAAAAACAGTTAAAAGAAGTGTCCTGACCATTCTTTAGGTCGCTTCCAGATGGAAGGCGTTAACCATTTTATACATCCAAAAAAAAAAAAAAGTAAAAACATTAGATGATAAAAAAAGAACAAAACACTTAAGGCAAAACACCAGAGTTTTCCTGAAGTGTCTGCAACTTCAAAATAAAATAGGCGGGAACCGGGCCGGCCTCTAAAAGACATTGTGTGCACATACCCATAACTAAATGCTAACTTTTTGAAGAATTTTCTGTAAACCTTTTTTAGATAGGGGATTAATACATTTTCTGTGTGCTATTTTCTTAACTTTTTTTTAAAATTAATTAGGCAATTAAGAAAATCCTAGCATTTTATGATGTGAAAAGTCAAAAACTCATGAAAAAACATACAAAACACACACTGTACTGTGTACCTGTACCAACACGCCTCCTCATTAAAAAAATAAATAAAAATAATATGTTTTACTCAAACAATGAGATGTTTCAGACAAAACCTAGCTTTAAAAAGTGTGGAACGCCGGGAGAAGGGTCTACAGGGCAGATGCCCTCCGGCTTTTCTCTACACAGCTTGTTTTCATAGCCAGGTCTCTCTAGAACACTTGGGCAATAACCACATTGCAAAATTATGGCAAAACAAAGTAAAGCACAAGTAGCTTTGTCTTGTAGTTTTTAGCTCTGCCCTACAATTACATAACTTGTGAATCCAGTCTTGTAACAAGCCGAGCATCAATATGATTATCACATGAATAAGAGACTATTTCAGCAATGAAAGGTTTCCACTAAATGACAATTAGAGATGTTCAAAAGCAATGCTATACTACATAGTATCCATTTCCTTCAGTGATCCACTGTATAGGAAAGTGCAGTCTCCTGGGCTTTCTTATGCAGTAAAACAAACAGTATGCAGACACACAGCAGACAGACGGAGAAGATGAAAAAACACACTTTTAGGCTCTGCCTGGTGAATGAGGGCATATGGGAAAAACTCCTCCTGTTGTGTATTGTAAGCTAGGTGCACAGATGCAACGTAATATAACTGTGAGGTGAGTCACTCGGCTGTAGAACTCGGAAGATGGTTGGAGCATAACGCTCGGACTGGTCATCGACTCTCCTAGCCCAAGCGGGACAGCTGCATAGAAACACATGCTGTCACGCTTCTGTCGGGAGAGACAACAACCAGTCCAAGGACTATTGTAGTACTAGGGCAAATTATACGTCCATGTGACTCTCACCTCACATAGATTTCAGCCTGCTGAAAGCAGAAACATGTCTGAACCAAATTAAAGTACTAAACAAGAACTATAAGGCCGGGGTCACACACAACGTCTACAAAATCGGACCGTTTTAGTCGTACGATAATCGCACAAATGTTTCATGAACATTGATCCGTCTGTCATCCGATTTGAATGCGAGGATGCGATTTTGTCGCATCTGAGCGTACGTTTGACATCCCTCTGGCGAGATTTTGTCGGTGGCTAGCAAACCCGACATAAAATGGATCCAAATGAATAGTTTTTTAAATCACAAAAGAAAGAATATATATATATATATATATATATATATATTTATAGTTCATACACTTCTACATAGTATAATAGCCGCTAATTCAATTGCCGGCTTTTGTGAAATTACAGAACCCGACATGAAATGACACATGGTTTACATACGGTTAACCATGTCATTTCCTGTAGTTTGATATATGGTTTTCACTAACAATTACATGAGTGTATGTGTGCAAAATTTCAAACATGTAGGGGTTAATTAAATGTGTAAATTCGGTGAAAAAAAATGTGTGGGCTCCCGCTGTATTTTCTCCACCAGACTGCTGTCACTGACGCAGCCTCTGCTCCTCTATCAAGCAAAGTGTCATAAGTGACTTCCATTTCATGGGTTGGGCTAATCCCTGTTATTATGAGCATCCGTTACTTGTCCACTCCAATATATGCTCAGTTGATTCATGTCACTATAATATGCATAGTGACAGTGTGCTCTCTCGCCAGCTCAGATCAGAAGTAGCGAGCCGTAAAAGTGCACTGTTAGCGCACACTGTAAGGAGAGAAAGCGGCAAGCAAAGACCAGCCCTGTGCGCGCAAGTGATGTTTTTTGTTTTGGAGACATTCCTGGTTTTTGGCATATAAATTTGCTAATCAAAATTACTGACGTGTGAATAAAGCCTTTAGGCTACGTTTCCACGTAGCGGAGAGCTGGCGTTTTGGACGGAGCGGAAACTCCGCTCTGCCCAAAGTCCCGCCCCTTTCTGAATGTGCAGTGATTCCGGATGTGTTCACTGAACACATCCGGAATCGCCGCACCACTTCATAGGACTGTGCTATTTACCTTGCAGCGACGCTCCGTCGCCGCAAGTTAAATGGACCTGCTGCGTTCTGAAAAGACGAGCCGCATGTCCGGTTTCGCGGGTGTGTCACCCGCGTAATCGGACGCATAGTGGAGCCGAGATTTCATAAAATCCCCTCCACTATGCAGGAACATCTGGCCGCTGTGGATTAAACGCTGTGGTAGGACGCAGCGTTCAATCCGCAGCTAATCCTGAGTGTTTCCGCTACGTGGAAACATACCCTTAGGCCGGAGTCACACTGGCGACAAAAATGGACGACTGCAATACGATGAAATATTGCATTGCAGTCGGACCAATGTTAATCTATGGAGCAGCTCCCAGCATCCGATTTTTTTTCTCGGCCGTTTTTCTCGGACCGAGACAATCGCAGCATTCTGCGATTGTCACCGATAATCGGTCGACAATCGCCAATGCAAGTCTATGGGTGCGATGAAAAATCGGATTACAAACGGACCACACGTGTGACTTGCGATAAAATCGCACCGGTGTCCTTTAGAAAAGCCGGCAATTCATCCCCGGCTATACTGTACAATCACACTGACAGCTTTAATAAAGAATAGAAAGAATACATATACACACATAGAATACATATATATATATATATATATATATATATATATATATATATGTATATATACTGTATATATATACATACACACACACATGTCATTGTGATTTTTTTTATATATATATATATATATATATATATATATATATATATATATATATATTTCATACAGTTGTACATAGTATAATAGCCGATAATTCAATTGCTGGCTTTTGTGAAATTACAGAACCCAACGTGAAATGAAACATGGTTTACATACAGTTAACCATGTCATTTCATGTAGATTGATATATGGTTTTCACTAACAATTACATGAGTGTATGTGTGCAAAATTTCATACATGTAGGGGTTAATTAAATGTGTAAATTCGTTGAAAAAAAAATGTGTGGGCTCCCGCTGTATTTTCTCCACCAGACAGGCAAAGCCAGCGAGTGGGGGCAGATAATAATAGCCTAGGGAGGGTGCATTTATTTTGTGCCACCCCTGGCCACTAACATCTGCCCCCAGCCACCCCAGAAAAGGCAAATCTATTATTAGATGCGCCCTTTCTGGCACTTAGCCCATCTATTCCCATTGCCCTGTAGCAGTGGCTAATGGGTTAATAATGGGTTAAAGCCACCTTGCTATTGGAAGGTGACTTTAAGCCAGGTTAATAATTGAGAGTTGCCAATTAGAAAACTATCAATTATTAATCCTATTGTATGAAATAAAAAAAAACACGCACACATTAATTAAAAATCATTTTAATGAAATAAACACAGTTTTTGACCATCTTTTATTGTACTGGTATTCCTTCGATTCCCTTGTTCTGTAATAAAAAAAAAAGAAAACAACATTGTTCTTACCTATCCGGCGCTCAGTCAGGACCAACGCTGTAATCCTTCACAAAGGGTTAACATGTTTACTGCGGGGACCGGAGCTAATGCTGACAGCCTTGCAGTAAACCCCCGAATGAATGAGTTCTGCTTCCTCTGAGAGACCTGTGGCCGGCGCCGCCCCTTGGCAGTCACGTGCTTCAGGTCCTGTTAGTCTGAAGCACGCATCTTCACCGCTGCTGCCCCGCTCCACAGTTATCTTTGAGTGCAGTCTGTCTTACTCAAGACACGCGCACTGGCTCAGTGAGCAAGTGCAGTGCGGTGTTCGTGATATTATAACTGACCGCTACCTTTTTTTTTTTTTTCCTGTGTGTGTTATGGATCCTATGCATGCCCTTTCTGAGCAGGTAAAGCACCTGACTCAGATGTCTCAGAAACTGAATGAGGAACAACGAGTTCTGGCTCAGTCTCAGCAGCTGATGGCTGACACTGTGCAGGGGGCTTTATCATCTAGTGCTCACGGGACAGAGGTTCAAGCTGTTACATTAGTTTCCCCTGAGCCCCCGATTAAATTGCCGGATACCATTTCTGGAGATAGAAAAGAATTTAAAGTTTTCAAAGAGGGCTGTAAGCTTTTTTTCTCTTTAAGACCGCACTCTTCTGGGGATGAACGTCAGAGGGTGGGGGTCATTATGTCTCTGTTAAGGGGAGCCCCCCTGACTTGGGCTTTTTCCCTTCCTACCACTGCCCCTGAGAGAATGACTGTTAATGCATTTTTTGAGGCCCTGGGGCATATTTATGATGAGCCTGATCGGGTACTAATGGCTGAGGAGATGGTGATGAGTGTACGTCAGGGGAAACACTCAGCCGAGTGGTTTTGCTCAGAGTTCAGACGCTGGGCTGCTGAGGTCTGTTGGGATGATGCCGCCCTCCGGGGCTTGTTCCGTAGAGGCCTGTCTGAACGTCTGAAAGATGCCTTCGCACTTCACCCTCCGCCTGATTCTCTGGAGGACGCCATGACGCAGGCCGTCCGAATGGATCTCAGGCTGCGGGCGAGAGGTGTGATGCAGGTTGAGACACTGTTATTCTCCAGTGGAAGGGGAGCCAATCCTGTATTGGAGTCCATGGAGATGGGAGCCATCGACCTCAAAGAGAACGAAAGGAGACGGCGGCGCTTAGAAAAACTGTGTTTTTATTGCGGTGACCCTGGACATTGGAAAAAGAACTGTCCCTCCTGCCCACCGACTAACAAGCGACTGAGTCTGGGTGATCATCTTGGAGGTCACTCAGACTCTCAGGTACCCTTTCCTTCATTTTCAAAGATACTGTTAAAGGTGGAACTTGGTGTGAAGAACTGCTTTTTCCTTACTTCGGCTTTTGTGGACTGTGGGTCATCCTTGAACCTGATTGACTCTAAGCTGGTGGCCAGCTGTAGATTAGGGACAGTTAGGTTGGAGACTCCTATAAAAATAATGGCCATTGATTCTACACCTCTCACCAAGGACGGTCTCCATTTTGTTTCTGAAGAATTCACTGTAGCGCCGACGTCCCTGCCCTCTGCCAGGCAGGGACGCTGTTCCTCTGCGACAGCGTCCTCTGCCAGGCAGGGACGTCGCCCCCCTTACCCGCGCTCAGCGTCCTCCTTCCGTCCTGCTGGGGCCGCGCGCTCCTTCCCTGCTTCTGGACTTAGGGCGCGTCCGCGCGCTCCCCCGCTCTTAAAGGGGCCGCGCGCATCTTTCAAAAAAGTCCCCGGCCAATGCCGGAGGACTCCACCCTATATAAAGTACTTCCTCCTTAATGGAGGTGCCCAAGCAATGTTGTTGTTGCACTGTTTAACTCTGCTTCAGCCCTCAGGGTCCGTTACCAGTTACCTGCCTGTTTCCTGCCAGTTTCCTGTTTGCTACCTGTCCGCAAGCCTGCCTGGAGGTTCGGCCGTCACATGCGGTGACCAGCGGCAATTCCAGAGACTCTCGCCTGCTCACTTGGGGGCGCTCATCTGCCATCTGCCTGCAAGCCTACCTGGAGGTTCGGCCATCACCTACGGTGTCCATCGGCTATTCCAGAGACTCTCGCCTGCTCACTTGGGGGCGCTCATCTGCCATCTGCCTGCAAGCCTACCTGGAGGTTCGGCCATCACCTACGGTGTCCATCGGCTATTCCAGAGACTCTCGCCTGCTCACTTGGGGCGCTCATCTGTCATCTGCCTGCTAGCCTACCGGGAGGCTCCACCATCTCAGGTCGTATATACCTGTCCATTCAGAGACTGCCCCGGCCCCTTGCCTGCCTGTTTATCCAGAGACTGCCCCGGTCACTTGCCGTGACTACCTGCCTGTCTACCCAGAGACTGCCCCGGTCACTTGCCGTGACTACCTGCCTGTCTACCCAGAGACTGCCCCGGTCACTTGCCGTGACTACCCGCCTGTTTGTCCAGAGACTGCCCCGGTCACTTGCCGTGACTACCTGCCTGTCTACCAAGAGACTGCCCCGGTCACTTGCCGTGACTACCTGCCTGTCTACCCAGACACTGCCCCGGTCACTTGCCGTGACCACCCGCTTGTATATCCAGAGACTGCCCCGGTCACTTGCCGTGATCTCCCACCTGTCTGTCCAGAGACTGCCCCCGTCACTTGCAGTGACTTCCCGTCCGTCTCCCCGGGCGCCACCTGCTCCTTTACAAGGAAAGCCTCCTTGTATAATAAAGCTCAGAGGTTCCGCCTCCCAGACCCGTTACAGTTTGCTCGGGCCATGGAACCCGGTGGCACCCAAACTCCCTCGCTCTCTGACCTGTGTCATGAACTGTCTCGTCAGAGGTCTCAACAGGAGTCCATCCTGGATCATCTGCGGAATGTTAATTCCCGCCTGGACACCCTGACTACTTCACCAGCAACCACCGCGGGCGCCATGGCTCGCGGTCCGGCAGTTCCGCTGCTTGCCAGTTCTGTGGTTTCCGTTCCTGGACCTCGTCTTTCAGCTCCTCCTCGGTTTGGAGGCGACCCCGCTCTGGCTCGGGGTTTCATTAACCAGTGCACCCTGCATTTTGAACTCCTGGCACACCAGTTTAACTCCGACCGGGCCAAAATTGCCTTCATCATGTCCCATCTCACCGGAGAGGCCCTGGCCTGGCTAAATCCTCTTTGGGAGAGAGAAGATCCTCTGGTGTCTGACCTGTCTGCTTTTCTCTCAGCCTTCCGGAAGGTATTCGACGAACCCGGACGGAAGACCTCCTCTGCATCAGCTCTGCTGCGTCTCCGTCAGGGAAGTCTCACCGTGGGTCAATATGCCATACGGTTCCGTACCCTTGCCTCGGAGCTGGCTTGGGATAATGACGCTCTGATATCTGTCTTTTGGGAAGGTCTGTCCGGCCGTATTAAAGATGAACTTGCCGGTCGGGACATTCCAACCTCTCTCGATGACCTAATAACTCTTGCCAATCGAATTGATCTACGGTTCCAGGAGCGCGCTAAGGAGGTCACCCGTGAGAGAAGGTTTCCTCGTCTAGCTCCTTCTTTTCAGAGACCTGTAACTCCTTCCGTTTCTCCTCAGGTACACTCTTCTGAGCTTATGCAAGTCGACAAGACCAAGATGGTCAAAGCCCGTCAGGACTTACGCCGTGCCGAAGGGAGTTGCTTCTACTGTGGCAGTAAGGAGCACCGGATCCATACCTGCCCAGAGAGGTCGGGAAACGCTTGTGTCTAGGTTCGCTCGGAGTGGTCCACCTAGACAAAAATAAATCCTCTTCATCTCTGCTGCTGTCAGTCTCAACTCTCCTCGGTGAGAACCGTTACTTCGAACTAGCCCAACTTGATTCTGGAGCAGCCGGGAATCTTGTTTCACAGGCTCTTGTAGAGAAATATCGCATTCCTACCAAACCTCTGGGTGAACCAGTATCTGTTGCTGCTGTGGATGGGGGTCTCCTACCACGTCCCATCCAACTTATCACTGAAGCCATAACCCTGCAGGTGGGAATGTTGCATTCTGAGAGCATCTCGTTTCATGTTCTGCCTGGACTCTCTCACGCTTTCTTACTAGGTCTGCCTTGGCTCCAAAAGCATGCACCCGTGCTCGACTGGCAGACTAGAGAGATTCTTCGCTGGGGACAGGACTGTCATAAAACGTGTTTGGTTCCTATTCATCCCGTCCGTCCTTCTCCTACACCAACTAATCTACCAGGGCTCCCGATTCCATATTGGTCATTCGCTGATGTCTTTAACAAAAAGGAAGCAGAGACATTACCCCCTCACAGACCGTATGATTGCCCGATCGACCTGCTACCCGGTACTACGCCTCCCTGTGGGCGTATTTACCCATTGTCCGCTGCTGAGACCAGGTCGATGTCCGAATATATCGAGGAGAATTTGGCCAAGGGATTCATCCGGAAATCTACCTCCCCAGTGGGAGCAGGTTTCTTCTTCGTAAAAAAGAAAGACGGCTCTCTCCGTCCCTGTATTGACTACAGAGGCCTAAATTTGATCACGGTGAAGAATAAGTACCCTCTTCCGCTCATTCCAGAATTGTTTGATCGTCTGAGGGGGGCTAGAATCTTCACCAAACTGGATCTTCGTGGGCATATAACCTAGTCCGTATCCGTCGGGGAGATGAATGGAAGACGGCATTCAACACCCGGGACGGCCACTACGAGTATTTGGTGATGCCCTTTGGTCTCTGTAATGCGCCAGCAGTCTTTCAGGAATTGGTCAATGACATCTTTCGGGACCTTCTCTACTCCTGCGTTGTGGTGTACCTAGACGACATCTTGGTCTTCTCTCCGGATCTCCAGTCTCACCGGAGGGATGTTCGTCAGGTTCTGCTCAGGCTCAGGCAGAATCACCTCTTCGCCAAATATGAGAAGTGCCTCTTTGAGCAGACCTCGCTTCCGTTTTTGGGCTACATCATTTCTCAGACAGGCCTACGAATGGATCCGGAGAAACTGTCTGCCATCGAGAAATGGCCCCGACCGGAGGGGTTGAAGGCCATTCAGCGGTTCCTGGGATTCGCCAATTATTACCGCCTTTTCATACCGCACTTCTCTTCCCGGACTGCTCCAATCTCCGCGCTCACCCGCAAGGATGCTAATCCCAAACAGTGGACGCCCGAAGCAGAGGAGGCCTTTCTTTCTTTAAAACAGGCCTTCTCTTCCGCTCCAGTGCTGCATCGTCCGGACGGCAACAAGCAGTTCTTCCTGGAGGTGGACGCTTCTTCTTCTGGAGCCGGAGCGGTACTTACTCAAAAATCTTCTTCCGGGAGGATGGTATCTTGCGGCTTCTTCTCCAAACTCTTCTGCTCTTCTGAGCGCAATTACTCCATAGGAGACCGAGAGTTATTGGCCATCAAGCTGGCATTGGAGGAGTGGCGTTACCTACTCGAGGGGACTCTTCATCCGGTAATCATTTACACTGACCACAAAAATCTGGCTTACCTCCAGCATGCCCAGAGACTTAACCCTCGCCAAGCCCGGTGGTCCTTGTTTTTTGCCCGCTTTGATTTTCTTTTACATTTTCGCCCGGCTGACAAGAACATCAAGGCGGACGCCTTGTCCCGGTCCTTCCTGGTGTCGAATCTCGAGGAGGAACCTAAACATATCATCGATCCCGCCAGAGTGATGCAGGTGGCCCCCGTGAGTCTAAATCGTCTCCCTCCTGGTAAGACGTTCGTATCAGTAACCGATCGGAAGAGAATCCTACACTGGGGTCATTCGTCTAAACTAGCTGGCCACGTCGGTCAGAGAAAGACCCTCCAGCTCATTACTCGGCATTACTGGTGGCCTACCCTGCACAAGGACGTAATAGACTTTGTTTCTGCCTGTGTCTCCTGTGCCCGCAACAAAGTTCCGAGACACCTGCCTGCCGGCCGTCTTCTTCCGCTTCCTGTACCCGCTGCCCCCTGGTAGCATATAGCCATGGACTTCATAACAGATCTGCCCGTCTCTGCCAGTTGTACGGTCATTTGGGTGGTCGTTGACCGATTTTCCAAGATGGCTCACTTCATTCCCCTGCCAGGGCTTCCGTCTGCACCCGAGTTGGCTAAAGACTTTATCCGCCACATCTTCCGTCTACATGGTCTGCCTCGTCACATTGTGTCGGATCGTGGGGTACAGTTCACCTCACATTTCTGGAGAGCCACTTGTAAGTTGCTAGACGTCACCTTGGATTTCTCCTCCGCTTACCACCCGCAGTCCAATGGACAAGTCGAGCGAATCAATCAGAATCTGACCAGTTATCTCCGGCACTTCGTTAATGCCCACCATTCTGACTGGGTGGATCTCCTGCCTTGGGCCGAATTCTCTTACAACAATCACGAGAGCGAATCTTCCTCCAAATCTCCGTTTTTTGTAGTCTTCGGTCAACACCCTCGGATCCCTGTTCCTGTCTCCATCTCTGTGGACAATCCAGCTGCGGAATCTCTGGTTAACGAATTTTCCTCCATATGGGAGAGTACCCGGTCCGCACTCATTTTGTCATCCGAGCGCATGAAGAAACATGCTGACAAAAAACGTCTGGATCCTCCTCAATTCCGTCCTGGGGATAAGGTCTGGCTTTCGTCCAAGTATGTCCGGCTCAAGATTCCTTCCTACAAGTTAGGCCCTCAGTTCATCGGTCCTTTTGAGATCATCAGTCAGATCAACCCGGTGTCCTATAAATTGAAACTCCCGGCCAATTTGCGGATTCCTAAAGGTACTGCCACACTAAACAATCCCGCTAGCGATCACAATAACGACGCATACTAATGCGATCGCTAGCGGGATTGTTTCTATATCGCTAAATGCTGCCGCATTTAGCGATATAGTTAACGACGCTATCGCCGTTAGCGATCTTCTTAACGACTTTAGCGGTACAAAAGTACCGCTAAATCGCTAAGAAAAGGTGCCACACAGCGATAAGATACTTACCCAGCGGGAGCGCCAGCGATGAAATAGGGTCCGGAGCGATTCCAGCGACGAGCGAGATCACAGCAGGAAGCTCGTCGCTGGAAGCTGCCGCACTGAACAATATCGCTAACAGGATCGCTAAATAGTGACGTTTTTTAGCGATCCCGTTAGCGATATTGTTTAGTGTGGCATACCCTTAACTCCTTCTATTTATCTCTCCTCAAACCGGTGGTACTTAACTCTTTTGTCAAATCTACAGGTACACCTCCTGCTCCAGTGTCTGCTGAAGACGAATTTGAGGTAGAGAACATTTTGGCCACCAAAAGGGTAGGAAGAAAGACCTATTTTCTGGTGGATTGGAAGGGGTTTGGTCCTGAGGAGAGAACGTGGGAGCCTCGGGAGAACATCCATGCCCCTCTCATCCTAGCTAAATTTCTTTCTGGCCTAAAGAAGGGGGGGCCTAGAGGGGGGGTACTGTAGCGCCGACGTCCCTGCCCTCTGCCAGGCAGGGACGCTGTTCCCCTGCGACAGCGTCCTCTGCCAGGCAGGGACGTCGCCCCCCTTACCCGCGCTCAGCGTCCTCCTTCCGTCCTGCTGGGGCCGCGCGCTCCTTCCCTGCTTCTGGACTTAGGGCGCGCGCCCGCGCGCTCCCCCACTCTTAAAGGGGCCGCGCGCATCTTTCAAAAAAGTCCCCGGCCAATGCCGGAGGACTCCACCCTATATAAAGTACTTCCTCCTTAATGGAGGTGCCCGAGCAATGTTGTTGTTGCACTGTTTAACTCTGCTTCAGCCCTCAGGGTCCGTTACCAGTTACCTGCCTGTTTCCTGCCAGTTTCCTGTTTGCTACCTGTCCGCAAGCCTGCCTGGAGGTTCGGCCGTCACATGCGGTGACCAGCGGCAACTCCAGAGACTCTCGCCTGCTCACTTGGGGGCGCTCATCTGCCATCTGCCTGCAAGCCTACCTGGAGGTTCGGCCATCACCTACGGTGTCCATCGGCTATTCCAGAGACTCTCGTCTGCTCACTTGGGGGCGCTCATCTGCCATCTGCCTGCAAGCCTACCTGGAGGTTCGGCCATCACCTGCGGTGTCCATCGGCTATTCCAGAGACTCTCGCCTGCTCACTTGGGGGCGCTCATCTGTCATCTGCCTGCTAGCCTACCGGGAGGCTCCACCATCTCAGGTCGTATATACCTGTCCATTCAGAGACTGCCCCGGCCCCTTGCCTGCCTGTTTATCCAGAGACTGCCCGGTCACTTGCCGTGACTACCTGCCTGTCTACCCAGAGACTGCCCTGGTCACTTGCCGTGACTACCTGCCTGTCTACCCAGAGACTGCCCCGGTCACTTGCCGTGACTACCCGCCTGTCTACCCAGAGACTGCCCCGGTCACTTGCCGTGACCACCTGCTTGTTTATCCAGAGACTGCCCCGGTCACTTGCCGTGATCTCCCACCTGTCTGTCCAGAGACTGCCCCCGTCACTTGCAGTGACTTCCCGTCCGTCTCCCCGGGCGCCACCCGCTCCTTTACAAGGAAAGCCTCCTTGTATAATAAAGCTCAGAGGTTCCGCCTCCCAGACCCGTTACATTCACCCTCAGGGTGGGAGCCCTTCACCAGGAGCGTATGTCATGTTTTGTTTTGGATAACCTCTCTGCTGGCCTGGTGTTAGGGTTTCCCTGGTTGCAACGGCATAACCCGATTATTGACTGGGATTCCCGTGATATTGTTAAATGGGGATCTAATTGTTATGAAAGATGTCTTGCTACTGAGTCTGTGTCGTCCGTTGGTCTGGAATGTATTCCGGAGTACCTGAAGGACTATGCTGACGTTTTCTCTGAAAAAAAGGCTGAAGTTTTACCACTACACCGCCCATTTGATTGTGGCATTGACCTGGTTCCAGGTACTAAATTGCCCAAGGACCGCTTGTATAACCTCTCGGGTCCAGAGCGGGCTGCTATGAAAGAATTCTGTTTCCGAGAGTCTTCGTAAGGGACACATTCGTCCTTCTCTTTCCCCCATGGCGGCGGGGTTCTTTTTCGTAAAGAAAAAAGACAGCGGTTTGCGCCCATGCCTCGATTTTCGAGAGTTAAATAAGATAACTGTGAGAAATACTTACCCCCTCCCCCTTATTCCTGATTTGTACAACCAGTTGTCTGGGGCTAAGTGGTTTTCGAAATTGGATCTGCGGGGGGCATATAACCTTATCCGGGTCCGGGAGGGGGATGAGTGGAAGACTGCTTTTCTCACTACTGAAGGGTTGTTTGAGAACTTGGTCATGCCTTTTGGTCTGACCAATGCACCAGCAGTCTTCCAAAATTTTATCAATCATGTGTTCTCTGACTTTATTGGGCGTTTTATGGTTGTGTATTTGGATGACATTCTTACTTTCTCGCCTGATAAACAAACTCACATTGATCATCTTCGGGCAGTTCTCCAAAGGCTCAGTGAGAACTGTCTCTTTGCTAAGCTAGAGAAATGTTCATTCTTCGTTCAGGAACTGTCTTTTCTGGGGTTCTTTGTGTCTGCTGAGGGGTATCGCATGGATCCTAATAAGGTGCAGGCCATTATTGATTGGGTTCAACCTCGTGATTTGAAGGCTCTGCAGCGTTTCTTAGGATTCGCAAACTATTTTCGCAAGTTTATAAGGGGTTCTCGCAGGTAGTTAAACCTCTCACAGATCTGACTGAAAAGGGGGCTGATGTCAAGAATTGGTCAGCCGCAGCGGTGGAGGCGTTTCAGTTTTTAAAAAAAAATGTTTCATGTCTGCTCCGGTTCTTATTCAACCTGACCCGTCTGAACTATTTATTGTTGAGGTGGACGCCTCGGAAGTGGGGGTGGGGGCGGTGTTGTCCCAGGGACCCGCCACTTTGACTAATTTGAGACCCTATGCCTTTTTCTCTAAGAAATTCTCTCCTGCGGAGAGAAACTATGATGTTGGGAGTCGAGAACTTCTGGCCGTGAAGTTTGAAGAATGCAGGCATTTTTTGGAGGGTGCTGTCCATTCTATTACCGTGGTTACGGACCACAAGAACCTAGCTTACATTGAGTCTGCCAAAAGGTTGACTCCTAGACAGGCGAGATGGTCGCTTTTTTTTTTCCCGATTACAGTTCTCCATCACTTTTCGGCCAGGATCCAAAAATGTCAAGGCTGATGCCGTGTCACGCAGTCTGGATCCGGTGTCTCCCCCCGAATCTCCATCCTCAATTCTTCATCCTGGGGTGGTGGTGGCAGGTGTTTCTGCTGTGTTAGAGCAGGAGATTCGGGAAGCTCAGTCTCTTGCCTCTCCGGCTAAGCTGGTGGATAAACTTTTTGTACCAGTGCAATTTCAGGGTCCTTCGGAATTCCACGACTCAGTTCTGGGTGGACATCCTGGGATCTCGGCTACCCGGAGGGCCATCGCTAGGATATTCTGGTGGTCTTCTTTAGCCTCTGATGTTGGGGAATTTGTGTCTGCTTGTGGGGTATGTGCCCGTGCGAAAACCCCCAAGACCGGCCGGCCGGGGAATTGGTGCCACTGCCAATTCCTGATAGACCATAGACCCATTTGTCCATGGATTTTATCACCAACCTTCCTCCTTCCAAGGGTAATACCGTCATTTGGGTAGTGGTGGACAGGTTTAGTAAACAGGCACATTTTGTACCCTTGGCGGCTTTACCTAATGCGGAAACGTTGTCCAGATTGTTTGTTGAGCATGTGGTGCGGTTGCATGGGGTACCCTTGAATGTGGTGTCTGATAGGGGAGTACAATTTGTTTCCAGATTTTGGAGGGCGTTTTGTAAGAGGTTGGGTATTGGTCTGTCTTTTTCATCCGCTTATCATCCAGAGACTAATGGGCAGACTGAGAAAATCCTGCGTTGCCTGACAGGATGATTGGTGTACTGCATTACCTTTGGCTGAGTTCGAGTTTAACAACCGCATTAACCAGTCTACAGGCACATCTCCCTTTTTCTGCAACTATGGGTTTCATTCACATTTTGGGGAGTTCTCCTGTTTGGACTCTGGGTGTCCTGGGGCGGATGGGACAATTGTTGTGAACACGATGGATGCGACTTCGGAGCTGAGACTCCCTCCGGTGGTTGCTGAGGGTAATGAACCAATTGCTGAATGGCTTTCAGCTGGGTCCGATTGGTCTGATATAAGTGACCTGAACGCCCATCAGCCTTGCCGGTAATCAATTGTTCTTCCAGGTCTTGCTTGGAGCTCAGCTTGCATTCCTGCTCTCATTCAGATAAGTGACTTTGTTGTTTTTTTTCCTCTAGTTTGATTTTCCTTGCTGGTTTGCTGCCTTGCAGTGGACTTCAGCCTGGTCCCCTTTTGAGGTCTGGCTCTGCATTGTGCTCAGTTTGTGTTTGCACTTTTGCTCTTTTCCTGTGTCACTTTTTATTTGCTGAATTCCTGTGTGTTACACCAGAGATCTTATTTAGGTGGTAGAGATTGTGTGATCTCAGGTTTTTTGTTAATCAGAAGTGTTGGTATTTTTGTCAGGGTTTTTTAGGGTTGCAGTCAGAATTCTTTCCTATACTTTTCTATCTAGACAGTATTAGGCCCCAACGTTTGCTCATTCTATTTTCTGACTGTGTTCGTATTTTCTTCTTGTCTAACCGCCATTACATGTGTGGGGGCTTCCTATTTCTTTGGGGGTTCTGCTGCGGGGCAGATAGCTTTCATCTTTCTTTCTTTAGGTGTAGCTATCTCTCGGCTGTGACGAGGCGTCTAGGATCACCATAGGTACGCTCCATGGCTACTTCTAGTGTTGCGGTTAGTTTAGGGTTCTGCAACACAGTAGTTTCCAGCCTCTCTGGTGTATTGCTACTTCGGCTATTTTTGCTATTTCTCCTCTACCGAAACATAACAGACAATCCAGCGGTTGGGGGAGTTATGGCGGGAGGTCCAAAGGAACATTACGAAGGCTCAGACTAAATATAAGTTTTTTGCTGACCAAAAAACGGTCCGTGGGGCTGGTGTTCCAGGTTGGGGATAAGGTATGGTTATCTACTAGGAATATAAGGCACAAAGTTCCCCTCTGTGAAACTTGGACCTAAATTTATTGGTCCTTATGAAATTACGGAAGCAGTTAACCCAGTGGCGTTTCGGTTGCGTCTCCCTCCGTCTCTACGGATTCCCAACGTTTTCAATAGGGCCCTTTTGAAACCTGTGGGGTCCTGTGAGGAGGGATCTTTGTCTTCCCCACCACCGGTTTTGGTTGATGGGCAGTCTGAGTACGAGGTGGAACGAATTCTGGACTCTAGGTTTGTCCGTCGTGCTCTTCAGTATCTGGTAAATTGGAAAGGCTACGGTCCGGAGGACCGGATGTGGGTTCCTGCCCGATCTGCTCATGCGGATCGGTTGGTCCGGACCTTTCATGCCAGGTGTCGTGAGAAACCCGGGGGTCCGGTGACCCCCCGTTGAGAGGGGGGTACTGTCATGATCCAGGACGGGGTTTTGTCTTTGTCCCGTCCTGGTCAGACTGGAGTTAATGGTTTCAGCCTCTCTCTGGCAGAGGGCGGCTATTTAGCTGCCAATTGACCTAGGTCTGGTGTCAGTTATACTCCTGCCCTTGGCTGAGTTAGTTGACCTGTATGCCTGTGCCTTGTGCCTGATCTTGTTGCTTGTTTGGTTTTGACCCGGTCTGTCTCTTTGTTGTGAGTTTGTCTACTGTCTTGGTACTGTGTATTTGCCCGTTCTGGTTTTCTGATCCCTTGGCTACGTTCTGATTACCCTCTGCCTGCTACTCTTGTACTGCGTTGCTCCCTCTGTGTATGACCCCTTGGCTATGTTCTGATTATTCTCTGCCTGCTCCTCTTGTACTGCGTAGCTCCCTCTGTGTTTGACCTGACTATCCTGACGATCCGTTTTGTCTATGCCCCTTGGTAACTCTGTCCCGTAGTTACCCTTCTAGGAGTTTTCCTTCTGCTCCTAGCTCTCGCCGCTTAGGCCACGCCCCCAGCAGTCAGGTGCTTCAGGTCCTGTTTGGCCTGAAATAATCTCTCTCTGCTCCTGCTTCCTCTGAGAGACCTGTGGCCGGCGCCGCCCCTTGGCAGTCACGTGCTTCTGGTCCTGTTAGTCTGAAGCACGCATCTTCACCGCTGCTGCCCCGCTCCACAGGTATCTTTGAGTGCAGTCTGTCTTACTCAGGACACGCGCACTGGCTCAGTGAGCAAGTGCAGTGCGGTGTTCGTGATACATGGTCTATTAAAAAAAGCATTAGAGTAGGACATTAAATAAACAGGTATTTGGGATTAAAATTAATTTGTGTTTTGGACCACCCCTTTAAAGAGCCATTTTAATCATTACTGCATTGCCTTATTGCCGATAGTTCAATAAATGGAGTGGTGGATAGGTGATGACATTAGATGTTGAGAATAACTAACTCTTTAAAAGTAATGGAAACTTCTTCAGGGGCTGCCACTGAGTTAGTAATTATGAGAATCATTGCCAAATTAGTAACATTTTGCATGGCATCACAGTGTTTTACATTTTTTTTTTTGGCGCCAATGTACAGGTCATAGAGTGCCAACCTCCGCTGTAAGGCAGGGAGAGTACAGCGATCCAGTAGGGTCAGGCACAGTTCCCTGGCTCTTATCTATTTGGTTTTCCAATAGTGATGGTGGTTCTGGTTTGTTTCTACAGTACAGTGTTGTTTTATTTTACTAGAAACCAATAAAGATTATACACTGCTCAAAAAAATAAAGGGAACACTCAACTAACACATCCTAGATCTAAATGAATGAAATATTCTCATTGAATATTTTGTTCTGTACAAAGTTGAATGTACAACGCCTGTGCATGCTCCTGATTAGGTTGCGGATGTTCTCCTGAGGGATCGCCTCCCAGACTTGGACTAAAGCATCCGTCAACCCCTGGACAGTCTGTGGTGCAACGTGACATTGGTGGATGGAGCGAGACATGCTGGTCCCAGATGTGCTCAATCGGATTCAGGTCTGGGGAACAGGCGGGCCAGTCCATGGCTTCAATGCCTTCATCTTGCAGGAACTACTGACACACTCCAGCCACATGAGGTCTGGCATTGTCCTGCATTAGGAGGGACCCAGGGCCAACAGAACGAGCATATGGTCTCACAAGGGGTCTGAGGATCTCATCTCTGTACCTAATGGTAGTCAGGCTACCTCTGGCGAGCACATGGAGGGCTGTGTGGCCCTCCAAAGAAATGCCACCTCACACCATTACTGACCCACTGCCAAGCCTGTCATGCTGAAGGATGTTGCAGGCAGCAGATTGCTGTCCACGGAGTGTCACGCTGTCTAGCAGATGTAAAAATATATAATGTCAGTAATCTATCAAGTGGGACAACATTCTATATAACATATAAATAGGTAACATTAACATGTATATATAGCATAGTATTACCTGACATAATATCCTGTGGGTCAATACTGAATCCTTTTCACGCTGTCTCTGGCTAGAGGTGGACCGGGGTCTATGCTGACCCTAAACTGGGGTCCTGACTAGTCCCTCTACCTGGAGGTACTGTTAATGGTACAGAGGTCCAGGCCACCAGCGTAAACCCTGTCTCCTATAAATCCCTGACCACTGTAATCTAGTCCTTAGAAGGACCCTGATTACCACCATAGGGAATGGACAGGTAAAGGTTAACAAACAGTATAGACAAACGAGACAGACAGGGGATAAAGTAAATACTGTCTTGCATACAACATTAAAACACAGAGGGAACACCAAAGGTCTAGGAGATAAACTATAAGCAAGGTGAGGAGAAACAACAAAAGAGCTCTTAGCTTAAGTCTTCTCAGAACCGATCCTATCTGCAGTCTGTATGAATGCTTTCACCGGCATCTAACCAGCAGACTGGCAGCTATATAAAGGAAGCTAATTAGAACATAATCAAAAGCAGCCGGCGAGGCTGGACCTAGTCTTAGCAAAGAGCTAGGTAAAATTAACTCCCTCATTACCAAACACAAAGAAACAGCAACTCAGCTGCGAGAAGTCAGAATGTGCAATCGCGACAATCTTCGTGGCGATGCACCCATGACAGTACCCCCCTTCTACGAGGGGCCTCCGGACCCTCAGGGCTAGGTCTGTCCGGGTAAGTCGTGTGGAAGGTCCGAACCAATCGATCTGCGTTAATCTCAGACGCAGAGACCCACGTCCTCTCCTCAGGACCATATCCCTTCCAATGAACCAAATACTGAAGGGACCGGCGATTCAGACGTGAGTCAATGATCTTCAACACTTGAAATTCTAAGTTACCATTGACCACCACTGGAGGAGGAGGTAGAAGTGACGGTATAACTGGCGCCACGTACCTCTTAAGCAACGATTTGTGGAATACATTATGGATTTTAAACGTAGGAGGGAGGTCCAGACGAAATGCCACAGGATTAATTATAGAACTGATCCTGTATGGACCGATGAACCTGGGACCCAGTTTCCAGGAGGGAACTTTGCGTTTTATATTCTTGGTAGACAACCACACCAGATCGTTCACACCTAGGTCCGGACCAGACACTCTCCTCCTATCAGACCTCCGCTTGAAACAGTTCCCCATAGCACTCAGACCATTCAGCACTCCTCTCCAAACTGAAGCAAGTGACGACGAGAATCGTTCCTCCTCAGGAACCCCAGATGGACGGGTATGTGGGGTCTTAGAGCGAGCACAAACTCCACAGGACGCGACAAAAGTTATTACCTCTTTATTTAAGTTAGGCCACCAAAACCGGCGAGAAAGGAGATCCACAGTTGCTTTACTCCCTGGATGTCCTGCTAAAGCAGAACTATGATGTGCCTCGATAACTTTTTGTCTTAACTGATTAGGAACAAACAGTTTCCCTGGAGGTCCTACAGGGGCGTCCCCCTGAGCCTCCAACACCTCCTCCTCAAGCTCAGAGCACACAGCCGACACCACCACTCCTTCCTAAAGGATAGGAACCGGGTCATCCGTCTTTCCGGCCCCTGGGAAACTACGAGATAAGGCATCAGGAAGCAATTTTATTGAGCAGTCATACGTGCGATGAGGAGGTAACTTTTTACACCCCTCCTCTGAGAACATCTCCCCAAAGTCCTCCAGAAAAGGAGGCAAAGTCCTAGGCACGACCGCACCGATGACCGTGTTCATGCAGTTATTCTTGCAAAATTCACCCCACTGGCTTATCTTTCTGGATTGCCAATCAATCACTGGGTTATGTTTAGCCAACCAGGGAAGTCCCAACACAATAGGAGTAGGAAGACCCTCCAACACATAACAAGACAACTGTTCTTTATGTATTGCCCCTACTCGAAGGTCTATGTTATGAACAGCTTGTACAAAGCTACCTTGACCGAGAGGTCTGGCGTCAATAGAAAGTATAGGGATCGGTTTGGCCAATACACTCAGTTGCATACCTTGCACCTGGGCAAACCGAGCGTCCACCATATTAGCCCCAGACCCACTATCAAGAAGAACAGAAATCCTCTCAACTCTCGCACCAACCACCACCTCCGCAGGCACGAGAAATTGAGACGGACCTGGGGACGAAATACCTACTCCCAGGTTGTCGTCCACCACACAACCTGGGATTAACAGTTTTTCGGTGACTTTTTTGCTCAATGAGGCACGGGAGAGACACCCCCCAACAAAATGTCCCTCTCTCCCGCAGAAGAAACACCTTCTTGTCTTGCGGCGCACCGCCGATTCCCTCCTACAAAATGATGTCCCACCCAACTGCATAGGTTCCTCAGAACAGACCAGGGGAACCTCCATATAAGGGACTTTAGTAGTGGGTGGAGTAATAACAGGGGGCGGAGTTACCTCGCACCTCCCCCGAAGCCGTCTATCAATACGAATAGCAAGGGCCATAGCAGCCTCCAGTGACGGAGGAGAATCATACTGAGCCAAAACATCTTTTAATTTGTCAGATAACCCTTGACAAAACTGGCTCCTAAGAGCTGGGTCATTCCACTGAGTATCTGTGGCCCATCTACGGAACTCAGAAGAAAATTCCTCCGCCGGACGATCTCCCTGCTGTATCCTACGTAACTTCGTTTCAGCAAGGAGACCCGATCCGGGTCATCATACACCAGCCCCAGGGCAGCAAAAAATCGATCTACTGACTGGAGGGCCGGGGAGCCCGGAGGAAGAGAGAACGCCCAGGATTGAGGGTCCCCTTGTAAGAGCGAGATGACAATTCCCACCCTCTGCTCCTCACTCCCCGATGACCGAGGCCGTAGCCGAAAGTACAATTTACATGCCTCCCGGAAGGTAAAAAATTTGTCCCGCCCACCAGTGAACCTGTCCGGGAGAGCAACCTTAGGTTCAGATCTGGTTTGCTCCGGGGGGGACAAAACCTTGGACTTAATGTCCGTAAACTCCATGGACAATTTCTGCAACTGCAGGGCAAGCTGGGCTACTGGATCCATGGTAGCTGGGGAATCTATAGTAGGGCCGGTGAAAATGTCACGCTGTCTAGCAGATGTAAAAATATATAATGTCAGTAATCTATCAAGTGGGACAACATTCTATATAACATATAAATAGGTAACATTAACATGTATATATAGCATAGTATTACCTGACATAATATCCTGTGGGTCAATACTGAATCCTTTTCACGCTGTCTCTGGCTAGAGGTGGACCGGGTCTATGCTGACCCTAAACTGGGGTCCTGACTAGTCCCTCTACCTGGAGGTACTGTTAATGGTACAGAGGTCCAGGCCACCAGCGTAAACCCTGTCTCCTATAAATCCCTGACCACTGTAATCTAGTCCTTAGAAGGACCCTGATTACCACCATAGGGAATGGACAGGTAAAGGTTAACAAACAGTATAGACAAACGAGACAGACAGGGGATAAAGTAAATACTGTCTTGCATACAACATTAAAACACAGAGGGAACACCAAAGGTCTAGGAGATAAACTATAAGCAAGGTGAGGAGAAACAACAAAAGAGCTCTTAGCTTAAGTCTTCTCAGAACCGATCCTATCTGCAGTCTGTATGAATGCTTTCACCGGCATCTAACCAGCAGACTGGCAGCTATATAAAGGAAGCTAATTAGAACATAATCAAAAGCAGCCGGGCGAGGCTGGACCTAGTCTTAGCAAAGAGCTAGGTAAAATTAACTCCCTCATTACCAAACACAAAGAAACAGCAACTCAGCTGCGAGAAGTCAGAATGTGCAATCGCGACAATCTTCGTGGCGATGCACCCATGACAGTACCCCCCTTCTACGAGGGGCCTCCGGACCCTCAGGGCTAGGTCTGTCCGGGTAAGTCGTGTGGAAGGTCCGAACCAATCGATCTGCGTTAATCTCAGACGCAGAGACCCACGTCCTCTCCTCAGGACCATATCCCTTCCAATGAACCAAATACTGAAGGGACCGGCGATTCAGACGTGAGTCAATGATCTTCAACACTTGAAATTCTAAGTTACCATTGACCACCACTGGAGGAGGAGGTAGAAGTGACGGTATAACTGGCGCCACGTACCTCTTAAGCAACGATTTGTGGAATACATTATGGATTTTAAACGTAGGAGGGAGGTCCAGACGAAATGCCACAGGATTAATTATAGAACTGATCCTGTATGGACCGATGAACCTGGGACCCAGTTTCCAGGAGGGAACTTTGCGTTTTATATTCTTGGTAGACAACCACACCAGATCGTTCACACCTAGGTCCGGACCAGACACTCTCCTCCTATCAGACCTCCGCTTGAAACAGTTCCCCATAGCACTCAGACCATTCAGCACTCCTCTCCAAACTGAAGCAAGTGACGACGAGAATCGTTCCTCCTCAGGAACCCCAGATGGACGGGTATGTGGGGTCTTAGAGCGAGCACAAACTCCACAGGACGCGACAAAAGTTATTACCTCTTTATTTAAGTTAGGCCACCAAAACCGGCGAGAAAGGAGATTCACAGTTGCTTTACTCCCTGGATGTCCTGCTAAAGCAGAACTATGATGTGCCTCGATAACTTTTTGTCTTAACTGATTAGGAACAAACAGTTTCCCTGGAGGTCCTACAGGGGCGTCCCCCTGAGCCTCCAACACCTCCTCCTCAAGCTCAGAGCACACAGCCGACACCACCACTCCTTCCTAAAGGATAGGAACCGGGTCATCCGTCTTTCCGGCCCCTGGGAAACTACGAGATAAGGCATCAGGAAGCAATTTTATTGAGCAGTCATACGTGCGATGAGGAGGTAACTTTTTACACCCCTCCTCTGAGAACATCTCCCCAAAGTCCTCCAGAAAAGGAGGCAAAGTCCTAGGCACGACCGCACCGATGACCGTGTTCATGCAGTTATTCTTGCAAAATTCACCCCACTGGCTTATCTTTCTGGATTGCCAATCAATCACTGGGTTATGTTTAGCCAACCAGGGAAGTCCCAACACAATAGGAGTAGGAAGACAACTGTTCTTTATGTATTGCCCCTACTCGAAGGTCTATGTTATGAACAGCTTGTACAAAGCTACCTTGACCGAGAGGTCTGGCGTCAATAGAAAGTATAGGGATCGGTTTGGCCAATACACTCAGTTGCATACCTTGCACCTGGGCAAACCGAGCGTCCACCATATTAGCCCCAGACCCACTATCAAGAAGAACAGAAATCCTCTCAACTCTCGCACCAACCACCACCTCCGCAGGCACGAGAAATTGAGACGGACCTGGGGACGAAATACCTACTCCCAGGTTGTCGTCCACCACACAACCTGGGATTAACAGTTTTTCGGTGACTTTTTTGCTCAATGAGGCACGGGAGAGACACCCCCCAACAAAATGTCCCTCTCTCCCGCAGAAGAAACACCTTCTTGTCTTGCGGCGCACCGCCGATTCCCTCCTACAAAATGATGTCCCACCCAACTGCATAGGTTCCTCAGAACAGACCAGGGGAACCTCCATATAAGGGACTTTAGTAGTGGGTGGAGTAATAACAGGGGCGGAGTTACCTCGCACCTCCCCCGAAGCCGTCTATCAATACGAATAGCAAGGGCCATAGCAGCCTCCAGTGACGGAGGAGAATCATACTGAGCCAAAACATCTTTTAATTTGTCAGATAACCCTTGACAAAACTGGCTCCTAAGAGCTGGGTCATTCCACTGAGTATCTGTGGCCCATCTACGGAACTCAGAAGAAAATTCCTCCGCCGGACGATCTCCCTGCTGTATCCTACGTAACTTCGTTTCAGCAAGGGAGACCCGATCCGGGTCATCATACACCAGCCCCAGGGCAGCAAAAAATCGATCTACTGACTGGAGGGCCGGGGAGCCCGGAGGAAGAGAGAACGCCCAGGATTGAGGGTCCCCTTGTAAGAGCGAGATGACAATTCCCACCCTCTGCTCCTCACTCCCCGATGACCGAGGCCGTAGCCGAAAGTACAATTTACATGCCTCCCGGAAGGTAAAAAATTTGTCCCGCCCACCAGTGAACCTGTCCGGGAGAGCAACCTTAGGTTCAGATCTGGTTTGCTCCGGGGGGACAAAACCTTGGACTTAATGTCCGTAAACTCCATGGACAATTTCTGCAACTGCAGGGCAAGCTGGGCTACTGGATCCATGGTAGCTGGGGAGAATCTATAGTAGAGGTACTGTTAATGGTACAGAGGTCCAGGCCACCAGCGTAAACCCTGTCTCCTATAAATCCCTGACCACTGTAATCTAGTCCTTAGAAGGACCCTGATTACCACCATAGGGAATGGACAGGTAAAGGTTAACAAACAGTATAGACAAACGAGACAGACAGGGGATAAAGTAAATACTGTCTTGCATACAACATTAAAACACAGAGGGAACACCAAAGGTCTAGGAGATAAACTATAAGCAAGGTGAGGAGAAACAACAAAAGAGCTCTTAGCTTAAGTCTTCTCAGAACCGATCCTATCTGCAGTCTGTATGAATGCTTTCACCGGCATCTAACCAGCAGACTGGCAGCTATATAAAGGAAGCTAATTAGAACATAATCAAAAGCAGCCGGGCGAGGCTGGACCTAGTCTTAGCAAAGAGCTAGGTAAAATTAACTCCCTCATTACCAAACACAAAGAAACAGCAACTCAGCTGCGAGAAGTCAGAATGTGCAATCGCGACAATCTTTGTGGCGATGCACCCATGACACGGAGTCTCCAGACTGTCACTTCTGTCACATGTGCTGAGTGTGAACCTGCTCTCATCTGTGAAGAGCACAGTGCGCCAGTGGCGAATTTGCCAATCCTGGTGCTCTGAGGCAAATGCCAAGCGTCCTGCACGGTGTTGAGCTGTGAGCACAACCCCCATCTGTGGACTTTGGGCACTCAGACCATCCTCATGGAGTTGGTTTCTAACCTTTTGTGCAGACACATGCACATTTGTAGCCTGTTGGAGGTCATTTTGCAGGGCTCTGGCAGTGCTCCTCCTGTTCCTCTTTGCACAAAGGTGGATGTAGCGGTCCTGCTGCTGGGTTGTTGCCCTCCTACGGCCCCCTCCACGTCTCCTGGTGAACTGGTCTGTCTCCTGGTAGCGCCTCCATCCTCTGGACCAGGGCCGGCTCCAGGTTTTTATGGGCCCCGGACGAAAGAGCCTCAGTGGGCCCCTTTAACACAGACCACGATTCATGATGCACAGATACAGCAGAGAAATATAGGTACAGTACAACGCCAAATACTTCACTTCTTCCATTACATGACTGATATCTATTGTAAATTGTACAATAGCTCAAAAACCGCCAAATCCTCACAGCGCACAGAACAGACTGGACAGTACAGTCCTCCATACAATATTATGGGCACCACAGTCTCCCCCTCATCACCCATATAAACCCCCATGCAGGATGTCACCCCCCATATAATGCTCCATACAGAATACTGGACCCAAAATAATGCTCCATACAGAATACTGGACCCAATATAATGCTCCATACAGGATACTGGTCCCCATATAATGCTCCATACAGGATACTGGTCCCCATATAATGCTCCATACAAAATATGGAGCTCTCCTCTGCGCTGTACTGCGTTCTGCACTGTTACGGCTCAGGAAAGGGTGCTGTGGAAAGTCTCCCCATCATCATCATTGCCTCCTTATCATCATCATTGCCTCTCCATCATCATCATGTCCTCCCCATTATCATCAATGCCTGCCCATCATCATCATCTCCTCCCCATCATCATCTTCTCCCCATCATCAATGCCTCCCCATCATCATCATTGCCTCCTTATCATCATCATTGCCTCCCCATCATCATCAATGCCTCCCCATTATCAGCAATGCCTGCCCATCATCATCTCCTCCCCATCATCATCTTCTCCCCATCATCAATGCCTGCCCATTATCATCAATGCCTGCCCATTATCATCATCTTCTCCCCATCATCATCAATGCCTCCCCATTATCAGCAATGCCTGCCCATCATCATCTCCTCCCCATCATCATCAATGCCTGCCCATCATCTTCTCCCCATCATCAATGCCTGCCCATTATCATCATCTTCTCCCCATTATCATCATCTTCTCCCCATCATCATCATCAATGCCTCCCCATTATCAGCAATGCCTGCCCATCATCTCACACACAGACAGCACACAAGCACTCTCTCACATACATACACACACACATACACACACACACATACATACACACACAAAGCACCGCACTACATACACACAGAGACACACACACACACGTCTTACCTGTCCGGCGTCCCCGCGCTCTGTGCCACAGCCGGCCGCTGAATGATGACGTCATTCAGCGGCCGGCTGTGAGAGGAAGCGCCAGCGCCCCCTGGAGCCCGGAGCTGCGGCAGCGGAGGCACGGGAGAGGTAAGTATTGTGCCAGCTGCTGCCGGGGCCCTGAGCAAGCGCTCTCCTCCGCTAACGGGCGCGGGGGTGCCAGACTGCGAGTGGGCCCCCCCGCCTGCTCAGGGCCCCGGGTGTGCCGGGTGCTGACGCCGGCCCTGCTCTGGACACTACTCTGACAGACACAGCTACCCTTCTTGCCACAGCTTGCATTAATGTGCCATCCTGGATAAGCTACACTATCTGAGCAACTTCTGTGGGTTGTAGACACTGCCTCATGCTACTGTACAGTACCTCTAAAGTTGAGAGCAATGACAAAATGCAAAAGTGACCAAAGCAACAGCCAAAAAGGATGAGAAAAGAGAAATGGTCTGTGGTCTCCACCTGCAGAACCACTGCTTTGTAGTGGGTGTCTTCCTAATTGCCAATCATTTCTACCTGTTGTCTGTTCCATTTGCACAACAGCAGGAAAAAATTGATTCACAATCGTTGTTGCTTCATAACTGGACAGGTTGATTTCACAGAAGTGTAATTGACTTGGAGTTATATCGTGTTTGTGTTCCCTTTATTTTTTTGAGCAGTGTATTTTAATTATATTTGTAAGTACAGAGGTTGATAGGGTGACATATTCATTTTTATAGACCTGTACAAAGGTATTCTTTGTACTCCAGTGCCTGCTCGGCCGAGTGCTTCTGTGTTCTTTGAGAAAGCCACCGACTGACACGTTGGCTGGAGGCTTATCACACGGAGATTTCTCTGTCATGCACGATCGACTGCTCTCTCGTTCTCTTGGCAGCCAGGGCCCCCATACACATTAGACTAATGTCAGCCAAATCTGTCGATATAGGCAGATCTAGCCAACATTAGTCTGTGTATGGGGGCTTTTAGTCTACAAGTACTGGTCACTATTGTCTTCTGTAATAAAAATAAAAAAAATGGTTGTGGTTGGGAAACAAAACTTTATGTACAGTGTGGTTGACTTCTAATGAACCAAGTACTACTTAGTATTCTGTCAATGATCTAGTAACTGTTTTCTGGTATAAATGGAATTCCTGCCCTTGTATTCCAGTAATGTCAATCTCCTGATTGATTCCTGTGGTTTGCTCCAGAGACATGTTGAGGTTGCCCTTCCAAGTGCTATCATGGGAGAGCAAATAGTTTCTGAGAATGTACTTGGTATTCATGAAACAATTGAGACATTCAATGCGTAATGGTTAATGGACCTGTAAGTTGCAAATTGATAATGCTAAAACTGTTTATACGCTAGTGACTGTTATGGTCCATGCACTGATGACAGTTGATATCCGAACACTTATTTTGTTGATGTCTATTCCCCCCACTCATCTTACAACACCACCATAAAATATGTTTAGACATATCAATTTTTGGTGTACTGTGTATTTTGCTTGTAAATTTGCCTCCATAGACAACTTAAAATTAAAATGTATATACTATCCTCCCCTGGAGCTCCAATTGTAATGGAGGCCTGCTCTCTACCTTTGTAGAAAAGCCGTGAGCACTACTGTATAGGGTGCCAAGGTAGGTTCCCATACCTTGTGGATAATATATAAAGAACCTGGCACTCAACTTAGTATTTTAGAAGAATTGATTTTATTTGCAGTACTTGTAAAAGTTTCGGTCGCCTGGACCATCAGTAACTACAAGCGTGAGGTAAATATATACCGTATATACTCATGTATAAGCCGACCCGTGTATAAGCCGACCCCCCTAATTTTGCCACAAAAAACTGGGAAAACTTATTGACTCGCGTATAAGCCTAGGGTGAAAAATGATTATGCCCCCATATGCTCCACAGATTATGCCCCCATATATTCCACAGATTATGCCCCGTATGATCCACAGATTATGCCCCCATGTGCTCCAGATTATGCCCCATATGTTCCACAGATTATGCCCCATATGCTCCAGATTATGCCCCATATGTTCCACAGATTATGCCCCCATATGCTCCATATTATGCCCCCATATGCTCCAGATTATGCCCCATATGTTTCACAGTTTATGCCCCCATATGTTCCATATTATGCCCCCATATGCTCCATATTATGCCCCCATATGCTCCAGATTATGCCCCATATGTTCCACAGCTTATGCCCCCATATGCTCCATATTATGCCCCCATATGCTCCAGATTATGCCCCATATGTTCCACAGCTTATGCCCCATATGTTCCACAGCTTATGCCCCCATATGCTCCAGATTATGCCCCATATGCTCCATATTATGCCCCATATGCTCCAGATTATGCTCCCATATGCTCCAGATTATGCCACATATGTTCCACAGCTTATGCCCCCATATGCTCCAGATTATGCCCCATATGTTCCACATCTTATGCCCCCATATGCTCCATATTATGCCCCCATATGCTCCAGATTATGCCCACATATGCTGCACAATTATGCCCCATAGTATAGGCCTCGTATGCTGCTGCTGCAAAAAAAAAATGACATACTCACCTCTCGTCGCTGGGGGCCAGGTGCCGGTGTCCTAAGCAGGCGGTGACACCGGCGCGCTATGGGGGACAGGTGCCGGTGTCACCGCTCGCTCAGGACCCCCGGCACCTGAGATATTTACCTGTCCCTCGGTCCACCGCAGCGCACTGCTCCCTCGGTCTGACTCCTCTGTGTGTGAATGATCTGGCAGGGGGCAGGGCGCGCACTAACGACGTCATTGCGCCCTCTGCCTGAACATTCACACACAGAGGAGTCAGACCGAGGGAGCAGTGCGCTGCGGTTGACCGAGGGACAGGTAAATATCGCTATACTCACCCCTCCGCCGCGCATCCCTGCAGCCTCTCCTCTTCTCCCGGCGCTCTCAGCAGCGCTTCAGTCCTGCAGCGGTCACGTGCTACCGCTCATTAAAGTCATGAATATGTGCATATTCATGACTTTAATGAGTGGTGCAATGTGACAGCTGCAGGAAGGAGCCTGAGATCGTGGGAGAAGCAGGGGGGCTGCAGAAACCGCACCGGCGGAGGGGTAAGTATGATCCGACACCCCCGCTCCCCCTCCCCCGCCGACCCGCGTATATGACCCGCGTATAAGCCGAGAGGGGGACTTTCAGCCCTAAAAAATGGGCTGAAAATCTCGGCTTATACATGGGTATATACGGTAATAAGAAAAAAATAAAAGAAATGCTAATTTAATGCTAATCATAATTATAAACGTACTGCCTATGATAACAATATCTCTCAGCTGTTTAAGTTTGATACATGTTTTTCACCATGTATTTACAATAGAACGCATAACACATAGTGAGTAAGGCTACTTTCACACTTGCGTTTTATCGCGCAGCGCATCGTGCGCTATCGGTCGCATGCGCAATGTTCCCCTATCTTTAACATGGCGAGCGCAGGGTCTAGCGCTTGCATGCGTTCATCTGCGTTTGTCGTGCGCTGCGCATTTTCTAGGTGTGCTCCCATATGCGCTAGACGCTACATGTTGCATTTTTTTCCACCCAACCACTTTAAAAAAGCGCATGCGAACGTGTGCGCACGCTGTGTGCAAAAAATAACGTTAGTCTATTGGTGCGCTGGCGTGCGCATGGCTGTGCGCTCGTCAGCGCTTTTGAGCGCAAGCGATTTTTGAGTAAATAATATCTACACACTTGTTTAAACAACCCCCTCCCTACCCAAGCAACATTGTGAGGAGTGTTGATATAAAGAAGGTGATAGAGACAGAGATGATAGATGATAGAGACAGATGATTGAGACAGAGATGATTGAGACAGAGATGATTGAGACAGAGATGATTGAGACAGAGATGATTGAGACAGAGATGATTGAGACAGAGATGATTGAGACAGAGATGATTGAGACAGAGATGATTGAGACAGAGATGATTGAGACAGAGATGATTGAGACAGAGATGATTGAGACAGAGATGATAGATGATATAGACAGATATGATATAGACAGAGATGATAGAGGCAGATGATAGAGGCAGATGATAGAGACAGAGATGATAGAAATGTGACACGTAGACAACCCATGCACCGAAAAAACGCAAACGCATGCAAAAACACTTGAAATCACATACAATCGCATCCAAACGCTGCGTTTTTTTTGTCATAATGCGCACGCTTATGCGACTAAATATCGCAGCGTTTACAAGCGTTTGCATGCGTTTTTTTAATGCGTTTGATGTGCTCTCGATATGCAGCGCAAAAAAACCGCAAGCTTGAAAGTAGCCTAATATGCACGGCCATTCTGTTTCCGCTTTAGTCACTTCCGGTTTTACCGGCTTCACTATCATTGGTCACACAGGGGTGCTAACTCCCACCCTCCTTCAACATCATGAGCACGCAAGCTCCATGTCCTCAGACAAGCGGTGGATTCTGCGTCAGGACACTGAGAACCGCGTTTTCCAAGGTAATTACTGAAACTACTTATTATAGGCGCATTTGCCCATTACCTTTGCACCAGTATTTGGATAAACCTGAATAGCGACATCTGATCACTACCATTATGTCCCTTTTAGTCCACCTCTGAATTCTGAACTTTTGGAGGCATCTAACTTCTTTTGGTATGTTGATACCCTTATTTAACCCTATCACACCTCTGTGTCACCTATTAGCATTTCTTTTATTTTGACACCAACAGGCAGAACCAGTACATATAAACTCCTGATTGATAAACATCTTTACATCATTAGTACGGTATGACACTCTCACTTTTTCTCCCTTCTGTGTGCCTGAATCTATCTTGTGGTATACACTTCATATGGTGTCTCTGATTTTGCTGCGACATTACCATTTGTATATACTTTTTTTGTTTTTCTCACATGTACCTTCTTTGATATGTCATCCTTTATAGACATTTGTTATTATTTTTTTCTTATTATATATTTACCTCACGTTTGTAGTTACTGATGAAAGTCCAGGCGACCGAAACGTTTACAAGTACAGGTTCTTTATATATTGCTCTCTCTACCCGTTTCCCGTCCTCTAGCTAGGGTCTCGTCAAGTGTGCCTGTAGTTTTTATTACCAATGTGCAGTTGTATGTGACATTTTGATTGCATTTCATTTTTTATTGTTTTTAGGTAAAGTGACCAAAATGACAGTTTTGTAATTTTTACCTATTTTATATTTTCCATTTTTATATATTTAGATTGCTGCATCTGTAAATACAATCAATTGGGTAAAGGGGTAATATGGATTTTTGTAGATTTGTAAGGGTTAATCACAGTTTACTGTATTGTTGGAGATTTGTGCTGTAAGATATGAATTGGCCAGTAGAGGGCAGCAGCGAGAGGCCGAATTTGGAGTGCAGGTTTTTTTTTGCTGTTAGTGGGCGGTTGGGAGGAGTCGAAGGAGAGTTCGGGTGGAAGTAGAGCTGCGAATCGGCATTCCCTAAGAGCTTCAAGACGTTATTTCTGATTATTCAGGACTCAGCCCATCAAGGAACCTTCTACTTCAGTCTTGGGATGTATCGGTACCGTCTTACATCTGAACATATATAAATAGCCTTACAGAGGTCCAGTTAGTTAGGAGAAAAGGCCTCTTCTATAAGGGACAGTTTAATAACTGCTCCGATTTAAACAATTCCTAAAGTACTAGCACAGTACTGTCTTTTTATTGACTGTATGCATGGAAAGGGTTAGGTCCATTGAATTATGCTTCCATATAACTTTTAATTCTCTTCACGTGCACCTGCTCATGCTCTTAGTCGGTATTATTGAGCGTAACCTATTATCCTTTCCTTTGTTTTATAAACTGGTTAGTAAATATTCATATTATCTAATCTGTGTGCATGTTGGCTGATTGCTGCTGTAGCCCTCGTCCACGTTTCAGACTCCCACCCCCAGTAGGCTCCTTATTTAGTTTTCCACTGTTACTTTGATTACTTACCCTCAGGATAGGGACGCAAAGAAGAGGCCGGCTTCGCTATAAGATGGAGGCGCCGGACCGTGACGCCCATCGGATCGGACGGCGGACCGCCCCTGGGTGAGTATAATATAACTCGTTTTTCTTCTCTTTCAGGTTACATCGGGGCTTATCTACAGCATTACAGAATGCTGTAGATAAGCCCCTGATTCCGGTGGCCGCAGCTTATACTCAAAAAATGGGGTGACAGATTCCCTTTAATATAATACATGGACGTGAGGCGTTCTTTGTCGCTGTTGTTTCTAAAAAAAAGTGGTTCCTGGATGGTGGACCCTTCTATACAAACTCAAAATATCCTTATAGATATTCTTCTTTTAACCCTGCAATGTCCACCAATACAACTTTTTACTGACCTGAGATATAAGAGAATAGTCTCCCCACACAAGTGACAATCCAGCAGCTGTTGGCTGTACACTATAGCTGACAACTTGCTGTATTAGCCACGCTCCGCGTTGGCACCGTCCATATCTGTTTAACCCCTTAGATGCTGCTGTCTATAGTGACTACATTATATAAATGGTTAACAGAGTTTGGGGGCTTCCTCTTTATCGCCATCAGCACCCTGAGATTATGATTGTGTGGTCCTAATGTTTTCCATAGCAATTCACGACTAAATAGCTGCCTTAGAGTCTGCCGGCTAAAGTGGCCTTTTCAGAAGTTAGCGACATTTAGGGTATGTGCACACGTTGCAGATTGCTGTACGGAATTTTCTGAGCGGAATATGCATCTCTTGGCAGAATCCGCAGGTCTAAATTCGTGTGGTTTTTTTATGCGGATTTCCTGCTGATTTGGCATGCGTTTTTACACCTGCGGATTTCTATAATAGAATGGGTGTAAAAACGCTGTGGAATCCACACAAAGAATTGACTTACAGCGGGAAAAAAAACCGCGGATTTTTCGGTAGGAATTTTTTTTTCCATAGGTTTACATTGTACTGTAAATCACTTGCGGATCTGCAGCGGATCCGCAATAAATCCGTAACGTGTGCACACAGCCTTAAGTGGTAAAAATACACTTCTTCGTTCCTGCTATATCACTTTACATTAATTCCTGAACAGCACCTGAAGGGTAAATAATCTACCTGACAGCAGTTTTCAATATGTAAGGGAGTGCTGTTTTTAAAATGGTATCACTTTTGGGGTTTTTCCAATATATAGGACCCCCAAAGTCACTACAAACCTGAATAGGTTAATAAAAAAAAAAAATTGTTAATTTCCTTGAAAAAATGAAAAATTGCCGCTACATTTTTAAACCTAAAATGTTCATAAAATAAAAGAACATTTTACTAATGGTGCTGATATAAAGCAGACATGAGGAAAATGTTGTTTATTATTATTATTATTAATGTTTTCTATGGCATGACTCTCTGGATTAAAGTGATAATCACTCAAAGTTTGCTTTTTTTTTTTTTTTTTGCTTTTTTGTCAAATTTCTAGATGTACCATTATCATAAATTATAATGTGGCACAGAAAAAACAGTCTCAGAATCAGTGGGATCCGTTCAAGCGTTCCAGAGTTATTACCACATAAAGTTACACTGGTCAAATTAAAAAAATTGGCCTGGTCACTAATATGTTGCTCTCCTTCCCGTCCCCAAGTGCAAAACAGGGTGGCTACAATGCAGCACACCTGTTTTCTGGTCACTTGGCATATCACGATCCTTCTTGGGAACTCTTTAAAGGCTCATAGGACATACCCTACATGTTATTGCAGATTTAGGAGTCGGCCTGCATCACATCATGAAATTAATTTTGTTGTGTAAACTGGATACTAACTTTCTCAACTCCGCACTGATTCGATCCATGGTATGCTAAATTCTAATCATGTAAATGTCATTGTTTTCTCTGTCGTGGCATGACCAATGGGGACTCCTCATTTGAAACCTGTTGGCCCGGTCAGCCCTCTTCAATAAGCCTACTGTGAAGGACATGCTGAGTGTTGCCCTAAAGACAGCTTCCGTGACATATGGAGCATAATGAATTATTTGTCTACAGACATTTGTGGATACATTTTAAATTTAAAATAAAAATGTAAGCTGGTTATCCCGTAAAGATGTTTTGCAGTGGATAAATATTATCTTTCTAATGTCTTCGACTGGTTTAAAAAAAACAAATAAACAAAAAAATAACACTCTCTCCCTCATCCAATCTTTTTCAGCTCCCCATTCCAATGCTTAGGCCCCATTCATACTTTCAATATTTGGTCAGTATTACATCAGTATTTGTAATACAAAACCAGGAGTGGGACAATCTGAAGAAAAGTATAATAGCGAACGTGTGAACACGGCTAACTCTCTCATCTGAACACCTTGGATTTGGCCGATGGTTATCTGAGTGGGTCCCAGCTGTGCAGCAACTTGTCACTCATCTGCTGGATAGTTGGTAATTTGTGAGTGAAGTACACTAACTTTATTAGGTTCTTCAGCATAAAATGTGAACATTATATGCCAAAAACTGCTTGGCCATATAATTAATTATAACCAACAATGGTCCCTATTTTATATAATCTGGCACTTCACTAACAATACACCAAAAATTCAGACACTTAACATAAAGTGACCAAAAAGAAGAGTTCCAAGAAAAAAATCATTATGAAAAAATACAAAATTTTATTAATCACCGATACATTATAGAATAACAAGAATCATACTATAAAAAACACCCAATTCCAAAGAGGAAACTGAATGGCTGCACATTATACTTAGATTTGTACACCGTTTATAACTGCATGTTTCCCTTACAGTGCCGTACTTATTATGCCACAATAGCAGTAAAATAGCAAGTACATCTCCTATACGTTACCCAGGAAATAATCAGCAGCCCAGTGACACCCAAAGCTCCGCAGCCAACAGTCTCCCCCTCACCCCGACGTACGTTTCGCTGTCCCGCTTCTTCCGGGGGCGTGGAACATGTGAGCATAATAAGGCACGTATTTTATTTTTTCCCTTCCCCATGACAGCACCGACATGAGAGTATGGTATCCGCCCCCAGGAACAGGAAACCTGCAGCAGAGATAAAAGAAGGGGGGCGGTACCTCTCCCTCAGTTTTGGTTTCCTGTTCCTGCAGGTGGATGCCTGTGGGACAGAGTACCTGTAGGGGAATCTTCCCCTGGATGGCCGGTCTGGAGACCGAGGTCCTGAGGGGAGGCATCGCAGCTGAGCGCGGCGGCGCGCGCTCTTTATCCCGGATTCTTGGGGGCTGCCTGGCCGCGTCTCGCCCCCCGGTGGACTCCCCGGCGGTCGTTCCGAGCAGGAGGCAGAGCCGGGGGAGGCGTGTCCACCACGATGCTGGCGCCGACTGAGTAGGGCGACTTCCGGTCGCAACGGAAGTGACGCTACACGCCGGGAGAAGCGGTGTGCTGGACACTTCCGGGCGGAAGTCGCTCCAGAGGCGCGCACACCGCTCTCCCCCCTGAACCCCCCCTCGCATACCTAACCTGCCTGAGGGCAGGAAATCGCTGGACTACTTGTCCAGGCTGAGACCGACGAGCTGAGCAGAGTCCACTGCAGAAGCGCTTCACATCACGGTGACTGGAGATGGAAGGCGCAGATGAGGAGCGCGTGCCAGAGGAGGGAGGCCAGCAGACCGCTGTGGTACCAGGGGGTCGGTGGGTGAGAGCCTTTGTAAGGCGAAGAAACATATAGTGATGGCCTTTACCCTGTTCCCCTCTCCCTAGGGCAGGAAAGCTACGGCCAAACAAAACAACAAAGCGTGTGCTTTGTGTAAAAAAAACGCTTCCCAGAGATTACAATAAACGGTTGTGCCGCTCATGTGTGCAGAAAACGGTAGCGGAGGAATCACCGTCCTTGTTACAGGATATTAGAGCCGTCATTCGTCAGGAAGTAAAAACAACAGTTAAAGAGGAGTTAAAACAGCACACGCCAGTCAGTTCAGGCCATCCCCCCCCCCCCTCCTACGGAACAAAGTGACGCAGAGTCGGATGACGAACCGACGGAGTTAAGACTCTCTGGAAGCTCAGACCGAGATTCCTCAGACGAGGAATATGGTCGCCCTTATTTTTTGTCCGAGGACATTGGAAAATTATTAAAATTGGTTAGATCTACCATGGGGGTTGAGACGCCAAAAGAGCATCTTTCGGTACATGACTCTATGTTCAGTAATTTAGAGGGGAAAAAACGTAAAGTTTTTCCCTTCCATGAAAATCTATTAAAATTGATTAAAAAAGAGTGGAAGAAACCCAATAAAAAGATGTCTGTGCCACAAGCATTAAAACAGAAATATCCGTTTGATGAGGAAATTTGTGGGGAATGGGAAAAAGCCCCTAAACTAGATGCCGCCATTGCTAGTACATCTAAAGGAATAGCGTTACCATTCGAGGACATGGGGGCCTTGAGAGACCCCCTTGATAAAAAAGCGGATGCTTTTTTTAAATCTGCATGGGAAGCATCGGCCTGGTCAATTAAACCGGGGTAGCCGCCACTTGCACCGCTAGGGCCATGGTCAAATGGTTGGAAGAGCTCAGTGAGCAGATTAAGAATAAATGCCCAAGAGAGGAACTATTGGACGTAATACCGTCACTACAAAAAGCGGCAGGGTTCCTAGCAGATGCAGCAGTGGATTCCGTGCGAGGTGCCGCCCGTGCATGCTCTCTCTCTAATTCAGGTCGCAGGGCATTATGGCTGAAAAATTGGACGGCAGACTTCCAGTCGAAAGTAAAACTCTGCGCAATTCCCTTTGAAGTGCAATACCTTTTCGGAAAAACATTGGATGAGATATTGGAAAAGCATCGGATAAGAAGAAACGATTTCCGCTACCGCCTGTTTCAAGACGTCGTTGGAGTGATGCTCGCTCGTCCTTTCGTGGAGCAAGGAATAGAGGGGGCAGAAGTCGGCCAGATGAGAGGTCTATCCGGGGCAGACCTTTGGGAGAAAGAAAGGAGAAAGGATTCCTCTTCAAGGGCCCTCCCAGATCAGATACTAAACGTCAATGACGCCAAGACTCCGGTGGGAGGAAGACTGAGAAAATTTGTACATCAGTGGGAAACATTGCCCGCCTCACGGTGGGTAACCAATCTACTATCCGAAGGCCTACGACTAAGTTTTCTCAACCTCCCGCCACAGCGGCTAAAGATAACTCGGGTCGCCAAGAAGAACCAAGCCACGATGGAAAAAGAAATCACCCTCCTTATGGAAAAGAAAGTGTTAGTGGAAGTACCAAGTCATCAAGTAGGAGAAGGGTTCTACAGTACCCTGTTTCTTACTCCAAAACCAGACGGCTCCCTGAGAGTAATATTCAACTTGAAAGCATTAAACCAATACATCCGAGTAGAGAAGTTCAAAATGGAGACATTAAGATCAACAGTGAAGTTGCTAGAACCGGGCTGCTACATGGCAGTGATCGATCTGACAGATGCATACTACCATGTACCAATCTGGGAAGAACATCAAAAATATCTAAGATTGCTGGTGCAGATTGCGCAGGTCCCTACGCATCTGCAGTACCAATGTCTTCCCTTCGGGATATCGGTGGCACCCCATATATTCACGAAATTAATTTCAGAAGTGGCATCTTTTGTGAGGAAAGAAGACATATTACTGGTACCCTATTTGGACGACTTCCTAGTAATAGCAAATACAGAAGGAGAATGCAGGAACGCAATAAAAAGGATGCTAGAAATCCTAACCAGCTTAGGCTGGATAATAAACGAGAGAAAGTCAAAACTAATCCCAGCCAGAAAACAAGAATTTTTGGGAATAGTGTTAGATTCCTGCAAACAACAATGTGTCCTCCCAGACAGGAAAATAGACTCCATTCAACACAAGATACAACAGTTGAGGTCGAGCAGGGCCATAACAATCCGACAAGCAATGTCGTTGTTGAGAACATTAATAGCAACAATACCAGCGGTCCAGTGGGAACAAAACCACACAAGAGACCTGCAAAAGCAAATCTTAGCCGAACAGGCAAAAGATCCGACCAGCCTAAATCGACGATTCACTCTAACGTCACAGGTCCTCAGCTCATTGGAATGGTGGCTACAACCCGAAAACCTCAAAAGAGCTGTGCCCTGGTCAATTCACAACCAGGTGATATTGACCACAGATGCAAGTCCCTCAGGATGGGGAGCACATCTAACAGGATGGCTTGTACAAGGCCTGTGGGAACCCTCAATGAGGGAAACATCCTCCAATTTGAAAGAGCTAACAGCGGTGAGGCTGGCACTTTATCAGGTGGAAAAAGAGGTACAAGGAAGACACGTCACAATACTGTCAGACAACAACACTACAGTAGCCTACATAAATCGACAAGGAGGTACGAGATCACCATCCCTGATGGCGGAAGCAAGAGAGTTATTCGCATGGGCAGAAAACAACCTGTTATCCCTGTCGAGCACACACTTAAAAGGGACAGACAATACGGTGGCGGATTTTCTAAGTCGGCATGTACTGCACCAAGGAGAATGGTCCCTAAATCAGGACATATGTGGGAAAATTTGAGAGAACAACCAGAAGGAGTAGATGCGCTACTGCACCGTTGGAAATTCAAACTGGCATATGCCTTTCCACCATTTCCTCTAATACCAGTAGTCCTGAGAAAAATAGGGGAAGACAAGAGCCGTGTAATTCTTATAGCGCCCTTCTTGCCGAAGAGAGCGTGTTTCACATGGCTCACACGCATGTCTGCCTCGGACCCGTGGATCTTACCCGATGTTCCCAATCTACTATACCAGGGACCAGTGGAACATCCTCAGGTGCACAGTCTACACCTCACTGCCTGGAACCTGAGAGGGGACTCCTATTAGCAAAAGGGTTCTCAGGACCCTTGGTGACCACCTTGCTCACTAGTAGAAAAAAAGTCACCTCGGCCAAATATTATAAAATCTGGCAAAAATTCTTAGACTTCTTAGGACGACGGTTTTCGGGGACAGTCCAGACGGTCCCGATGACGGAGCTCCTAGAATTTCTACAAAAAGGCCTGGAAAGAGGGTTGTCCACAAGCACCCTAAAGGTGCAAGTCTCGGCACTAGGTGCGCTATTTGACAAAAAACTGGCTGACCACCCATGGATCTATAGATTCATTCGGGCCTCCTTTTCAGCCAGACCCTCGAAATTTGTACCTAAGGTAGCTCCCTGGGATCTCAATTTAGTATTAAATGCATTAACTACAAACCCATTTGAGCCTATCTCATCTATTTCAATAAAGGCTCTAACACTAAAAACAGTGCTCTTGGTTGCCCTGACGTCAGCTCGGCGAGTCAGCGAGCTGCAAGCTATTTCTGTAAATCCCCCATATACTACCTTTATGGATGACAGAGTGATCATAAGAACTGACCCAGCCTACTCTACACTATCCAGCAGTGTAGAATAGGACTTGTAAGCGTGGGGACCTTTGGCGTAGGTTACAAGATTACGTATTTTGGCCAAAATATTAACTAATACCGCACTATTTTTGTATTTTTTGCACTGTATTTTTCGGGGTGCAGCCAGGCCCAGGCACGTCTGGTCTCGCATGAGGGTGTTTCACACTGGTGCGATTTGAGAGTGTACTGGCCAGCCCGACTAGTCGAATAGTAGGGGCATGATTAATAGGCTGTGAACCAGACACTGTGCAGTATCCTTGTGTGAACGGCACCCTATGCGGGCTTCTATTGTGCAATTGTATACTGGGCAGTCACCCCCTCCTTGGATGGGTATGTGGAGAGTGGCTGTTTAATCTGGTATTTTGCACCTGTGCTGCTTATATCTTGCTTAATGGGCTGGCTGCACCCTGTAGTGCATTTGTTCTAAGATCTGGGCAGGTGAGTGTTGCTGCTTTTTTTGCTGTTTATACTACAGTAGGGTCATCATACCGTGTGTGTGGAGGAATTTACTGTGGGGGTATCATACTGTGTTTGGAGGCCCTTTTGTTTGCATCATACTTTTATTATTTAAGGCAGAGTTTCCCAAACTCCAGTCCTCACAGCCCCCACAGGTCATGTTTTCAGGATTTCCTTAGTATTGCACAAGTATCATCAGAAATTCTCACCTGTGCACTATTATGGAAATCATGAAAACATGACCTGTGGGGGCTGTGAGGACTGGAGTTTGGGAGTCACTGATTTAAGGGATTTTTTTTTTTATCCTTTATTATTACATACTAGCTGACTAGCTGAAGAGCCCAGCGCTGCCCGGGCATAGTAACTAACTACGGTTAGTTATAACAAATTATAATGTTTATATATATATATATATATATATATATATATATATATATATATATATATATAAAAAGCTGAGTGTATAGCCCCGCCCACTCTGCATAGAAACATTCACTATAATATCCCACACAATCCTGTCAGCCAGAGCTACCGGACTACTACCCATAATATCCCACATCATCCCGTCAGCCAGAGCTACCGGACTACTACCCATAATATCCCACATCGTCCCGTCAGCCAGAGCCATCGGACTACTAATATCCTACATCATCCCGTCAAAGCCACCGGACTACTACCCCTAATATCCCACATCATCCCGTCAGCCAGAGCTACCGGACTACTACCCCTAATATCCCACATCATTCCCTCAGCCAGAGCCACCGGATAACTACCGCTAATATCCCACATCATCCCGTCAGCCAGAGCCACCGGATAACTACCGCTAATATCCCACATCATCCCGTCAGCCAGAGCCACCGGATAACTACCGCTAATATCCCACATCATCTCGTCAGCCAGAGCTACCGGACTACTACCCCTAATATCCCACATCATTCCCTCAGCCAGAGCCACCGGATAACTACCGCTAATATCCCACATCATCCCGTCAGCCAGAGCCACCGGATAACTACCGCTAATATCCCACATCATCCAGTCAGCCAGAGCCACCGGACTACTACCCCATATATCCCAAATCATCCTGTCAGCCAGAGCGCTGAGTGGATTTGCCCTGACTTCCGTACCAATGATCCATTTAAGAGAGGCCTGGCGTCAGTACCAAAGCGCAGAGTGGATTTGCCCTCATTTCCATATCAGAGATCCCTTTAAGGGGGGCATGGAGTCAGAACCAGAGCGCTGAGTTGAATTGCCCTGACTTCCATACCAATGATCCCTTTAAGAGACCCTGGGGTCAGAACCACAGCGTTGAGTGGAACGGTCCTAACTTCCATACTGGGGATCCCTTTAAGAGAGGCCTGGAGTCAGTACCAGAGCATTTGAAGGCAATTGTCCTGACTTCCATACCGGGATCCCTTTAAGAGAGCCTGGAGTCAGAACCAAAGCGCTGGATGGATTTGCCCTGACTTCCATACCAATGATCCCTTTTGAGAGATCCGGGGTCAGAACCACCCAGTCAGTGTCTGCTGAGGTGTTGTTGTGGAGTGAGAAAACTGTTGCTTATAGCAACCAATCACAGCTCCGCTTCTTTTAAACAGCTCTGGTGAAATGAAAGATACTCTGTGATTGGTTGGTCACACACACACATATTCAATTTTATATATATATAGATTTAAATTGGGCCATATGCGTTTTACTGCTCTTACATAACAACAAATTATGATTTCAATATTTTACTTTAAGATCTATTAATTAAATATAATTTATTCGTGGGACATCCACTTTAAGTTTTCCATATGAATAAGTTCATTGTCATATTTGATAAAGGAAAAATTCCCCAATTGTAGACATTATTTTTAATAAATATCAAGGTTAGCGCACGACTTTGTCCAAGATTTTAATTTTGGTCTTCTGTGTGTTTGAGTTTGACATCCCTGCCTTAAAGGGTCTGTGTCGGCACAGAATGGCTGTTCAAATGAAGTACAGGCGCTTGGTGCATCATGGCAGGCCAATCATTTTAAATACACCTTCCCATCTATTTATCATGTAGATCCTCACAGGATGTTACCACTTGACATATGTGTGAAATTTGTCACAAATCTACAGAACTATTTGTAGGGTTTTTTTTTTTTTTACTTCCCTATGCAATGTACTATGCTTTTAATTAGTCCCTGCAACCTCTTACTTACAAAACTGTTCTATCAAGAAGTTTCATTTTGGAGAAGGCTATAGTAGATTCAAAGTGTCTGCAGTTACTTTCTAATCTATATATGGAAAGTAGTACCAGTAAAACTTTATTTTCGTTGGTTCTTGTTATATTACCGATAAAAGACTAAATTAAAACATTTTGCTTGTCAGTTGTCTTTAATTCTTAGTACCCAGCAGGCAGTTAGATCATGCTGAATGATTAAACTGCATACAGAGAATACAATTGCCATCAAGGGAGCCTCAATCTAACCTATGCAGTTCAATCCAATATTGGACAGCAAATTAATATCTGAGCCCTAAGTTGTTGTTTTTTTTTAATAAAGTACTATAAGCTAGTGCACCTTATTATATTTATGAGCACATCTGGCAAACTTTATCTCATAATAAAAAGCTGACCTCATTAAAATAGCTGGAAGGTTTAAATGGATGTAAAATAAGTTATAGGACACAGATATGGGGAAATTTATGATGCAATAACCTCCGTCTGACTATATGTGGTGTTGCTGCCTTGTAATGATGCCATTGCCATACCAGAGTTGTAGCTAACTTGGTTAATTCTCTTAGAAAGCAAAGGAATATGTGGTTTTCCAATATATTATAATCTATACATGCAGTGGCTTGGCAAAGAATTCCAAACCACCACCCCTGTCATTTTTTGTGTTTTGCTACCTTACAACCTGGAATTTAATTTTTTTTTTTTTTTGAGGGTTTTCATCAGTTTATGTAAAGAACATTCCTAAATCAGTGAACATTTTTGTTTTCTTTTTATTGTGAACAAATAGGACTTCAGTGTGCATAACTATTCACCCTCTCCTCTAAAGTCAGTACTTTATAGAGCAATTACTGTCGCTTTGGATAAGTCTCTATAAGCTTTCCACATCTTGCCACTTGGATTTTTGACCAGTCCTCAAGGCAAAACTGCCCCAGCTCCTTCAGGTTAGATGGTTTCCTCTGGTGAACAGTGATCTTCAGATCTGACCATGGATTCTCAATTGGATTAATTTAGGCCACTCCAAAACATTTACACGTTTTTCCTTAAACCACTGGAGTGTTGATTTAGCAGTATGCTGTGTATCATTGTCTTGTTGGAAGGTGAAACTCTGTTCTATTCTCAAATCACTGACAGACTGAAACAGGTTTTCCTCAAGAATATCAATGTATTTCGCACTATCCATCTTCCCCTTGACTCGGACCATTTTCCCTGATGCTGCTGCCGAAAAACATCTCCATAGCATTTTTGCACTGTGGGGGATGGTGTTCTTGGGGTGATGAGTTGTGTTGATTTGGTGCCAGACATATTGTTTACCTTGGTGGCCAAAAAGTTTAATTTTGGTCTCATCTGACCACAGCACCTTCCTCCATACATTTAGGTAGTCTCCCAGATGTCTTATAGCAAACTCAAAACAAGCTTTTCAGCTGCAGATGAAGGAAGAGAGCCACAGTAATTCATTACTGATGGGTAGGCGGAGCCCCAGATCAGGATGTTACCTCAGATCAAAAGAGTGATGACTGGCTGGCCCCTCCAGCTCGGGCTCCTCCTACTCAGCTCCAGTCTAAGATTTGAGGTCCCAGAGGATGGTCGCTGCTAATGCAGCTCCTCAGAAGATTTTATTATTTTAATATTCGGACAGGAGACTTGGATCACTAGTTGGTCTAGAGGTCTCAGGGGTATCAGCGCTGCTGTACCCCAACCTCTCCCTTGGCGGATCTGTATTTACTCAAAGTCCCTGCAGAATCCTTGCCGGCCCTGGGGATGAGGAGAGCTTCTCTGGCGGGAACGCAAACCACACGTGCGGTCACTGCGTTCTTCGCCCTGGGGGGAAGCATGGGCACTGCGCCAGAAACCCCTGAGGGTCCCTGTGGCGCCTTGGCTGGTGAGTACTCCACACAAATTTTAATAATAATTCTGTGTGAGTGCTTTAGCGTCTGAATGAGCAGCGCTATTACTAATGGACAGCGCTACTACATGTAATGTCAGTATGCTTCAGCGCTACTGTGACAGCGCTACTACATGTAATGTCAGTATGTTTCAGCGCTACTGTGACAGCGCTTCTACATGTAATGTCAGTATGCTTCAACGCTACTGTGACAGCGCTACTACATGTAATGTCAGTATGTTTCAACGCTACTGTGACAGCGCTTCTACATGTAATGTCAGTATGCTTCAACGCTACTGTGACAGCCCTACTACATGTAATGTCAGTATGCTTCAACGCTGCTGTGACAGCGCTACTACATGTAAAGTCAGTATGCTTCAGCGCTACTGTGACAGCGCTACTACATGTAAATGTCAGTAAGCTTCAGCGCTGCTGTGACAGCGCTACTACATGTAAATGTCAGTAAGCTTCAGCGCTGCTGTGACAGCGCTACTACATGTAAAGTCAGTATGCTTCAGCGCTGCTGTGACAGCGCTACTACATGAAGATGTGGTGATTTTTTGTCCGCAGGCAGATAGCTGCAGGACAGAGAGGGAGCAGGAGCGGGGAGAGTTCGCGCTCTTTATTTGAGCTAGCAGGGGGCGTGGCCTATCTATCCCGGTCTTTTGAGCAGGAAGACGCGCGCTCTGGCTTTTCTCCTGCGACCCCCTCACTGTGGCGGCCATTACTCAGGCTCCTGGGCTCCTCGGACCGCTCCCCTCCTCATATAGACACCACGGCCAGCTGGGTGAGTGCGGATTCCTCACCCCGCAGCGCAGCGATCGCTATCCTGCAGCTGCTGTCTCATCAGAGACATAAAAAATTGGCTGGGGCTCACAAATATATATATATTTTGGTGAGTTTGCAATATTAACCCCTTTGAGGGTTATTTCTACCTGCTAAATTTGCTGACTGAATACCGCTGGGGTAACTCTGCTTGGTGGAGCGTTAACCCTTCAGCGTTTGAAAAAAAAAAACAAAAAAAACCGCATAGTGTTTTTTGCTGGTATTACCGCTTTGACCTGCTCATACAGGCGAGACATGTCTGAATAGAGTTCAGATGCCGCGGTTCACGTCCCAGTGCCATTGCGGCAATCAGATACGCAGACCTCCACAGCATCTAGCGCTGCGGTCGACAGCGGTGGTAAATTGGATGATATCGCTCGATCGATTAATAACTTATCTGACCTTTTAGGTCAATATGTGTCTGCTAATTCCTCTCAGAGGAAGCGACGCAGGCCGTTACCGGCCTCTACACGGAGCGAGTCAGATGTATCTGATATTGGGCAGAGTTCCTCTTTAAATTCGGATGGTGGAATATCCGATTCAGATGCGGACGAGCCGCAGGGGCGTTCCTCTATGACGAAGCGTACGGAGGCATTAATTGAAGCCATGAGAGATATACTACAGTTACCGGAGGAGGTAACTAGTCGTCCTGGTAAATCAGCACGCATTTTCCAGGAGTCCCGTGCTTCGCGCACAACATTGCCAGCTCTGGATGAGCTTAATGGTGTAATAGAGGAGGAACGTCTATGTCCAGATAAGCGTTTTCATGGAACGCATTTCTTTGATACACTTTATCCTTGCTCTACGGAGTTAAAGGCTAATTGGACTTCTGCTCCTGAAGTGGATGTGTCTTTGTCTCAGCTTAGTAAATCCTCTCTACTCCCTATTAAGGGAAAAGCGAGCTTACAGGAGCCTTTGGATAGAAAGGCAGAATTGGCGGCAAATGCAAGCTATGAGGCTGCGGGTCATGGATTTCGAGCAGTGCTAGGATCCATGTGTGCTGCTAGAGCTTCTCTAAGCTGGTAGGCACGTCTGAAGACGGAGTTGCAAAATGAATCTCCGTTATCTGAGATACGGGAGGCAACCTGTTATATCTTTGATGCCGGTCTGGATACGGCATCTCTGCTGGCCAAAGCGCAAGCTTCAGCGGTCACAGTCAGAAGAGCTTTATGGCTCAGACAGTGGGCCGGGGACGCAGTTTCCAAACAAGGGTTGTTGGCCTTACCTTACAAGGGTGGCCATCTTTTTGGATCCGACCTCACAGAGCTGATTTCCAAGGCTAAGGCGAAGGAATCAGCATTACCACAGCGAAGGGCCATGGCCTCGGTGTCCAGTAAGCCTGGTGTTTATAGTGGTCGGCGGTCCTTTCGGGGCCGAGGACGATCTAGTCACTCCTCGTGGGGATCGGGTCGTCCTTCTTTCTCAGGAAAGAAATCCTCTCAGAAAACTCGTACTCCCTGGAAGCAGAGTTTCCGCCAGAACAAGCGGGAACTTGACAAGAAAACCGCATAGTCGGATTGACGCCAGGGGTCCACTCGAGGATTCTCGAGTGGGGGGTCGCCTGCTTCTTTTCAAGGAGACTTGGATGGCTCGCGTTCCAGATTCCTGGGTAACGCGGATAGTGTCGGCAGGCTATTTCATAGAGTTTGCTTCTCAACCCCCAAATGTTTTTTGTCAGTCTCGCGTTCCGTCAGAACCCGAGCTTGTTGTCGCTCTACAGCGAGAGGTCGAATCGCTACTACAAAAGGGTGTAGTGATACCGGTTCCGTCAGAGGACCGAGGAAAAGGTTTTTATTCCAACCTTTTTATAGTTCCCAAAAAGGAGAACAAATTTCGCCCGATTCTGGATCTCAAGCGATTGAACCGGCATGTCCATGCCCGGAAATTTCGCATGGAGTCGCTTCGTTCCGTTGTGGCAGCTCTGTCACAGAACGATTTTCTGGTGTCAATCGACATTCGCGACGCCTATTTGCATATTCCCATCGGAAAGGCTCATCAGCGCTTTCCTCGATTTGCCATAGGTCAGAATCATTACCAGTTCGTGGCTCTGCCGTTCGGCTTAGCCTCAGCGCCAAGGGTTTTTACAAAAATTCTGGCGCCCCTCATGGCACTCCTTCGAAGACAGGGGATTACGATTCTCCCTTATCTGGACGATCTTTTGATCGTGGCTTCCTCGGAGGAGGAGGCGTTGACGGCTCGGGATTTGTCTCTTCAGTTTCTGAAAGACTTCGGTTGGCTGGTTAATTGGGAGAAGTCGTCCCTGGAACCATCGAGGACAATTCTCTTTTTGGGAATGCATCTCGACACGTTTCGGTCGGTAGTTTCCCTACCACCAGACAAACAGTCATGTCTTCTTCGACATGTACAGATTATGACATCCTCAACGGCAATGTCCCTACGGAAGTGTATGCGTCTTCTGGGACTGATGGTGGCGTCCATGGAGGCAATTCCATTTTGCCCAGTTCCACTCCAGGACTCTTCAAAGGTTCATCTTGAGTCGATGGAATCAGTCGCAATCGCTGGATTGCAGTGTCACCATTTCTCGCGCGGTGCGGGATTCTCTAGAATGGTGGTTACGGCCAGGGGCATTCTCCCTGGGGAAGTCTTTCCTCCCTCTGCAGTGGTCAGTCATAACCACCGATGCCAGCCTGACGGGCTGGGGGGGTGTTTGGAACAATCTCTGGATTCAGGGGGTATGGTCACCGGAAGAGTCTGTGCTTCCGATCAACATCCTGGAATTGAGGCGATTTTCCTTTGCCTCCAACATTGGACGGTCCCTTTGAGCGGTCTGCCAGTCCGTGTGCAGACAGACAATGCGACGGCTGTCGCGTATATCAATCACCAAGGTGGGACAAGGAGTTCCAGACTCTTGGTAGAGGTGTCCCGAATTCTGATTTGGGCAGAGGCCAATGTACCAGCCATTTCGGCGATTCACATTCCAGGGGTTCAGAATATTACAGCGAACTTTCTCAGTCGCAGAAGGATGGATCCCGGGAATGGAGCCTCCACCCGGAAGTCTTTGCACTACTGTGCTCTCGCTGGGGAACCCCCCAAGTGGATTTGATGGCATCCAGGTCCAATGCCAAGTTACCGACATTCATGTCCAGGTACAAGGACCCGAAGGCGGTGGCGGTGGATGCTCTAGTGGCTCAGTGGGATCAGTTCGAGCTGATCTATGTATTCCCGCCAATATCCATTTGTCATCCGGACTTGATGTCCCTGCGTTTGACGGCGTGGCTCTTGAGACCAAAATCTTGACCCATAGAGGTTTTTCAGCCGAGGTCATTGCTACCCTTCGTGCTGCAAGATGTCCGGCTACTTCTAGGATTTACCACAAAATTTGGGAAACCTTCTTTTCGTGGTGTTTGGGGTCTTCTCGGAACCCGAGAAAATTTTCCATTCCCAACCTGTTGGCTTTTCTGCAGCATGGGCTAGACAAGGGTTTGGCAGTTAGCACTCTGAAAGGTCAGATTTCTGCTCTGTCCTTATTATTCCGGAGAACCATTGCTTCGAATAGAGACGTGCTCTCCTTTTTCCGAGGTATCTCTCGTAAGTTTCCGCCGCGGAAGGCACCCGTGTCTTCTTGGCGGCTCAACCTTGTTTTGGAGGCTCTTCAGCATAAACCTTTTGAACCTATGGTTTCTGCTAGCCTTTCTTTACTTTCTTGGAAGGTGGCTTTCCTTGTTGCAGTCACTTCCTTGAGGAGAGTTTCTGAATTGGCAGCTCTTTCTTGCTCGCCTCCTTTTCTGGAGTTTTTTTCCGGATCGTGTAGTGCTTCGCACTCGGGGTGATTTTTTGCCTAAAGTGGTGTCACAATTTCATGTTAACCAGGATATTGTGTTGCCTTCACTCTGTCCGGATCCGAAGAATACGAAAGAGCGAGATTTACACACATTGGAATTTAGTGCGGGCCTTGAAGTTTTATCTATCTATTACTCAAGGTTTTCGTGAGACGGACTCCCTGTTTGTGGTTCCGGCAGGTCGTCGGCGTGGTCAACGAGCTTCCAAGGGTTCTATAGCTCGTTGGATCCGGTCAGCTATTTTGGAAGCTTACCGTCTTCGGGTGAATCTTGCCCGATTAAGATTCGAGCCCATTCCACGAGAGCTGTGGCTTCATCGTGGGCTTTTCATCAAGGTGCTTCGGCAGTGCAGCTTTGCCGAGTGGCGACTTGGCGCTCTGTCCACACGTTTACAAGATTTTATAAAGTGGACGTCAGTGCTTCCGCTGATGCAGCCCTCGGACGTAGGGTCCTGCAGGCAGCTGTAGTTTAAAGTTCTGGATGAACTTGTGTTTAGCGCTGGTTGCGCTTTGTTGTTAAGGTTGTTGGGTTTCTGCCTTTTATTGGTTTTTTTCCCACCCTTATTTTTGAACTGCTTTGGGACGTCCCATCAGTAATGAATTACTGTGGCTCTCTTCCTTCATCTGCAGCTGAAACACGGATTTTGGTAAAGACTTACCTGTAAAATCCTTTTCAGCGAAGGAAGGAAGAGAGACACAGCACCCTCCCACGGCAGAAGTGTGTTGATGTTTTCAGATGCAGCGCGACCCTTATCTGATAGCGATTATCTGGGCTGAGGTCAGCGCGCTAAGGCTCTGTTCCAGCATCGCCAGCTCATCGCAGTAGTCAGGTTCCGTGAGTAGTACCTGGAACTCTGTGGTTTTTGGCTTTCTTTGCATGCATAACCTGTATCCTTGTGTTTTTTCTCTGAAGTTCCTTCAGAAGGGGTTATGTTGCTCCGCTGGTGATCTTGGCTCTTTTCCTAAAAGCTTTGATACGACTGGAGCTGAGTAGGAGGAGCCCGAGCTGGAGGGGCCAGCCAGTCATCACTCTTTTGATCTGAGGTAACATCCTGATCTGGGGCTCCGCCTACCCATCAGTAATGAATTACTGTGTCTCTCTTCCTTCCTTCGCTGAAAAGGATTTTACAGGTAAGTCTTTACCAAAATCCGTGTTTTTCTTACCACTTTTCCATAAAGACCACCTCTATGAAGTATACAGCTTATTGTGGTTGTATGGACGGATACTCCCGTCTCTGCTTGGAAATTCTGCAGCTTCTTCAGGGTTACCTTTTGTCTGAGTGCTACCTCTCTGATTAATGCCCTCCTTATCTAGGCTGAGAGTTTTGGTGGGCGGCCCTCTCTGGGCAGGTTTGTTGTGGTCCCATGGTCTTTGAAATTTATGATAATGGATTTGATGGTGCTCCAGGGGATCATCAGAGATTGGGGATTTTTTTTTTAATAACCCAACCTTGACTTGTACTTCTCAACAACTTTGTCTCGGATTTGTTTGGAGTGCTCTTTGTTCTTCATAGTGTTGTTTGAGTAGTGGTGCCTCTTGCATAATAGTGTTGCAGCCTCTGTGGCCTTTCAGAAATGGTGTGTATATACTGACAGACCATGTGACACTTAGATTTCCCACAGGTGGACTTCCTTTCGCTAAGCATGTGCCTTATGAAGGGATTGCTTACCTTAGTGGCCAAAAAGTTTAATTTTGGTCTCATCTGACCACAGCACCTTCCTCCATACATTTAGGTAGTCTCCCAGATGTCTTATAGCAAACTCAAAACGAGCTTTTTTCACCACTTTTCCATAAAGACCACCTCTATGAAGTATACAGCTTATTGTGGTTGTATGGATGGATACTCCCGTCTCTGCTTGGAAGATTGTTATGGGCTTCACCACAAAGGTGTGAATGAATACAAAAGTTGGCACATGCCAACTTTTAGTTATTTGATCCCATAAATGTAATTTATGCCTATATTTTTCTCACTTCACTTCGCCAACTTAGACTATTTAATGCTGATGCATCACACACAAATGGGATTACAAAAGTATTTAAACACAGGTTATAATCTAACAAAATGGGTAAAAAACCAAGAGGGGTGAATACCTTCACAAGCCACTGTGTGTGTATATGTATATAATATATCTCAATATTTTGGTAGCTGTGAGAATTTGTAAATCATGGCAAGATCTCTGATTGGAAAATCCTCCTCCAGATTTAATAAACAGACCAAGGACAGGGGTAACCTAGAAGAGTTTATACGAAAAAAAAAATATTAATTGTATCTTAAAGGGGTAAAATAATGCATCAGTCCCAAATAAATGTGGATTAAGACTTCCAGTCGTAGTCCCACAACTCCAGCGTAAATTGAAAAGCATTGGGTGCACAAGCTAGAGCCTATATCTGACAAAGTACCAGCTGCAGAGCATTTTCTGGTGAATTCTAGGCGAGTTGAGCAGCATAAGTGTTTTGAAGCGGTTGCGAAAGACTGTGACCATACAGATTTTCACATATAATCACGCAGAGCGGAAGAATCGGTAATTACATATTTGATAAGGGAAGTGCAATATCGCATGTGTGCACGTGATTGCTGGAGTGATCACTTGGGTGAGGACTCAAGAGCTGAGATGGCAGCTTAAATAGCCAGCATCTGTCTTCAACACCCAGAACGCAATCTCTGGAACACGTGACATACTACCACATGTCGGCATTCCACGACGCGATTGTGGGGTGCCAATGGGTTACTATGGCAGCCAAGATCCTGCTTTCATGGTAAGATATGAAAGTGCTGTATGTGTCTTCCACAGTGCAAGTTTTCAATTTCATCTCAATGAAGATTATAACCTTCATTGAGCAAATATTCGATTTGATACAAGTGGACTACATGGTAATAATTATATATTCGAGAGGCTCAACTCCCCTTTGGAAACTGGAGCAAACATTTTTACAGCCACCCTAGGTCTCAAAGCCTTCTATATAACATTGCTAGGGTATGTGCACATGAAGTTTTTAAAGTGAGCTTTGAAAAAACTCTTGAAAGACTCTAGCTATTAATTTCTAGTCTTAAAAGAACCACCTGTTCATGAATTCAGTACTTTGATCATTTTTAATATACGGTACTTCAAGTTTTCGTAAACTCCACGCATTTTGAAAGCCGATCTGTCAATTCTTCAAACTTTTTCAGTTACAAAGCACCTCAATACTTATCAGCCAATGGCTACAAAAACTACGTGCGCCTCTCTTTAAGCATTGTAAGGATTTTTGAGGCTTTTTATTCATTGCTCATGTAATTGGTGTAGTTCGACAGCATGAAAATAAGCAAGTTTGCAATTAACTTGCCTTATGTTCTATTTTTACCTGATGTGGCAGATGAGCGATTTTTGTCTTCCATAGTGTACAGCTTGTTTCCAAGGAGATCGACTACCAGCACCTTTCTGAATATGCGCAGCAGCTCCATTCCGGCTGAGGAGTTAATTTGTGAGGCACCAGTCTGCTCTCTCTCCACCCTATTGATTTCTATACAGCAGGTATCTGGTCCTTTTTATCTCCTGGCCAGGAGCTGCTGTTATCTGTTCTGCAAAATCACAATTCACCAACCTCCCACTTTCTGCTGTTTTCATGTGTAGCAACACATGAGCTGTTCACTTGTTCAAATGCACAGTGTATTAAAATAGTGATAACCGTGTAGATTTCTGAACAAGGAACACGTTTTCAAATGATTAGGGCACTCTTGGTGTGGCTAAATGGCTCTGTGCACCGTATTGACTACTGGTTTTACGTGTACCTGTCTCCCTCACTATTGAATTACATTGGTAGTTTGCTTCAAGAGAGCAGTATCCGCAGAGAAAACGCAGGCAAGCTTGTGGTCTCAATCGAATAAGAAGGCAGGATCATATAAAAATATTTGGTGGAATGGTGTGCTGAGCCTCTTGGCCACACTGAGGGTGCACTGAGCACCCTAATTGGCATATTTGATTAAACTTTAGATTCTGTAGAACATCAGTCAGAGATTCAAACTCTAAGGCTATGATTACACTGAAAAATCACCACAAAGTGAACGTAATGCACAGCAATGAAGAAAAAAACATTGCAATGCACATGCTAAGCTTTTTTTTTTTATAAACTTAACCGCTTTAGTGTTCGGAAACAGTTTCCACTCAGTGGTTTTTCAAAAACACTCCAGGAAAATAAAAAGCTCCAAAACCTCCTCATGTAGGCAGCATAGTGGCTTTCACATAGAAATAATTTTAAATGTTTTATAAGGAGTCTTTGCAGTTTTCAGTCCCAAAAACTGAATTTGAACATCAAACATGATCGCAGCGTTCCAGAACCAGCACAGGGGCTTATCGGGTCTCCAGATCTGTGATACTTCCTGTCATGCGCAGTGCATGTCAGGAAGTGTCACAGGTTAGTGTACAGAAACTGCAGCGCTGACAGCTTCTGTAGCATGCAGATGCTGCTTTATCTGCATGCTATAGAAGCGATCAGGCTGCACAAAATCATTGTCCCATAGTGGAACAAAGTGTAAAAGTAAGAATTAAATAATTATTTTTTTTTTAAATAATTGTAAAATATTTAAAAAATAATTTTATCACTAAATAAATATTTGTATAAAAAAAATCTAAACAATAAAGGTACACATATTTGGTATCACCGCGTCCATAACGACCCGACCTATAAAACTGTCCAACTAGCTAACCCCTTTAGTGAACACCATAAAAAAGGCAAAAAACAATGTTTTACTATCATACCGCCGAACAAAAAGTGGAATACCACGCGATCAAAAAGACGGATATAAATAAACATGGTACCGCTGAAAACCTCATCTTGTCCCGCAAAAAACGAGCGGCCATACAGCGTCATCAGCGAAAAAATAAAAAAGTTATAGCTGTCAGAATAAAATGATGTAAAATAAATTATTTTTATTTTTTAAATTTATTTTTAATTATATAAAAGCGGCAAAACATAAAAAAGATATAAATGATGTATCGCTGTAATCGTACTGACCTGAAGAATAAAACTGCTTTATCAATTTTACTACACGCGAAATGGTGTAAACGCCCCCCCCCAAAAGAAATTCATGAATTGCTGGTTTTTGCTCATTCTCTCCCAAAAATTGGAATAGAAAGTGATCAAAAATGTCATGTGCCCGAAAATGGTACCAATAAAAACATCAGCTCGGCCCACAAAAAACAAGACCTCACATGACTCTGGACTCTGGAAAAATTATAGCTCTAAAAATGTGGTGATGCAAAAACTATTTTTTGCAATAAAAAGCGTCTTTTAGTGCGTGACAGCTGCCAAACATAAAAACCCGATATAAATAGTCAATCAAACCCCCCTTATCCCCCCCTTAGTTAGGGAAAAATAATAAAATTTAAAAAAAGGATTTATTTTCATTTTTCCGTTAGGGTTAGGGCTAAAGTTAGGGTTAGTGTTGGGGCTAAATTTAGGCTTAGGATTAGGGTTAGGGGTGTGTTGGGGTTAGGGTTGGAGTTAGAATTGGGGGGTTTCCACTGTTTAGGCACATCAGGGGCTCTCCAAACGCGACATGGCGTCCAATCTCAATTCCAGTCAATTTTGCATTGAAAAGTCAAACGGCGCTTCTCCCCTTCCGAGCTCTGCCATCCGCACAAACAGTGGTTTACCTGCATATATGGGGTATTGGTGTACTCAGGACAAATTGTGCAACAACTTTTGGGGTCCAATTTCTCATGCTACCCTTGGTAAAAATAAAACAAATTGGATCTGAAGTAAATTTTTCGGGAAAAAAAGTTAAATGCTCGTTTTTTTTTGTTTTTTTTTAAACATTCCAAAAATTCCTGTGAAGCACCTGAAGGGTTAATAAACTTCTTGAATGTGGTTTTGAGCACTTTGAGGGGTGCAGTTTTTAGAATGGTGGGTATTATATATCATATAGACCCCTCAAAGTGACTTCAAATGTCATATGGTCCCTAGAAAAAAAAATGGTGTAGTAAAAATGAGAATTCACCAAGATCCGTTGAAGCGTTCCAGAGTTATAACCTTATAAAGGCACAGCGGTCAGAATTGTAAAAATAGGCCTGGTCATTAACATGCAATCCACCCTTGGGGGATAAGGGGTTAAGTCAGAAAAAAAAATATAATATATATATATTGTGAGACAGTGAGAGTATGGGTGTTGAATGGGGTGTACATTTCACCTAGATACTGTGCTGACTGGTATAAGGGAAATGTATGGCTTTGTAAACCTAGTGGTAGAGAAAGGTCACTACACCTTACATTCATTACACACTTGCAGCTCAGGCCTGAAACTACTCAGGTGTTAATTAGGAGACCAGAAGTAGGTGTCTGCAAACACAGTCAGAGAGCTCGCTTCGTCTGGACACAGGAGGGGTCCAGGCACAGAAGGTGTCTCCAGGAGTTTGAGCTATCTCAGTCTGGGTGCTCGATGTACCCTGGACACAGGAGTAGTCTCTGTGAGAATCCATGCGGATAGCTGCTGAATAGGAGGGGAGCTCTCTCAAGTCTGGACGTTGAAGGTGCCTTCAGACACAAGGAGGAGACTCTGTGAACCTCCATGCTGGTAAATGCTGGTAAATGCTGAACATATGTGTTGTTTTGGCCCCGGCTGTTAGAGTCGGGACCCGGATAGATAGGGAAATCTATCTAAGTGTAATTAGTGGCTAGACAAGCCTAGGTCTTCTGTTTATGATTTTGTTTTATGTCTTGTTTGCTGTGGACTTTAATAAACTGGTTGCGGCCAGTTTTTACCAGAACTGCTGTCTCTGAATGAACTGTTTCTATGCCATTCTGTCTACCCGGACGGCGATCCCAGAGCTATATCCCCTGAAAAGCTTACAATATATATATATTTTTTTTTTTTAAAGAAAGGAATTTGACACTATTGAGGTTCATGGAAGGATAGGTCAAAGACTCACAAGGAGGGAGTATGACAGTAAACAGTCACTGAGGTGGATTTATATAAACAAAGAAGTGATAGCAGCAGAAAGTGTGAGTTGTTCATCTGAAATAGAGGGTAGGTTTACAGAGTTTAGAAATTCTTGCATTCCTTCTATAGGTGGATAAGGAGCAGACTTCTCATCATATAAAGAAGCACTCAATCAAAGATTTTATCCTCTTAACCCCTTAATGACCAAGCCATTTTGTAGGTTAAAGACCAGGCCAATTTTTACAATTCTGACCACTGTCTCTTTATGAGGTTATAACTCTGGAACGCTTCTACGGATCTTGGCGATTCTGAGATTGTTTTCTCGTGACATATTGTACTTCATGATAGTGGTAAAATTTCTTCAATATAACTTGCGGTTTTTTATGAAAAAAATGGAAATATGGCAAAAATTTAGAAAATTTTGCAATTTTCAAACTTTTAATTTTTATGCCATTAAATCAGAGAGATATGTCACAAAAATTAGTTAATAAATAACATTTCCCACATGTCTACTTTACATCAGCACAATTTTGGAACCAAAATTTTTTTTTGTTACGAAGTTATAAGTGTTAAAAGTTGACCAGCAATTTCTCATTTTTCCAACAAAATTTACAAAACCATTTTTTTAGGGACCACCTCACATTTGAAGTGAATTTGAGGGGTCAATATGACAGAAAATACCCAAAAGTGACACCATTCTAAAAACTGCACCCCTCAACGTGTTCAAAGCCACATTCAAGAAGTTTATTAACCCTTTAGGTACTTCACAAGAATTGAAGCAATGTGGAAGGAAAAAATGAACATTTAACTTTTTTTCCCAAAATTTTTCTTTCGACACAATTTTTTTAAATTTTGTCAAGGGTATCAGGAGAAAATGAACCACAATATTTGTTGTACAATTTCTCCAGAGTACACCGATATACCATGTGTGGGGGTAAACCACTATTTGGGCGCATGGCAGAGCTCGGAATGGAAGCAGCGCCATTTGACTTTTTTGGCTGGAATTGAGATTGGACGCCATGTCGCATTTGGAGAGTCCCTGTGTGCCTAAACAGTGGAAACCCCCCACAAGTGACCCCATTTTGGAAACTGGACCCCTCAAGGAACTCATCTAAATGTGTTGTGAGAGCTTTTAACCCCCAAGGGCTTCACAGAAGGTTATAACGTAGAGCCGTAAAATTAAAAAATCATATTTTTTCCACAAAAATGATCTTTTCATCCCAATTATTATTTTCCAAAGGATAAAAGGACCCCAAAAGTTATTGGGCAATTAGTCCTGAGTACGCTGATACCCCATATGTGGGGGTAAACCACTATTTGGGCGCATGGCAGAGCTCGGAAGGGAAGCAGCGCCATTTGACTTTTTTGGCTGGAATTGAGATTGGACGCCATGTCGCATTTGGAGAGTCCCTGTGTGCCTAAACAGTGGAAACCCCCCACAAGTGACCCCATTTTGGAAACTGGACCCCTCAAGGAACTCATCTAAATGTGTTGTGAGAGCTTTTAACCCCAAGGGCTTCACAGAAGGTTATAACGTAGAGCCGTAAAATTAAAAAATCATATTTTTTCCACAAAAATGATCTTTTCATCCCAATTATTATTTTCCAAAGGATAAAAGGACCCCAAAAGTTATTGGGCAATTAGTCCTGAGTACGCTGATACCCCATATGTGGGGGTAAACCACTATTTGGGCGCATGGCAGAGCTCGGAAGGGAAGCAGCGCCATTTGACTTTTTTGGCTGGAATTGAGATTGGACGCCATGTCGCATTTGGAGAGTCCCTGTGTGCCTAAACAGTGGAAACCCCCCACAAGTGACCCCAATTTGGAAACTAGACCCCCCAAGGAACTTATCTAAATGTGTTGTGAGAGCTTTTAACGCCCAAGCGCTTCACAGAAGGTTATAACGTAGAGCCGTAAATTAAAAAATCATATTTTTTTCCACAAAAATGATCTTTTCATCCCAATTTTTATTTTCCAAAGGGTAAAAGGACCCCAAAATTTATTGTGCAATTAGTCCTGAGTACGCTGATACCCCATAGGTGGGGGTAAACCACTATTTGGGCGCATGGCAGAGCTCGGAAGGGAAGCAGCGCCATTTGACTTTTTTGGCTGGAATTGAGATTGGATGCCATGTCGTATTTGGAGAGTCCCTGTGTGCCTAAATAGTGGAAACCCCCCACAAGTGACCCCATTTTGGAAACTAGACCCCCCAAGGAACTTATCTAGATGTGTGGTGAGAGCTTTGAACCCTCAAGGGCTTCACAGAAGGTTATAACGTAGAGCAGTAAAATTAAAAAATCATATCTTTTCCACAAAAATGATCTTTCCACCCCCAATTGTTATTTTCCAAAGGGTAACAGGACCCCAAAAGTTATTGTGTAATTTGTCCTGAGTACGCAGATACCCCATATGTGGGGGGAAACCACTATTTTGACGCATGGCAGAGCTCGAAAGGGAAGTAGCGCCTTTTTCAAATGCAGACTTTGATGGAATGGTCTGTGGGTGTCATGTCACGTTTGGATAGCCCCTGATGTGCCTAAACAGTAGAAACCCCCCACAAGTGACTCCATTTTGGAAACTAGACCCCCCAAGGAACTTTTCTAGATGTGTGGTGAGCACTTTGAACCCCCAAGTGCTTCACAGAAGTTTATAACGTAGAGCCGTGAAAATAAAAAAATCATTTTTTTTCCACAAAAATAATCTTTTTGCCCCAAATTTTTATTTTTATAATGGTAACAGGAGAAATAGGACCCCAAAAGCTATTGTGCAATTTGTCCTGAGTACGCTGATATCCCATATGTGGGGGGGAACCACTATTTTGACGCATGGCAGAGCTCGAAAGGGAAGTAGCGCCTTTTTCAAATGCAGACTTTGATGGAATGGTCTGTGGGTGTCATGTCACGTTTAGATAGCCCCTGATGTGCCTAAACAGTAGAAACCCCCCACAAGTGACTCCATTTTGGAAACTAGACCCCCCAAGGAACTTTTCTAGATGTGTGGTCAGCACTTTGAACCCCCAAGGGCTTCACAGAAGTTTATAACGTAGAGCCGTGAAAATAAAAAAAATCATATTTTTTTCCACAAAAATGACCTTTTTGCCCCCAAATTTTTATTTTTATAAGGGTAACAGGAGAAATAGGACCCCAAAAGCTATTGTGCATTTTGTCCTGAGTACGCTGATACCCCATATGCGGGGGGGAACCACTGTGATCGCCTTACTGCGATCTTTGGGAGGCACAATGAACAAATCTACCAAAGGTGAAGAATTGGTTTTCTTTTTTACGCCGTTCCTCGTGCGGTATTAGTGATTTGGCGACTTTATTCTTCGGATCGGTGCGATTACAGCGATACCAGATTTACACCCTTTTTTCATGTTTAGCTTCTGTCACACTCTAAAAGATGCTTTTTTTTGGAATAATTTTTTGTAAGAATTTTTTGCATCGCCGTATTTTGAGAGCTATAATTTTTCCATATTTCGGCCGACAGAGTTATCTGTGGGCTTATTTTTTGCGGGACGAGCTGACGTATTTATTGGTACCATATTCGGGCACATAACGTTTTTTGATCGCTTCCTATTCCGATTTTTGTGGAAGCAGAATGAACAAAAACCAGCAATTCAGGAATTGTTTTTTTTTAATTTTTTTTCCCCGTTCCGCGTGTGGTAAAATTGATAAAGCAGCTTTATTCTTCGGGTCACTACGATTACAGCGATACCTCATTTATATATTTTTTTTATGTTTTGGCGTTTTTTACACAATAAAGAATTTTATAGAAAAAATAATTATTTTTGCATCAGTTTATTCCGCGAGCTATAACTTTTTTATTTTTTCGCTGATGATGCTATATAGCGGCTTGTTTTTTGCGGGACAAGATGACGTTTTCAGCGGTACCATGATTATTTATATCTGACTTTTTGATCGCGTGTTATTGCACTTTTTCCAAGCGGTATAATGATACCGCTTGGAAAAAGTATAATTTACTACTTTTTTGTGTGTTTTTTTTTACGGCTTTCACTGAAGGGGTTAACTAGGGTTATGCTTTTATAGATGGGATTTTTACGGACATGGCGATACCTAACGTGTATTTTTTTTGTTTTTTATTTTTTTTATTACATAAAAATGTGTATTTTTTAGGGGATTTTTTTAAAATTATTTTTTAATATTTTTTTTTACAATTTTTTTTAAAAAATGATTTTTTTCAACTTGTCCCTTTATGGGACTTTCACTTTTTTTTACTTTTGATTGCAGTTACAATGCATTGCAATGCTCTGGCATTGCAATGCATTGCAACTATAGTGGAAGCTGCTGTGACAATGATCACAGCAGCTTTCCGTAGCTAGATGACCCGGAGGTTGTCATGACAACCCCCGGGTCATCAAGGCAGAGATCGGGCCCTGCGATTACATCGCTGGGACGCTGATCTGAGGCAGAGGGAGCTCCCGACCCTCTGCCTCCCCCCCTGAGCTCTGCGATCGCGCTCGATCGCAGCAGTCAGGGGGTTAACAGCCAGGGGCGGTGGGGGCTCCGCTCCTGGCTGTCAGTGCAGGAAGCCTGGCCACTGCAGCGCCGGCTCCTGCACTGATCGCGCTGCGGAAGCTGAAATTTCAGCTTCTCCTGCGCGATCGCTGCTGTGTTTGGTCAGTCAGATTGACTGACCAAGCACAGCGCTGTGGGTGCGGGGACCGACGGCAAAGGTCCCCGCACCGCTTGCCGTGCCTGTCAGCTGTCTGTGACAGCTGTCGGCACTGATCTACCACTGCGTGTTTACACGCAGTGGTAGATCAAAGGCATGACGTGCAGAGTCCGTCCTGGTGCCGGAACTGGCACCTTGCCATGACGGACTCTGCACGTCAGTGGACATTAAGGGGTTAATATATTGCAGTCATCATATTATTATATAGCACTGTTTATTCCTCTTCTTTCAGCTCTATGTAGAAACTGGAAGTCTCATTTCCCTGCAGAAATCATTTCCTCTTCACTACTGACTGATCTGCTCCCTCTTCCCCTTGCCAGGGACTTTTGCAGTGAATGCGTCATACAGGGAAAATTGACCTCCTGCTTCTACATAGAGCTTAACCTAATGGAAAAGAGAAGAATTCACTGGGTATAAATGCAAAATAAGCAATTATAAGTACACAGTGATATATAATATGATGATTGCAAAATATTAAGAGGATAAACATTTTGATGGGAGTGCTTCTTCAACTTGTAGAGTGTGGAATTGAAGTCTGCAATCCAATTTGAGATGTCCAGAGGATTGAAAACTTTCTCACACTTTGGCCCCGAATCATCATTTCTGTTTCTCCATTTTTCTGGAGTAATTTACTCTTTTTAGTGTTTTCAGTATTTGCACCTTATTCTCTACGTTTTGTAATACTTTCTTGAATTATCTTTCTTTTAGTCTGTTTTGATCTTTACTTGAACAATTTTTTGCTTATCCAAATGTTTTTAGATGGATTCATGAAATGCTCCTTTTACCACATTTCATTTTTAAAGTAAGGTGAGGTTCCCTCACTGCTATCTTTGGCCAGAACTTGTGTAATGTTTTGAAGGCATTTTGGGGAGTGTAAAATGAAGAGGTTTAATTCCGCAGGGAGCTGACGGAGTTCGATTTTAAACCTTTCGGAGAGAGTCGTAAGTTGCAGCATTATTTTTATACATTTATATAGCGCCATTTATTCCATGGCACTTTACATGTGAAAAGGGAAAATGTAGACAAGTACAATAAACATGTGCGAGACAAGGGACACACAAATACAGAAGGAGAGAGGACCCTGCCTGCCAGGGCTCACAGTCTACAAGAATGGGTGAGGATACACTAGGAAAGGGTAGATCTGGTTGTGCGATGGTTCTGTAGACTGAGGATCATTGCAGGCTGTAGGCTTGTCGGAACAGGTGGGTCTTCAGGTTCTTCTTGAAGGTTTCCGTTGTTAGGAAAAGTCTGATGTTTTGCGGCAGGGAGTTCCAGAGTATGGGGGAACCCCGGCAGAAGTCTTGTATGCGGTTGTGGGAAGAAGAGATGAGGGGGGAGTAGAGAAGGAGATCTTGAGAGGATCGAAGGTTGCATGTGAGTAGGTAGCGGGAGACCATGTCACAGATGTATGGAGGAGAAAGGTTGTGGATGGCTTTGTATTTCATGGTTAGGGTTTTGAACTGGAGCCTCTGGGCAATAGGAAGCCAGTGAAGGGCCTGGCATAGGGGGGAGGCTGGGGAATAGCGGGGAGACAGGTGGATTAGTCAGGCAGCAGAGTGTAGGATGGACTGAAGTGGTGCCAGAGTGCTAGAGGGGAGGCCAGAGAGTAGGAGGTTGCAGTAGTCGAGGCGGGAGACGATAAGGGCGTGCACTAGTGTTTTTGTGGTTTCATGGTTGAGGAATGCGCGGATCCGGGAAATATTTTTGAGTTTGAGGCGGCAGGAGGTGACGAGGGCTTGGATATGTGGTTTGAAAGAGAGGGCAGAGTCGAGGATCACCCCAAGGCACCGAGCATGCAGGACTGGGGAAAGCGAGCAGCCATTGACATTGATGGTTTGGTCAGGTGGAGGGGTAGAATGAGGTGGGGGAAAGATGATGAATTCTGTTTTGTCCATGTTCCGTTTGAGAAAGCGAGCAGAAAAGAAGGCTGAGATAGCAGACAGACACTGTGGGATTTTGGTCAGTAGGGAGGTGTGGTCAGGTCCAGATAGGTAGATCTGCGTATCATCGGCGTAGAGGTGATACTGCAAGCTGTGGGATTCTATGAGCTGTCCCAGGCCGAAGGTGTAGATAGAGAAGAGTAGGGGTCCTAGGACTGAGCCTTGAGGAACACTGACAGACAGGGGGCGAGGTGAGGAGGTGATGTGTGAGAGGGAGACACTAAATATTCGGTCTGTTAGGTATAATGAGATCCAGGATAGGGCCAAGTCTGTGATGCAAGAGATGAGAGAATCTGTAGCAGGAGGGAATGGTCCAAAGGCAGAAGACAAGTCCAGGAGAAGGAGGACAGAGTAGTGTTGCTTGCTCTTGGCGGTTAGCAGGTCGTTAGTGACTTTAGTTAGGGCAGTTTCAGTTGAGTGATGCGGTCGGAAGCCAGATTGTAACCGGGCAAAGAGGGAACAGGAGGAAAGGTGGGAGGACAGTTCGAGATATACATGCTGTTCCAGTAGTTTCGAGGTGTAAGGGAGAAGAGATATCGGGCGATAGTTAGACACAGAGGATGGGTCGAGAGAGGGCTTTTTGAGGATGGGTGTGATTGAGGCATGTTTGAAGGATGAGGGAAAGACATCATTTGTAAGTGAAAGGTTGAAGAGGTGTGTGAGAGTAGGGATGAAGACTGTGGCAAAGTTAGGGATGAGGTGGGACGGGAGTGGGTCAAGCGCACGAGTGGTGAGGTGTGATCTTGACAGGAGAGTGGAGAGCTGATCTTCTGTCATAGTGGTGAAGCTGGTTTTGGAAGAACAGGGCTGAGTGGCTAAGAGGGGCTTTGGGGGCTGTGGGCCAAAGCTTTCTCTGATCGTATCAATCTTTTGCTTAAAGAAGGAGGAAAGTCTTCAGCAGAAATGAGAGGAGAGGGAGGAGGTGCTCTGGGATGGAGTAGAGAATTGAAAGTGTTGAAGAGCTGTTTAGGGTTGTGAGAAAGGGAGGATATGAGGGATGCGAAGTAAGTTTGTTTTGCGGCAGAGAGTGTGGACTTGAAGCTGGCAAGGGACTGCTTGTATGCATTGAAGTGCTCGGTAGAATGGGTTCTCTTCCATCTCCGCTCGGCGGCCCTGGAAGCCTGTCTCAGTTCTTTGGTCAGGCTGGTTAGCCAGGGCTGCCTGTTGATTGTGCGAGTTTTGCTCTGTGTGAGGGGGGGGGCGGCAGAATCAAGTGTGGCTTTTATTGTGGTGTTCTAAAAAGTGGCAGCAGCATCTGTGTCATGTAAGGAAGCTATGTCTGTAAAGGTACTGCCACACTTAGCGATCTCGTTAGCGATCTCGATAACGACGCAATCGTTGGTGTGATCTCTTTTAGGTCGCTAGTAGCTGCCAAACAGGAGATCTCATAAACGACACATCAGCGGTCAGCGATCTCTTTAACGACTTTGGCAGTCGTTAGGATGTCATTAGCATGTACTGAGCGCTTCTGATTCATAGGAATTTCCAGCATCGCTCCTGCTCTCTGCGTCCTGCTAGCCTTCTTTGCAACTTCTGCGATCCTCTCTGTGACGCAAAAGAGAACTTACAGATATTGCGATCCACTCCGTGACGCAAAACAGTCATATGCGTCACAAACGAGGTCGCTCGTCGTTCGCAAAAGGTGCCAAACACAGCGATTCAGGCTCACCAGCGGGACGCCAACGATCAAAAAACGGTCCAGAACTCTAGTGAACGATCAGCGACATCACAGCAGGGGCCACATCGTTGCTACATGCCACACACAATGAGGTCGCTAACGAGATCGCAAAATAGTGACGTTTTAGTGATCTCGTTAGCGATCTCATTTGCGATCTCGTTTAGTGTGGCATACCCTTAAGAGGGAGAAGGGACTCAAGAGCGATTGTAAATTGAGGTGTTTGAGACTTCTGCGAGGATGAGTGAGATTGTGGAGTGGGGGATGCGTACTAACAGACGAGAGGGAAGAGAATGTCAGTAGGTTGTGGTCAGACAGGGGGAGCGGTGAGATTAGTGAGGGAACAGAGACGGGTGAAGATAAGGTCCAGCGTGTGACCATCTTTGTGAGTGGCCGCAGAGGACCATTGAATGAGGCAGAGGGAAGCCGTGAGTGATAGAAGTTGAGGCAGCCGGGGTGGAAGTGTTAATGGGGATGTTGAAATCGCCCATGATGATGGTGGGCATGTCAGCAGAGAGGAAATGGAGTAGCTAGGTGGTGAAGTGGTCGAGAAAGGTGGAGATGGCTAGTTCTGGGGGGTGGTAGATGACAGCCAGTTGGAGGTTGGAGGGGGAATAGATGCGGACAGAGTGCACCTCAAACGAGGGAATAGTAGCGGAGGGTGGAAGTTGAATAGGGGTAAAGGAGCAGGTATCGGACAGGAGCAAACCAACTCCTCCAGCATAATGGGAATAATGAGATTGGTCTAATATTGATATAGATAACTCTTTGAATAATTTCCCTTATTATTGGGGAAATATTTCAGCTTGAATAAGTTTCCCTGGTAGAGGTGGGGCTCTTGAATGCATAGAATGTCTGTCTTTTCTCTTTTATTGTGTCTCAAAGTTGAAATCTTATAAATGGTGTATTAAAGAAGTTGTCCACTACTTGGTCAAATTCTTCTCATACCCCTCTTTTGGCCCCTATGAAATAATAAAGTCTATACTCTCCTCTTGTGCTGGTGATGTTCCTGCAGTGTTGATATTCGCTGTCCCGGAGCACCCGTGCTGTTGTGACACGTGATGCCAGTGCCCAGTCAGTGCCAGCGTTACTGTTTAACGCCTCCTGTCGAACTGCGCATGAAGAGGAGGTCGGAGATCAGCTGCAGCCCGGACTTCCTCTTCATGTTCGATTTGTCTGAAGGCGGAGACAGTGACACAAGCGCTGATTGGGCGCCGACGTCGCGTGTCACAACACCGCACGAGAGCCCCGGGAGCCAAACATTTTTGATCAAGAAGGAGTTGTCCTAGAAGTGGACAATCTCTTTAAGACCTAGCATTAATAGAAATAACTTTTAAGTACTATTGTTAGAGGACCATGTTGTATGAACTGGTACTTTTGCCTAATTGTGAGTATATTACCTTCATATCATAGTGAAATCCACACCACTTTTTTATTTGATGCCCATGACCATTCAGGTTAGGCACAACTGCAGTTGAACACGGGTGAATTGTTAAACTGATAACCAAAGTCTTAACCTTCTAAAGGGGTTCTCCGAGAATGTTAGAAACTTGCAAAAAAAATGGGTAAATATGGATTTAATCTGCGCTGGTGAATAATTCAGGATCCAGAACATGTAGCCATTAAATTGTGGATTTATTTTCAACACGTTTCAAAGTGCAACGACTTCTTCATCAGGATCTGTAGCAGCGGATATCTCTATAAGCTTGTCTTTTGGCTCAAATTGGTGAGTTTAATTTGATCATAGTAATCATTTTATCCTGGATAAGACTCTATTACGCTATTTTTCTCCAGCAGCACATATTGAATGTTAGAAACATGGCAATTGTGACTCAATTCAAACTGCAGCCATCCTAGTCACGTGTCAGGATGGCTGCACATTGTGAGCGTTGTGTGTGTTGTGCCTTCATAAGCACACCTATCCTGTCTCAGCCGAGGGGCAGCATTGTGGATATGGGACAGAATAAATATCACTAAGTGCAAGAGGGGAGGGTTTTTCCAGCTTCAGTGCCCAAAAGTGAGACGTTAATGAAAAGATTTATTTAATCTATGTAGACATATGGGGAATGCTATTTATTAACTATTTTGTGTGGTATGACTATCTATCTGATTTTAAGATAAGGCATTCTAAGTTTAGTAAAGCAAAACCTATAGATAAAAAATTTACCACTAGCATAAAGTACAATGTGTCACAAAGAAACTGTATCAGAATCACTGGAATATGTTGAAGCCTTACAGACTCATTTCCACTTAAAGATCAGAATTGGCTCCTTGACTAAGGGTATAAACAAAAATAGAATGCGTACACAATGCTTGTGTGTCCAGCAATCACACTTACATAAAAACGCTCTTACTAACCTTGTATGGTCGGTATGTGAAAGAATTAGCGTTTCTATTACCATATTTTTTATTTTATTATTTTCTCACTATTTTTTATTCATTTTTGAATAGGGAGATATATTCCTCAAATTCTGGTAAAATAAATCTTAAAAACACTTAGGCTCGATTCATCAAAGCTTTTTAGCTAGATATCTGGCATAAAATGCGTTTAAACGTTGGAAAATTTTGCTGAAAATTTGTGATGTGTGCTCCCTGGAGTAAGATTTATGGCGAGGCAAATGGAGGCTCACGCCACGTGGCATCTCGTCTGATTTATTAAAGGATTGCTGTCAGCAGGATTGTGTACAGTAAACTACAGACAGTGTCAGGTTGGTGCCGTTCTAATTATTAAAATGATGCCTTAGTTAATGAAATCCGTCTTGTGGTTGTTGTTTAATCTTTATTTTCAGTTAATGAGATTATCGTGCTCCGGGGCGGGACTGTGTGTGTGGGGTTCTTTACCTGGTGCTCTGATTAGGTATTAATCAGTATGGCTTCTGATCCCTCAGTGACATGACCCCTATTTTACCTACTAATTCTATGTATTGAAAAAAAAATTGCAGGCGGCGGTGCCTGTGCTGCAGCTTGGTTGCATCTATAATATGCATTACATTGTTTTATTTAGTCATATACATTTATTCTGGAAAACTTTCTCAAAATGGGCCACGCAGTAGCATCTATCTGATCGCCGATTAACAGATTTCAAAGATGCTCTAAAAAGCAATTGTTATTGTGGTGGGACTTATGCTCCTGAATGCTCCTATCCTATCATTGTCCATAGTAAATACATACATATATACAAACATAATTTTTTTTTCTCACGATGGTGTGGTGTTAAAGCTTGTGTTACTTGTACACCAAACGGCCAGCTTTTATGATGCCATTTTGGAGTTACATACAATGTTTTTTAACTTTTTTTGGTTCTTAGTTGGGGGCGGGGAGAGAGTCAAGATGGTGTATGGCAACCTAAAAACAGCAATTTTTATTTATTCGTGATTATGTAGTATGATAGGCCCCTTAGAGGATTTGAGCCAGTGATCATTTATGCTATATACTGCAGTATATATTTAGTGTTGTTTAAATATAGTTGAGCTATACAGTAGAGTGTTAGAGAGATGCATACATACATAAATACTTCACGTGAAATAAGTACCGTATTGCACGCGCCACCAATTTTCTAAGTTAATACATTTCTAAAGGTGTTTTTTGTATGAAATGCTCATCAGATGTCTGTAACAACTCATCTAATCCACACAGGCAACAAAATAAAGCCAGAGATATCCATAAATTAAGCTAGGTGTAATAATGAGAAATGACACAGGGAAAAAGTATGGAACACATGAAGAGAGGTGCAAAAAGCCATAGACACCAGCTGAAATCATGACTTTCTATCATTATAATAATAATCATCTTTATTTTTTATATAGCGCTAACATATTTTGCAGCGCTTTACAGTTTGCACACATTATCGTCGCTGTCCCCCGATGGGGCTCACAATCTAGATTCCCTATCTGTATGTCTTTGGAATGTGTGAGGAAACCGGAGTACCCGGAGGAAACCCACGCAAACACGGGGAGAACATATAAACTCCTTGCAGATGTTGTTCTTGGTGGGATTCGAACCCAGGACTCCAGCGCTGCAAGGCTGCAGTGCTATCCACTGAGCCACCATGCTGCCCCATTATCATTAATTTAAAAGCAATCCTACCACTTAGTGAAAAATATCAGCTGTTTCAACTGATGGCCTATAAACAAGTGTCTCAAGACCTTTGCAACATTATTGTTGCAAAACATACTGATGGCATTGATTATAGAAGAATTCCTAAACTGCTGAAAACTCCTGTAAGCACTGCTGTGGACATAATCCAGACTTGGAAAGAACATCATTTCACCATGAACCAGGTGCTCCCCGCAAGATTTCAGACAGGCGTGAAAAGAATTATCACTAGAGTTGTCCAAGAGTCAAGGACCACTTGTGGAGAGCTACCAAAAGACCTGAAATCAGCAGGTTCAATTGTTTCACAGAAAATTATAAGTAATGCACTCAACCTCCATGGCATGTATGTATGCTCACCATGAAAGAGTCCATTGTTGAACAAAAAACATGTTGAACCGTGTTTAAAGTTTGCTCAACAACATTTAGACAAGCCTGTGAAATACTGGGAAAATATAGTGTGGTCAGATGAGACCAAAATTGAACTGTTTGTATGCTACAATACACCATATGTTTAAGCCAAAAGGTACTGCATATCATCCCAAAAACGCCATACCAAAAGTGAAGTTTGGATGTGGGAACATCATGGTGTGGGGTTGTTTTTCAGCAGACGGCACTGGCAAACTTCATATAATTTACGGAAGGATGAATCAACAAATGTTCCAAGTCCTTCTTGGTAATGTACAAGAATGATGAAGATGAAACAAGGGTGGCCATTTCAGCATTCCAAACACACAGCCAAGGAAACTCTCAATTGGTTTCAGAGAGGGGAAAGCTGCTGGAATGCTCCCGCCAATCACCTGACTTGAATCCAATAGAACATTTATGGAAGTAACTAAAGCTTGGAGTTCAGGAATGGAGCCCATGAAACCTTAAGGCTAAGTTCACACGTTGCGGAATTGCCGCGGAAATTTCCGCGGCAATCCCACACTTCTCCCGCAGGAAATACGCACTTTTTTTGTATGCGTATTCTCGCCAGAATAATAGCGTTTTGCAAGCGTAATTAGCTTGCAGAATACTAGCGTTTTCCTAGCGATCTGTAGCATCGCTTGGAAAACTGATTGACAGGTTGGTCACACGAGTCACACAAGTGTTTGACACGTGTGACCAACTTTTTACTATTGATGCCGCCTATGTCGCATCAATAGCAAAAAGATCTAATGTAAAAATAATAAAAAAAATAATAAATAATGATAGTTCTCACCTTCCGGCGTCCCACGCAGCTTTCCCGCCTCTCAGCGACGCTCCCGGCAACTCGCGGTCCCAAGGATGCATTGCGACAAATCACACCGATGACGTAGCATCTCGCGAGACCGCTATGCCATCTGGGTGATTCTCGCAAAGGACTCTTGGGACGGAAGTTGCCGGGAGCGTCGCTGAAGGCGGGAAAGCTGCGTGGGACGCCGGAAGGTGAGAATATCATTATTTTTTATTTTAATTATTGTTTTACCAGGGATATGGTACCCAGGGCCTGGAGGAGAGTCTCCTCTGCTCCAGACCCTGGGTACTACCGCACATGAACCGCTTACATTGCGCATAGTGGGCATAGCCACATGCGGAAAGTAAGCGGTTCAATGCATTCCTATGGCGGCGGAATCACCGCGGTTACGCTAAATTAATGAACATGTTGCTAGATTTTCCGCGAAGCGTTTTTTTCACGGAAAATACCCCAACATGTGTACAAAACATGCGCAATCAATTAACAAGTATAGAATGCTTAATGCTTGCGTTTTTTTTGTGGAAAATCGCGGAAAAACCGCGAAAAAAACGCAATTATTCCTGATCGTGTGCACTTAGCCTCAATGTTTGAGAAGTGTTGGTGTAGGAAAATGATCTGATATCGCACCTGAGCAATGAATGCAACTAGTTTCTCCATACAGGTGAAACTGTCATCACCAACAAAGGCTTTTGTATTAAATATTTAAATAAATTTCAGTAAGTTACTTATTTTGTCCTTGTGTAATTTCTCTTTATTACACATACTCAATTTATTGACATCTATGGATTGGATGGGTTGTTACTGACATCTGGTGATAATTTAATGTCAATAGCACCTTTAGAAATATATTTACTTAGAAAATTAGTGATGTTTAATACTTATTTCACCTGCTTATTTCACCAAAAATATTATTTTTGCCATCCTCTAATAGTTGCACTGACCTGAGGAATCATATTTGCAGATCATTTTTACAGCACAATTAAAGCCATAAAAATTAAGACACGATGATTGAATTTTTTTTTTTTTTCACCATTTTACCCCACTTAGACTATTTTTTTTCAGTACATAATATTGTAAAGTGCATGGTGTCCTTCAATTACAATTTGTCCTGCTAAAAAAAAACAAGCCGTCTTACGGCTATGTTGACAGAAAAATAAAAATGTTCTATCTTGGCAGCAATAGAGAAGAAAACCAAAGCACAAAAAAACACCCATTAGTGGAGTGGGAAGGAAAATGGAACCTGATTCATACTGGCTGATCTGTTCATTTCAGAGAAAACATACCTTGAAAAGCAACTATTCCTCTCAGGTGAGTAGTTCAGGCTTGTCCATAGAGGCTTCCCCCTGTTCCTAGAATGACAAGTTTCTCCCACACCCTCATAAGGATAAGCCTGTCAGTCATAAGGCCCAGGGATCAGAAGAGCCATCTTCGACTAATCATTTCATATGCATAGTTCCTGGCTGGCTTTGCAAAGTATGCTCGTTTTCTCTGAAATGCCGCAGCATTTCCATGTAAAATGTACAAAGTTGCAATAACTTATCCAGACTTTGATTCTTGGTGCCTATTGTTAAGCCAGCATGAATCTCCTTTAAGGGTATGCCACACTGAACAATATCGCTAACGGGATCGCTAAAAAACGTCACTATTTAGCGATCCCGTTAGCGATGTTGTTCAGTGCGGCATCTGCCAGCGACGAGCTTCCTGCTGTGATCTCGCTCGTCGCTGGAATCGTTCCGGACCCTATTTTCTCGTCGGCGCTCCCGCTGGGTAAGTATAATCGCTAAGTGTAGCACCTTTTCTTAGCGATTTAGCGGTACTTTTGTACCGCTAAAGTCGTTAAGAAGATCGCTAACGGCGATAGCGTCGTTAACTATATCGCTAAATGTGGCCGCACTTAGCGATATAGAAACAATCCCGCTAGCGATCGCATTAGTATGCGTCGTTATCGTGATCGCTAGCGGGATTGTTTAGTGTGGCAGTACTTTTAGGGTTCCCTTTTTAAATGGCTGTTTGCAACAAAATACTGTGTCAAGTGCTGCAAGACCATACTACCCTGTCATGTTCCCTCCCCATCTTGTGATATCCTGAGATAAGGTGGCATAGCACATTCAATATATCCTATTTTCTGTTATTGCTCTACACTGACTGCATACCTTCCAGCAAGCAGTTAACACAATATTTTGCTTCTTGAATAATAAAAAAATAAAATCGTTTAAGATTAGTAATATAGTGAAGTAAATAAGTATTTGATCCCTTGCTGATTTTGTAACTTTGCGCACTGACAAAGACATGAACAGTCTATAACTTTAAGTGTAGGTTAATTTTAACATTGTGCGATAGAATATCAAAAATAAAATCCAGAAAATAACATTGTATAAATTTTATATACATTTATTTGCATTTCGCAGTGAGAAATAAGTATTTGATCCCCTACCAACCATTAAGAGTTCTGGCTCCTACAGACCAGTTATAGACATTCCTAATCAATTCGTTACCTGCTTTAAAGACAGCTGTCTTAAGGTACTGCCACACTTAGTGATCTCGTTAGCGATCTCAATAACGACGCAAGCTAATGAGATCGTTTGTGAGATCTCTTTTAGGTCGCTAGTAGCTGCCAAACAGGAGATCTCATAAACGACTCATCAGCGGTCAGCGATCTCTTTAACGACTTTGGCGGTCGTTAGGATGTCATTAGCATGTACTGAGCGCTTCTGATTCATAGGAATTTCCAGCATCACTCCTGCTCTCTGCGTCCTGCTAGCCTGCTTTGCAACTGCTGCGATCCTCTCTGTGACGCAAAAGAGAACTTACAGATATTGCGATCCACTCCGTGACGCTAAACACCATATGCGTCACAAACGAGGTCGTTCGCAAAAGGTGCCAAACACAGCGATATAGGCTCACCAGCAGGACGCCAACGATCAAAAAACGGTCCAGAACTCTAGTGAACGATCAACGAGATCACAGCAGGGGCCACATTGTTGCTACATGCCACACACAGCTAAGTCGCTAACGAGATCGCAAAATAGTGACGTTTTAGTGATCTCTTTTGCGATCTCGTTTGCGATCTCGTTTAGTGTGGCATACCCTTTACATAGTCACCTTTATAAAAGACTCCTGTCCACAGACTCAATTAATCAGTCAGACTCTAACCTCTGATTATATAGAAGGACTGGTAACTACTGTACGCAGCACTATGGGGTTGGAAGAAGTCAGTGCCGCAGTCCATTCAGGACCAAATGTTTGGTGGACTGAAAACTGAGAAACGCATAGGTTTTCCTGTACATAGCAATATCTTCAACATGATATCGCAGGAATGGGAACTTCCAGACAAGCGCCTCAGTACTCCCTCAGAGCTAAAAAATAGATTTCCCCTGGAAGGTGATAACCATAAATGGGACATACCTAAAGTAGACGTACAGGTGGCGAGAGCTGAGAGAAAAAAAAACGTGCTGCCTTTTGACGATTCCTCGCAGCTAAAAGACCCAATGGACAGGAAAATAGAGAGCCTCCTAAAGAAGTCTTGGGAGACCTCCACTTCTGCATTAAATCCAACATAGCAATCACCTACGTGGCCAGAGCTCTCTATCGCTGGCTAGAGGAGGTGGAAGCTCATATTTTCCCAGGGCACCTCTAGGGGGGGAACGTTTGGATTCTCTACTATTCTCCAAAGAGCCACAGGGTTTTTAGCGGACGCCTCTATGGAGTCTATCAGAATTTCCTCCACATCTCTTGCACAGTCTAACTCCGCTAGAAGAGCCCTCTGGCTCAAGAATTGGAGCGGCGATATTACTTCTAAAGCATTTCCAAAATGGTGTCATTTGTGGGGGGGGTTTCCACTATTTAGACACATCAGGGGCTCTTCGACATAGCATCCGCTAATTATTCCATCAAATTTTGCATTCAAAAAGTCAAATGGCGCTCCTTCCCTTCTAAGCCCAGCCATGCGCCCAAACTGTAGTATTCCCCCACCTATGGGTATCAGTGTACTCAGGAAAAATTGCTAAACAAGTTGTATGGAGAAATTTCTCCTGTTACCCTTATGAAAATGCAAAATATGGAGCTAAAAATAATTTGTGGGAAAAATTTGATTTTTTTTTTTATTTTCACGGCTTAAAATTATAAACTTCTGTGAAGCATCTGTGGGTTCAAGGTAATCAATACACATCTAGATAAGTTCCCTAAGGAGTCTAGTTTCCAAAATGGTGACAAGTGGGGATTTCCACTGTTTAGGCACATCAGTGGCTCTCCAAACATGACATGGCGTCCGCTAATTATAGCTGCAAATTTTACATTCAAAAAGTTAAATGGCGCTCCTTCCCTTTTCAGCCCTGTGATGTGCCCAAACAATAGGTTTCCCCCATTGGCATGCTCAGGAGAAATTGCTCAACAACTTGTATGGTCTATTTTCTCCTGTTACCCTTGCAAAAGTAAAAAAAAATAGGTCTTAATGAAAATTTTTGTGAAAAAAAGAAATGTTTATTTTTCTTCCACATTCCCAAAATTCCTGTGAAGCACATGAAGGGTTAATAAACTTCTTGAATGTGGTTTTAATTTAAGTACCTTGAGGGGTGCAGTTTTTAGAATGGTGTCATTTTTGGGTATTTTCTGTCATATAGACCCCTGAAAGTGACTTCAAATGAGAGTGGTCCGTTAAAAAAAAAAAAATGGGTTTGCAAATTTTGTTGTAAAAATGAGAAATTTCTGGTCGTCAACTTTTAACCCTTATTTCCTAACAAAAAAAAAAGTTTACAAAATTGTGCTGATGTAAAGTAGACATGCGGGAAATGTTATTTATTAACTATTTTGTGCGATATGCCAAATTTCCGTTTTTTTTTTCAAAAATAAACGCAAGTCGTATGAAAGAAAATTTACCACTATCATAAAGTGCATTATGTCACTAGAAAACATTCTATGAATCATCGGGATCTGTTGAAGTGTTCCAGAGTTATGATCTCATAAAGTGACAGTGGTCAGAATTGTAAAAATTGGCCTGGTCAGGAAGGTTAAAACAGGCTTCGGGGTGAAGGGGTTAAAGGGTTTGTCACTTTGTCTCCTGGTGCACACCCCACCTTAACTATTCCTGCCTTTTAGCAGGACTCCTTCATCACAGGTCAGGCCTACAGCATTCTCAGACTGTTTGTTTGATCTCTTTGTAACCACCCATTACCAACAATGGAAGGAGCAATGGGGCTGAGACTGGCTGGGATCAGGAGCGAACTATGCGCTCCAGTGATCCTGGTCAGCCTCAGAGCAGTGCTTACAAGTTCAGCACCAAAGATCTTCAAAGCACCGCATGGGTTTTACCACTGCTGCTAGCAGTAAATTGCAAAGGTGCTTTCTTTTCCAGGCACTTTGCATATTTATCCATCTAGAAAGATGGCAATGACCCTGTAAGTAGCATTTGGAGAGTTCTCTGCATCTGAGTACCTTTTATCTTATTGCTAGTTCGGAGCACTAAATTCTGTACTGCTTGCTCTGAACTTTCTAGCTCTATTTATTTCTGAACAGTTGAAATTCGCCTTTGACTTTCCCTGCGTTCCCTTTGTGTTGGCTTGACTGCTCCATAGAACAGCTGAACTGCAACAAAAGGAATTTAGGAAGTCTACTGAAAGCCAAGGAAAATTTCCTGCAGCTTTGGGTAAATAAAGAAACAAGAATGTTTGTATTGCAGACTGGAGAGATGTAGCTGATATGGATGAATGATCTGGTCCTGAATAGATTAAAGGGAACCTGTCGCCAGTTTTGTCCTGTGTCAACTAAAACTGACCTTAATCAGCGTCTGTGCTGCAGTCCATCAATGGTTATATAACCCCTTCATTACCCATTTATACACACCAAAAAACCTTTCGATGTTCTCCTGTGTTGTATGTTAATCCTGACGGTCCGGTCCAATGGGAGTGGTTCATACGGTCTTCACTCTTCCCCTTGACTTCTCTATCCCTCATCCCGGCTGCTGATCGCCATCCACCTGCTGGAATTGATGTGAATGACTCCTCCTGTGTCATCCACGTAGCCGGGCGAAATCTCATCCCTGCTCAGAGAAATCGCCTAAATCATAACGGCGCATGCGCATTTATGTTTTCGTCTCTGCCTGCATTAGGGCTGTGCGCAGGCGCGAGTCGCCGATTTCTTTGTGCAGGGGAGAGATATCGCCCACTTGTCAATTACAGCAGGTGGACGGCGATATGCATGAAGAAAGCTCACACTCTGAGCCGAAACGTTGCTTAATGGGCTATTAAATAGCATTTTTCTACGCAAGATGGTGTGCTTGCTTTTTTGCTATAATATATAGACTATATTTATTATTTTTTATGATCTCTAGATCACCTTTTTTGTTGTAGCATGGAAGACAGCTTTCACCCATACTAATTAAGTAGGAGAATATTTGCACCATAATCTCATGCAAGAGATGCAAATACTTACGAGTTCACATACTCTTGGTGCCCTAGCATCCGGTGTTTCCCATGTTGTCATCTGTGTGACAGAACGAGAAACACGGGTTCTCATTGGCAGTAACCTTTCAAGATGTGGTTCCCACGCTGTCATACAGATGATAGCATGTGAGTCAGCAGCTGTCACCGGCGGTAAAAAGGTTACCGCCGGTCACAGTCGTTGGCTGATGAGTAGGGTTGAGCATTCCGATACCGAAACCCGGTTCCGATACCTGAAATCCAATGTAAGTCTATGGGAACAAAATATCGGAATTAAAAATATTCCGATATTTTGTTCCCATAGACTTACATTGGATTTCAGGTATCGGAACCGGGTTGCGGTATCGGAATGCTCAACCCTACGTGATGAGTACTACTCTGGATTAGCATATCTTACCCTTGTAGAGGAGTTGGATATATCAGAAATGCAGAAAAGATTACTACGATGTAAGCATATGCAATGGACTGCAAAGCGTTTTCTTTTGTATCCCATTGAAAGTATTTTTTAATGCCTTTTTCAACTTAAAAACTCCTCTCTAAAAAAAAAAAAATACGACAATATTGAAAAAACAAATGTAAAAAAAAAAACCCTTTCATGGTAAAAATAGTTTTGCCTAGCAAAAACCATGTTAAAAGATCAGCGTTAATGAAGAACATGCCTCACTTACAGCATGGCTACAATGATTTTTGAAAAAAATTCTGTCGCTACTAGAAGTACTGGGACTATCAAAGGTCTGTCCAAATTACTGACTACAGTCCGTGAGCGCTTCTTTGTGGTTTGTTTTACTTGATCTGGAATGGAATCATTGTACCTTCTCCCTTTAATTCTTACAATTTCATTTTTTTTTTTTTGTATATGCCACAGGCTCCACACACTGATAAGATAAGAACTAAATGGTATGGAGCCATAAGGCTTGGGGTCCCCACTGGGTCGGTGACGCACACACTTCTCCCCTGATGTCAAGCAGCTGATAAGTAGCAGCCTGGCTTTTTGCCTCCGCTCTGTAACGTGCAGGAAGAAAAGGCTCTTTGTATGAGGCATGGAGGTCCTGCTGGAGTATATTTTTCTTTCACATCTTTGCTTTGTTTGATCTTAAGTCAAATTGTATTGAGCTTTAAACTGTGTTAAATATAATTTATAAAAGATTTTGTTTAGTGGATACTGTGCTTTAGATTCTAAGTTAGAGTATGTGCAGGTAAGCGGTGTTAGATTTTAACTGAATCAATAGGAAACCAACGTTCTTTTTGCAAACAGAATGTAAACCTGTTAGAAAAATTTTTTTTTTTTTTTTTTTTTAAATAGATTTAGAAAACTGAGCAACAAATTGAGTGTTAAGTGGATCTTATCAGCGCAGCACACACTACATGGGTAGATGGCTGCCCCTCTGCCCTCATTTCATGCTTCTTACCCATGATTTGGTGGCTGCTGAAGGATTCTTTTACTTGTTACAAATATTTTATTTATAAGGTTAGTAATTTGAAGGATCCAATTTTTATGGTAGACTTATTTTCATACTTGGATGGAACTGCAAAAAAACACCCAAAACTATAAATTCTTAAATAACCATGTCTTGTGCATCTAAATACTATGGATGTACCCAGTATCGACTGGAGAGGCAAGGGCCCACCAGTAACCTTGACTCTGAGGGCCCATTGTTCAGCTGGCAAATATCACATTATCCAAATTTACGGTACCTCTGCTTCTATATATTAATAAACTGGCTAGTTTCTAGATGAATAATGAGAGGCTTTTGTCTGTAGATAGAAAATCAAATGTATTGGGCCAACTACTGCTGATATTTGGGTTGTAAGAGGCTTATCTCTGCACAGGGTCCCACCGGGGATTCACCTGGGGTCAGTCCAAGCCTCGGCGTACCTTCTACCTCACCCTTACATTTAGATGTATGTGTGACCAATTGACTCCGCTTTTGCCATTGTACTTTATTAAAATTGCCCATGTATTTAACCCCTTTACCCCCAAGGGTGGTTTGCACGTTAATGACCGGGCCAATTTTTCAATTCTGACCACTGTTCCTTTATGAGGTAATAACTCTGGAACACTTCCATGGATCCCGGTGATTCTGACATTGTTTTCTCTTGACATATTGTACTTCATGTTAGTGGTAAAATTTCTTTGATATAACTTGCGTTTATTTGTGAAAAAAGAGATATTTGGCAAAAATTTTGAAAATTTCGCAATTTTTCAACTTTGAATTTTCATGCCCTTAAATCACAGAGATATGTCACACAAAATACTCAATAAGTAACATTTCCCACATGTTTACTTTACATCAGCACAATTTTGGAACCAACATTTTTTTTTTTTTGTTACGAAGTTATAAGGGTTAAAAGTTAACCAGCGATTTTCTCATTTTTACACCATCATTTTTTGGGGGGACCACATCACATTTGAAGTCGCTTTGAGGGGTCTACATGACAGAAAATACCCAAAGGTGTTACCATTCTAAAAAATGCACCCCTCAAGGTGTTCAAAACCACATTCAATAAGTTGATTAACCCTTCAGGTGCTTCACAGGAATTTTTTGAATGTTTAAAAAAAATGAACATAATTTTTTTTTTGTGAAAAAGTTATATTTCAGGTCCAATTTTTTTATTTTCCCAAGGGTAACAGGAGAAATTGGACCACAAAAGTTATTGTGCAATTTGTCCTGAGTACTCTGATACCCCATATGTGGGGGGGGAACCACTGATTCGGTGCACGGAAGGGAAGGAGCGCCGTTTGACTTTTTCAAAGCAAAATTGGCTGGAATTGAGATCAGACGGCATGTCGCATTTGGAGAGCCCCTGATGTACCTAAACAGTGGAAACCCCACAATTCTAACTCCAACCCTAACCCCAAACACACCCTGACCCTAGCCCTAACCCTAATGAGAAAATGGAAAAAAATAGATTTTTTTTAATTTTATTATTTTTCCCTAACTAAGGGGGTGATAAAGGGGGTTTGATTTAACATTTATAGCGGGTTTTTATGATTGGCAGCTGTCACATGCTAAAAGACGCTTTTTATTGTAAAAAATAGTTTTTGCATCACATTTTTAGAGCTATTATTTTTCCATATTTTGGCCCACAGAGTCATGTGAGGTCTTATTTTTTGCAGGACAAAGTTGACATTTTTATTGGTACCATTTTCGGGCACATGACGTTTTTTGACCACTTTTTATTATGATTTTGGGAGGCAGAATGAACAAAAACCAGCAATTCATGAATTTCTTTTGGGGGGCCTTTATACCGTTCCGCGTGTGGTAAAATTGATAAAGCATTTTTATTCTTCGGGTTAGTATGATTACAGTGATACCTCATTTATATAATTTTTTTATGTTTTGCCGCTTTTATACAATAAAAACAATTTTATATAAAAAATAATTTTTTGCATCGCTTTATTCTGCGAGCTATAAATTTTTTATTTTTTCGATTATGACACTATGGCGGCTCGTTTAATTATAAGTCTTTTTGATCGCGTGTTATTCCACTTTTTGTTTGGCGGTATGGTGATAAAGCATTTATTTTGCCTTTGTTTTTTTTTTGTTTTTTTAAGGGGTTCACTAAAGGGGTTAACTAGTGGGATAGTTTTATAGGGCGGGTCGTTACAGACGCGGCGATACTAAATATGTGTACCTTTTGTTTTTTTTTATTTACATAAAGAAATTAATTTATTGGGGAATTTTTTTTTCTTTATTTAGGATTTTTTTTTAAATTATTTTTACACGTTTATTTTTTATAATTTTTTTACATTGTCCCAGGTGGGACATCACTATATAGTGTCAGATTGCTAATCTGACAGTTCACACACACACTCTGTCAGATCAGCGATCTGGCAGGCAGTGCAGGAGGCTTCTCAGCACCTGCTCTCAGCAGGCACTGAGAAGCCACCTCCCTGCAGGACCCAGAAGGACCCCAAGGCCATCTTGGATCCGGGGTCCTGCAGGGAGGAGGGTCCCTCAGAACAGCGCGATCACATTGCGCTGTTCTTAGGGTCTCAGTGAAGCACACAGGGAGCCCCCTCCCTGCGCGATACTTCCCTATGCCACCGGAACACTGCGATCATGTTTGATCACTGTGTGTCGGGGGTTAGTGTGCTGGGAGCGTTCCGTGACTGCTCATGACACATAGTGCCGGGTGTCAGCTGTGATAATTGACAGCTCTCAATTATTAACCTGCCTTAAGGTCACCTTTCAATACTAAGGTGACATTAACGCCTTATTAACCCATTCGCCACCGCTACAGGGCAATGGGAATAGACGGGCAAAGTGCCAGAAAGTGCGAATCTAATTATAGATTTGCCCTTTCTGGGGTGTCTGGGGGCAGATGTTAGTAGCCAGGGGGGCACAAAAAAAATGTACCCTCCCTAGGCTATTATTATCTGCCCCCACTCGCTTGCTTTGTCTGTCTGGTGGAGAAAATACAGCGGGAGCCCACGCATTTTTTTTCAACAAATTTACACCTTTAATTAACCCCTACATGTCTGAAATTTTGCACAAATACACTCATGTAATTGTAAGTTCAAACCATATATTAAAATACAGGAAATGACATGGTTAACTGTGTGGAAACAATGTATCATTTCATGTCGGCTTCTGTGATTTCACAAAAGCCGGCAATTGAATTAGCGCCTATTACAGTATGTAGAAGTCTAGGAACTATAAATATATGTATATATATGTCACAATTACATGTGTATATATATATATATATATATATATATATATATATATATATATATATATATATATGTATTCTATGTGTGTATATCTATTCTTTCTATTCTTTATTAAAGCTGTCAGTGTGATTTTACAGTAATGCCAGGGATGAATTAGCGGCTATTATACTATGTAGAAGTGTATGACCTATATATATATTATATATATATATTAGATGTATATATATATATATATATATATATTATATATATATAATTATTTGCTTTTTGTGAAATTTTTTTTGTTACAATGTGATTTTTACATGACTTTTTACATAGAGATAACTGCTCTATGTAAAACTTCATGTTAAAATCGCATTGCATACAGATGGAAAACTGACAGAAAACGCATGGTGCGATTTAAAATCGCATCAAAATCGCATGTCTTTTTACAACAAATGTACCGTTTTTTTCCTGCAGAAAACGGACCGATTTTTTTCCAGCCAGTGAGTATGAGGCCTTACACTGGTATTCTGGTGTAAAAAGCTTAGAAAAGTCTCATTATTTTGGCGCAACTCGAGGCTGTGCTAAAATGTCAGTTTGTAATGAGATAAGAACTAAATTTTACGGAGTCGTAAGGCTTGGGGTCTCCACTTGGTCGGTGACGCACACACTTCTCCCCTGATGTCACGCTATTTTTGCCTAGCTACTACAAAGTGGACAGGGCTGGGGCACAAAAGGGATGTGATGGCCACAGCTTGTCAAATTCATGACAAATGGTGCCATTGGCTACGCCAAAAATGTTACTCCAGCAGACATTACTCTTCTGATGCACCTGCTTCCTGAAGAGGCATATGTCTCTTCATGAATCCGAAGCATCTGACTCCAGCATATTTCCTCAAGACCGGCGTGAACAACACTTGTCTTTCTGAATGGCCATATGTATGTAACATACAGACCTAGTTTATTACGTTTCTATGGCTGGGCAAAAAGTCATTTCTGATAAGCCTGTCCTCATGAGCAAAATCCATATTTTTTTTATTTTTTATCCAGCTTAGTGTAAAAAAAACCTGAGTTGAAATATCAGAATAAATCCCTTGGTCCTTTTAACAGCCCATCTCCAGAAAGTTAGTACCCAGTCTTATTGCTTTTACAGTAAAGAATTCGCTTCTATGTTTGTGTAAACCCACTTTTTCCTTTTAGACATTAATAATGTAATTAATGTTGTAGTCCTGATTATCAATGATCAGTGGACGAAATCTCTGTATTGACCATTGATGTATTTATGCATAGTTATTAGTTCACCCATCCGTTGTGGGTTTTTTTGTTTTATAAACTGAATGACTATTTCCACGTTGTCCCTCCTGACAAGGATGTGGGAAGATCACAAACTTGTAGTGTTAGCTCGGAGAATTCTTCATAGGGCAGATCAGGGCATTCTCGCATATAAATATGCAAGATCCAAAATCCAAGGAACCCACTTGGCTCTAGCATGCACAGGAAAATAATAGACCCTGTCCAGCAGGTGATGAAGATCAAAACATCTTTATCCTACCCGACACAAGATGCGATGTTTCAACTTGTCACTGATCTTTTTCAAGCATGATAAAAACCTGTGAAAGGCCAAAAAGTTGCATCCTGTGGTATGGCAGAATAAAAATGTTTTGAACTTCATCACCTACTTGATGCTGTCTACTATTTTCCTGTAAGCCCATGGGAAGATGTCCATCTCCACCTTTGTAAGGATGGAAACACAGGGATTAAAAGTCTCCTCTCCCAATTCATTTCCGTTGTTTTTTTTTATCCGTCCCAGCAGAGGACATGTGCATGAAAAGACATGTTTAAGATTTAAGGGGTTCAATGGGGAGATTAAGAAAAAATGAATAATGGCCATGCTTTCACAAAGAATAAAGTTCACATGACTAGTGTTGTTTGTAACGCTCACAGTATCTGCAATTCAGTGTGACCCTGGAGCTGCTCCTCAATGCTCCACCTCCCTTTTGTGAAGTTGCATCACAGATCAGGGGGTGTGGCCTGCTCCCAAATTTTAGTAGCAGGAGTTGCCCCCTGATAATGTTTCCTTCACTGCAGTCCCAGATGAGGAGGTGTGGCCTGCTTGTAGCAGTCAGTCTGTTTATGACTTGCGTGCTTTCCCCTTCCTTTCTCCACTTTAGAACTATTCAGTACATCATCTTTGACTGTCCACGCTCCTGGTGAAGTCTTAAAGAAGCTGCAAATATATACTGCAATCCACTGCTGTACGAGCTATGCCTCCTGATCCGATCTGAATAAAAGAATGAATGACGTGCACTCCGTTGAAAAATCAGGTGCTGGCTGAACCTGGACTCAGTCCAGAAATCATGACAAGACAGAGAAACAGCCGCACTCAAAATAAGTCTTGTTTGGTCTTGCAGATAGTGCTAGAGTTTATTCAAAATTCACCACAGGGTAATACAAATAGAGTGATAAGGTACGAGGTTAATGAGGTACGAGGTAATGTTTCGACCCTGTTCCGGGTCTTTATGAAACCTCACTTAAATGGTAGGGAAAAAAGGACCAAGAGGCTGTATATAGAAAGCAGAAGTCCCAGCTGGAGCTTAAGGTTCTGTAGAAATGGCGCCTGCTGTAGTGGTGAGTGTACCACTCTATTTGTATTACCCTGTGGTGAATTTTGAATAAACTGTAGCACTATCTGCAAGACCAAGCAAGAATTATTTTGAGTGTGGCTGTTTCTCTGACTTGTCCTGATCTGATCTGGACATGTCCTGTACAGCAGTGTATCATAGCAGGCATTTGTAGCTTCTTTATTACATGTCTAGGAGTGTGAACAGTCATTAAGAAGGTGTACAGTGGAAAGGGAAGGTAATAGCAAGAAGAGCATAAATAGACTGCACCTAGCAGGGTGCAGGCCAAGCACCTCCTCATCTTGGACTTCAGTGAAGGAGACTTCAAGGGTCTGGCTGCTACTTTGAAGCCAGGAGCAGGCAACAACACCCCCTGATCTGTGACGTAATGTCCCTAAAAGGAGGGGAAGCAATGAGGAGCAGCTCCAGCGTCCCTCTGAATTGCAGGTACTGTGAGGGTTACAAACAGCACTTGATATTTTTAACTCTGTTTTATGAAGGCATGGCCATTAGAATATTTTTTTATTATCTCCCCGGAGTACCCCTTTTAAAGTTTTTTTTTTATTTCTTTTATGTTATCTTTGCTATATTATGTTTCACATTATAGTAAATTCTCAACTTCAAGCGTTTTGGACTCTACTTCACTGGGGCCTTCCTAACACCTCTTTATAATGGGTTGCTTAACATAATATCGCCCTTGTACTTTGTGCTGTCACTGGTTTTCCACTAGACCGGCTTTTTCAGTCACTCCTTTTGCCCTCATCATGGTTTCAAGTCATGTCTGGAGGTGTTCCCTTTGATCCTCTGTTACACAATTGTTACACTTGGTGGTGTATGGGCACGTGCATCAGAGGTAGATGATGCTGGTTGGGAGTCTTGTTTGCTGGTGAGAGATGCTGGGCATGTATTGCTAGAAGTGCCTCCTCTCTGTGGTTTGTGAGCATAATCTCTGGCACTGAAAATAGTAATGGGGCGTAGGCAGACATCTGCCAAATTGGTAGACACAAGGATTGCATCACTGCAGTCGCGTGATCTTTGACATGCAATATATAACATACATATACTCCTTATTTTTACTGGTTCTCCCTGTTTGACTATTGTAGTTTTGTGGCTATATTAGTTATCGACCCTCAAACTTCTTGCAGTGTGGTTTTTAATCCTCATGGTGCCTTTGGTCATGTATGTACCACTTCTCTCTATCCCTTTTTTCAGTCTTTTATGGCATGGTATTTGTTTGTATTTGATTTAATCAATGAGGATAACGCTTTTTATCAAAAATTTATCTGACTTTAAGGAAAGGTAAATGATGTTCTACCTGTTATAAAAAGTTTACATATTCTAACAAGAAATCACTTTGTCGAGATTGCGTTATCAAAATTAATAAGTCAAGCAGCCATCCTTCATGACAGAAGTGAGGACAATGATGATGAAAGAACAAGTTCAGTTTACAATTGCATACTTCATTCCTTCTTGTAGTCATCTGTCAACTTCCTAGGATAAAATAGCTAAATGGTAAATAGTCATCAGAATCTGAATTGTTTTCTATGTTCATTTACTGTCAGAAGATGTGATATTGAGGAAGGTGAAGTGACTACTCCAAAGACACTTTAAGGACGGCAAAAAGTTTTAATTCTAGCCTGATGACATGGACATCCTACTACTGGTGATAAAGAAGTATTATGAATATGAAACCCAAAACCATTCAAGATAAAAATGTTGGGGATGAGAATAAAGGCATAGATCTTGTTCTAGTGATAAAATATGGTAAAGATGCTATGTATGTCAAGAGAATCCAGAAATCATTTTCCCTTTGATTCAGAGGATACTAGAATTTGGGATGAGATTCCAAAAATTGATATCCCAGTAACAATGGGTATAGAGGACTTTGCTGTTAAGGGATCTCATGGAGAAGAATGTTGATGGAACCTTATAAAAGAGATGATGATTCCCATGCCTTATTTACATACAATATTGCTTTAACATCTTGGCTAGATCCATGTTTCTTTGGATTGAAAAACTGAAACCACTTAAAATACCTTAATTTTGTCCCTTTCATTTATGAATCTCTTCGGTTATTCATAATGTCAACAGGTTTCCAGTGGACACTTCAGATGAATCCACTAGACTCGTGGCTAGGAATGGAGCTTTTACCAATCCAGTCATAAGAGCTCTAATGCTGAAGATATGATCAAGTAATATTCAGACCAGATTTGCTCCATTGCCTTATCAGACTCCTAAGTGGTTTGTCCTGTATTCTAGACATCTTGGACAAAATTATAGACCAGAAAAAGGGCTTTCTAAATGGGTAAAAAAATTATCCAAACATCATCCATCCAAAGGAGTAATGAGGCAAAGGGAGAACTGGCAGGTGGAGCTACCCAAGAAAGTCAAAGACATGAACTTAATTTGTAATCTCATTATCAACAAAAGTAAACCATGACACCAATTCCTGTGGGACTGTGAATGTTACAATTTCACTAAGAAAAACCCTAGGTTCTTCAGCCAATCCAAACTGGATGCAAAATAGAATTCTCAAAACTTACTCTCTCCATGTAGACAAACTCCTAAGGATTACCGTAATTTTATTCTTCTGGAAACAGAATGGTAGAATTCAGAGGAAACTACTTACTCTTTTCTTAGTAAAGAAACAAATAGAACTTTCAGGACAATGCTTAACTCAGATTCCATTTTGATCCTTCAATATTTCACCCATCTGTTAAGGTATATATGTTTAGGAACTCCATAAGGCTAAGTTCACACTAGGGATTTTTGCTGCGTTTTTTTAAATGCTTTTTTTAATGCTAATTTTCAGCTGCGTTTTGCAATACCTGCAAAGCCTATGATATTTCCTAAATCTCATGCACACACATTGTTTTTTTTTGTCATCAGGATTTCGTGCTTTGCATGTTTTTTTGGACACAGAGCATGTCACTTCTTTCAGCGTTTTTTCAGCATTTTTCACCCATTGACTAGAATGGTGAAAAAACGCACAGAAAACTCAGTTATGTTTTGCTGCATTTTTTTTATGCCGAAACCTGATTCTATGGAATAGGACATTTTTATCAGCATGCAAAAGAGACAAATCCAGCATACCAAAACCGCCACAAAAAATGCAAGAAAAATCGAGGAAAAGATGCTTTTTTTTTCTGCAGCTTCTTTCCTGCCAAGAGATAAGGTTTTGCTGCAGAAAAAAAACTTGGTGTGAACTTTCACTAATACTACATTTACAATTTGTGTTTTTGGCACTTCATCTGCTAACAGAATCTCCAGAATTTCTTTACGGACATCTTGCTTGTCTTTATTTTCATCCAGGATCTTTGCTAGACTGTAAACCTGGAAAAATCAGATACTCCAGTTTTTTAAAGGGGTTTTTTCTCTCCAATCTTTCCTGCATTTGTCAAAACGCAAGAAAAACCATCTTCCATCAGATGCTGTTTAAGGCTGCAATGAGTGTTCTAGATCTCATGACCTTGTATAGCCAATGCTTACCTTGGAGTCTGTTTCAATCCCGACCCCTACAATGTCTAATTTCTGCCTCTGGAGAACAAGACCAGAGGTCTCTAAACTCAAAAAAATGTGATGCAGATGTTGTTCAGCATGCCCTACACTTCCATGAACCTACAAAAAGGAGATCCTTGGACTCTTCAACTATAGTCTAACAACTACAGACACCCAAGTTTGGGACACACCTCTGTGGTGTCAATATGATTAATGCACATCTAGATGAATTAATTGAAGTTTTCAGTTTATAAAATGAGATCACCTATGTGAATTTCTGCTGTTCTGGCACCTCAGGGGCTCTAACGTGACATGGTACAGTAGGTCATTCCTGCAAAATCTGCACTCAAATATGGCGCTCCTTTCCTTCTGAGCTTTGCACTGTACCTGAAAAGTAGCTTCCGATCACATATAGAATATTGGGTAACAAATTATGTGGTCCATTTTCTCCGAATAGCCTTTTTGAAAATTCAAAACTTGGGGCTGAAACAACATTTTAGTGTAAAAAAATTGTGATACAATAAAAAATTGTTTAGTGATACTGTGTAAGGCTACTTTCACACTTGCGTTTTATCGCGCAGCGCATCGTGCGCTATCGGTCGCATGCTCAATGTTCCCCTATCTTTAACATTGCGGGCGCAGGGTCTAGCGCTTGCACGCACTCATCTGCGTTTGTCGTGCACTGCGCATTTTCCAGGTGTGCGCCCATACACGCTAAACGCTACATGTTGCATTTTTTTTCCGCCCAACCACTTTAAAAAAGCGTATGCGCACGCTATGCGCAAAAAAATAACATTACAGTCAATGGGTGCGCTGGCGTGCGCTTGGCTGTGCGCTCGTCAGCGCCGTTGCGCGCACGCGATTTTTGAGTAAATAGTGTCTACACACTTGTTTAAACCACCCCCTACACAAGCAACAATGTTTGTGAGGAGTGTAGATATAAAGAAGGTGATAGAGACAGAGATGATAGATGATAGACAGATGATAGAGATAGATGATAGAGACAGATATGATAGAGACAGATGTGATAGATGATAGAGACAGAGATGATAGAGACAGATGATAGAGGCAGATATGATAGATGATAGAGACAGAGATGATAGAGACAGATATGATACATGATAGAGACAGAGATGATAGAGACAGATATGATACATGATAGAGACAGAGATGATAGAGACAGAGATGATAGAGACAGAAATGATAGAGACAGAGATGATAGAGACAGATATGATACATGAAAGAGACAGATGATAGAGAAAGAGATGATAGAGATGAGAGAGACAGAGATGAGAGAGACAGAGATTATAGAAATGTGACACGTAGACAACCCATGCGCCGAAAAAAACGCAAACGCATGCCAAAACGCTTGAAATCGCATACAATCGCGTCCAAACTTTGCATTTTTTTGTCGTAATGCGCATGCTTATGCGACTAAATATCGCAACGTTTACACGCGTTTTTTTAATGCGTTTGAAAAAGTGTGAAAGTAGCCTTAGCCAGAAAAATCTAGGTAAATACTGTTATGCTCAGAAATGAGAAAAATATTCTAGGAGTGATGTCTTTATTGGCTAACCAGAAGAATTGCGGTATGTTTGCAAGTTTTCATAGCATAGAGGCTCCTTCTCCATACAGTTTTACAAGTGAATTACTGAGAGAAGAGTACATCTAAGAGAAATTACAACAGGACATTTCTGCATAGGGTGGATGGGGTGATGCTTCCTAAAAGATACGCCAACGAAATCAAATTACCGTATATACTCGTGTATAAGCCGAGATTTTCAGCACCTTTTTTCGTGCTGAAAATGCCCCCTCGGCTTATACACGAGTCATAGGGCAGAAACCAGCGGGGGAGGGGATGCCGTGGCAGGAGCCGGTGGCTGGGATCATACTCACCCCTCCCCGTGCCATCGCTGAGCGTCCCTGCAATCCTGCGTTCTCCCCTTCCTGCAGCTCTTCTGCACTGAGCGGTGAGGTAATACCCGCTCATTAAGGTCATGTAATATGGACACGACGCCACTCCCATAGGCGTGGCCTCCATATTCATGGCCTTAATGAGCGGTATTACATCACCGCTCAGTGCTGAAGAGCTGCAGGAAGACGGGGAGAACACAGGATTGCAGGGATTCTCAGCGATGGCACGGGGAGGGGTGAGTATGATAGAGGTGAGGACAAGGAGCACGAGCAGGACGGGGGGGAGAACGGTGGACGAGGGAAGCATAGAGGAGGACGGGGGAAGCTGGAGCAGGACGGGGGGGGAGATCGGTGGACGGGGGAAGCATAGAGGAGGACGGGGGAAGCTGGAGCAGGACGGGGAAAGCATGGAGGAGGACGGGGGGGAGATCGGTGGACGGGGAAGCGTGGAGGAGGACGGGGGAAGCATGGAGCAGGACAGGGGAGGATGGAGGGCACAGAGGAGCACTCAGGAGAACGGAGAAGGAATGGGGGAGCACAGCGGAGGACGGAGCAGGAGGGGGGAGTACAGAGGAGAATGGGGGAGCACAGAGCTGGATGGGGGAGCAAGGAGCAGGACGGGGGCAGCACAGAGCAGGAGGGCAGTTTATACACCCGGCTTATACACGAGTCAATCATTTTTCCCAGTTTTTTGTGGCAAAATTAGGGGGGTCGGCTTATACACGAGTATATACGGTAATGTTTTTTTGTTACAAATGGAGAGGTGGTGCCTCTTAAAATATATAATAAATTTGGTTCAGTAGTTAAGTGCAGAATGTGCTGTAAATGTTTTCATAAGCATTAGGAAAGTTATGAAATGTCCTATAAATGTCTGTTCTGTTCCTGATGTTAGCATCTCAGCTTTTAGTTGAGATTAATCTGTGCTGCACTTTATGTGCATGCGCCGCAGTGCTGTGGAGTCTGAGTTGCAGTCGGAAGTCAGGGAAATTCAGGAGTTGGAGTCAGTGGTTTGACTTACTGACTCCACAGCCTTGGGTGATGGTCATGATAACTAGGTGATCTGGAGTCAGTCTGATGGAGGTATGAACTGTGTCCATGTGTGAGTCATAAATCCAGGTGTTAAATTGAGTCCCATTGTCATTGAGTTGAACATCCTTATAAGTTTGAATTCCCAGATTTTCTTCTCTGTCGTCCTTAAAATGTCTTAAATCCATCATACAGTGTCCAAGTCCAGAAAAATGTTTATCATGGATTTCTTCTCATGTACATCCTCCAATGTTGTGTACATGATACAGTGTATAAGATCCCCAGGAGGCAGGGTCGGATTAAGAACATGATGGGCCTGGAGCTGAAGGGGCGGGGCAAGGGGTGGGGCCAAACACGGCAATTCACAAAGGCCAAAATGTAACGTAAAAGATATAAACAAAGTAAATATATGATACATGCCTAATATAAATACAGTGGATATAGAAAGTCTGTTATGGTTATCACGCTGATAGTAACTTATGAGGCAAATAAAGCAGGGTTATTCACTGAACGCTAAACTGTGTTTTATCGTAAATAAATCAAACTGGTAGAAGAAGAAAATTAAACTACACATTCACTTTTCGTGCTTTTTTGCTTGCAAATTCCTCAATTGTAGAATCAAGATTAAGCTCATTCAGCAATCTATTTTCAATACATAACAGAGAGAGGGCATTTAAACGCTCCTGGCCCATTCTAGTATATGGTGCAGCATTGAATGTCCCATAGTAATATAGGGCAACATTGAGAGGCCCATTCTAGTATATAGCACAGCATTGAATGGCCCATAGTGTATATATAGCGCAGCATAGAATGGCCCATAATATATATAATGCAGCATTGAGAGGCCCATATAGCGCAGCATTGCATGGCCCATAGTATATATAATGCAGCATTGAATGGCCCATATAGCGCAGCATTGCATGGCCCATAGTATATATAATTCAGCATTGAGAGGCCCATATAGCGCAGCATTGAATGGCCCATAGTATATATAGCGCAGCATAGAATGGCCCATAGTATATATAATGCAGCATTGAGAGGCCCATATAGCGCAGCATTGCATGGCCCATAGTATATATAGCGCAGCATTGAATGGCCCATAAGTATATATAATGCAGCATTGAGAGGCCCATATAGCGCAGCATTGCATGGCCCATAGTATATATAGCGCAGCATTGAATGGCCCATAAGTGTATATATAATGCAGCATTGAGAGGCCCATATAGCGCAGCATTGCATGGCCCATAGTATATATAGCGCAGCATTGAATGGCCCATAGTATATATAATGCAGCATTGAATGGCCCATATAGCGCAGCATTGCATGGCCCATAGTATATATAGCGCAGCATTGAATGGCCCATAGTATATATAGAGCAGCATAGAATGGCCCATAGTATATATAGAGCAGCATTGAATGGCCCATAGTATATATAATTCAGCATTGAGAGGCCCATATAGCGCAGCATTGCATGGCCCATAGTATATATAGCGCAGCATTGAATGGCCCATAGTATATATAGAGCAGCATAGAATGGCCCATAGTATATATAATTCAGCATTGAGAGGCCCATATAGCGCAGCATTGAATGGCCCATAGTATATATAGCGCAGCATTGAATGGCCCATAAGTATATATAATGCAGCATTGAGAGGCCCATATAGCGCAGCATTGCATGGCCCATAGTATATATAGCGCAGCATTGAATGGCCCATAGTATATATAATGCAGCATTGAGAGGCCCATATAGCGCAGCATTGAATGGCCCATAGTATATATAATGCAGCATTGAGAGGCCCATAGTATATATAGCGCAGCATTGAAAGGCCCATAGTATATATAATGCAGCATTGAGAGGCCCATATAGCGCAGCATTGCATGGCCCATAGTATATATAATGCAGCATTGCATGGCCCATAGTATATATAGCGCAGCATTGAAAGGCCCATAGTATATATAATGCAGCATTGAGAGGCCCATATAGCGCAGCATTGCATGGCCCATAGTATATATAGCGCAGCATTGAATGGCCCATAGTATATATAATGCAGCATTGAGAGGCCCATATAGCGCAGCATTGCATGGCCCATAGTATATATAATGCAGCATTGAGAGGCCCATATAGCGCAGCATTGCATGGCCCATAGTATATATAATGCAGCATTGAGAGGGCCTCTCAATGCTGCCCTATATATACTATGGGCCATTCAATGCTGCGCTATATACTAGAATGGGCCTCTCAATGCTGCCCTATATTACTATGGGCCATTCAATGCTACTGATGGAATTTGTCAGAAACCACACACTTTACAACACAAACCTGTGCAGAGACTTCAGGATTCTCCATCTGCTTTCACTGTAATATGACTGGGATTGTTGTAACAGCACACACACCTCTGCCTGCCTGTCTCTAAAGGGTATGCCACACTAAACAATATCGCTAACGGGATCGCTAAAAAACGTCACTATTTAGCGATCCTGTTAGCGATGTTGTTCAGTGCGGCAGCTTCCAGCGACGAGCTTCCTGCTGTGATCTCGCTCGTCGCTGGAATCGCTCCGGACCCTATTTTCTCGTCGGCGCTCCCGCTGGGTAAGTATCTAATCGCTGTGTGGCACCTTTTCTTAGCGATTTAGCGGTACTTTTGTACCGCTAAAGTCGTTAAGAAGATCGCTAACGGCGATAGCGTCGTTAACTATATCGCTAAATGTGGCTGCATTTAGCGATATAGAAACAATCCCGCTAGCGATCGCATTAGTATGTGTCGTTATTGTGATCGCTAGCGGGATTGTTTAGTGTGGCAGTACCTTAACTCTCTCCTCCAGACAGGGACCGTCACTACAACACACTGAACACACTGAACACAGGGCAGGATGCCAATAGGCAAAGATGGAAGAAGACAGTGCATGTATGAGGACAAGTGAAAGGTGAGCTGTGACTGGCTGCTCTGTGGTCACATGTTCTGCCTTCATTTACATCCTGCTTCTGTATTGGGTGAATGAGATAACACTGTGCTGCTGCCGACTCCTCTCCTACAGTACTTTCAGCAGCAGCTTTCCTCTCTCCCCCTCCAGCACACAGTCTCTCCTGGCTCCTCCCCTCCCCCTCCACCACCAGACTGACGTCAGCAGCACAGGGAAGGGAGGAGAGCAGAGAGCAGCCGCGGATGGGCCTATCTCTAACAAGGGGCCTGGAGCTGCAGCTCCATCAGCCCCTACGTTAATCCGGCCCTGCCAGGAGGTACTGATATTGGGGAAACTAAGCAAAAACTACAAAGAAGGATGAATCTACACAGGCACATAATTAAAAATTAACTTGACACATCTGTGGGAAAACATTTTCTATGGACCTGAACATTGTATACACTTATAATGTGAATCTTAAAGGGTTTGTCCAGTCTGAAACTCATACTAAGACGCATCGGACCATAAGAAGCACCTAGGATTTAGAGGAGGAAACTAGAAAAAAATTGAAGCAAAAAATGTGGTCAATTCTTTACTAATATCCCCTATCTTGGTATATATGGTCCGTTCATCCCCTTCTTGGTATGCATGGCCCTCTCATCCCTATCCTGATAGGCATGGTCCCCCTCATCCCTATTGTTGTATGCATGGCCCCCTCATCCCGATCCTGGTATGCATGGCCACCTCATCCCGATCCTGATAGACATGGTCCCCCTCATCCCGATCCTGGTAGGCATCGTCCCCCTCATCCCGATCCTGGTAGGCATGGTCCCCATCTCTGTCCTGGTATGCATGGCCCCCATCAGAAAAACATAAAAAAAAAACATAAACCATTATACTTACCTTCCTGCGCTCCCTTGCAGTGTCTTGTTCCGATGCCAGCAGCTGATTTATGCTTGTAAACAGCGCATGGCAGGAACGTCATGCACTGATTACAAGCCGAGGACAGCTTCCGGAATACTCACTGTTCTCCACGCTGGGACTATGTAAACTGTAAAGCGCTGCGAAATATGTTGGCGCTATATACATAAAGATTATTATTAATACTGGGCATAGTGTTAGCCGTAGCCGCCGGGCATTCACGTGTGCCCGCTACTAAAGGAAATGAATATTCATTGCACTCCACGCCTATGGAAGGAAGCGTGTCCGCTATTAAAGAAATGAATATTAACTGCTCTCCACACTCATGGGCGTGGAATGCAGTGACTATTCATTTCTCTATAGCAGCGGGCACAGGAGTTAGCCGCAGCTGCCAGCTCCAGCCTCCTGTGATCCGTGGCTCCGCCACTAGTACTCCCCCCACCTTCCCACCACAGCCAGAGCAGGTACAACTGGACTGTAAGAAGCGCCCCCCATTTTTCTCCACTTTATTGGAGGGAAAAAAAGTGCGTCTTATAGTCCGAAAAATTCGGTAAGTCTGTAGTCACTCTGTGTTACTGCAGACTTGTGAATCCTCAAATCAGGCGCATTGCATGCTGTGAGGTTTTCGATGGCAGACTTGTAGTTTTAGGGTAAGTTCACACTGGGCGTTTTTGCTTTTTTATGTTAATGTTCAGCTGCTTTTTACAGTACCAGCAAAGCCTATGAGATTTCAGAAATCTCATGCACACACATTGTTTTTTTCGTCATCAGGATTTTGTGCCTTGCAGCGTCTTTTTTTTTTTTACTTACAGCATGTCACTTCTTTCAGCATTTTTTCAGCGTTTTTCACTCATTGACTTGAATGGATGGTGAAAAAATGCTGCAATTATTCAGGTTGACTTTTCTTGCAGTGTGTGTGCTGCAGAAAATTCAAGGACAGCAGGATTTGACATCGCAGTCAGCTCCTCTACATCTGGATGGCAGGCTGCATGATGCGTCCGTACAGCCTATCATCCAGCAGTGCAGACCGGAACCGCATTCTATTGAATGGGGGGCCCTACAATACAGTGTTTGATGCAGCAAATACTGCTTCTGATCGTGGTGAAACCATCCCCGCCTGTCAGAGAGCCGCCATTCACCCACTGTCAAGACAGTGTGAGCGCTCAGCTGTGATCGAAGGTATAAAGTTTACCTCCAGTCACTGGTGTCAGGTGATGGGACAACAGCTCCCATCATCCCACACCTGCTGCCGCTAATAATAGTGAGAGCAGGAGTGGATGATGGGAGTATTCATCAGCCACTCTTGTACTGTAAATAAATAATTAAAAAAAAAAACCTGGGTGTATTTTCTATAACCACCCAGGCAAAACTCACAGCTGGGGGCTGCAGCTCTCAGCTGTCAGCATTAGCAAGGCTGGTTACCGACGTGAGGTCCCCACCATTTTTGACAACCAACCTTGCTAAAGCTGACAGCTGGGGGTTGGTATTCTCAGGCTGGTAAGGTGTCATGGATATTGCCCCCCCCAGCTTAAAAATACCAGCCCACAGCTGCCCAGAAAAGGCACATCTATTAGATTCACCTTTTCTGATGCTTTGCCTGGCCCTTCCCACTTGCCCTGTAGCGGTGACAAGTGGGGTTCATATTTGTGGGGTGGATGTCACCTTTGTTTTGTCATGTGACATCAACCCCGAGCTTAGTAATGGAGAGGCGTAAATAAGACGACCCCATTACTAACCCCGTAGTCACATTGTATAAAAACACACACACCAAGAATTAAGTCCTTTAATTGAAAGAATGACACAGACTCCTTTAATAATCTAAATTAAACCATACTTAAAACCTCGCCTAATTCTACCGAAGCCCTCGTTCTCCTGTAATAAGCCAAAAATAATAAAACAACAATATCCCTCACCTCTCCGTTGTTCTGTCCCACGCCGTAATCCATGTCTGGGGTAGAAATAGTTTTCAACCTGGACTGTGCCAAGATACGACCATCCAGGCTGAGAACCACTGGTGAATGAGCTGCTGGGAGCGCAGCTTCGGTGACATCACTGAATCTGCGTTCCTAGCCAGGCTGAACTACGGTGACCTCGGTGAGATCCCCGCTAGCACCGTGAGAAGGTCGAACGGTTTAGAGGCGAGTTAACTATTCTATTCTAACATGTCATGCTGTGATATTACTGTACGCAACATGAATTGCCGGCTTTTTTTTCTATCTATGTAATATATATACATATATATGTGTGTGTGTGTCACTGACCTCTATATATCCATCTATCGTATGTGTATATATCTATTCTATTTTTCTCTGGGGGGCACTCAACTTTATCAGCTTGCACAAAGAGACACCATTTAGCCCCCAAAACGCATTAAAAAAACGGCGCCAAAAACGCACCTAAACATGCGTTTTTTGCCGCAGGTTTTGCTGCAGAAAAAAAATGCTGTAAAAATGCCCAGTGTAAACTTACCCTAAGACCAAACAACCCTTGATGCACTCCAGGTTTTTTTTTATTATTACTTTACCGCTGTAGAGAAATTGATTAATGTAAGTTCCTTGCTCCTAGCATTGTACTAGCTGCAGAAGATGACTGAAGCTGTGCCGATGACAGATGAAGACTCTAGCTGTAAAATAAAGAAAAAACGCTGAAGTGGTGCATTAAAGAGTGTTTAATGCCTAATAACTTTGAGATATGGCTGGAATTCCAGTGTAAGGCACAATGTTTTTTTGTTTTTTTTAGCCATAATTCTGGAGCTTTATGATTAGTCTGTGTAAAGAAGTTCTTAATGCTTCCAAATAAGACAGATCTTCAAAGTCTTTTCAAACCAATTTTTCCGGTAGGATAGAAAGTCATTCCAGAAATGTTGCTTAGGCTAATTATTGTGTTTCCTAAACAGACAGCTATTCAGGGTGGGTTGAGTTTAATAATGAAATGACTGAGAATTTTTACTAAGTTTGTATTTGCATGGTAGCCAAAACAGGAAGTATTTCAGCTGCAGATGAAGGAAGGGAGACACACCATAACTAGTGGGTAGGCGGAGCCCAGATAGGATCAATACCTCAGATTAGAAAGCGTGTTGACCGGCCCTCCAGCTCGGGCTCCTCCTACTCAGCTCTTCAGTCTAAAATTTGAGGTCTCAGAGGACGGTCGCTGCTGGAAGCAGCTCCTCAGAAGATTTTATTATTTTTTATCGGACAAGAGACTTGGATCACCAGAGTGGTCTAGAGGTCTCAGGGGTCTCAGCGCTGCTGGACCCCAACCTCTCCCTTGGCGGATCTGTATTACCCTAATGGTGGTCCCTGCAGAACCCTGCCGGCCCGGGGGGATGAGGATGGCTTCCCTGGCGGGGGCGCAAACCGCGCACAGGGGTCACTGCGTCCCCCGCCCTGGTGGGAAGCATGGGCATAGCGCCAGAAACCCCTGGGGGTCCCTGTGGCGCTCGGCTGGTGAGTACCTCACATTTTTACCTCACATTTTTATTAAAGTGTGTGTGAGTGCTTTCAGCGGCTGTTGCGGCAGCCGCTGTTACTTGTGAAATACATGTTTGGTGACTGTATTCTGTCCGCCATATTGAGCCGGCGGGGGGCGTGGCTTCACGCTCCCGGGCTTTTCTGTCACAGAAGCGCGCGATTAGGCGCTTCTCTTCAGATTCCTCTCAGCGCGGCGGCCATTACAAAAAGGCTCCACGGGCTCCTTCCTGCTCCACTCCTCCCGTATCACATTTACATCACCGCGACCAGCTGGGTGTGTGATAACGCTCTCACCCCCACAGCGCAGAACCTGTAGAGAAAATACAGATAGCGTTATCTTGCAGCTGCGGTCTTATATAGAGACCTTATTTTGCCATGGGACTCGCACACCCCTTCTATTAATAAGGGAGTAGTGGGGAGTCGGCGATATTAACCCCTTTTAAAGGGTTAACCTTTTCAACAGCCGCACAGGTTCTATCCCAGTTTGGGGTCAGAACTTGTAAGAGTTAATTATATTGCTGAATGTTCAGCTGATACAGCTGGGGTAGCTCTCTCACTAAGGGCTTTAACCCTTCAGCGTGCTTGCTGCGTTCGCTTGAGAAGCCACACTTTTTTTCATAATTGCTGACAGGCTTTGACCTGCCTTATACTGTGTAAGGGCATGTCGGAACAGGGTCCAGAAGGTGCGGACCGTGTGCCAAATCTGCTTCAGAATCAGTCACGCGAGTCTGATACGCAGGCCTCGACGTCAAGCGCAGCAATTGGAGGTCACAGCGATGCCAAATTGGATGCCATCGCTCGCTCTATTGATGGCCTTTCTGACCTTTTAGGTCATTGGGTGTCAGCTAGATCCTCTCATGGAAGGAAGCGACACAGGCCGGTTTCATCATTTCCACGTAGCGAATCAGACCTCTCTGATATGGAATGCGGTCAGGGTTCCCCTTCAAATTCAGATGGGGAGTTATCCGGTTCAGATAAGGATCGGCAGGGACATTCTGTCTCTTTAGACCGAACAGAGGATTTTATTGAAGCCATGAGGGAGGCGTTACAGTTGCCGGAGGAGGTAACTACACGTCCTGGTAAGTCACCTCGAATGTACCAAGAGTACCGTAAGTCACGAGCGACATTGCCAGCTCTAGATGAGCTTAATGAAGTAGTGGAGAAGGAACGCCTGTGTCCAGATAAACGTTTTCAAGGAACACGTTTTTTTGACGCACTATATCCGTGTTCTACGGAGTTGACGGATAATTGGATTTCTTCTCCTGAAGTGGATGTTCCTTTATCCCAGCTTAGTAAATCCTCATTGCTCCCTGTTAAAGGGAAGGCAAGTCTGCAGGAACCGTTAGACAGAAAAACGGAGATGGCAGCGAAATACAACTACGAGGCCTCGGGTCATGGATTCAAAGCGGTGCTAGGATCCATGTGTGCTTGTAGGGCTTCCTTGTGCTGGTTGGACCGTATACGAACGGCGTTGCAAAATGGATCTCCGTTATCCGAGATAGATGGACTTCTCGGTTTATTGGAGACTGCAGTTTCTTATAGCTATGATGCAGGTCTGGATACTGCATCTCTGTTGTCCAGGGCGCAAGCTTCGGCGGTCACAGTCAGAAGAGCACTGTGGCTTAGACAGTGGACTGGGGACGCAGTGTCAAAACAAGGTTTGCTGTCTCTAGCCTACAAGGGTAGTCAGCTTTTTGGATCTGATCTCTCAGAGCTGATTGCCAAGGCAAATACGAAAGAAGCAGCCTTACCACAGCGAAGGGCTACGGCTTCTGCGCCTGGCAGGACTGGTGCCGGTGGTGGCCGGCGATCCTTTTGTTCCAAGGGACGATTCGGTCAGTCCTCTTGGGGATCGGGTCGTCCCTCTTTTTCGGGAAAAAAGTTCACTCAGAAATCCCGTACTCCCTGGAAATCAAGTTTCCGTCAAGACAAGCGGGAGACTGACAAGAAGCCCGCCAAGGCGGACTGACGCCAGGTTTCCATTCGAGGGCTCTCGAGTGGGGGGTCACCTGCTCCAATTCAAAGTGACTTGGGTTTCCCGCGTTCCGGACACCTGGGTAACGCGGGTAGTGTCGGCAGGCTATTTCATAGAGTTTTCGTCTCGACCTCCGGACAGGTTTTGCCAGTCTCGCACACCGTCAGAGCCCGAGTTAATTACCGCTCTGCTGCGAGAGGTCGACTCCCTTCTGCAGAAGGGTGTGGTAATACCGGTACCGCCGGAGGACCGAGGAAGAGGATTTTATTCCAATCTTTTTGTGGTTCCCAAAAAGGAGGACAAATTTCATCCTATTCTGGATCTCAAAAGATTGAATCGGCATGTCCACACCCAAAAATTCCGCATGGAGTCACTTCGCTCCGTGGTTGCGGCCCTGTCGCAGAACGATTTTTTGGTGTCAATCGACATTCGCGACGCTTATTTGCATGTTCCCGTCGGAAGGACTCATCAGCGCTTCCTTCGTTTTGCCATAGGTCAGGACCATTACCAGTTTGTGGCTCTGCCATTCGGCTTGGCCTCGGCGCCCAGAGTTTTTACAAAAATTCTGGCGCCTCTCATGGCAATTCTTCGAAGACAGGGGGTTGCGATTTTTCCCTACCTGGACGATCTTTTGATTGTGGCATCCTCAAAGGAGGAGGCGGGTGACGGCTCGCAACCTATCCCTTCAGCTCCTGGAGGATTTCGGGTGGCTGGTCAATTGGGAGAAGTCTTCTCTGGAGTCGTCTCAGTCAATCCTGTTTTTAGGGATGCATTTCGACACGGTACGGGCAGTGGTGTCCCTACCCCCAGACAAGCGGACATGTCTACTTCGACATGTACAGACTATGAAGTCTTCGACAGCAATGTCCCTTCGGAAGTGTATGCGCCTCCTGGGTTTGATGGTGGCGTCCATGGAGGCACTTCCGTTTGCCCAGTTTCATTCCAGGGCCCTCCAGAGGCTCATTCTGAGTTGTTGGGATCGATCGCAGGCTTCGCTGGATTGCAGCGTCATCATCTCTCACAGGGTACGGGAATCCCTAGAATGGTGGTTACGTCCAGAAGCGTTATCCCTGGGGAAATCTTTCCTCCCTCCGAAGTGGTTGGTCATAACCACCGATGCCAGCCTGACGGGCTGGGGGGGTGTTTGGAACGACCTTTGGATCCAGGGAGTATGGTCATCGGAAGAGTCTATTCTACCGATCAATATCTTGGAATTGAGGGCAATTTTTCTTTGCCTCCAACGCTGGACGGTCCCTTTGAGCGGTCTGCCAGTCCGAGTGCAGACAGACAACGCGACGGCGGTCGCGTATATCAATCACCAAGGCGGGACAAGGAGTTCCAGGCTCATGATGGAGGTGTCTCGGATCCTGCTATGGGCCGAGACCAGGGTTCCAGCCATCTCTGCGATCCACATTCCAGGAGTCCAGAATACCACGGCGGACTTCCTCAATCGCGAGAAGATGGATCCTGGAGAATGGAGTCTCCATCCGGAAATGTTTGCACTACTGTGCTCCCGTTGGGGAACCCCCCAAGTGGATTTGATGGCATCCAGGTTCAATGCCAAACTACCAACCTTCATATCCAGGTACAAGGACCCGAAGACTGTGGCGGTGGATGTTCTGGTAGCTCCGTGGGACCATTTCGAACTGGTCTATGTGTTTCCGCCAATTTCCTTACTTCCTCTGGTGCTGCGTCGGATCAGACTGGAGAGAATTCCGGCTATGCTGATAGCCCCGGATTGGCCAAGGAGGACGTGGTTCTCGACACTGGTGTCGCTCTTGGCGGCTCCGCCATTTCCACTTCCTCTTCGCCCGGACCTGTTATCCCAGGGGCCCGTTCGTCATCCGGACTTGAAGTCTCTACGTTTGACGGCGTGGCTCTTGAGACCGAAATATTGACCCGTAGAGGTTTCTCAGCTGCAGTCATTGCCACTCTGCGAGCTGCTAGAGGTCCGGCCACTACTAAGACTTATCACAGAATTTGGGAAGCCTTCTTTTCGTGGTGTTCGAGTTCCTCAAGGAATCCGAGGATTTTTTCCATTCCCAATCTGTTGGCTTTTCTACAGTACGGGTTGGACAAAGGTTTAGCAGTTAGCACTCTGAAGGGTCAGGTTTCTGCTTTGTCCGTGCTTTTTCGGAAGGCTATCGCCTCACGTAGGGACGTGCGTTCTTTTTTTCAAGGAGTAACCCATCAGTTTCCACCGCGGAAGGCACCTGTGTCTCCTTGGAGACTCAACCTTGTCTTGGAGGCTCTTCAGCATGTGCCCTTTGAGCCTATGGGTTCTACTAGCCTTTCGTTACTTTCTTGGAAGGTTGCATTCTTAGTGGCGGTAACCTCTTTAAGAAGGGTTTCTGAGTTGGCAGCTCTTTCTTGCTCGCCGCCTTTCCTGGAGTTTTACCCGGATCGAGTAGTGCTTCGCACACGGGGCGACTTTCTATCTAAGGTGGTGTCGCAGTTTCATGTTAACCAGGATATTGTGTTGCCCTCACTTTGTCCGGGCCCGAGGAATGCAAAAGAACGAGATTTGCACAAATTGGATTTAGTGCGGGCCTTGAAGTTCTATCTGTCTGTTACTCAAGGTTTTAGGAAGTCAGATTCTCTGTTTGTGATTCCAGCAGGTCGTAGACGTAGTCAACGAGCTTCCAAGGACTCTATAGCTCGTTGGATTCGGTCACCAATTTTGGAGGCTTACCGTCTTAAAGGCGAACCATGCCCGATTAAGGTTCGAGCTCACTCCACGAGGGCTGTGGCTTCATCGTGGGCCTTTCATCAAGGGGCTTCGGCAGCTCAGCTCTGCCGAGCGGCGACCTGGCGTTCCGTCCACACATTTACAAAGTTTTATAAGATGGACGACAGTGCTTCCGCTGATGCGGCCTTAGGACGTAGGGTCCTGCAGGCAGCGGTAATCTAAGTTTTAAGTTAACTTGTATTTGGCGCCTGTTGCGCATTTATCTAGGTTGTTGGGTTTCTGCCTCTTTTGTTTTTTTTCCCACCCTAATTTTTGGACTGCTTTGGGACGTCCCACTAGTTATGGTGTGTCTCCCTTCCTTCATCTGCAGCTGAAAGACGGATTTTGGTAAGAACTTACCTGTAAAATCCTTTTCAGCGAAGAAGGAAGGGAGACACACATCCCTCCCATGGCAGAAGTGTGTTGTTATATTTACAGAAGCAGCGTTGCCCTTCTCTGATAGCGATTTTCTGAGCTGAGGTCGACGCGCTACGACTCTGTTCCAGCATTGCCAGCTTATCGCAGTAGTCAGGTTCAGTGAGTAGTACCTGGGACTGTGTGGTTTTTCTTTGTCAAATGCATGCATAACCTGTACTTTTGTATTTTTCTCTGAAGTCCTTCAGAAGGGGTTATGTTGCTTCGCTGGTGATATTGTTTTTCCTTAAGCTTTGGTACGACTGAAGAGCTGAGTAGGAGGAGCCCGAGCTGGAGGGGCCGGTCAACACGCTTTCTAATCTGAGGTATTGATCCTATCTGGGGCTCCGCCTACCCACTAGTTATGGTGTGTCTCCCTTCCTTCTTCGCTGAAAAGGATTTTACAGGTAAGTTCTTACCAAAATCCGTCTTTTAGTGACTGAGTCTAGTTTTCTGTCATTGACATATCTTTATTTAAGTTGATTCACAGGACAATAGATATAGAAAGTGTGGAACTAATAGTAGTCAAGCCACAACACTACATGGGGTGTGAAGACAGAAAGTGAGTGCTAACATTTTCACCTAGTAATTCACTATTTTTGATGCTTTAGTGATTGTATTCTTGAATATAAAACCACAATTCTATAGTGAACTTATCATTGTTTTGTTGCCCAGGCACAGATTACAGTATTGTTATAGATAGTGCCTTCCAGCTGACGTTAGTTTTGATGGAGTCGTTCACTTTTCGCGTATTTTCCATCTTGCCCAGACCAACACGACAACATCACGAGCCACAACTTATCTGCAGAAATTACAACAAAGACACATTTGACTTCTCTTATTTCCTGCACCGTCCCCATCTATTTCCAGCCTGCACAAACTCGTCATCCCAATGCTGAGTTGTTGCTGCCGCACATGTGTCTATTATTGCCACTGCTGTGTGGTACAAAACCTGTGCTCCTCTTACCGCCCCACATAGTAATACCGCTATGGTGCTCCTTGCATAGTAAAATGTCTCCATTATGCCCTCTAGATGATAAAATTGCCCCTAGAAAATATTATTGCCCTGTGTAAGTGTCCACATTTTGCTCAAGGAAAGTATTAATGTCCCATGTGCACCTTTTGACTGTCACAATACCCTGAGTGCCCCAATAACAATAATGTTCTTAAGTGTCCACATAACATTTCATAATGTCCTCTATACACTGTATGATAGGCCCATAGCTCCCCTATACACTGTATGATGGACCCATAACTCCCCTATACACAGTATGATGGGCCCATAGCTCCCCTATACACAGTATAATGGGCCCATAGCTCTCCTATACACAGTATGATGGGCCCATAGCTCCCCTATACACAGTATGATGGACCCACAGCTCCCCTATACATTGTATGATGAGCCCATAGCTCCCCTATACACTATATGATGGGTCCATAGCTCTCCTATACACTGTATGTTGGGCCCATAGCTCCCCTATGCACAGTATGATGGGCCCATAGCTCCCCTATACACAGTATAATGGGCCCATAGCTCCCCTATACACAGTATGATGGGCCCATAGCTCCACTATACACATTATGATGGGTCCACAGCTCCCTATACACAGAATCATTGACCCGCAGCTCACCCAAAACGCAGCATAATGGTCCACACACTGTATCATGGACCCCACACTGTATAATGACCCCCACAGTAGCACATGTACTGTATAAAGGCTCCCACACTGAACAATGGCCACACGTTATCTCCTTTGCTGTGTAATGGCCCCCACATTGGCTTTCAGACTGTATAATTACCCCCACATTAGCTCCCACGCTGGGTAATGGCCCCTACATTAGCTATCACACTGTGTAATGTTCCCTGCATTAGTCTAATGGCCCCTGCATTAGCTTACACGTTGTATAATGACCCCCACAGTAGTCCCTACATCGTATGATTGCCCCAACTATATAATAGCCCTCGCATTTAGTTCCCACGCTGATGACGTTACTGCGACAGGACGCTGAAGTCCTGTGGTTACACCAGCACATCACATGCTGTTCTCTAGACTGCAGGCTTGGAGCATCTTGCGGTCTACAGAACAGAGCGTTAGCGCAGGCAGAGCATGTCTCCTTATACTATCGCAAATCTTATCTATATCTGCGAGCTATAACAGTGACAGTAGCTCTGAGTGGGCTCCTCTGAGCACGGGGCCCAGGGCGACGCATCCTTTGCCCCCCCCCGGTACCTGCGCTATTGCCCTGACTATATTGCCAATCTCCAGCATTTTAGAACACAAAACTTATGGCTTATCTATCAAGAAAAGCATTCAGGACCCTCAGCATTTCAGTATTCCATTATTCGCTGTTCTGGCACTAAGGAATCCATGGCAATTGTTTAATTCTTGTTTTTAGTATTTGTGCTTTAGGGTAGAATGAATTTTATCATATGAATCAGCCTTTTCCTTTTTTTCATATAGTGCATATTGGCTGCCCATTTTTCTGGATTTATCTTGATATCAATACCAAATTCTTATTGGTCCTTGGACCAGAATCAGCTGGACCTAGCTAATAATTTTCTTTTCGAAATGATGGGGTGTTCAAATCAGTTAGGGAAAATCTGTATGGGAGGAAAATGTAAAATGTAGGCCCAAAACGTGATATTTTTGCTGCCTTCTGCATGTTTATTCTTGCAAAATTCCACATTCCGCTGAATTTCACTAAAGTACTTTGCTGCAAACAAATGTCAAATTATTTTTTTTAGACCAAAATACTAGAAAATGCCATTTTTACACACTACGGTAATTTAATTTTCCTGTATTTTGCTTATTGTTTATTTTGACTTGATTCAGTGCGTAGGTGGCTGGACATCTGTAGCACCCTGTTTGACCCAAGTCTTTGGAATGTGTGTTCTTATAGTGCAGTGGAATCTTTGTCACCCATCCTTGTATTAGAGTCTGCTGTACGTATAAAAAGTGCCTACCACCATAAATTGCACTAGTGCCAACTTTGGGTTTAGTTGTGTGGCACAGGGCTGAATATATACCGTATTTGCAGCCAAGCCAGCTCTGGATGTGACTGGAGAAGAAAATATCACCAAGGTCATTAATGTTTTGAAATGTGAGGTTTTTGTAAGTTTAAAATATAAAAGTATGTCTTAAAAAGACTCTGGCAACTACCAGGCCTAGCCTCACTGCTGTGCGATTTCTTACTAAAGTAATTTTGTATATAATTCAGCAATTTTGTTTGGGTACATAAGCACTGACGTGTGAAGTTTCTGCAATTGTTAATTAAGGTACATTTCTGGAGTTGATGAGCACTTGTGTAAGCGGACTGTGTGCTTTCTGTTTACCCTTGCCATTGTTAGGGAGCTATAGAGCTTCCGTCCCCAACAGAACTAATTAACTCGGCTTCACATTCTGCCTGTTTATGAAAACAACTGTGCGCTCCCGGAGAACGCTGTCGCTTTCACATCTCCGCATTCTCGTTTCTGTTGAGAAACTTGTTGGACATAGATTCTTATGGGTACAGTCTCCCACACTTTTTGCCACCAAAAATGGGCTCAGGGAACAACTGGTAAGACATTGCTTGTGGATGCTGTAGAATATATTGGATTTACGAAATATTGGTCTCAAAATAAGAAACCATATTCTTTACCTAAAAAAAAAATCACAACAAAACAAAAAAATCAGATCTACTGAACCCCTATCTGAATTCTATGGTGAATGTCAGTAGTACTGCAGCCTTAATATAGCCATTGGTAACGGGCCTTAGAATAACAGTTCTTTAATTAAACATCCATAACCGAGAATGTGGCCTGACTGAGGATGTGACCAGGGGTATGGACTGAGATCCTGCCCTTATCCTGTTAGAATCCTGATCGGAGGCTGTGAAAACGAACTCACAAAATCCTAAAAGCATTGCGTCTCATCGGATACTGCTACTACAACTAACAGGTCTCAAGATCTATTATATGATGCAGTGCAACAAAGAATCCTTTCTGAAGAGCAGGACTGAGACTCCCAAAATGCCGCTGCACACTTAATGCAGCAATGCACACCAACAGGCCAACTGGCTGGAGGAATGAGGCTGCTGCAAAACTAGCATAGCTTGCTCAATCGTATCTGGCATTGGCTTTGTCTGTGGGAGGAAAAAGATCTGGTAGATGACCACAGTGATGGCGCCAAGGAGGACACTGAAATGGCAAGTAAAGATGGCAGTAACCCTGTAGAGTCTAGCAATTAATCAAAAGTAGAGCCCGGCAATGTTTCTGACACACCCCAGAATTACAAGAGCCCACACTGAGTATATGAAATACATTAAATGTAAAGATATTTTTGTTAGGTCAAATTTGCATTTTGAAGCTATCGTCATTGAACCTATAAATGAGTGCTCTATGTTCTTGTATGAAGCTAAAAGCAGGACCTATAGAGAATATCAAAAAGTACAACTGCTATGGAAACTGACTAAGCAACTTAGAGATCTGCCTGACTCCAGTTAAAAAGGATATCCGCTAAAATAATCAGTCCAGTTGGCAAAAATTGCTAACCAGAAAAATGGTACTCTGAGAAAACCATTATCGTTGATGGTTTACAGGGTTCTCTTATACTCCTGGTCTTGAGGCTCAGAATTTGCTTATTGGTGATAATGCTTTAGGCTGTTCTTTCCACATTTCTATTTTTGGATTACACTGTTGTGGTATCCTCTTTATATTCTTTCTAAGCTTTGTATTGTCCCCACTGGAATTTTCATTTACGGTACTTAGGAACCTCTTTATTTCTTGTAGAGGCTTCATTTTGTTGGATTTTTTGTCACATTAAGTTTGTGTATATCTATTACTTCTTGTTCTCTTTTCTCCATACACATTTATAATGTGAAAAAACTGTACATTATCGACAGGAACCACCTTATCTGTGGTGGGCCTAAGTTGTTTATTTATATAGTTTAAGTGACATAGCAGTTTGTAGTGTTAATATTCCATGGATAACTTGTCATTTATTTTGCTTTTGTTTTTATGAAAACCTGGAAAACTGGTCACTTCGTAATGTTGTGCATATAGTGGGTCTGCCTTAGTAGGTGGAAGGAATAAACCCATCTGACCATTTTGAAAACAAGATGCTAAATCTACTTGGCAAAGATGCCTTCACACCATTTTATATTTAACGAAGTGTGCCCGTATGGTCCCAATGTGGAGCCCCTGCCAGATCTGTCTGCAACTTGGGTAACTTCAGGCAGCTGAAGCATGAATGCCAAATAAAAAGGAACTAGGTGTTGGCCAATTGTCTGCTGACGTATGTAAGATAATGCGCGGATGTCCTTCTCCCAAACTTTTAGAGGCCCCTAATAAGACTTCAGAGCAACGTCATCTCCCAACATCTATGTAGGGGGTTATAATTATTGTACTACCCAAACCAGGGAGAGATCTCTTCATAGTGGATCCTTGTCAACTGCAGTCATTGTCAAGTGATGCGAAAATAATGGTAGCCAGTTTTCCAAGTAATAATGTGTATGAATTTGCCCTTATTTGTGGTCACTTGAAGCAAACTGAAAGCCTTGTTCTTTTAACCAGAAATGATCCATCTCTGTTTTTAGAATGTTCTTGTACATACTGACCTTTCACAACAATTGGTGGAGGAAACGGACTGCCTGGAAGAGTCTGTACATGCGCTGCACATGTCCACTTTCTTAGATGTTCGATATCTAGATGCAGTTAGCACTGGGAATATATACATTTACGGGTTTATTGTGAAATCAACTTTATTGCTCAAAATGTCTTTTCATTTTACCATTGCTTGAAAGGCTTTGAGATCTTTTGTTTGACATGGAATTCAGATGTAGTTGCGTTTTGGAAAATATACCCACTATAGTAAGAGAATTTGTTCAGTAATTGCTGTTTTTGTTTCTTTCAGATTTGACAGATGAGAAGGTAAAGGCATATCTCTCTCGCCACCCACAATTGCTAGATGAGTTTGTATCAGAAAGTGTTGCCTCTGAAACAGTAGAAAAATGGATGAAGAAGAAAAACCTAAACGAAGGTAAGATATTTTATTTCATGTGTGTCACCCCTGTAGGACTCTTCCCCTTAGCCTGCTGTGAGGAGGCAGCAGTGATCCCGTGAACTGATTGTCCTGTGACAGGTCTGTTCTATAGGATTACATAGCATGGGGTTCCCAGAAGAAAGACAATTACTCTATTACTCCCCACCTCTAACCCACATTGCCGAACCTAGCTGGTATTCCACGAGTGATGCACCAACTTTAGGCTTTCAAGGCCACACTTTTTTATTTATTAATGATTGCTATGAAGCTGTGAGTAAGATGTCATCAACAGGATTGTGTCTTGTACTGATCCTCTGGTACTTTGGCTCCTTTTTCTTTTATTTCCATCACTGTGGTGGCAGAAATCCTATAATGCTAGGCTCACACTGGCATTCAGCGTTTTATTATTCTGTTACCTATGACCGATGCCACCAGTGTCAAACCTACATAATTTCTTGAAGTCCATTTGGTCTATTTCTCTTTTTGAAAAAAAAATAAATAAAAATGCAGCATACTGCACTCTTCTGGTATAAATTACAGAACTTGCCACGGAGGCTCCTGACGAAGGCTTGGAGCAAGAGTGAAACCAGCATGTTAATGTATGAAGAGCATTAATATCAATAATCTAATGGAAATGTTCCTGTTATCAGTGATTTCCATACAGAAGTCACAATATGGGTCTTCTCTGAGTGTCTATCAGCCAGCCCTCTGGCCTCTCCTAACATCTTCAGTCCCTAAAAGCAATGGCTTCTGCTGCACTTGAAAACAGTGGCTTTACTGATTCTGTTACCAGCCAGAGAACATGGTTGGTAGTGCGACAGCCCAACCCAACTGATCGGCCCCTTTGGCAGGAGCTTACATTGGAGTTATCTGGCTAAGACCGGGATTACACATGCGAGAAACTCGCACGATTCTCATGCGAGTCTCTCGCATGAACACCTAGCACTACCGCCGGCACTCAGACCGGAGCGTGTGGCTGCATGTAATCCTCCTTCACACATTCGTAGAAAACACATAGGTATATGAAAAACTTTGTGCTATATGTGTTTTTAATGGACCCATAAACTTGTATTGGCCCTTGTCTTCCCTGCTGCCTGTAAAATACTGAGTCCATGTGTTTTGCACTCTCACAGTCCATGTAAAATCACAGGCATGTGCATAGCACATAGGTTATAATGGTTACATGCATCATCCGTGAAAAAAAAAACTGGTGCCACACGTACTGAAAACATGGACATGTGCAGCAGGCCTTTTACACATAGGAAAGTTTCAATAATATATATATATATATATATATATATATATATATATATATATATATATATGTGTGTGTATATATATATATATTACTACACATTTTCATTTTTTTTATTTAAGCGCAGTATGGTAAATTGGTTGGGGACTGCTTCAGAACTATGCAAATGTTATCCTTAGTTTGCATTTCTTATCTGGATGACGTCTGGTAGCAGTGAATCTGTGCGTAATGCAACTTTGAATGAACTATGAGCTCCCAGCTGTGTTTATTTTGAAGTCTCTGATTTTAGCATTGTGACATGAAAATTGGTTCAAGCAACGTGCCATGAGCGACATTTATTGTAACGGGAGTTGAAAGATGTCTTTGTTTTATTATTTTTTAGAGAAAAATATAGCAAATTTAAAATATCCATATGCTTTTATATCATTATAATGGGACAAGTTAGGAAACATTATTTATTTTCATATATGTTTTTTTTTCTTTTTTTTTTTTAAAGCTTTCTAATGTAATATTGGATATACCTGGGGACGTGAAATAAGAGGTTGCTGTCCACCCTGTCCTTCTGAATGCTGAAAGATTACTTTTACCACATATTGTCAAGCTATCTTTAACACCCAGCTGCCTCTCCGCATTCAGAAAGATGAGGTGGACAGCAGTGTCCACAGCATCTTGATGCATCAGCACCTTTAGTATCTCCAGAAATAAGATCAGATTGACATGGTGGACAGCAGTGTGAGCAGCCTCTTCTTACCTCAGTACTCCTGGAATCTTCAGTATCTCAAGTGCTACATCAGAAAAATTAATGGGTGCAAACTTCTTTATAGATTTGGTGCACCTTACTTCAGGAGACCCTTCATCAAGGCTTGGGTGCAAAATGTCAGTCTTGATGAAATGGGGCCCTTGGGAGTGTCTATAGCAGTGATCTCCAACCTTTCTGCCTTGAGAGCCACATTAAGTTTTGCGAGAGGGTCGCAAGCCACATTTAGGTCCAAGAGAGAGTCACGACCCACATCCAGCTCCGACCCACCTCACAATAGCGAGACACGTTACCCTATTACTGGTATAACGACAGCCAAAGTTTTTTTCACTGAAATTACCCAAAGGCAGTGTACCAAGAGCCAGAAATTCCCACAAAACCCCCACTCAGTATTCTCGCATCAACCATCCCCACTACACTGTCGCATCCAGCTTTAAGCATCTGCTCTTGACACTTCACATCATCCATTCTTCACCTTACCATACTTAACTTATTTCCAAACCCCAAGGCCAGAATATACGGTACACATTCAGATCTGCTCTTCTGCACTGGGCTACTCACAAAATTCACCATCTGGAAAACTGCTCTTCATAGTGGTTTGCTAGACCTGATGCTAATGCACCAAGCTGGCAGCCAGTCACGAGCCACATATCAACGGCCTGTGAGCCACATGTGACTCCCGAGCCACAGGTTGGGGACCCCTGGTCTATAGAAATAAGTAACATCGTTTTGTATCCACAAGATGAAAAATAAAAGAAACCTTTGTTACAAATAAATTTAAAATAATACCTTATTAATTTAGAAAGAGTTAATAAACCATAAATAATGGTTCCACTTGCATGAGAAAAGATTGCCGAGCCTCGCTTGTCTTCAGTGAACACCATCCTCATAGTTGCCACTTGATCCATTAATATATTCTTTGTTTTTGAATTTAGGTGAAGTCAAAGCTATTGGTACTCTCAAACTACAATAACTGGAGGCATACAGCTCATTATTGTAAAATGTGGGGGGGGGCCACATATTCCAGTGGTCACTTAAGTCCCCCTATTTCTATTTATTTAACCCTTTACAACAGGCGACAGTAGGTGTGTTACAGCCACGACCTGACTCTAACCCTGATGGCGGCATTAATAACGCGCGTGATTGCAGGTTGCCCATGGGTTGCTACAACATCTGGTGATCTGTTGAAGACCTCCATGCCTGTCATTACATAGCTTCCTTGCAACCGCCTGTGGCCGGGCTTTAAAAGAGACCATGATTTTCACTATATGCAGCAATATTGCTGTATATAGTACAAGAGATCAAATGATTGAATGTTCAAGTTTACGAAAGTACATTGTAAAGTTAAAAAAAATAAATGGTATCACTGCATTTAGAAATGTCAAATTATATAAAAATAACTAACTTGGTCACTAAGCACTGTAAACAGAAAAAAATTCAAGAATACCAAAATTGTTTTTTTCAGTCGCTGCAGTACCACAAAAAATGCTATAACAAGCGATTTGAAATGTCATATCTATAGCAAAACGTTTCATAGTTATAAGGTTGATGGTACACTTAAGCCCATCGAGTTCAACCTATAGCCTAAGGCCTCTTTCACACATCAGTTTTTTGCATTCAGGCACAATCCGGCGAATTGTTTAAAAGACGGATCCGGCGTAGATTGTAAAAAACTGATGTGCCGGATCCCTTTTTTAGCTGGATCCGTCCTGACCTTTTTTTTAAAGTAGTAGTAGTAGTAGTCGTAGTCCTCCTTGATTTCCAGAATCCGGATCAGTGTTTTGCCAGATTGCACAAAACACTGATCCGGTCCCATACAGTTGTATTATTTCCGGCCGCCTGATGCGCCGCTTCAGGCACTGTCAGGCGTTTCCGGCAGAAAAAAAAACCTTACATGCTGCATCCTATCCGGCCGCCGGAATTAAAATCTAGGATGGATCCGGCAGAAAACGGACTAAACGCAATGACATGTGGCGCGATCCAGCGCTAATGCATGTCAATGAGAAAAAAACGGATCCGCCGATACGCCTTATAACGGTGGCGGTTAAGGGTACTTATGCTTTAGCACCGCTTTTTAACGGCACTGAGAAACAAGTGTATAGCGCCCCACACAGTCAGAATTTCTCCGGGGTCTCAGCTACCGGGGGTAGCTGAGACCCAGAGAACATGACTTGGATCGGGTTTTTACTGACCCCAGTGTTCTGATCGTCGTTATTAACGGAATAACAGCGACCGCAAAAAAAAAAAAAATCCAATTTCCCATTTAAAGGCAACCTGTCACCAGGTTTGGCTGATAAGATTCAGCCACCGCTTTTCAGGGCTTATCTTCAGCATTCTATAATACTGTACATAAGCCCCTGATCGGACCTAAAAGATAAGAAAAATAAGTTTTATTATACCCACAAGGTGGGCGGTCCGGTCCGATGGGTGTCGCAGGTCTGGGTCCGGAGCCTCCCATCTTCTTGCGATTCCGCCCTCCTGCTAGCTTCACAGACTCCCCGGCATCGCACTCCTGCACAGGCATACTTATCTGCCCTGTTGAGGGCAGAGGAAAGTACTGCAGTGCGCAGGCGCTGGGTCTCTGACCTTTCCCGGCGCCTGCGCACTGCAGTACTTTGCTCTGCCCTGTCAACAGGACAGATAAGTACACCTGCGCAGGAACGCGATGGTTGGGAGCGATGAAGCGAGCAGGAGTGCGGCGTCGCAAGAAGATTGGAGGCGCCGGACCTGTGTCACCCATCGGACAGGACCGCCCCCTAGGTGAGTATAATAAAACTTATATTTCTTAGCTTTCAGGTAAGATTGGGGGCTTATCTACAGCATTATAGAATTCTGTAGATAAGCCCTGAAAAGCGGTGGCCATATCTTATATCGGCCAAAACAGGTGAGCGTTTCCCTTTAAACTTCACAGCCACAATCTGTGACAGGTGGCTGGAGCCTGTGGGCATCATATTCACAGCACAGGATAGTGTTAACTGACTGAAATTGGAACGCATGGACAAAGATCTCTATGGTTAGCAAGTTTTTTCATTAATATTGACTTGCCATTAATGAACTATACAGCTAGTTACCTACTGACAAGTTTCAACTTGTAAATCATAACCAATCCACAGGTCAAGGATCCTTGAGCAGGCCTCTTCAGAGAAGTATAGTATAGTGAAGCTAAGTACACCAAATACTCCTTTATTTGATTTTTTTTTTTTCCTAGCTGCTCTGGTTTAAGATGTAGTTAATTTAGTCAAGTTTTCAAAGTTTTATGTACAAATCTTGATGTTTTTTTCAATATTATTTATGAAGAACTGATTTACTAATTTAGGGGGAATTCATGAAGACTGGCTGATCCAGCGTCAGTTGGTGTTAGGGTTCCAAATTCATTAGGTGCAGCATCATGGATTGGAGTATCGTTCTGCTACACGTGCCAGAAGTCTTTTAGGCTAATTTCACATTTGCGTCGTTTTGCGCAGCGCATCATGCGCAACTGAAAACGCGTGCAAAAACGCATACAAGCACATGTTTTTTTTAACGGATCAGTGTACGCATAACGACAAAAAAAACGTAGCGTTTGCATGAGTTTATCTAGCGTTTTGCATGCGTTTGCGTTTTTTAGGCGCATGAGTGACACATTTCACATGAGGAAAATCCTTGAAACAGACTCCACCAATGGGACACCAGTGGGCGAGTGTCATGGAACTTCTTTAAATAGACCCTGTTCAGCTGAATTCTTCAGATTTTGCTGCTGTTTCCTTTGTCACCATGGATCTGTGTTGGGAAAGTTTTTGCTTCAACTTGGATCTGGACATCGCGCTGTTTCTGGCTTTTGCTTTTGCTTGCCAGCAACAAAAGGAGAGCGAGAGAGAGAGATGCGAAGACGGCAGCAGCGGCGTTTTGGAGACATCCCATTATTGAAGTCCGGGAGAGCCGTGGAGCGTAACACACCCTCTTCAGCGAGCTCCAGGCAAACCCGGCAAAATTTTCAGACTATACACGGATGTTTCAAGAAAGTTTCATGTCTTTGCTTGCTCGTGTTGAAGGAGCCATCCGGAGACAGGACACACAGCTCCATCGTGCGATTCCTCCTGAGGAACGGCTCCTCGTCACATTACGGTACGTAATATTAAACCAATGCGTGTATTGTTTTTGTTCTGCCATTTAATTAAAGCCTGCAGAATTATAGTTCTGCCATGTACAGATTTATTTTTCATGTCAGTGTTTTGCCAAAGCCTAGACAATCACAATTTTTCTTCATCTGTTTTGCAGATTCCTGACTTCTGGCGAGATCCTCTCTTCACTACACTTTCAGTACAACTTGTTGGGAATAGTTGCGGACACCTGCCGGGCTTTGTGGGACGTTCTCTGTCCTGAATTTATGGATGGATATTGCTGAAAAATTCTGGACAGTCTGCAATTTCCCCAACTGTTTGGGAGCGGTGGATGGGAAAAACATCAAGATATCAAAACCCCCAAGAAGTGGCTCTGAGTACTATAATTATAAAAAGTACTTTTCTACGGTACTCATGGCCATTGCCGATGCAGACTGCAGGCTTATTGCGGTGGACATTGGGGCATTTGGCCGGGGCAGTGACTCTCAGACCTTTAAGAACTCGGACATGGGCCATAGGTTGTATGGCAACCATTTTAATTTCCCCCTGCCACGGCCTCTTCCCCACACCGAAGGTCCGCCACTGCCATTTGTAATGGTTGTTGATGAGGCCTTTCAAATGTGTACAAACCTGTTGAAACCGTACTCTAGCCGGGACTTGGACCACAGCAAAAACATCTTTAATTACAGACTGACCAGGGCCAGAAGAACTGTAGAGTGTGCCTTTGGGATTCTTGTGTCCAGATGGCGCATTCTAGGCACAGCCATTAATCTGAAACTTGAAACTGTGGATGAGGTGGTGAAAGCCTGTGTGGTTCTTCACAATTTTGTGATGGCTAAAGAGCACCCTACCTTTGAACTAGATGAACCACCTGTCAACCCATTGCCTGATTTCACTCAGCACCCTCTCAGGTCATCAGGTGAAGTTGGCCAAATGAGGGACCAATTTGCGGCCTACTTTATATCTGATGTGGGCCATGTGGAATGGCAAGAGCAAATGGTGTAATAAAATTGTTTTCTTGTGTTTATGTTAATAAAAAACCTGTTTTGATACCTGTACAGAGTGCACTCTGGTTTTTATACACTCAAATACAATAATCACCTGCCCAGGTGTCCCAGTGAAGTCAGGATTCTGTGTTTTGTGCATCCTGACTTTAATAGGACTCCTACCAGGTGAGTCTACAGAGAAAAGATGTATGACCTTCATCATCTCTCCAGTCTGTGTTCAAACAGATTGCAGCGCCGGTGGAGATACTGCAGCGACGATGGAGATACAACAAATATTATACACCTGGCCTGATGTTACAAATAGTGATTTTGGGATGCAATAGCATCCTTCACTCTTTATAACAGTATAGATATTTTTTGTAGTATCTCCACTGTGGCTTCAGTATGCATGCACACTGGAGAGATGATAAAGTATATACAACTTCTACAATCCCCTGGACTGGTGTCATGCTGAAGTGAGGATGCCCAAAGAAAGCTTCCTGACTTCAGAATTTAATGATACCTGGGCAGGTGAATACACATATGAGTTAACCACCAGCATCTCTCCAGTCTGCGTGCGATAGATAATGCAGACTGAAGCGACGCTGCAGATGACAACTCACAGGTATAGTCACCTGGCCAGGTGTGATAGTTATGATACCAGGCCAGGGGATTGTAGATATGGCGTGTATTTTCTCCATCATCTCTTCAGTTTATTCGCCACACACTGAACAGAGGATGAGGTTAATTACAAGATATATCTACAATCCCCTGGCCTTATGTCACAAAGAGTGAAATGTAGATGGGCAAAACACACCATCCTCAATTCACTCTGTATGATACCTGGCAAGGTGAGAATAGATATGCCTTGCACTCCCCAACATCCTCTATTCATTGTACTAATATTCGTAGACTGAAGAGACTGGTGGTGAAAATACAAGTCATATATTTGTGTTTTTGACAACACATAGCTCCAGGACTGACACAAGAAGCATGTGTCGGTAATGGAGCTATGTGGTGACAAAATCACAAAGTGTACGGCGTAGTGTGTGTAGGCGGCGAAAGACACAATTAAACCAAACAGTTGGGGAAAAAAAAAGGTACATTTATTTGACAAGACACACTCACAAAAAAAAAATAATGGGGCCGACGTTGGGGGTAACTTGGGGGTGTGGAGGGACGAGAATTGACTTGGGGTGGGCGACGAAGGGGTTCGAGGAAGGGGCGACGTAAGTGGTGGGGGAAGGCATCGGATCAGACATAGTGGGAGTTGAGGGGGGATGGAGGGCAAAAGTCTTTAATTTTTTGTGGACTCTTCATCCAATCTTTGTACTTTTTTTTGAAGTCCTGGTGCTTGGGGACCTCCTGTTGCTTGAGGACCTCCTGGTGCTTGTGGAGATCCTTTGGCTTGGGGACCTGGTGCTTGGGGACCTCCATTAGGCTTGGGGAGCTCCTGGTGCTTGTGGAGCTCCTAGTGCTTGGGGACCACCGTGTGCTGGGGGACCTCCGTGGGCTGCTGGACCTCCTGCCAGGGTCCGTGGCCCTGAATAGAGAATGAGTGTCCCCCAGCTGCTACTCGGTGGTGGTGGCGTCCCTTGAGGTGGTTGCGGTCCAAGCAGGGGTGGAGGAAGTCCAAACAGGAGCAGCGCTTGGCATGGTGGTGGCGGGGTAGTGTCCAGCTGCACTGTGACTTTGTGTGGTGTAGTGTGGTCCAGCATGGCTTGGAATGCTGGTGGCCGTGCAGTGGTATGCAGCAGAAGTCGGTAGTGAGGTGAAGTGAGTCAGTGGTGGCATGGGTGGGAAAGGCACCACTGGCTGCTGCTGCTGCGCGTACCGACTCTGCTGCATAGCCTCCATGTAAGCATTGTTGCAGGCATGCATCACAGTCAGCTGGAGATCAGGACTAATGTGTTCCGCCATGCCCCATTCAATTTGTTGAAAAAAATGGTGCGCTGGTCCTTTGAGCTTGGCTTCTACAGTCATGGACAAAAGGTTTGAGAATGACACAAATATTAATTTTTACAAAGTCTACTGCTTCACTTTTTCTAATGGCAATTTGCATATACTCCAGAATGTTATAAAGAGTGATCAGCTTAACAGCAATTACTTGCAAAGTCAATATTTGGCTAGAAAATGTACTTTATCTCCCAAAACACATTTCAACATCATTGCAGCCCTGCCTTAAAAGGACCAGCTAACCTCTTTTCAGTGTTTGCTCCATTAACACAGGTGTGGGTGTTGATGAGGAAGAATGACACCACTGGACACTTTAAAAGGAGGCTGGTGCTTGGCATCATTGTTTCTCTTCTGTTAACCATGGTTATCTCTAAAGAAACACGTGCAGTCATCATTGCAATGCACAAAAATGGCCTAACAGGGAAGAGTATCGCAGCTAGAAAGATTGCACCTCAGTCAACAATCTATCGCATCATCAAGAACTTCAAGGAGAGAGGTTCCATTGTTGCCAAAAAGGCTCCAGGGCGCCCAAGAAAGACCAGCAAGCGCCAGGACCGTCTCTTAAAAGTGTTTCAGCTGCGAGATCGGGCTACCAGCAGTGCAGAGCTTGCTCAGGAATGGCAGCAGGCAGGTGTGAGTGCATCTGCACGCACTGTGAGGCGGAGACTCTTGGAGCAAGGCCTGGTCTCAAGGAGGGCAGCAAAGAAGCCACTTCTCTCCAGAAAAAACATCATGGACAGACTGATATTCTGCAAAAGGTACAGGCAGTGGACTGCTGAGGACTGGGGTAAAGTTATTTTCTCTGATGAATCTCCTTTTCGATTGTTTGGGACATCAGGAAAATGCCTCATTCGGAGAAGACAAGGTGAGCGCTACCACCAGTCTTGTCTCATGCCAACTGTTAAGCATCCTGAAACCATTCATGTGTGGGGTTGCTTCTCAGCCAAGGGAATCAGCTCTCTCACAGTCTTGCCTAAAAACACAGCCATGAATAAAGAATGGTACCAGAATGTCCTCCAAGAGCAACTTCTCCCAACCCTCCAAGAGCAGTTTGGCGATCAACAATGCCTTTTCCAGCATGATGGAGCACCTTGCCGTAAAGCAAAGGTGATAACTAAATGGCTCAGGGAACAAAACATAGAGATTTTGGGTCAATAGCCTGGAAACTCCCCAGATCTTAATCCCATGGAGAACTTGTGGTCAATCATCAAGAGACGGGTGGACAAACAAAAACCTAAAAATTCTGACAAAATGAAAGCATTGATTGTGCAAGAATGGACTGCTATCAGTCAGGATTTGGTCCAGAAGTTGATTGAGAGCATGCCAGGGAGAATTGCAAAGGTCCTGAAGAAGAAGGGTCAACACTGCAAATATTGACTTGCTGCATTAACTCATTCTAAAGGGTATGCCACACTAAACAATATCGCTAACGGGATCGCTAAAAAACGTCACTATTTAGCGATCCTGTTAGCGATGTTGTTCAGTGCGGCAGCTTCCAGCGACGAGCTTCATGCTGTGATCTCGCTCGTCGCTGGAATCGCTCCGGACCCTATTTTCTCGTCGGCGCTCCCGCTGGGTAAGTATCTAATCGCTGTGTGGCACCTTTTCTTAGCGATTTAGCGGTACTTTTGTACCGCTAAAGTCGTTAAGAAGATCGCTAACGGCGATAGCGTCGTTAACTATATCGCTAAATGTGGCCGCATTTAGCGATATAGAAACAATCCCGCTAGCGATCGCATTAGTATGCGTCGTTATCGTGATCGCTAGCGGGATTGTTTAGTGTGGCAGTACCTTTACTGTCAATATAAGCTTTTGTTACTCATATGTTTGCAATTATAGTTCTGTCTTTGATAAAAACATCTGTCAAACACACATAAAAACCAGAGGGCAGCAGATCATGTGAAAATATAATATTTGTGTCATTCTCAAAACTTTTGGCCATGACTGTAGATAGTCAAGGCGACGCTTGACAGACTGGAAGCGTTGTTCCATTAGTGCAAAACCACTATCCACTCTGTCGCCCACCGCCTTGAGGCCATTTTGGAAAACCGTGCTCAAGTGAATGAACTCGGGCATGAGATTCCTGTCAGAGGCCTTCTGCCACGGGCGGGAAGTGCCCGCAAAACCAGTGGCAGAGACCTGTGACAGGGGAACACTTGATTGACCAGCTTCCTGTTCTCCAGCTGGTTGTGATGCCGACCCACAAGGTGCTTCTTGGCTGGTGGATGGCTGGGACGGGTCCGAGGCAGCTCTCTGAAGGACCACTCCAGGACCAAGTTGCAGGGTGCTGCTCCAGGCGCTGTGAAAAAAAAAAAGAAAAAAAATTAGGATCATGTATTTACAATAGTAAAAGCGCCAACTCCTGTGGAATAGAAAGGATCATGCATTTACAATATTATAAAAGCGCCAACTCCTGTGGAATAGAAAAACACAGAGTAAACACAATACAATACAACAACAAAATACTTGTGCTCTGGTGGCAAGGCCTGGTCTTAAGAAAGCCAAAGCCCGATGGTAACGGTACTTTCTTGTGGTCTTTGCCGCAGCACCACTGGCAACCCGGTTCTCCTGCCTCAGGTCCCTGTTGAAGCGGTCCTTCATCAAGCGCCAACTGGTTCTGACCTTGTTCACTGTGAAAAATCAAAAATACAATTTAGACAATGCACTGTAGGCTGGGATAACACAAATGTGTGTGATGCTAGAAACTCACAGGAGTTACTAGCATCCCACACAGTTGTGTGATCCCGGCCAAGGTCACTGCAGCATCACACACCACACACCATTGAAATACTTACGAAATTCCTTGCAGACCCGGGGAAAGGCGTTGTCCCAGCCATCTATCAGCGCTGCAGCCACCTCATTCCAGAGCCGCCGGGTCACCACGTTGTCACAGTGCAGTGGATCACGACTGTCCCCCAAACGGGATCGCTCTGGACCCCAAATGGGTCCCGAGCAATTGTCCAGGGCGAGTACCTCTTCCCCCCTTTTGAAGCCAGAAAAAAGCAAAAATTAATTTGGAAAAATTTTTAAAATGAGGAAAAAAAGAAAACAAACAAAAAGAGAAAGATTGAGAAAACAAGCAAATTAATGGAAAAAAGGGGAAGAAAAAAAGTAGGGGGAAAAAAAGAGTACAAAACTGTCAGTCTATACTTACAAGGCCGCCTCCCCCCCTGCATGGGCTGGTGTTCCCCTCTTTTTCCCCCTGCCGTGGACGATGTGGACTGAAAAAAAAAAAAAAAATATTTTCCCATGTGCCAGGGAAAAAGCAAAAACACCAATCAGTAGGGAAAGGGAAGGTTTCTGCTTCACCCTGCTGGGCCGTTACCCGGGCCGGCCCTTTCTTCTGAAGCATGTGCAAAAAAAAAAGCATTAGTATAAAAAATTTAGAAAAAAAAAAAAGAAAGAAAATAGATTTCATATTAATTTTTTCCAATTTTCTTTCTGTGCAATACAGAGTGTTTTCTTAGCTGGCTGGGTGTGAGTAGTGGACAGAAGTGCCAAAAAACCTTCTTTTTTAAACAATACCCCCCATACAAAGTTTTTTGTTTAGTGGGTGGGTTTAAAAAATGTTAGACTTTTTTTATCAGAAAAGTATGGGTTTTTAGAAAGCTCCCGCGCCCGTCCAGCGCAAGCGCGATCACATAAACGTAAATTTTTTGTTTTGGGCATTTGTGCGCGATGGGCGCATGCCCCTTTTTTTTTAAAATTTGGGGGGACCCAAAAATGCAACATTTGCGTTGTGTGGCCAAGTCGCTCAGCGAAAATAACGCAAAGCCCAAAACCTGATGATTGCATGTAAAGCTAAACCCTGCCCC
>JARQOD010000005.1:387359688-387440422 GCA_033576555.1 Oophaga sylvatica | reverse complement strand
TTCACTAGGGGGCGGGGCTTTGGGCGGAGCGGACCTTCCACTCCGTCCAAAGCGCTGTGTTTCTTGATCATGGAAACACAGCCTTAGAGGCCAGTGCAATGCATTATGGAACTTGTAGTATTAGAGCACAGTAAATCGGGAGAAAGGAAGTTGTCGATTAACCTCATGAGAGCTGGAGCCAGCACTGAGAATGTGCTGCTAGAGCAAGATCACAGGTAATATTGCTAAGATAAACACAGTGGATGTTTTTAGTGGCACATAATAGCAAGATTTATGAATAAAAAAAAAAAAAGTTATAGTACTAGACAACTTCTTTAATAGGTGCAGAAAATCTGCAGCATCGAAAACTCACCAAAAGGGTCCTTTTATTTCTCAGCACTGCTCTTTTACGGTTGATTAGCACAAAGTAAATGGCACCCCCCAAGGGCCAAAAATGCTCTGTGTGATCTGTATTTTATAGCTGACACCCTGCTGTATCAGTCAAAAAGAGTTATAGCTCCGATCGGGGCTGTTGCTGAAGGCGCTGTCAATGGCTGCAGTGTCCTCTAGATAGCTAACAGAGGTAGCCTGCCTGGTTTTAGACATGTTTTACCTCACAAAAAGCAGCAGCTGCGATCCCATACTGCCCTGTCTGTATACTCTCTTTTGCCTCCCCCCCTGCCCAGGAGATGTGGTATGATCAGACCAAGTCCCTGCACGGTCAGACAGTCATTACACAGGAGAAATCCTATCAAAGAACCGCACTAAAAGAGCCAATAAGGTAAAAAAGTAGAAAACTTTATTCAAGTAACAATAGAATCACATATCATGCAAATAATGACAGGGATGACAAGGAGGAAATGACAAGGGTAGGCCACTAAAAGAAAAAGGTGGCACCCGGTAACCAACAGGTAAACATGATCATAGACCCAGTAAAAAATAATGTGAATCTAATGGTCAGCTCCAAAAGTGCAGGTGCAATGTGCTACAAATTGTGTCAATGTAAGTCTAGCACGTAGAAGTAAAGTCATGATAAATTAGACACAGCAGGAGTATTGGTAAAGGTTAACAAGCAGCGTCACAAAAAGTACAGAGCCAGGACCAAAACAAAGAGAGTAACAATATAATGCACAAGATTACCTGAAGGACCGCGGTGCCACCCACCCCAACGCGCGTTTCGGCGTAGTGCCTTCTCACGGGTTTTATATTTCCACAGTCATTACACAGTACACAGAAGGGGCACATTTATAAGATTGTCACAGCAAAGGAGCATTTTATTTTTTTAACACATCCATTTGTGGAACTTATTATTATTCCAAGATCTGTTGATTAAAATGTACTTTGTTCTCGGGAAAACCCCTTTAAGTATAATAGTCTTAAAGAAAAAAAAAGTTGGCTCCATCACGAAGAGGTTAGCCCAATGTCGCACACCTTTTACCAGGGAGAAGTCCAATTTAGGTTGGTATTTCAGTAAATTGCAAACTAATTGGGTTAGATAAAGTTCAGTAATTGTTGATGGCACCTATGTATGTGAGCATGTTGTAACAGTGCTTCCTTTCCCCCTTCAGCAGTACCAGGATACAAATATGCAAGGCGTTGTGTACGAATTAAACAGTTACATGGAACAACGGCTAGATGCTGGCGGAGACAACAAATTACTTCTCTACGAATTAAGTGATATTATCAAAACAGGTAGCGCATCTAATATATATATATCAATCATGAATTAAATTGTGGACACTAGCAAATTTATACTTTTACATACAATATTTCCTAATCACCAGTGACATTTCTGCGTGGTGTTTAGACACCTATAAACCTCATGAAGTAAAATACCAAAATATAAAACATTTTTAAATATATATACAGTTTAATTAGAAAAATGAAGAGAAAGAAATAGGATTTTTCAATGTGTTACTATTTTGACAGCTGTGTGCGATTTCCTACTTTGGAGCTGAGATGCCAGTGTTGGGGAAGACCTGAGTATGCAGCATAGAAACATAAGGAAGATGTGTACTATCTTCATGCTGGGTGTACTTTTGTAATAAACAATGTAAGATGGATTCTAGAGCAGCAACAGCAGTAAATCCCACAGCCTTTTCCTCTGTATGATATGGCTGCTGTTGGCACTGCATATTGTGTAATAAGAGACAGATCAGCCCTTTACAAGCAGCTCTGTCCTCCATTTAGCATATTAAACCTTAAAGAGCCATGTACCCCTCCTACAGATGAACCCTTTCCAAGAAATTATGCTCCTACTTTTATTAGGACTGCAGACTACATAGTGGATTTTTTTTCCATTGCTAATAAGAAATATTCGATACGAAGTAAAGTTCAGGCTCCTGATTAGAAGTTAGGATAATTTTCACCTGACTTGTTATTGTTTCACTCCCTATTGAGATGCATTTGTGAAATAATGACTGTTTGTCAATCTGTTGAGGCAAATTTATAAGAAAATGGGTGAATTGATTCACCCATTGTATTCTATGGACCATTGACTCAACAAAATGGCAAATAGATGAGTTTCCTCTGAATCCTGTCAGATTTGAGCACAGGATTTAGAATCACAGTTGATGGCTCCCAGAATTCATATAATAAAAGTCCATATTATACTGAAAAGAATTTGATTTGCTAATGACATGTATTTGAGAAAAGTCTCTGGTATTGCTTTCAGTGCTGATAGGGATTCTATAAGATAATTGGGAGTCTTTTGAGAATGTATGGGCTGTGTAAAGGGTGGATTAATGCACGATTATTATACAATGTTAATGATTAAAGGCAAAATCTAAAACAAATCAATATTTGGTGTAACTGCCCTTTGTGCCCAAGACCGAATCAATTCTTCTAGATACACTAGTACACAGTTTTTGAAAGCTCTCGGGAGAGAGGTTGTTCCAAACATCTGGGGAAAACAAACCTTAACATGAAGTTAATTTTGCAACGTCTGGCGTTTTTATGCCGGTCCTTTCATACCATTGGAATTGGTTGCATTTTACCCCACCAGGCCCTTTCATTAACACTGGCGTATACAACACCAGTCTTAATGAATCTGCCCCTAAATGAGTATGTGTGTAGAGACTGCTGTATTCTCCATTCACCTACCTACTGTACATATTAGAAGGTAATAGCTATTACCTGTTCTGTATTGTAGATTACTTTTAAGTGACATAGTACAAAGGGATGTACTGATAATGGAGATGATGGTGTTGCATTGTTTTTTTTTCCTGATCAACAAAGAGCAGTCTTATTAATCAGCACATTTCAGAGTTGAACAAACTCCTTCAACACCACTATCTCCATTGGATGTGTTCTTGACCAGCAGCGCAGCAGGGTTATCCGTATATCTTTTTGTACTATTACATTTACTGCTGGTTTTATTCCAGCGTACGGCGCACAAGCAGCTGGTATCTATATCTGCATAGGAGTTGTGCCAGACAGAACCCAGCCAGGTGAGCAACACCATACTATGTACAACGTGGATTGCCCTGGTCATGTCCTATTGTCATGCTGCTTTGTCATTTTTTTAGCTATAATATATCTTGCTTACTTTCTCTCTTACAGCAACAAAAGCTGATGGATTTGCACTATATTTCCTTGGAGAATGCAATAATGTAAGTGTTATGTATTCATGTATATATTAGTATGCTTGTATGTGTTTGAGCCAATTACAATTTAAGACCTCACTTAAACGTCCATGTTTGCACGTACGTGTTGAATCAATTTTTTCAAATTATAATGGGTACCAGTTCAAAGGTGCTATTCACATATGTGTTTTCATGGATTGTGTGTTTAATACTTGGAGAGACATGTCGTTTTTCTCCAGTATTACTGATGAAAGTGCCAATGCAAGTCTATAACTTCGTGAAAAATGCGTAAAGTTCACGGATGGCATCCATGTACAGTCAATGTACTATCAGTATTTAACATTTTAAAGTTTAAGAGAAGCTGTATAATGAATTTATCAATCTGTGAAAAAACAATGATGATCAAAACAGACACTGACCATATACTGATGGTAAGAATAGACACAGACCGTACACTGATGGTAAGAGTGGACACACGGACCATACACTGATGGCAGGAACAGACACATGGACCGTACACTGATGGTAAGAATGAACACACGGACTGTACACTGATGGTAAGAACGAACACACGGACCGTACACTGATGGTAAGAACGGACACGCAGACCGTACACTGATGGTAAGAACGAACACACGGACTGTACACTGATGGTAAGAACGGACACACGGACTGTACACTGATGGTAAGAACAGACACACGGACCATACACTGATGGTAAGAACGGACACATGGATCGTACACTGATGGCAGGAACGGACACATGGACCGTACACTGATGGTAAAAACGAATACACGGACCGTACACTGATGGTAAGAACGGACACACGGACCGTACACTGAGGGTAAGAACGGACACACGGACAGCACACTGATGGTAAGAACGGACACACGGACCGTACACTGATCGTAAGAACGGACACATAGACCGTACACTGATGGTAAGAACGGACACACGGACCGTACACTGATGGTAAGAACGGACACACGGACTGTACACTGATGGTAATAACGGACACACGGACCGTACACTGATGGTAAGAACGAACACACGGACCGTACACTGATGGTAAGAACGAATACATGGACCGTACACTGATGGCAAGAACGGACACACTCACCGTCCATACACTGATGGTAAGAACGGACACACGGACCGTACACTGATGGCAGGAATGGACACACGGACCGTACACTGATGGTAAGAACGAACACATGGACCGTACACTGATGGCAAGAACGGACACACTCACCGTCCGTACACTAATGGTAAGAACGGACACACGGACCATACACTTGTGGCAGGAACGGACGCACGGACCGTACACTGATGGTAAGAACGGACACACGGACCGTACAGTAATGGTAAGAACGGACACACGGACCGTACACTGATGGCAAGAACGGACACACAGACCGTACAGTGATGGTAAGAACGGACACACGGACCATACACTGATGGTAAGAACGGACACATGGACCGTACACTGATGGTAAGAACGGACAATACACTGACATCCTGATGACTATGATGACATTTTTTCCATTTATGTCTTTAAACATGGATGTGCCAGTGAGGCCGAAGAGTAAGGCTAAGTGCACATGTTTGCAGAATGTTTGCAGAATATTCCTGAGCAAAACCGGACTTTTTTTGCGGCAAAAAAAACGCGGATTTTGCGCGGTTTTGGTGCGCTTTTTGCGCGGATTTGACGCGTTTTACCGCGATTTTTTCCTGAACTTTCTAGGTCAATAATAAAGCGGGAAAAACGCTAGAATTCCGCAAAATTAATGGACATGTTGCTAGATTTTCCGCGATGCGTTTTTTTTGCGGAAAAAAACGCACCATGTGCACAAAAATTGCGGAATTCATTCTAAATGATAGGATGCTTAATACATGCGTTTTTGACGCGTTTTTTCCCGCGAAAAAACGCTAAAAAAATGCAAATATTCCTGAACGTGTGCACTTAGCCTTATAGTTTTATCAATGCATACAATTTGTGGGTACTTTCAGAATATCAAACGAAGTCTTTCAAATCTCAGTTTGCTGTCATAGCCTTCTTGCTTTTCAATCACTTTTATGAGCCTCCTGTCCATTGTACCTTGATTTATTCTAAAGTTGTTTAAAGCTAGTGTTTGTGATTTTTGTATTTTATATTCTACTGTCGGAAAACTACCTAATATTTAAATAACGTTTTGACTGTTAACCTCTTAACAGCTGACACACCTATTACTTGGATCATTAACTTATGCTACAGGCCCACCTTTTAACACTATGCTTATTAACTTACCCTACATCTACAATGGGTAATTATTGTGAATGAGCATTTCTGGGAACACTCAATTTCCAGTAATTGGTTTTTGTAAACAGGCTGCCGAACAGCCGGTGTATAAAGCACCGCAGTGCATGGACTGGCCAGCGGCTCTCCTGACCTGAGCTCGACAGCTGCATAGAACTGCATGCAGTCTCACTTGGGTCAGGAGTGTTGATTGCCAGTCCGAGCATTGTGGTGCGATCTTTGTCCGTGTTATACGGGCGTCTGACTTCACCCTTAAGCATGCTTAAAAATTGATAATTTTCAGCAGTACATCGTCCCGTGTAACAGGATAATGTGCTTCCGAAAGCAATAGTACCATATTCTCACAGGATGATCTAATAGCAATCATTCATCTATCCCAAAATGATTCTAATGAAAACGTTGTCTTGCCGTGTAAAAAATAAGCTATCATACAGCTCCATCAGATGAGAAAAATGTTACGGGTCTCGGAAAGTGGCAACACAACTCCCCAAATTTTTTTTGCAAACTTCATATTTCTTTTCACCACTAAAATAATAAGAAAACTGGACATGTTTGGTATTGATAAGGAGAATCCTGTTGCATGGTAATTTTTACTAAAAATGTACACTGTAAAACAATTCCCAAAAAGCAATGTTAGAATTATGGGTTTTTTTCACAATTTCATCGCACTTGGATTTTTTTTCCCTGTTTTCAAGTACACGATGTGGTAAAAGGAATGGTGTCATTCAAAAGTACAACTTGTCCCACAAAAAACAAGTCCTCCCATGTCTATGTGGATGGAAAAATAAGAGTTATGGCTCTGAGAAGGACAGGTAAAAACGGAAGAGAAAAGACGAAAATGAGCCCCGTCATGGAAGCGTTAGGCTATGTGCACACGTTGCGGATTCTTAGCGGTTTTGCCGCGGTCTTTCGCGGCGGAAACGCCGCAAAACCGCAGCAAAACCGCTTACACAATACAACTCATTAAGGCCTATGAGATTCCGCAATGCTGTGCACATGCTGCAGGTTTTTCCGCGGCGGAATCGCATCGCGGGAGAATCCGCAGCATGCTCATTCTTTTTTGCGGAACCGCGGCGATTCCGCCGCCATAGGAATGCATTGAACCAATTACTTTCCGCATGTGGCTGTGCCCACCATGCGGAAAGTAAGCGGTTCATGTGCGGATGGTACCCAGGGTCTGGAGGACAGGACACTCTCCTCCAAGCCCTGGGTTCCATATCCATGTAAAAACAATAATTAAAATAAAAAATAATGATATTCTCACCTTCCGGCGTCCCCTGCAGCTTTCCCGCCTCTCAGCGACGCTCCCGCCAATCCCGTTCCCAGTGATGCTTTGCGAGATCACCCAGATGACGTAGCGGTCTCGCGTGATGCTACGTCATCGGGGTGATTTGTCGCAAAGGACTCCTGGGAACGGGATTGGCCGGGAGCGTCGCTGAAGGCGGGAAAGCTGCAGGGGCCGCCGGAAGGTGAGAATATCATTATTTATTATTTTTTTTATTATTTTTACATTAGATCTTTTTACTATTGATGCGGCAAAGGCGGCATCAATAGTAAAAAGTTGGTCACACGAGTCAAACACTTGTTTGACTCGTGTGACCAACCTGTCAGATCGCTTGTAAAACGCTAGCATTCTGCAAGCTAATTAAGCTTGCAAAACGCTAGTGTTTAGCGGGAATACGCATACCTATAATATGCGGATTTCCCGCGGCAGGGAGGTGCGGAATTGCCGCGGAAATTTCCATGGCAATTCCGCAACGTGTGCACATAGCCTTAAACCTTTGCTCTTTTTGTGATTTTTGATCCAGGGAGCAGTCCTTGTTTTTTTTTTTTCCATAACGCCAAAAAAAGTGTAAAGCGCAATTAAAAAGTCAAATGTAAATAAAAATGGTATCAATGAATATGTCATCTTGTCCCAAAGAAACAAGCAGGTACGTAGGCGGAAAAATACAAAAGTTAAAGCTCTCGGAATATAGCAGTGTAAAAATAATTATTTTTTTCTATAATAGTTTATGTAAAAGCAGTAAAACATAAAAAATTGTATAAATGTGGTACCCCTGTAATCATACTGAGCCGAAGAATAAAGTTGTCTTATCACTTTTGCCACATGATGACGGCATAAAAAAAAATCAAAAAACAAAAAAATTCCTGAATTGCTGGGTTTTATTAATTCTGCCTTCCAAAAATCAGTATAGAAAGCAATAAAGGTATATAGGTATTGGGAGTTAATGTCAGTTTATTATATAGTTTTGTGATTTCATTTGTATACAAATAAAAGTGTAATAATTAACCTGGCTACCAGAGGTGCAAAATGGCGAGAAACCCCTGGCAGTGAAAGGGTTAAAATTGGCATTCCCTAAAAAAAAACCCACTGTATATATTTAATATCTCTGTACTGTCCTGGAGAGGAACATTAATATGTCATTTCTAATGCACGGTGAATGACCTACAAATGCAACCCAAGAAGCAACAGAACTGCTTCCCCTCCCCACATTTCACTCCATGGGATTTTTTTCCTCTTTCCCCTTAAACTGGAAACCAAGTGGCTTTTCTTTATCTTTACGGGATGGGGGACATGGGAAGGTTTTGGTCACCAGCTTTTCTGCAACAGATGATATGTGCAGTCCTCCTTAGTGCAGCCTTCTATCGCCATCTAGTGGGCTGAAGTCTTTGTATGCAGCGTTCTCTGATACAATAACTTGCAGTGTGTAGCGCAACAGCAGTACACAACACTGGGTGTGTTAATTTATAACTGCCGACACATGAACATCCTCTATATGGTAGATTGATGATCCACAAGGTTGTCAGAAACTACAGCAATGGCAGGAAAGAAGAGCAATTGCATCGACCAGGCAAATCTCCATGTGGGCCAAAGGTCTGCTACATAATACATGCGTCAGCCATCGTCCGAGTGTTGGAAATAAGTTATGTTTTTGTTGGGAGTTACGCCTTATTGGAGAGTGGAGCTGACTATGCTTTCCCAGGTTTTTAAAATGTATGCCAGTGCGCCAACCGTACGCATGCCAAAATGGTCGGCCCTATAGAGAATATAGTGTACAAGGCCCTGGTGATTCCATTTGAATCCTGCCAAAACCAGGATTCAGACACACGCCTACTGAGGCCATAAGCTGCAAAGACACAGACGGAGTTCAAATGAACGCCAATTGTGTTTTGGTTTTTTTTGAGTCTGCTACGTTTTTGTTCCTGTCTGAACAGGCACCTTCAGAAAATGAATTCTGTTTGCTTTATTGGAGTCTTTGCATCGGTGAATCCCACAATTTAGAGGGGATTCAGCTGAATCCCTGAACGCACTGCAGGAAGCAGTGTAAACAGGGCCTATGAGTAATTTAGATGACCCTTGTCACTTTCATAAAAGCGCACCATGCTTGCTTCCTCGTGGACCCCTCTAGCGTGTACAGTCCATGCGCTGAACGTACACATTGAACGCAGTGGGCTCATAACCTTCCAGGTCCGAAGCAGGTCAAGAAAGGCGAGATGGCAATCTATTGCAGAAGTGTGGTTTATTAGAGGGTCTTCAGACATTCTAACCTTGGTAGAGCAGAAATCTTCTACACTTTTTTGATTATTTTGTTTCTGGCTTTCTGGCATCTTTCCGAACATGAAAAATCAACATATATTGTAAGCTTTAATTTTTAAACTTGTGTATGTGAAACGTGAACCTGATAGAACATGAGTAGGAGTAAGTGAGGGGAAACTCCATTTGTCATCATGGCTGTTTTGTACATTCCTTGAAGCTGAACCCCTGGATAGCCCAGACTTGTATAAAGCATTGACGTCAAAGGAGCAGATGTATACAATTAGAGTGCCAGTTCAAAAGCTAGCTTACAGAACAGAAGGAACATACCAAGTTCTTTGGGCCTACCTCTGTTTAAGGATTTAGGAAGTTAATTATATACTTTATGACTACTACGGCTCAAAAAGCACATTATTATAGTATATCCACTGATATTAAGCACATGTTCATCTTGCAAAATGTTTGATAGAAGATTATTTTTGTTAGGTTCTCCCAATTCTAGAAATATATCTTATTCAAAGTAGAAACTGAGCACTTTTGTAGACTTTAGGCCACATTCACATATTGCCTTTTCTTCTGTACCAAATGCTTTATTCAGCCTACAGCTATTGCTCCTGAACGCTCCACTCCCGTTACCACACATATTGAATGCTCTGCTTGGGTGAGCGTGCACGTGGCCTAGGTAGGGATCAGAAAATGAGATGCCTTTACACTGGTTGACTATTGTGAACAGGAGTTCTTAGGAAAGTTTGTGTCCCAGTCACTGACCAGTGTAAATAGGCTGTCAATCCCCGATGAGCTAGCAAAGCACTCATTCGTCAGGTGAAAGTCTTAATGATCGTTCTTGCCACCACATCATGTAAACCAAACGCGTGCTGCCGAAAACAATGTGCGTTTATGACAGAATGATTTATTGCTGATTGTCCTTGCATATGGAAATTGCGATCAGTCTGGCTAAACGGGCAATTAAATGGCCACCGATCGGCAAGCCTGTAACCGATGGGCAGTCGTTTTCAGCTCCAGATCATGCAGTGTAAACTCTGCTTAAGCCGCTGCCAGGCAGCTTCTCTTTCTTTAGAATAAAGGTCAAACAACCATTATCTGAACATCCGTTTTCTTGCTGTTGAGAATGTCAGAGCAGTAGTGTGAACATAGGCATGATGCTGTACACTTCTAGTTACCGTGCCATCTCTGATTAATCATCTCTTCATTTTTGTTTTCAGACCCTATGTTTGTTCACACCTACTGGAACGAAGAGAGGACAGACACAACTTACTCCCGCTGGACCTGTTGAGTATGGCTCCACAATAGCTGCCCATGTAGCCAAATCTCGAAATACTTTATTACTAGAAAACATTATTGGGGTAAATATGGAATGCATGACTTGCATGTATGATCTCTTTTTGTTCTTCTCATGTAATGTGCATTGTACATATATTCCCTTCATGGAACTTGGCAATTGAATTCCTGAAAAAGTGACTCCACTTTATTGTCATAATTTTCTCCACACAAATGTACTGACTGGATTACATTTCTGGTGGCGGCACACACCAGTTAAGAGATGCGCCTAATTCATTTAATGGTTTGCGCCTCCTAATGAGTTGGGCATGTTGTACTTCAGCGAGCCCATTTAAAATTGGCATGCATAAGGAGAATCCTAAGGAATCGGCCCCTGTGTTTGTTCCTGATGGCATCCGATCACAGTGGGAATTTTATTTCCTAGTCTGCCATCAGCCATACAAAGTGACAACTTTGCTCAGTCTCTTAAAGCTTTCCAACAAGAGAAAAGCCATTAAACGCCGTGTTTATTTTAACTTTTATTTCATATGAGCTATGAATAAGGCAGTTTACTTCCGAAACGCGTCAGTTGTATGATGACATATGTTGACAATAAATATGGAGCTTCTCAAGAATCACGGAGTGCTGGCTTTTCTCTTGCTGGATTATATTGACAAGCTCTGCTCAAGCTGCCGAGTGCCCTGGATGAACCCATTACAGGAGTGGTGAGCTGTTAGTTTTCTTATGTTGTCTTTCTATTTGACTCGCTGGTATAAATTTGCCATTTGTGCATAGTGTAAAATGTACTTTAATGGGCTAGTGTCTCAAGTTATCGTTCATAGCGTTGAGCATATATGATTATCAATTTGCTGGTCAAGGCTCCTGACATATGAATGAAATATATCCATAAAAATATACCTCTGACAGGTTTGCAAAGAAAAGGTTAGTTGAATCTATATATTAAGTGTTTCGACATACCAGTGGGGCATATTCATCCAGCCATGTGTTCTGGCATGCTGTGCAAACAAAGTGTCTAAAACACATAATAAATTTGGTGAAAGTTATGAAAGACAGTTTTTCCAACTTGTCTGATGAGGTGTAGCCTCGCTGAAATCTGCTTTGTTGGAAAAGAAACGCTATGTTGAGACACTGCGGCCGAAAAAAATGTGCCAGAATTGTGGCGCACAATACTGACACAAAGAAAACCAACTAATAGCTGTTGAACACTGTACATTAAGGTAATATATATAAAACCAACTTCTTATTTTAGGATGAAAGGTTTCCAAAAGGTACTGGACTGGACTCAGGGACTCGTATCCAGTCTGTTCTTTGCTTACCAATAGTTACAGCAATCGGTGATCTGATTGGAATTCTGGAACTTCATAGGCATTGGGGAAGGGAAGGCTTCCGCTTGTGTCACCAGCAGGTAAGCTTTGAGTAATATTGGATGCTAAAATGGTAATGCAGCTGGAATTTGCAGAGTTAAATATATTGACTTGCTTTGGTGTTAACTTGTAGTAGGATTTGCCTGCCTTGATAACTTGGCAGAATAGGTTTTCATGACTAAATGCTATTTGCATGTGCTTTGATGTTAACAATGGAAAGATCTCACGCTTAGAGGGGCTCCTTATTTATGACCACCAAATACTGTTATAAGGTATATGTGAAGAGGTTATCCAACCTCCCAGAATTAGCCAAAGATAAATTATAAATTGATAGCCAAGGCGAGCACAATATACAGCATATACTGTATATTGGTTATAGTGTACCTGTCTAACGTTATTTGGGCTGATTGTGTCCATACTCATCAGCTGTAATGTCTGACACAGCACTTTACCCCTTGTAGGCGACATTTGACTCATCCCACGTGTCGCAATTTAGTAACTATTACTACTGCATTGTGGTCTTTTTCAGTCTAGTACAGTGTAAAATCATAACATATGAGTTCTTTGATTTCTCTTTTATGTAAAATAAGTTTCTCTTTTAATAATAGGATTATTTATATTTTTTTTATTATAAATATATATTAGGTGGCAACGGCAAATCTTGCTTGGGCTTCAGTAGCAATACATCAAGTACAAGTAAGTACCCATGCTTCTTTCCCAGAATCTTGACTTTACAGTATTTTTGTGATGGCACACTTCTGTTATCTATTTTTTTAGCGTTTCTAGAGGGTTTGGTGGACATGGCTGGTGGCCAAACAAATATTAAACCTACATTTATCGATCATACCAGAAAGACACATTTGTGATTTCATTGTAATCTGGAACCATTTTAATAACTTTTTTTCTGTTCTTGTTTTGTGTTTTACTATTTGTTAGGTTTGCAGGGGATTAGCAAAGCAAACTGAGCTGAATGACTTTCTACTAGATGTGTCCAAGTAAGTACATCACTAATGCTTCATCACTGGTTAATACAATACTATAAGAGCGGCTGAGTATTGCACAAAGCGTGCCTTTGTTTTGGACCAAAGAGAAACAGAGCAAAAAAGGCAAATTGGACATAATTTCACAAACAAACCCAAAAATGGGCCTGACAAAATCGTTGGCACCTTTCCAAAATTGTGGGTAAACAACTTTGTTTCAAGCATGAAATGCATATTCAAACTGACCATTTGCAAGTAACAGGTGTAGGCAATATGAAAATCACAAATGAACCCAGATAAAAAAGGGGAGAAGTTGACTCAATGTTTGCATTTTGTGTTTGTGTGTGCCACACTAAGCATAGAGAACAGAAAGAGGGCAAAAGAGAACGGTCTGAGGACATGAGAACCAAAACTGTTGATATTTTTAAACAATCGTAAGGTTACAAGTCTATCTCCAGAGATCTTGTTCCTATGTCCACGGTGCACAACATAATCAAGAAGTTTACTACCCATAGCACTGTAGCTAATCTCTGTGGATGCTGATGACAGAGAAAAATTGATGAAAGGTTCCAACACACCATAGTCTGGATGGTGGATAAGCAGCCCCAAGCAATTTTCAAAGAAATTCAAACTGTCCTGCAGGCTCAGGGTGCATCATTGTCACTAAACAGCAATAGCACAAAAAGAGGACTTAGAAATCCTCCAAAAATTCAAAAATACAGCAAGAAAAGGCAGATATGCTCACCTGCCCAGGCCTTCAAACAAATGCACTATCAGGATGCAGTGGACCCACATAGTTAAGATGACGGCAACACAGGTGCAAGAATACCGATGAGGCAACCGCTCACAACCTACCAATACATGGAGGGGGCGGCTGCTTGGTATATTAATGCACAATGAAGACTTGTATGCAGCGCCGTTCACACTATGGCAATGCACAGCATCCAGTTAAACAGCCTAGTATTTACACCCTTCTATTAGATCAGGCGGGCTGCCCAGCACTATCAAGATGCATCCCATGTGAACAGACACCACAGTTTACAAGACCAAATGGGCCCACCTGCACCCTGTAAAATAAAGTGCAAAAAACACATTAAAATATATTAAATAATGTGAGGTATTAGTTGGTATTTTGGCCAAAGTACGTAAGCTTGTAATCCACTTCACGGATCCTCACGCTTACAAGTAACTACACTAAACAGCAATAGCACAAAAAGAGGACTTAGAAATCCTCCAAAAATTCAAAAATACAGCAAGAAAAGGCAGAGATGCTCACCTGCCCAGGCCTTCAAACAAATGCACTATCAGGATGCAGTGAACCCACATAGTTAAGATGACGGCAACACAGGTGCAAGAATACCGATGAGGCAACCGCTCACAACCTACCAATCCATGGAGGGGGCGGCTGCTTGGTATATTGATGCACAATGAAGACTTGTATGCAGCGCCGTTCACATTATGGCAATGTACAGCATCCAGTTAAACAGCCTAGTATTTACACCCTTCTATTAGATCAGTGCACTTTATTTTACAGGGTGCAGGTGGGCCCATTTGGTCTTGTAAACTGTGGTGTTTGTTCACATGAAAAGCATCTTGATAGCGCTGGGCAGCCCGCCTGATCTAATAGAAGGGTGTAAATACTAGGCTGTTTAACTGGATGCTGTACATTGCCATAGTGTGAACAGTGCTACATACAAGTCTTTATTGTGCATCAATATACCAAGCAGCCGCCCCCTCCATGTATTGGTAGGTTGTGAGCGGTTGCCTCATCGGTATTCTTGCACCTGTGTTGCCGTCATCTTAACTATGTGGGTCCACTGCATCCTGATAGTGCATTTGTTTGAAGGCCTGGGCAGGTGAGCATCTCTGCCTTTTCTTGCTGTGTTTTTAAATTTTTGGAGGATTTCTAAGTCCTCTTTTTGTGCTATTGCTGTTTAGTGTAGTTACTTGTAAGCGTGAGGATCCGTGAAGTGGATTACAAGCTTACGTACTTTGGCCAAAATACCAACTAATACCTCATATTATTTAATATTTTTTTAATGTGTTTTTGCACTTTATTTTACAGGGTGCAGGTGGGCCCATTTGGTCTTGTAAACTGTGGTGTCTGTTCACATGGGATGCATTTTAATAGCGCTGGGCAGCCCGCCTGATCTAATAGAAGGGTGTAAATACTAGGCTGTTTAACTGGATGCTGTGCATTGCCATAATGTGAACGGCGCTGCATTCAAGTCTTCATTGTGCATCAATATACCAAGCAGCCGCCCCCTCCATGTATTGGTAGGTTGTGAGCGGTTGCCTCATCGGTATTCTTGCACCTGTGTTGCCGTCATCTTAACTATGTGGGTCCACTGCATCCTGATAGTGCATTTGTTTGAAGGCCTGGGCAGGTGAGCATCTCTGCCTTTTCTTGCTGTATTTGTGCATCATTGTCAGCGCAAACTATCTGTCGTCATTTGAATGAAATGAAACACTATTGCAGGAGACACAAGAGGACCCCATTGCTGAAACAGACATAAAAAAGCTACGCTGTAGTTCGCCAAAGTCCTCCTGGGAAAGCGTCCTGTAGACAGATGAGACTAATATAGAGCATTTTGGCAATTCAAGCACATAATTTTATTTTCTGAAGATGGAATGAGGCCTACCAAGCAGAAATCACTGAAGCTCCACCATTTTTTGACAGCTGGTACCAAGATGTTTGGGCATTTGTTTTGCTTCCTATGGTACTAAGGGCCTTGACTGTGTGCAAGGCATCAAGAAAACTGAAGATTACCAAATGATTTTAGGTTCCAATGTTAGTGCGCAGTGTCAGAAAGCTAGGTTTGCATCCTAGGTCATGGGGGACCATGACCCCAAATGTACTTCAAGAAGCACTCATAAATGGATAAGAATAAAGCGCTGGAAAGTTCTGAAGTGGCCAGCAAGGAGTCCGGATCTAAATACCATTGAACACCTGTGCACAGATCTTAGAACTGCTGTTGGGAGAAGGCGCTCTTCAAATATGAGAGACCTGGAACAGTTTGCAAAAGAAGATCGGCACAAAATTCCTGGTGAGAGGTGTAAGAAGCTTTGTTGATGGTTATAGGAAGTGATTGATTGCAGTTATTCCAAAGGGTGTGCAATCAAATATTAAGTTGAGGGTGCAAACAATTTTGTCCGACCCATTTTTTGTGGTTTTGTGTGAAAATGTCAAATTTTGCCATTTTTTTTCCCGTTTTTTTTGTGTTCCAATACACACAAAAGAGATAGGCATGTATCTAACAAAATACCATATATACTAGAGTATAAGCCGACCCTAGAGTAAGTCGAGGCCCCTAATTTTGCCACGGAAAACTGGGTAAGCTTATTGACTCGAGTATAAGCCGGGTGGGTGTACATTGTCCCCTCATCCCTATCCTGCTCTGTGTGGCTCTCCTCCTTCCCAGTATGCATGGCTCGGCTCCCTGTCCCATCCTTCTATGTATGGCTCAGCTCATTGTTCTCCCCGTCCTCCTCAGTGCTCCCCCGTTCTCCTCATTGCTCCCCCGTCCTGCTCCTCTATGCTTCCCCATCCTGCTCCGTGCTCCCCCATCCTGCTCCGTGCTTCCCCCATCCTCAGTGCTCCGCTGTCCTGCTCCTCTATGCTCCCCATCCTGTTCTGTGCTCCCCCGTCCTGCTCCATGCTCCCCCATCCTGCTCTGTGCTCCCTCCGTCCTGCTCCATGCTTCCCCCGTCCTCCTCTGTGAGCCCCCTGTCCTGCTCCGTACTCCTCTGTGCTCCCCCCATCCTGCTCCGTGCTTCCCCCGTCATACTCGCCCTCCTGTGCAATCGCTGAACGTCCCCTGCAATCCTCCATTGTCCCGGCTTCCTGCAGCTCTCCTGTACTGAGCGGTCACGTAGTACCGCTCATTAAGGTCATGAAATATGAACGCAACTCCACTCCCATAGGCATGGCGTCCTTATTCATGGCCTTAATGAGCTGTACCACATGCTTCCCCACCCTGCTCTGTGCTCCCCCCTCTGTGTCAACACTTTTGGCCATGACTTTGTGTGTCTGTATTTGTATGTGTGTATATATATATATATATGTATGTGAGTATGTCTGTATATGGGTTTATACAGTGCCTACAAGTAGTATTCAACCCCCTGCAGATTTAGCTGGTTGACACATGCGGAATTAACTTGGCATTGTGACATTTGTACTGTAGATCAGCCTGGAAGTGGGAAATGCACTGCTGCAAAAATTTTTGTTTTAATTTTTTTTTTTTTTTTAAAACGTTAAAAGTTAATTCAGAGTGTCATTTATTATTCAACCCCTCAAACCACAAGAATTCTGTTTGGTCCCCCTAAAGTATTAAGAAGTAGTTCAGGCACCAAGAATAATGAGCTTCACATGTGTGGATTAATGATCTCTTTTGCCAGCCTTTTCTGACTATTTAAGACCCTCCCCAAACTTGTGAACAGCACTCATACATGGTCAACATGGGAAAGACAAAGGAGCATTCCAAGGCCATCAGAGACAAGATCGTGGGGGGTCACAAGGCTGGCAAGGGGTACAAAACCCTTTCCAAGGAGTTGGCCCTACCTGTCTCCACTGTTGGGAGCATCATCCGTAAGTGGAAGGCTTATGGAACTACTGTTAGCCTTCCACGGCCTGGACAGCCTTTGAAAGTTTCCTCCCGTGCCGAGGCCAGGCTTGTCCGAAGAGTCAAGGCTAACCCAAGGACAACAAGGAAGGAGCTCCGGGAAGATCTCATGGCAGTGGGGACATTGGTTTCAGTCAATACCATAAGTAATGTACTCCACCGCAATGGTCTCCGTTCCAGACGAGCCCGTAAGGTACCTTTTACTTTCAAAGCGTCATGTCAAGGCTCGTCTACAGTTTGCTCATGATCACTTGGAGGACTCTGAGACAGACTGGTTCAAGGTTCTATGGTCTGATGAGACCAAGATCGAGATCTTTGGTGCCAACCACACACGTGACGTTTGGAGACTGGATGGCACTGCATACGACCCCAAGAATACCATCCCTACAGTCAAGCATGGTGGTGGCAGCATCATGCTGTGGGGCTGTTTCTCAGCCAAGGGGCCTGGCCATCTGGTCCGCATCCATGGGAGGATGGATAGCACGGCCTACCTGGAGATTTTGGCCAAGAACCTCCGCTCCTCCATCAAGGATCTTAAGATGGGTCGTAATTTCATCTTCCAACAAGACAACGACCCAAAGCACACAGCCAAGAAAACCAAGGCCTGGTTCAAGAGGGAAAAAGTCAAGGTGTTGGAGTGGCCTAGTCAGTCTCCTGACCTTAACCCAATTGAAAACTTGTGGAAGGAGCTCAAGATTAAAGTCCACATGAGACACCCAAAGAACCTAGATAACTTGGAGAAGATCTGCATGGAGGAGTGGGCCAAGATAACTCCACAGACCTGTGCCGGCCTGATCAGGTCTTATAAAAGACGATTATTAGCTGTAATTGCAAACAAGGGTTATTCCACGAAATATTAAACATAGGGTTGTATAATAATTGACCCACACTTTTATGTTTAAAATTTATTAAAATTCAACTGAGCAACATAACTTTTTATTTTGTAAGATTTATGCTTCTGTTAATAAATCCTACTCTCGTTTGTAGTTTGAAGGCTCTAACTTATTTGCATCTTATCAAACCAGCTAAATCTGCAGGGGGTTGAATACTACTTGTAGGCACTGTATATACTGTTGAGCTCTAAACTTTACATACACTGGCAGAATTTTTGATTTCATGGCCTTTTATCAGAGACTATGAATAATAACACCAAACCTTTTTCTGAACTCATGGTGGTTGGGTGAAGCCATTTATTGTCAAACTACTGTGTTTTCTCTTTTTAAATCATAATGACAAACCAAAACATTGAAATGACCCTGATCAAAAGTTCACATATCCTGGTGATATTGGCCTGATAACATGCACAGAAGTTGAAACAAATGGGTTTGAATGGCTACTAAAGGTAACATCCTCACCTGTGACCTGTTTGCTTGTAATCTGTGTGTGCATAAAAGCTGAGTGAATTTCTGGGATCCAGACAGACTCTTGCATCTTTCATCCAGCCACTGATGTTTCTGGATTGTGAGTCATTTAAAAAGCAAAAGAATTGAACGGATCTACGGGAAAAGGTAGTTGAACTGTATAAACAGGAAAGGGATACAAAAAGATATCCAAGAACTTGTTAATGCCAGTCAGCAGCGTTCATACTGTGATTAACAAATGGATAATCAGGGGCTCTGTAAAATCAAAACCACGGTCAGGTAGACCAACAAAAATTTCGTCCACAACTGCCAGGAAAATTGTTCGGGATGCAAAGAAAAACCCACAAATAACATCAGCTGAAATACTGGACTCTCTGAAAACTAGCGGTGTGGCTGTTTCAAGATGCACAATAAGGAGGCACTTGAAGAAAAATGGGCTGCATGGTCGAGTCGCCCGAAGAAAGCCATTACTGAATGAAGAAAGCAAATGTCACAAAGTATCTCTCCTACAATACGCAAAACCTCAAAACTTGTGGAACAAGGTAATTTGGAGTGATGAGATCAAAATTGAACTTTTTGGCCACAACCATAAACGTTACATTTGGGGAGGGGTCAGCAAGTCCTATGATGAAAGGAACACCATTCCTACTGTAAAGGACGGAGATGCATTGCTGATGTTTTGGGGATGTGTGTGGTACAAAGGGACAGGAAACTTGGTCAAAGTTGAAGGAAAGATGAATGCAGCACGTTATCAGCAAATACTGGAGGCACATTTGCAATCATCAGCCCAGAAGCTGCGCATGGTACTTTATAACATGACAGCGATCCAAAACACAAGGCCAAGTCGACATGTCATTGGCTACAGCAGAACAAAGTGAAGGTACTGGAGTGCCATCTCAGTCTCCTGAACTCAATATCTTTGAGCCACTCTAGGGAGATCTCAAGCGCACAGTTCATGCTAGACAGCCCAGGAATTTACAAGAACTTGAGGCTTTTTGCAAAGAAGAGTGGGCAGCTTTACCATCTGAGAAAATAAAGAACCTCTTTCACAACTACCACAAAATACTTCAATCTGTCATTGTTGTTAGAGGGGGCACTACACAGTATCAAGAAATGGGGTATGTGAACTTTTAATCAGGGTCATTTGAATATTTTGGGTTGTCATTCTGATTTAAAAAGAGAAAACACAGTAGTCTGACAATAAATGGCTTCACCCAACCACTAAACATGAGTGGAGAAAAAGTTTTGGTGTTCTCATACATATTCTCTGAAAAAAGGCCAAGAAAGCAAAAAATTCTTCCGAGGTACATAATTTTTTTTAGCACAACTGTATCTATTTATTTCTATCATACAGTATGTCACATGTATGTTTATGTAGAGCAACAATTATTTTTTACGATTCTCAGGGAGTTCTTTGCCATGAGGTGCCATGTTAAACTTTCAGTGACCAGTATGAGAATGTGTGAGCAATAACGCCAAATTTAACACACCTGCTCCCAATGAACTCCTGAGACTTTGTAACAGTAATGAGTCACATGAAACCAGAGAGGGAAAATGGGCACAATTTGGTCATTTTCACTTAAAGGTGTCCTCACTTTTGTTGACAGACGTATAGACATTAATGGCTTTGCGTTGAGTTATTTAGAGGACACACCAAATTTACACTGTTATACAATCTGTACACTAGCTACATTACATTGTTTCACAGTGGCATATCTTCAGTGTTGTCCCATGAAATGATATGCTAAAATATTTACAAAAATGTGAGGGGTGGACTCACTTTTGTGACATACTGTGTGTGTGATTATACAAGTCGCCAGGTGTTTTGTCAGCAGCCTACACTGATCATGAATATTGTATCTAAGGTGTTTTAGAAATTAGTAACTCAGTTTAATATAGCAGAGACCCTGGAGAATACTATCATAGAGATGTTTTTTCCAATCCCCGATCACGTGATTGCTATATTCAAAGAATTACTGCAATCGCTCAAAAAAAGTGTTTCTTTTTTCTCAGAGGAGTGAGAAATGATGTCCCCAAACCCACCCCCTGGCCCTCCTGCTCCTCCGCCTCCTTTTCATGAAAAAAAAAAAATGGTGGGCGCATGCGCAGTGTTCCCACCTAAATCTGCCAGTCGGCAGAGCAGGGAATTTTCCTATTTCACCCTATCACGTGATCAAAAGCCCAATAATTAGTAAATTGTCCATGTGTCATCCCCTTGGTCACATTAAATTTTATTTTAGAATTTTTTCTTTCTTTCAATCTTTGCCCTTATAGTTAGTTAGAGTTGTGGTTAAGGTTGGGCTTAGGGTTTGTGTTACGGTTGGGCTTAGCGTTAGTGTTTTGGTTAAGATTTGGCTTAGGGTTGGGCTGAGGGTTTGGCTCAGGGTTGGGGTTGGGCTCAGGGTTGGGGATGGGCTCAGGGTTAGGGTTGTGGTTGGTATTAGGGTTGTTATTGGGCTTAGGGTTCGGGTTAGTGTTGAGCTTAGGGTTAGCATTGGGGGTTGGGGTTAGGATTTTTTCAAAAGTAAAAAAAAATAAATAAATAAAATTGATATGATGACTAGTGTTGATCGCAAGTGCTCCCTACTCGAGTTTGCATCGGTTGCTCGGGTGACATGCATGTCCCTGCCGCCACGCATGTTTTGTGGCTGTTAGACACCCAAAATTTATGCAGGGATTTCCTGCCATACACTGGAAATTCCTGCATGGTTTTTTGGGGCGTCTAACAATCATGACGCATGCAGGATGGGGACTCGAGCATTTCACTCAAGCACCCTTTCTTTCCATAAGATCTTGGATAGAAAATCTAATTGCTTATTAGGGTGGATTTGCACGTTAGCATTTGATCTCAGCCTTGCATTCTGATTACTATTAGTGATGAACGAACGTGCATGGGTAATGTGTTATCCGAGCATGTTCGGGTGCTAACAGAGTGTCTTCGGCATGCTCGGATATGTTCGAGTCCCTGCACCTGCATGTCTCGCGGCTATTTGTCAGCTGCAAAACATACAGGGATTGCTTAACAAACAGGCAATCCATGCATGTGTTGTGGCTGTGGAACAACTGCGAGACATGAAGCTGCAGACACTTGAAAATATTATTCGAGCACACTGAAGAGTCTGTAAACACCCGAGCATGCTCAGATAACACTTTACCAGACCATGTTCGCTCATTACTAATTACTGTACTGCAGGGAGCAACTGTCCTGTTATCCCTAATATGATTAGTTATTCTTTTGTATGTGTGTCTATTGTGTTGTAGAGTGGTATGATAGGCATGATACATCGCAATAGAGCAGTATTGCAGTGCAGTGTATATTTTAGGCAGGAGAGCTAATAGAAGTCAGCAAATGGTTTAAAAAAAATTGTTTAACCCTTACTGTCCATTGACGTGCACAGTCCGTCATGGCAGGATGTCAGTTTTGGCACCATGACGGACTGTGCACGTCATGCCTTTGAACATGACAGCTGACAGGCACGGCAAGCGGTGCGGGGACCTATGCAGTCGGTCCGCGCACCTACAGCGCTGTGATTGGTCATTCAATCTGACTGACCAAACACAGCAGCGATCCCGCAGGAGATGCTGAAATTTCAGCATCTCCAGCGTGATCAGTGCAGGAGCTCAGCGCTGCAGTGGCCGAGCTTCCTGCACTGACAGCCGGGAGCGGTGTCTGCGCCGCCGCTGGCTGTTAACCCCCTGACTGCTGCGATCGAGCGCGATCGCAGCGTTCAGGGGGAGAGGCAGAGGGTCGGGAGCTCCCTCTGCCTCAGATCGGCATCCCCGCAATGTAATTGCAGGGCCTGATCTCTGCCTTGATGACGTGGGGTTGTTATCTAGCTACGGAAAGCCACTGTGACCATGCTCACAACATGGTCACAGCAGCTTTCAGCATTGGTATAATGTATTGCAATGCTGGAGCATTGCAATGAATTATACCTGCAACAAAAGTGAAAAAGTGAAAGTCCCATAAGGGGACTAGGTAAAAAAAAAAAAACATTTTTTTTTTAAATTTGTAAAAAAAAAATATTACAAAATAATTTAAAAAATCCCGTAAAAAATACACATTTTTATGTAAAAAAAAAACATAAAACAAAAAAATACACATGTTTGGTATCGCCGCGTCCGTAAAAATCCCATCAATAAAAGTGTAACCCTAGTTAACCCCTTCAGTGAAAACCATAAAAAACACAAAAAAGTAGTAAATTATACTTTTTCCAAGCGGTATCATCATACCGCTTGGAAAAAGTTCAATAACACGCGATATAAAGACGGATATAAATAAACATGGTACCGCTGAAAAAGTCATCTTGTCCCGCAAAAAACAAGCCGCTATACAGCATCATCAGCGAAAAAATAAAAAGTTATAGCTCGCAGAATAAAGTGATGCAAAAATAATTATTTTTTCTATAAAAGTTTTTATCTAAAAAACGCCAAAACATAAAAAAATATAAATGAGGTATCGCTGTAACCGTAGTGACCCGAAGAATAAAGCTGCCTTACCAATTTTACCACACGCGGAACGGAGTGAAAAAAAAAAACTATTCCTGAATTGCTGTTTTTTGTTCATTCTGCTTCCACAAACATTGGAATAGGAGGCGATCAAAAAACGTTATGTGCCGAATATGGTACCAATAAAAACGTCCGCTCATCCCGCAAAAAATAAGCCTGCACATAACTCTGTCGGCCGAAATATGGAAAAATTATAGCTCTCAAAATAAGGCGATGCAAATATTTCTTACAAAAAATTCTTCCAAAAAAAAAGTGTCTTTTAGTGTGACAGAAGCTGAGCATGAAAAACGGGTATAAATCTGGTATCGCTGTAATCGCACCAACCCAAAGAAAAAAGTCGCCTAATCACTAAGGGTGAGTTTCCACGGTCAGGAAACGCTGCGTGTTTGGCGTTGTGCGCTGGCGCAGCGCCAAACACGCAGCGTCCAGATGTTACAGCATAGTGGAGGGGATTTCAAGAAATCCCGTCTCCACTATGCGTAACAATACGCAGGTGGCAGACCTGCGTAAACGGACATGCGGCGCGTCTTTTTAGACCGCAGCATGTCCTCGCGTATTGCGGCGACGGTGCGTCGCCGCAACAGAATTAACACAGGGCTATGCAGCCCTGCGCTCTTTCCGGAGGTGTCCTGAACACCTCCGGAAAGATCGCGCGTCATAAAGGGGGCGGGGCTTAGACGGAGCGGAATTTCTGCTCCGTCCAAAGCGCTGTGGTTCCGGACCGTGGAACCACAGCCTTATACCGCACGAGGAACAGCGTAAAAAATAAAACCAATTCTTCACCTTTTGTGGATTTGTGCATTCTGCCTCCTAAAGATCGCAGTAAGGCGATCACAGTGGTTTACCCCCACATATGGGGTATCAGCGTACTCAGGACAAATTGAACAACAACTTTGGGGGTCCTATTTCTCCTGTTACCCTTATAAAAATAAAAATTTGGGGGCAAAAAGATCATTTTTGGGGAAAAAAATGATTTTTTTTATTTTCACGGCTCTACGTTATAAACTTCTATGAAGCACTAAATAAGTTCCTTGGGGGGTGTAGTTTCCAAAATGGGGTCACTTGTGGGGGGTTTCTACTGTTTAGGCACATCAGGGGCTCTGCAAACGCAACATGACACCCGCAGACCATTCCATCAAAGTCTGCATTCCAAAACGGCGCTCCTTTCCTTCCGAGCTCCGCCATGCGCCCAAATAGTGGTTTCCCCCCACATATGGGGTATCAGCGTACTCAGGACAAATTGCACAATAACTTTTGGGGTCCTGTTACCCTTTGGAAAATAAAAATTGGGGGTGAAAAGATAATTTTTGTGGAAAAAATATGATTTTTTAATTTTACAGCTCTACTTTATAACCTTCTGTGAAGCCCTTGGGGGTTCAAAGTGCTCACCACACATTTAGATAAGTTCCTTGGGGGGGTCTAGTTTCCAAAATGGGGTCACTTATGGGGGGTTTCCACTGTTTAGGTACATCAGGGGCTCTCCAAACGCGACATGGCGTCCGCTCTCGATTCCAGCCAATTTGACATTCAAAATCTCAAATGATGCTACTTCCCTTTTGAACACTGCCGTGTGCCTAAAGATTGGTCTTACTCCACACATGGGGTATCTGTGTACTCAGGAGAAATTGTACAACAAATATTGTGGTTCATTTTCTGTTGGTACCCTTGACAAAATAAAAAAAAATTGTGTCGAAAGAAAAATTTTGGGGAAAAAAAGTTAAATGTTCATTTTTTTCCTTCCACATTGCTTCAATTCTTGTGAAGTACCTAAAGGGTTAATAAACTTCTTGAATGTGGTTTTGAACACCTTGAGGGGTGCAGTTTTTATAATGTCACTTTTGGGTATTTTCTGTCATATTGACCCCTCAAATTCACTTCAAATGTGAGGTGGTCCCTAAAATAAAATGGTTTTGTAAATTTTGTTGGAAAAATGAGAAATCGCTGGTCAACTTTTAACTCTTATAACTTCCTAACGAAAAAAAATGTTGGTTCCAAAATTGTGCTGATGTAAAGTAGACATGTGAGAAATGTTATTTATTAACTATTTTTTGTGACATATCTTTCTGATTTAAGGGCATAAAAATTAAAAGTTTGAAAATTGCAAAATTTTCAAAATTTTCGCCATATTTCCGTTTTTTTCATAAATAACTGCAAGTTATATCGAAGAAATTTTACCACTAACATGAAGTACAATATGTCACGTGAAAACATTCTCAGAATCGCGAAGATCCATTGAAGCGTTCCAGAGTTATAAGCACATAAAGTAACAGTGGTCAGAATTGTAAAAATAGGCCTGGTCCTTAACCTACAAAATGGCTTGGTCCTTAAGGGGTTAAAAGTGTTTCAAAATAAAACTTGTTTTTTTCTGTTTTCAATTGCTTTATTATGTAAAAAAAAAAAAAAAGGAAAATGTACCCCTAACATTTTCCTTAATACCCAAAATATAAACTCAGCATGTTAATTAATCGCAAAAATGAATCATTTTAAAATAAAACAGATTTGCATGTTCATCTCCCATCTGAATAAATACTGAAAATCCTGCTTGACTGACGTCTACTTTGCCTGAAATCACACAGCACAGTGTCCATCAGTCAAGCAGGATGAGGCAGTACGGGGTGGGGAATAGAGCTGGAGTGACAGAGGCTTCAGATCTATCATAACTATTTGAATATCAATACTATAAGCTGATTTTTCAGTAATGGAGGGACAGATTGGCCATGTAATGGTATTACTGGACTTGTGAAATCATGCTAATAGATTCCCTTTAATATTTGCTCCACTCCAATCAGCACCTGTCAGGAAAGTCCACATGTTTTATTACATTGAGTTATATCTGCTTCACTCTGAAAATAGATTTTCTTCTTTTACAGAACATATTTTGATAACATAGTTGCAATAGATTCTTTACTTGAACATATAATGGTAAGTGAAAATGTAATTTATGTACTACTCTTTAGCTCATTCTTATGAATTGTTTTTAATACCAAATTATTCATTTGTCAGATGATGTCTCCTTAACACCAGTGCTGGTGACAGTCCATACATTACAATATGCTGTAATTAGCGGCTCACTAACTTGGCCCATTTGTCAAAATAAAGGATTCCGCTGGTCATGGAAAAGCACAGCAAGCCACATCTCCCATAGTACAGTACTTGCGATCGTCTGTCTAGTTTTTGGGTATCGGAGAGGGCTGCCAGAGGAAGGAATTCACTTGTAGTGGCCTGTATCATTCTCCAATCTCCGAAAACACTGCTCCCACCCACCTTTTTTATTAAGTTTTAACACGCTGAGTCTGGAATTTAAAAAATGAAAGTTCTCAAGCAGGGCAGTGGAGTCTAAGTCGAAGTCAGTGTCAATTTTTGGTAGAGTCGGAGTTGGAGACTGTATAAAATTGACCGACTCGGACTCCTAAAATATATAATAAATTGGGTTCAGTAGTTCAGGTCAGGATGTGCTGTAAATGTTTTCATAGTAATTTGGGAAAGTTCTGAAATGTCCTATAAATGTCTGTTCTGTTCCTGATCTAAGGATCTCAGTTTTTAGCTGAGATGAATCTGTGCTGCATTTATGTGCATGCTCAGTAGTGACCAGTGCTTTGGGGTCGGAATCGGAAGTCGGAGAAATTGAGGAGTCGGGGGTTTGGCTTACCGACTCCATCACCCTGATTTCAAGTAGAGGCCAAGTTTGAGAGGGTCTTCTTGACCAAATTACATATTTCAAGTTTCTATAATACTTACAAGAGACAACCATGTCTTTTCCTTGCAGATATATGCAAAGAACCTGGTGAATGCAGATCGCTGTGCACTCTTTCAGGTAGACCACAAAAACAAAGAGTTGTATTCTGATCTTTTTGACATTGGTGAAGAGGACGAAGGGAAGCCAGTTTTCAAAAAGACCAAAGAAATCAGGTGACGAAACAATTATTGGCGCAAATGCTGGATGTACATTGGTTTGTGGAGTTTTAGCCTTTGTTTGTCTATTTTAAACAATTAGTTTTGTTTTGCTTTTCTCTCCTCTTTGCTACATATAGATTTTCTATTGAAAAAGGTATAGCTGGTCAGGTTGCCAGGACTGGTGAAGTTCTGAACATTCCTGATGCCTATGCAGATCCACGTTTTAATAGGTAATATGGATGTACAGTTAGGTCCATAAATATTTGGACAGAGACAACATTTATCTAATTTTGGTTCTAGACATTACCACAATGAATTTGAAACAAAACAAATCAGATGCAGTTGAAGTTCAGACTTTCAGCTTTCATTTGAGGGTATCCACATTAAAATTGGATGAAGGGTTTAGGAGTTTCAGCTCCTTAACATGTGCCACCCTGTTTTTAAAGGGACCAAAAGTAATTGGACAGATTAAATAATTGTAAATAAAATGTTCATTTCTAGTACTTGGTTGAAAACCCTTTGTTAGCAATGACTGCCTGAAGTCTTGAACTCATGGACATCACCAGACACTGTGTTTCCTTCTTTTTGATGCTCTGCCAGGCCTTCACCGCGGTGGTTTTCAGTTGTTGTTTGTTTGTGGGCCTTTCTGTCTGAAGTTTAGTCTTTAACAAGTGAAATGCATGTTCAATTGGGTTGAGATCAGGTGACTGACTTGGCCATTCAAGAATATTCCACTTCTTTGCTTTAATAAACTCCTGGGTTGCTTTGGCTTTATGCTTTGCGTCATTGTCCATCTGTAGTATGAAACGACGACCAATCAGTTTGGCTGCATTTGGCTGGATCTGAGCACACAGTATGGCTCTGAATACCTCAGAATTCATTCGGCTGTTTCTGTCCTGTGTCACATCATCAATAAACACTAGTGACCCAGTGCCACTGGCAGCCATGCATGCCCAAGCCATCACACTGCTTCCGCGATGTTTTACAGATGATGTGGTATGCTTTGGATCATGAGCTGTACCACGCCTTCGCCATACTTTTCTCTTTCCATCATTCTAGTAGAGGTTGATCTTGGTTTCATCTGTCCAAAGAATGTTCTTCCAGAACTGTGCTGGCTTTTTTAGATGTTTTTTAGCAAAGTCCAGCCTAGCCTTTTTATTCTTGTTTTTTATGAGTGTCTTGCACTGTGCAGTGAACCCTCTGTATTTAATTTCATGCAGTCTTCTCTTTATGGTAGATTTGGATATTGATACGCCTACCTCCTGGAGAGTGTTGTTCACTTGGTTGGCTGTTGTGAAGGGGTTTCTCTTCACCATGGAGAGTATTCTGCGATCATCCACCACTGTTGTCTTCCGTGGGCGCCCAGGTCTTTTTGCATTGATGAGTTCACCAGTGCTTTCTTTCTTTCTCAGAATGTACCAAACTGTAGATTTTGCCACTCCTAAAGTTGTAGCAATTTCTCGGATGGGTTTTTTCTGTTTTTTGCAGCTTAAGGATAGCTTGTTTCACCTGCATGGAGAGCTCCTGTAAGGTTCTATGTATATATTCCTGAAACTCAGTTTGTTCGTCAGCCATTTTACTTTCTGTCTTTCTGCAGCTATCTTGCCCTCAGTCAAAATGGAGTTTCCAGCTTGCATGTTCCCGCCCTGATTCTCTCCTTTGCTTCTTAAGCAGCCACAGCTGAGCAATCAGTGCTTCAGAATCTAGCCTGCAGTGAACCTGTGACTTGACTCCTGTAAGCCTTGGACCTTGTACTCCAGCTATTCCTACTGAGGAACTCTGAAGCACTTGTGGACTCTGAACCCTGCTCTTTGAAAGACCCACGTTTGCATGGACTTACGGTAACAGAGAAGAAGATCCTGAATCTGTATTGGAGAGTGATTGCTGAGCTTGGATTACTCTGGCCTGCTGTGTCTCCTGTTTCTGTGTCTGCAAACTGTGTGACTATTTCTGCCAACTTGTATGAAGTAATACAGGACTTTTCTATATCAAACCTGTGACTCCTGTGTTTTCATCGCACCCAAGCACAAGACGCTATATGAACTGTACTACATACATTACAAGATTCTGAAGCCAAAACGTTAGTGTCTGCTGTACTGTGGATATCAGACGTCCGGTTGTACTTTCTGTGATGACAGTGGTTGTGACTTCTCACAACCACTCCAGGTGAGCAATTCCCTTAAGTTTTTTCTTTTTGCAGTGTTACCACAGGTAAACACTATTGTTTTTTTTTTTTTCCTCTTTTTTGTCTGCTGTAACTCTGGATATCAGATGTCTGGTTGAAACTTTCTGTGATGATAGTGGTTGTGACTTCTCCCAACCATTCCAGTAATCCTGTCTTAAAAGATCTGGAAAATGGAGGCCCGCATAAAGGAACTTTGCGGAGTGACTGATAATATCCTTGCAGATTTGCAGAATATAAAGACCCGTTTTACAAATCTACAGGACCTCAATAATCACAATTTGCAAGTGGTTGGACAGACTACCCAGGATTTGCGAGCCAGGATTGAGGTTCTAGAGGGGCGAGTCCAGGCTCCTGCCGTAGCCCCGAGTGCTGGGATTCCCAAGTTGCCCCCTTTTAGTTTTGGCGGTGAACGTGAGAAATTCAGGGGATTTATTAGTCAATGCAATCTTTTTTTTTCTGCACATGCTTCACAATTTCCCACTGAACGATCTAAGGTGCTTACTATAATTATGTTGCTTACCAACAAGGCTTTAATGTGGGCAAACCCTCTGATTGAGACTGAGGATGATTGTTTGAATCACCTTGATGATTTTATTTCAGCCATGGGGCAGGTGTTTGATGACCCCAATCGAGGTGCAACAGCTGAAGCAGCCATGTTAGCTTTGCGCCAAGGTAAGCACTCGGTAGCTGAATATGCCTTGGATTTCAGGAGATGGGCCCTTGATACCACCTGGGACAGTTCCGCCAAAAAATCTATTTTTCGAAAGGGGTTATCTCCACTGATTAAGGATGAACTTGCTCGTGCCGACCCTTCCACTGCGTTAGGTGACTTTATTAACTACTGCATCCGTATTGATACTCGTCTGACTGAACGCAGGCAAGAGAGATGGTTCGAAAGCAATCGTACTAACCTTTTCCTACCTTCCTCTCCAGCTAAGGAACCTTTGAGTAGGATTACACGGGAACCTGAACCTGAACCCATGCAGGTAGACTCTTTACAACGACGGGTTAGTGATGCACGCAAGGAACATCGTTTTAAGGAGAATCTATGTTTCTATTGTGGTAAGTCAGGGCACTTCATTATAAACTGCCCCAGCCATTCTCGTAAGACTACTGCAGCACTCATTCATTGTGAGTGTTGCGAGAGGGGATCTGTCAGGTCCGAGCCTCAGGCTCCAGAGAGATCTGCAGCAACAGATCTTGATTTCTCGGACTTAAACTCCGTTACCTCTGAGGACGTTGACTGTGTAAACGCTGCCATTTTTCAAGTTTCCTCAGCGGTGTCCCAGCTGAGTTGTAAGAAAAACAATTCTCATTGCTTTCTTTCCATCAAACTCTGGGTTGACTCAGCTTGGGTGTCTAGCTCTGCTATGATCGACTCAGGGCAAGTGGAAATTTTATGGATGTCTCCTTTGCTCTGAAACAGGGAATACGTTCAGTGAAGAAGGCTACTCCAGTACAGATGGAAACTGTGGATGGCTCCCTGCTGACCTCTGGACCAGTGGATCAGGAAACAGAGCCTTTGAGGGTTCTTATGGGTAAAGATCATCAAGAGAAACTGTCCTTTATGCTTATCTCTTCTCCCCACTTTCCCATTATTCTAGGGCTACCATGGCTGCAGGCTCAGAATCCTACCATTAACTGGGAGACCAAGGAATTACACTTTCCAGAGAAACAGATGAGTCCAAAAGTTTCAGCTTGCTCTGTTCCTAAAGGAATCATGTCAGTCCCTGAACTACCAGCTGTATACCAGGACTATGTGGATTTATGTGACAAGAAGAACGCTGACCAGTTTCCTCCTCACCGTCCATATGATTGTCCAATTGAATTATTGCCTGGAGCAGAGATACCTTTTGGTAAGATCTACCCCCTGGCGGGGCCCGAGCTAAAGGCTTTAAAGGATTACATAGATGAAAATCTAGCCAAGGGCTTCATACGCCCCTCTTCATCTCCTGCAGGTGCACCCATCTTCTTTGTAAAGAAGAAAGATGGATCTCTGAGACCATGCGTAGACTATAGGGAACTCAATAAGGTTACTATTAGAAACCGTTACCCATTGCCTTTAATCCCTGAGTTATTGGAGAGAGTGCGACATGCCAAAATTTTTTCTAAACTAGATCTTCGTGGGGCCTATAACTTAGTCCGTATTAGACCTGGGGATGAATGGAAGACTGCATTCAGGTCACGCTATGGACACTTTGAATATCTAGTTATGCCTTTTGGTCTGAGTACCGCCCCAGCCACTTTCCAACACTTGGTGAATGACATCTTCAGGGATCTCCTAGATACATTCGTGGTAATTTATTTGGATGATATTCTAATTTTTTCTAACTCCACAGAGGAACATCATGGACATGTGAGAATGGTCTTGGAACGTCTAAGACAAAATCATCTTTACATCAAACTTGAAAAGTGTGAATTCCATAGGACCGAAATTCAATTTCTGGGGTATGTACTGTCTACACAAGGAATTAGTATGGATGGAAGCAAAACCCAAGCCATCAAGGATTGGCCAAGTCCTAGAAATGTGAAGGAGGTACAGCGCTTCATCGGGTTTGCCAACTTCTATAGACGTTTCATTAGAAATTTCTCTGAGGTAGTGTCACCTATCACTCAACTTACCCGGAAAGAGTCTAGGTTTTCCTGGACTCCCCAAGCCCAGGAAGCATTTTCCCGTCTAAAAGATAAATTTACCACTGCACCTATCCTAGTACATCCCAACCCCGAGCTTGCCTTCATAATAGAGGTGGATGCTTCAGACTGTGCCGTTGGAGCTATACTCTCTCAGAGAACAGGTGAGAAGAATGTCTTGCATCCCTGTGCCTTCTTTTCCCAGCAGTTGTCTTCGGCTGAGAGGAACTACGATGTGGGCAATAGAGAGTTGTTGGCCATTATTGCCGCCTTCAAAGAATGGAGACACCTTCTTCAGGGAGCTGCACAGCAAATAGTCGTCCTGACAGACCATCGTAACCTTGAGTTTATCAGGTCGGCTAAGTGCCTGACTCCTCGCCAGGCTCGCTGGAATCTTTTCTTAACCAATTTAATTTTATCATCTCTTATAGACCAGGATCGCGCAATGGAAAGGCTGATGCACTCTCTAGGATTTACTCAGCAGAGACACGTCCAATTACTCCTCCTAAGACTATTCTTCCTGACTCTAGATTCCTAGGAGTAATTCATAATCAATATGAAAAAATAACCGTGTGCACAACCAAGAAGGTGCCAGAGTAGGTTCCCAAACCGTATCTAATAGAAAATGAACTCGGCACTCAACTTTAGTATAGTGAGAATAAAGATTTTTATTCACAGTAGTAACACGAAACGTTTCGGTCCTATATCATGGACCTTCATCAGTCACAGATACTACTGGGAAGGGGGTTGATCCACATAGGGAAGAAAGAAAGGGCTGGATATAGCCTGTGTTGGTGGGGTGAGATGAGGAAGAGGACAATGCCTCTATTGCACTAGTAACCTGTTGTGAAGGAGTCCGGTAGTGAGGATAGGTCTCTGCATTGGACGCGGTGTCCACCGCTAGTCTGAGTGCCTTGGCCTTGGCTGTGACACCCAATACGTTTCCTGGACGTTCCTCTCCTTGCCCTGACCCAGTGCTAGTCGATGGTCAGGAAGAATTTGTGGTGGAAAGGATTTTAGATTCCAGGTTGTATAGAAATCGTTTACAATATCTGATTAAATGGCAGGGCTACCCAGTGGAGGACAACTCATGGGAACCGGTCAATAACGTTAATGCTCCTCGCTTGCTCCGTCAGTTTCATCAGAGGTACCCACACAAGCCTGGTCTGAGGTCATCCGGAGGTTGTCCTTAAGGGGGGAGTAATGTAAGGTTCTATGTATATATTCCTGAAACTCAGTTTGTTCGTCAGCCATTTTACTTTCTGTCTTGCTGCAGCTATCTTGCCCTCAGTCAAAATGGAGTTTCCAGCTTGCATGTTCCCGCCCTGATTCTCTCCTTTGCTTCTTAAGCAGCCACAGCTGAGCAATCAGTGCTTCAGAATCTAGCCTGCAGTGAACCTGTGACTTGACTCCTGTAAGCCTTGGACCTTGTACTCCAGCTATTCCTACTGAGGAACTCTGAAGCACTTGTGGACTCTGAACCCTGCTCTTTGAAAGACCCACGTTTGCATGGACTTACGGTAACAGAGAAGAAGATCCTGAATCTGTATTGGAGAGTGATTGCTGAGCTTGGATTACTCTGGCCTGCTGTGTCTCCTGTTTCTGTGTCTGCAAACTGTGTGACTATTTCTGCCAACTTGTATGAAGTAATACAGGACTTTTCTATATCAAACCTGTGACTCCTGTGTTTTCATCGCACCCAAGCACAAGACGCTATATGAACTGTACTACATACATTACAGCTCCTTTGACCGCATGTTTCCTTCACAGCTAAACTTTCCAAATGCAAACACCACACCTCAAATCAACACCAGCCCTTTTATCTGCTTAATTGAGAATGATATAATGAAGGGATTGCCCACACCTGTCCATGAAATAGCCTTGGAGTCAATTGTCCAATTACTTTTGGTCCCTTTAAAAACAGGGTGGCACATGTTAAGGAGCTGAAACTCCTAAACCCTTCATCCAATTTTAATGTGGATACCCTCAAATGAAAGCTGAAAGTCTGAACTTCAACTGCATCTGATTTGTTTTGTTTCAAATTCATTGTGGTAATGTCTAGAACCAAAATTAGATAAATGTTGTCTCTGTCCAAATATTTATGGACCTAACTGTATCCTATATACGTGATTGATTGATTTATGAATATACCGTAAGTTATTTCTACAATCCTACAGTGCATTAGTTAACCCTTCCATGACCATATAACGTAAATATGTCTCGCCTGATCACACAGGGCTGGTTGTGTTACATAGCTGGCAGTTGCCTATAATTGCCATAATCTGTGTTAGCTCAGATTGCTGCAGTTTAACCCCTAAGATGCCACAATCAATAGTCATCACAGATTTTTAATGGTTAGATAGTGGGGGTGCATGCCCTTGTCGCAAGTGTGGGTTCATAGGAGATCACAAGATTTTAAACATAAGAAGAGGAGGCATATGTATTGCTGCACTGCCAGATATTTTGCTATTACTGAAGCCCTTAAGCATTCTTACCCACTATTATACCCCTTCCATGGCCCACATAGAATATGATTCCTGAAAAAACATCCCTACACAGTTTAATGACTCTACACAGAACGGTGTCTCCACATTTCTCCACCTAGACGGTGTGATGGTCACCACAGCTCCCCACACGGTGTGATGGTCACCACAGCTCCCCACACGGTGTGATGGTCACCACAGCTCCCCACACGGTGTGATGGTCCCCACCATCCACCTCTCATGTCCAATATTATAAAAAAAAAATTCTAAAAAAAACCTTATACTCACCTAATCCAGACTCCCCATCCACCGCAGCCTCCAATGCACTGACCTCCTATGAGTGGTGCTGCTCTAGCAGGCCGGAAATATCTTGTGGCCTACTGAAGTAAGTGATGGAAGAGGGAGTCAATGGCTTTGTTCTTTGCCACAGCTGTTAACCATACTGGCGTCCTGAGGATGCAGACATTGTTAATAGTGTCGCAATCATTGCAGCTAATAGCTGGATCAGCCCATCTGGCATGCATTTGCCAGATTTGACTGATGGCCAGTCCAGCCTTGGATAAATAGATTAGAAGGATGGATATTATTGATTGATTTTTTTTTTCCTAAATATGTATTTAGCTATTAAAAAGATCTAGAAACTTTTTGTATGGTATATGCTTAGTATTCTGACATTTTTGTATTTCTGCAGAGAAGTAGACCTATATACAGGTTATACAACGAGGAATATCCTGTGTATGCCTATTGTAAGCAGAGGGAGCGTTATTGGTGTTGTGCAGATGGTGAACAAACTAAGTGGAAATGCCTTCTCTAAAACAGATGAGAACAACTTCAAAATGTTTGCTGTTTTTTGCGCTTTAGCCTTACACTGTGCAAATGTGAGTTGGTGTACATATTCTTGTCTAATTGTAGAAAATATAATGTATTTTATCCTTGTGATTTTATAACTGAAATGGTAAGACTATTATTAGAAACTGTGGGTTCCGTAACTCTATGCTAAAATTACAGTATCACTGAGTTTAGTCTCCAAACTGAAGACTGAGAGTCACTGATGTAGCGGTGTTCTGCACGTCCATGGATTGTCAGCTGGCTTTTTATATTGTGTTTTTTGTTTTCTTTCGTATTTTAGATGTACCATCGAATACGCCACTCTGAGTGCATTTACCGGGTGACTTTAGAGAAATTGTCTTATCACAGTATTTGTACTTCAGAAGAATGGCAGAACCTCAAGAACTGTGTCATTCCAGCACCTATTTGTAAAGAGATAGAATTGTGAGTAAAGACTGCATAAATGTAAACAGAAGTTAATAACACAAAAGGAGACAGGGGTTTTACTTTTATTTTGCTTTACTGTGTCTATAGCTAGCACTTGTTTCATCAGAGACGACCGCTTCTAACGGATACTGATTTCCTGGGTCTTGCTCCAGACACGTACGGCAGACAACAGATTTTGTCAGGTGCAGAATGCTCTGAATACCTTGTTGAAGTATTCTGATACCAAGCAGAATACCCTGTTTGTTGATCATAAACTGGAAATCATGAAGCAAAATAAAAATTAGAGCCCATATGTTTAATTGTATTTTTTTCTGTCTTATGCTCTTCTTCTCGTACTCTTTTTATTTTTGTTTCTCTCTGAAGAGGCAAATATGTGTATTTAATTTCACAGAGGAACATGCATGGCGTTTAAGTCTCCTCACTCTGACGTGCCAGGCCTGGCTTGTCTCTGTCCACAAGAAGAAATGTTATATCCTTTTTTTTTCCGCACATACTTTTTCTCCTTCGTCTCATTGTGGACACAGGACTGTGGGTGTATGCTACTGCCGCTAGGAGGCTGACACTAAGTAGATATAAAAAAATGTTAGCTCCTCCTCCGCCATATACACCTTGACACTGGCCGCAGGCGAACCCAGTTCATGCTTAGTGTCTGATGGAGGCACACGTCTGGTTTCATCCAGACCATTTTTTTTTTCTTCCCCATGGAGACGAGATCGGGGCGACGGACCCTTTTGAAGGGGTCCGATCTCTCCAAACCATCAAAGGGCGAGCACGTGGAGTGTCACCTCCACGTATCCTCTTTCGCAACGTGGGACACTTATGCCGGACTCAGCCCTGACCACCCTAGGGTATTGAAACCCTATGCTGTACAGAGGCAGGAGATAGTCCGTGCGGCCCTCGCTGCATCACCAATGCCTGACTGCGGTGATGGAAGGGGCGAACGTTCCCTCTCCTCTTCCCCTGAAGGAAGGAAGGAGTTTGGGTGCCTGCACCGTCCTTCCTTGGACAAATGCCCCCCTCTAACCTTAACATGGATGGGGGGCCGGGAGGGCTCCTGCCTGGGCAACAGCTTGATTTTTGTTTGGGGATGACAGAGCACAGCGGAGAACAGCGTGGAGCTGGGACCGGAGCAGGCCGCGACGCTATGGAGCTGCGTTTTCGGGGCAGGCCCTCAGGTAGGCTGGGATCCTGGCTTCGGCCAGGCCGCAACGGAAGTCCCGCCCCCTGAGGCGCATCGACTTCCGGCGGGCCCGCCCCCGATGCTTGGGCGGGCATCACCGCAAATTTAATCCCCAGCTTTTTGCCAGCGCTAGGCTGCGCCCAGAATCTCTGCCCCCAGAGGCGGGTTTTTTCCGGCGGGCCCGCCCCCAACTCTTGGGCGGGCACCTCCAAAAATTTAGACCCCGGCTTTGGCCATCACTAGGCCTCATCCTGAAATTCCTCCCCCGGAAGCTCCCAGAGAAGGGTACGCCCACAGGCCTTATCTCTGCGCACCCACCCTGGAATGGCGCGCTTTTTTGAAGGAGGTCACTGCAGCATCAGCAGCCTCCTCCTCTGTAGCCTCTTTGGCGTTTTCCCACGTGCTCTAAGGACTTTCGGGGACACAGGACTGGGGTAAGTGCTGGTCCTTCCGGGCCCGGTGGCTTCTTTCCCTCCGCTGCACCCTTCTTTGGTTTTGCTGCCCCAAATCATAGTGTACACCAGGTCCAACATGTCCAGAAGGGCCAAGACTCATATGGTGCTATACACCTCATGCATTGCCTGTCTGTCCCCTTTTTCACACGCCCAGAGTAATCGGATCTGTGAAGCCTGTGATTCCGAACGTGCCTAGGAGCCTTCCCCTGTGACTGAGCCCAGTGCGTCAGGTCCCCCTGAGTGGGCTCTGTCGCTGTCACAGTCCATGGCGTCACTTACTAGAGCTATCGAGTCATTTCAAGCTCCCGATAGGTGCAGGGACAGTGGTTCACCTGTCTTGGAGGGGTCCTCCATCTCTCAAGAACCTCCGGCCTGCAGGGGCCGTGCTCTCACCAGGCTGACGCGGAGAAGCGAACCCACACAGCGTTGCCTGGGCCGTCAGGGGCCTCGGCATCCGCCAGTTCCGCTTCTCGTTCTCCCTCTGGAAGCGGAGATGAGTGAACAGGGTTCGGACTCCGATTCGGAAGGGTCCCTAAGTCTAGAGGCGCCTAATTTTCAGGAGACAATTGACAGTCTCATCGAGGCCGTCAACCAAACCCTGTGGGTAGACGATGAATCCACCTTGACCTTGGGCCATAAGGTGTCCTTCAAGCGCGCCAAACAGCCTCATAAGGTATTTTGCGCTCACCCAGAATTTGAGGACCTGGTGCAACGCCACCGAGAGCGGCCAGACAAGCGTTTTTCAGGCTCTCAATGCCAGATATCCTTTTTCCCTGAACTTCTTAGGAAATGGGCGGAATCTCCTGCGGTTGATCCTCCTGTGTCACGGTTGGCATCTAAAACGCTGCTTTCCCTTCCCAACGGTTCCTCGATTAGAGATCCGACGGACCGTCTCATTGAAAGCCTGGCTCACTCAGTGTTTGAGGCATCAGGTTCTGCCCTCGCTCCCTCTTTTGCAGCCACTTGGGTGGCTAAGGCCATGATATCCTGGTCAGAGTCTCTAAATAGAGCCCTCCACGGCAGGGATTTGCCACCAGAGGTGATCGAGATCTCTAATCAGATCGCTCTTGCAGGAGACTATCTGATTAATGCCTCCCTGGATGCGGCAAATTGCTCAGCACTAGCTGCCGCAAACTCAGTTGCTATCAGGAGAGCTTTATATTTGAGGACATGGCGAGTGGACTTAGGGTAAGGACGTAAGGGACTTCTTTATTATTCGGCGAAAAATTGGATCAGCTGATATCGGATACCACAGGAGGGAAAGGCAGCTTTCTTCCTCAGCAAAAGATCAAACAGCCCTTTCGTAACCAGCTTCAGCCACGGTTTAGAGCCTTTCGCAACCCCGGTTGGGTCACGGCAGGAAGCTCGACCCAATCAGTCCAGAGATCATCAGATCTCTTGTAGGACCAACCCTTTGGAAAAGCTGTGGTCCCACCAGCCAAAATCTAGAGGGTCTAGGTCCCAAAGATTTTCGGCCAAATGACTGGAGGCAGGATCCAATCGAGTCGTCCAGAGTGGGCTGCCACCTACTCTGGTTTCGCCCCGCCTGGCTCGCGGTCACTCACGACAGGTGGGTCAGGGAGTTAATCTCTTCGTGGTACAAGATAGAATTCATCAGCCGTCCCCTGAGTCTGTTTTTTCCCTCTCGTCTTCCCAGAGCAGACTCTCGGGCTCGCGCCTTATTCAAGGCTGTCAGATCCCTTCAGCGTAGCGGGGTTATCATCCCAGTACCGGAGGGCGAGAGAGGTCAATGGTTCTATTCCAACCTGTTCATAGTACCCAAAAAGGACGGTGCTGTAAGGCCCATTCTGGACCTAAAGCGTCTGAACAGGTTTGTCAGAGTTCGGCATTTGCGAATGGAGTCACTCCGCTCGGTCATTGCAGCCTTGGAAAAGGGGGAATTTCTGGCGTCAATAGACATCCAGGATGCCTATCTTCACATCCCCATATTCCCCTCTCATCAGAGGTTTCTACGTTTTGCCATCAGCAACCTACATGTCATGATCCCAGTGCAGGGTTGACCTGCACGCTAGGGGTTAAGGTTTTGATCCCAGTGCAAGCTCTCACCTGCACACCTGGGGCTTATTATTGTGGCCTCTCCTTGGTTCGGGGAGAGCTTCTTACAGCCCTAGGAAGCTCCAATCCCTGTCAGTTATACTTTCGCCCTTGGCAGAGTGTGTTGACCCCTGAGTGTGCTTGTGCTGTGTTCTGGTTTGCCTGATACTTTGGTTTTGACTCGGTCTGATCTCTGGATACTGCTTGTTGGATTCTGTTTCTATACCTTCGCTGTCTGTTTGGTTTTGACCTCTGCCTGGCCCCAACTATCCGTTCTGTCTCATCCTTGGTACTGTACTGTCTTCTCGTGCTTTGACCTTGGCTTGTTCAGATTTACGTCTCTGTCTGTGCCCCTGGGTAACTTTGTCCCATAGTTACCTTTCTAGGAGTTTTCCCTCAGCTTCTAGCTCCCTGGAGCTGAAGCCACGCCCCTCAACTGTCAGGTCATTCAGGTCCTGAAACCATCTCTCTCCTGCCTTGCTCACCCTGCGTTCCTAGGAGCCTGAAGCTTTCTTCTGCACTCGTCTTCCGGGAGATTGCACTGGTGAGTTCTCTTGCAATCCTCACCGTGATACTACACTTCCGGTTCGCAACCTTGCCCTTCGGGCTAGCCACAGCCCCAAGGGTGTTCACAAAAGTCATGGCTGCAGTGGTGTCCGTTCTACACTCCAGGGGGATAGTCGTCTTGCCATATTTAGACGACCTCCTCGTCAAGGGTCCGTCTTTTCAGGCCTGCGAGGAAAGTGTCAGCATCACGCTGGACACTCTGGTTCGCCTGGGGTGGCTGGTGAATTTGATGAAGTCATCTCCGGTACCATCTCGGTAGATCACCTTTCTGGGGATGATCTTCGACACCGCACGAGGGTTGACAATCCTCCCCTGGGACAAGGCCCTAGTTCTCCGGCAGGAAGTACGGGTCCTTCGCCAGCCGATTCCTCACACCATCCGGTTTTGTATGAAGGTCTTAGGAAGGATGGTGGCGGCAATAGAGCCCATTCCTTTTGCACAATTTCATCTTCGCCCTCTTCAGCATGCCGTCTTAGCGGCTTGGGACAGGAACCCTTCCTCTCTCAATCTCCGGTGCCGTCTGTCCGCTCAGGTCAGACAGACGCTTGCATGGTGGACGGTGACATCCTCTCTACAGCAGGGGAAGTCTTTTCCCCCAGACCATTGGCTGGTAGTCACAACAGACTCCAGCCTTCTTGGATGGGGAGCAGTGTTTCGCCACTACACAGCCCAGGGATGCTGGTCTCTGCAGGATTCAACCCTCCCGATCAACATACTAGAGATTCGGGCTGTTCGGCTGGCTCTGCGGCATTTCCGTCACCATCTGGCTGGCCGCCCCGTCCGGATACAATCGGACAACGCCACGGCCGTGGCATATATAAATCATCATGGGGGTACACTCAGCAGAAAGGCCATGCACGAGGTAAAACACTTCTGGGCTGGGCCGAGAAAAATCACTCGGTGATATCGGCAGTCCACATTCCGGGCGAGGAGAATTGGGCGGCGGACTTCCTCAGCCGAATGGTCGCTCCATCCCGACGTATTCCAGCAGATTTGCCTGCGCTGGGGGACGCCGGACGTGGACCTGATGGCCTCCAGGATAAACGCCAAGGTACCCAACTTTGTCTCCCGATACCGGGATCCACAGGCAATCGCTGTGGACGCCCTGGTTCTACCGTGCAATCAGTTTCACCTCCCATACTTGTTTCCTCCGTTAGCGCTGCTCCCAAAGGTGATCAGAAAGATCAAGACAGAGGGAGTTCCAGCGATATTAGTCGCTCCAGATTGGCCTCGTTGCTTGTGGTACGCAGATCGGGTACAGCTGCTCGCCGACGCGCTCTGGCGTCTGCCAGAACGTGTGGACCTTCTCTCCCAGGGTCCAGTTTACCACCAGAACTCAGGGGTCCTGTGTTTGACGGCCTGGCCGTTGAGTCTTGGATCCTGACCAGGGCCAGATTCTCTCAGAAGGTCGCTGCCACAATGGCTAGCGCCCGAAAACCCGCCTCGGCACTTATCTACCACCATACTTGGAAGGTCTTCTTTATATGGTGCAGGGAACACGGTTATTCCCTGCTCCAGTTTTCGATTCCCAACATTCTGGCTTTTCTCCAGGCTGGCCTAGATTCAGGCCTAGCGCCAAGTACTCTTAGAAGACAGATATCAGCCTTGTCTGTTCTTTTTCAGCGTAGAATTGCCACGAATTTACAAGTTAAAACCTTTATTCAGGGGGTTGTCCATGTAGTTCCCCCTATAGAGCTCCCTTAGAGGTCTGGGATCTCAACCTGGTTCTGGGAGTGCTGCAGGAATCTCCATTTGAGCCTCTTCAGGTTTCTTTGACATACCTTTCTTGAAAGGTGGTGTTTCTCATAGCCATAACATCCATAAGGCGGGTCTCGGAGCTGGCGGCACTATCTTGCCAAGCTCCGTACTTACTTTTTCATCACGATAAGGTGGTGCTCAGGCCAACACCACCTTTTTTTTGCCAAAGGTTGTGTCCTCATTCCATATCAATGAGGACATTGTTTTGCCCTCATTTTGCACAGCGCCGACGCACCGGGTGGAGAAAGCTCTCCATACGCTGGATCTGGTGAGAGCACTCAGGAGGTATGTATCTCGGATGGCATCCTTTCGGCAGACTGACACGCTGTTCATCCTCAGCGAGGGTCGCAGGAAGGGACTCGCTGCCTCAAGATCAACTTTGGCCAGATGGATACGGTTAACCATTCAGGAGGCCTACCACATCAGAGGCGCTGTTGTTCCGTCAGGAATTAGGGCTCACTCCACGAGAGCGGTGGGTGCCTCCTGGGCTCTTCGGCATCAGGCTTTGGCGGAACAGGTTTGTAAGGCGGCAACCTGGTCCAGTCTACATACTTTTGCTAAACATTAATATCCATACTCAGGCTTCAGCGGATGCAAGTCTGGATAGAAGGATTCTCCAGGCAGCTGTAGCACACCTATAGGCAATGCCTGGTTATGGCTTATACTGTGGAGTTGGTCTCCCACCCAAGGGACTGCTTTGGGACATCCCACAGTCCTGTGTCCCCCAATGAGACGAAGGAGAAATACGGATTTTTGTGTTAGTCACCGTAAAATCGTTTTCTCCGAGACGCTCATTGGGGGACACAGCACCCACCCTGATAGCCAGATGGCTTAATTTTAAGTTAATTCTATTTTTTTCGGTTCCGGTGAATTTATTTCTGGATATATTGTACCTGTGTTAACGCTGATTTACTTTTTGTCCTCCTACTGCTTTTTGCACTAAACTGGGTTCGCCTGCGCCAGTGTCAAGGTGTATACGGTGGAGGAGGAGCTAATTTTTTTTATATCTACTTAGTGTCAGCCTCCTAGCAGCAGTAGCATACACCCACAGTCCTGTGTCCCCCAGTAAGCGTCAGAATTTTACGGTGAGTAACAAAAAAATCCTTATTTCACGTGCTCCCTTTCGTGCTGTCACACTCTCCATCTCCCTCTCACTCTCATAAAATATTCACCAGCATGTTCTACAGTACTTTTTCGAAATGTGGACATATATAGCTACAGGAGTAAGAAAATATCTGCATTATTAAATTATGTAATTTTTTTTTTTAGATACCACTTTGATATTGCACCCTTTGAAGACCTATGGCCAGCCATTTATGTGTATATGATACACCAGTCTTGTGGTAAAACTTGGTAAGATAAAATAGTAGCAGTAATATTACTCTGATGATGATTGTTACTGTATTGTAACTATTTTCTGCTATTACGGCTGTGTGACTTTTATATACCGTATATACTCATGTATAAGCCGACCCGTGTATAAGCCGACCCCCCTAATTTTGCCACAAAAAACAGGGAAACGACTCGCGTATAAGCCTAGGGTGAAAAATTATTATGCCCCCATATGATGCTCCACAGATTATGCCCCCATATGCTGCACAGATTATGCCCCTATATGCTCCAGATTATGCCCCCATATGCTCCAGATTATGCCCAATATGCTTCAGAGATTATGCCCCCATATGCTCGAGATTATGCCCCCATATATTCCACAGATTATGCCCCCGTATGATCCACAGATTATGCCCCATATGCTCCAGATTATGCCCCATATGCTCCAGATTATGCCCCCATATGTTCCACAGCTTATGCCCCCACCTGAGATATTTACCTGTCCTCTCTGCACGCAGCGCTGCTCCCTCTTCCTGGTCCTCGGCAGTGAATGATCAGGCAGGGGGCGCGGCGCTCACTAACGACGTCATCGCGCCCTCTGCCTGAACATTCACAGCCAGAGGAGTCAGGGAGCAGCGCTGCGGTGGACCGAGGGACAGGTAAATATCGCTGTACTCACCCCTCCGCCGCGCGTCCCTGCAGCCTCTTCTCCCGGCCTTCTCCACAGCGCTTCCTTCCTACAGCGGTCACATGGTACCGCTCATTAAAGTCATGAATATGTGCGTATTCATGACTTTAATGAGCGGTGCCATGTGACCGCTGCAGGAAGGAGCCGGAGATCGTGGGAGAAGCAGGGTGGCTGCAGAGAGGGAGGGGTGAGTATAATCCAACACCCCGGCTCCCCCTCCCCCGCCGACCCCCGTATATGACCCCGCGTATAAGCCGAGAGGGGGACTTTCAGCCCTAAAAAATGGGCTGAAAATCTCGGCTTATACACGAGTATATACGGTACATATATTATACACATATATACTGTGGGTGAAATAAGTATTGAGCACGTCAACAATTCTCTCAGTAAATATATTTCTAAATATGCTATTGACATGACATTCTCCCCAGATGTCTGTAACAACCCCTCCAATCCACACGGGCAAAAAATCATACCGTAGATGTCCATTAACTAATGACACAAGGAAAAAGTATTGTACACATAAAGAAAGATAGGCTCAAAAATCCATTGGAAGTCATGACACCTGCTGAAATCTACCAGTAATTAGAAAGCAATCCTGCCACTTAATGAAAAATATCCGCTGATTCATCTGATGGCCTATAAAGAGCTGTCAAATTACCATGATGGGTAAAACTAGTGAGCTGTTTCAAGACCTCCACAAACCATATTGTTGTAAAACTTACTGATGGCATTGATTGCAGAAGAATTTCTGAATTACTGAAGGTTCCAGTGAGTTCTGTTGGGGCCATAATCCAGAATTGCAAAGAACATTATTTCAAAATAAGCCAGCCACAACCAGGTGCTCCCTGCAAGATTTCAGGCTCAGGAGTGAATAGAATTTTCAGAAGAGTTGTCGAAGAGTCAAGGACCATCTGTGGAGAGCTACAGAAAGACCTGAAATCAGCAGGCACCATTGTTTCAAACAAAACAATAAATAATGCCCTCAACCTCCATGGCCTGTATGCATGCTCACCACACAAGAATCCATTGCTGAACAAAATACGGATTTTTGTGTTACTCACCGTAAAATCCTTTTCTCCGAGACGCTCATTGGGGGACACAGGACTGTGGGTGTATGCTACTGCCACTAGGAGGCTGACACTAAGTAAACATAAAAAAAGGTTAGCTCCTCCTCCGCCGTATACACCTCAGCACTGGCCGCAGGCAAACCCAGTTTAGTGCAAAAAGCAGTAGGAGGCTAAAATAAATCAGAGTTAACACAGATACAGTATATCCAGAAGAAAAAACTGCTGATACAGATTAATCAGAGAATAAAGTTAACTCAAAACAAAGCCATCCGGCTCTTAGGGAGGGTGCTGTGTCCCCCAATGAGCGTCTCGGAGAAAAGGATTTTACGGTGAGTAACACAAAAATCCGTATTTCTCCTTCGTCTCATTGGGGGACACAGGACTGTGGGACGTCCCAAAGCAGTCCCTTGGGTGGGAAACCGACTCCACAGTGTAATTTATAATCAAGCATTGCTTATAGGTGCGCAACCGCGCCCTGAAGAATCCTTCTACCCAGACTGGCATCCGCAGAAGTCTGGGTATGGACATTATAATGCTTGGAAAAGGTATGCAGACTGGACCAGGTTGCTGCCTTACAAACCTGCTTCACCGAAGCCTGATGCCGAAGGGCCCAGGAGGCACCCACCGCTCTGGTGGAGTGAGCCTTGATCCCTGCAGGAACCACCGCGCCTCTGATGCGGTAAGCCTCCTGAATGGCTAACCGAATCCACCTAGCCAAGGTTGATTTAGAGGCAGCGAGTCCCTTCCTGCGACCTTCAGGGAGGACAAACAGCGTGTCCGTCTGTCGAAAGGACGCCGTCCGAGATACATATCTCCTGAGTGCTCTCACCAGATCCAGCGTATGGAGAGCCTTCTCCACTCGGTGCGTCGGAGCTGGGCAAAATGAGGGCAAAACAATGTCCTCATTAATATGAAATGAGGACACGACTTTAGGCAAAAAAGGTGGAGTAGGTCTGAGCACTACCTTATCCTGATGGAAAAGCAAGTACGGGGCTCGACAAGACAGTGCAGCCAGCTCCGAAACCCGCCTTATGGATGTTATGGCCACCAAAAACACCACTTTCCAGGAAAGAAATGACAGAGACACCTCCTGCAAAGGTTCAAAAGGAGACTCTTGCAGGACTCCCAGGACTAGATTGAGGTCCCAAACCTCTAAGGGAGCCTTGTAGGGAGGAACTATATGGACAACCCCCTGAATAAAGGTTCTAACCTGAAAATTAGACGCGATCTTTCGCTGAAAAAGAACCGACAAGGCTGATATCTGTCGTCTAAGAGTACTAGGCGCTAGACCTGAATCTAGGCCCGCCTGGAGAAAAGATAGAATGTTTGGAATTGAAAAGAGAAGCGGGGAACAACCATGTTCCCTGCACCAATCAAAAAAGACCTTCCAAGTACCGTGGTAGATGCGAGCCGAGACGGGCTTTCGGGCGCTAGCCATCGTCGCGGCGACCTTTTTAGAGAATCCAGCCCTGGTCAGGACCCAAGATTCAACGGCCAGGCCGTCAAACACAGGACCGCTGAGTTCTGGTGGTAAACTGGGCCTTGGGAGAGAAGGTCCGCGCGCTCTGGCAGTCTCCAGGGTGCGTCGGCGAGCAATTGTACCAGCTCCGCGTACCATGAGCGACACGGCCAATCCGGAGCGATTAATATCGCTGGGACCCCTTCTAACCTGATCTTTCTGATCACCCTTGGGAGCAGAGCTATTGGTGGAAACAAGTATGGAAGATGAAACTGATTCCACGGTAGAACCAGGGCATCCACTGCAATTGCCTGCGGATCCCGGTACCGGGAAACAAAGTTGGGCAACTTGGCATTTATCTTGGAAGCCATCAGGTCCACATCTGGGGTTCCCCAGCGTCGGCATATCTGCTGAAAGATCTCGGGATGTAGAGACCATTCCCCTGACGCTATGCCGTGACGGCTGAGAAAATCTGCTGCCCAGTTTTCCTCGCCCGGAATGTGGACTGCTGAAATCAGAGTGATTTACCTCTGCCCAGGTCAGAATCTGTTTTACCTCGTGCATGGCCGCCCTGCTGCGGGTACCTCCCTGATGGTTTATGTATGCCACCGCCGTGGCATTGTCCGATTGTATTCGGACTGGGCGGCCCGCCAGATGCTGGTGAAACTGCCTCAAAGCCAGCCGAACAGCTCGGATCTCTAAAATATTGATCGGGAGAGTCGATTCTTGCTGAGACCAAGTTCCCTGAGCTGTGTGGTGACGAAACACTGCTCCCCATCCGAGCAGGCTGGCATCCGTTGTGACTACCAACCAAAAATTTGGAGGAAACAAACGACCCTGTCGAAGAGTGGTGTCCCTCGTCCACCACGTAAGAGTCTGTCTGACCTGCAGGGACAGACGGCACCGCAGATTGAGGGAGAAAGGGCTCCCGTCCCATACTGCCAAGAGTGCATGCTGAAGGGGGCGAAGATGAAACTGGGCAAATGGAATAGCCTCGATTGCCGCCACCATCCTTCCTAGGACCCTCATGCAAAACCGGATGGTGTGAGGAATCGGTTGGCGAAGGATCCGTACCTCTTAACGGAGAACTAAGGCCTTGTCCTGAGGAAGAATTATCAACCCTTGAGCGGTGTCGAAATTCATCCCTAAAAAGGTGATCTTCCGAGATGGAACGGGAGATGATTTCCTCATATTCACCAGCCACCCCAGGCGAGCAAGGGTGTCTAATGTAATGATGACACTTTCCTCGCAGGTTTGAAAAGACGGACCCTTGATGAGGAGGTCGTCTAAGTAAGGCAGAATGACTATCCCCCTGGAGTGCAGAATGGACACAACAGCAGCCATGACCTTTGTGAACATCCTGGGGGCTGTGGCTAGCCCGAATGGCAGGGCTGCAAACTGAAGATGAAGTTTGCCAATGGCAAACCGAAGAAACCTTTGATGAGGGGGAAATATGGGAATGTGAAGATAAGCATCCTGTATGTCTATTGATGCTAGAAATTCCCCTTTTTCCATGGCTGCAATGACCGAACGGAGAGACTCCATTCGGAAATGTCGAATTTTGACAAAACGGTTCAGTCGCTTTAGATCCAGAATGGGCCTTACGGTACCGTCCTTCTTGGGTACAATGAATAGGTTGGAATAAAACCCCTGACCTCTTTCGACCTCCGGTACAGGTACGACAACCCCGCTGTGCCGAAGAGACTCGACCGCCTTGAATAAGGCGCGAACCCGAGACTCTTCCTTGGGAAGGCGCGAGGGAAAAAAATGATTTGAGGGAAGGCTGGTAAATTCTATTTTGCACCCCGAGGAGACTAACTCCCTGACCCACTCGTCGTGAGTAATTGATAGCCAAATGGGGCGAAACCAGAGTAAGCGGCCGCCTACTCTGGATAAATTGACCGGATTCTGCCTCCAGTCATTTGTCCGAATATCTTTGGGGTTTGGACCCTCTAGATCTTGGCTGTTGAGATCGCCCTCTTCCCAGAGGGTTGGTCCTGTAGGAGACCTGGCGATCTCTGGCCTGATTAGGTCGACCTGAACCGCTGGAGGTGGCAGGCGCGGCCCAACCTGGGTTACGAAAGGCTCTAAAGCGAGGCTGAAGCTGTCGACGAAAAGGCTGTCTAATCTTCTGCTGAGGAAGGAAACTGCTCTTCCCTCCCGTCGCATCAGATATGAGCTGATCCAGCCTTTCGCCAAATAACCGACCACTCTGATAAGGTAAAGATGTAAGAGATTTCTTTGAGGTTGAGTCCGCTCGCCAAGCTCTTAACCAGAGGGCTCTTCTGATAGCAATTGCATTAGCAGCAGATAGAGCTGCGCAATTTGCCGCATCCATGGAAGCGTTAATTAAGAAGTCTCCTGCAAGAGCTATCTGATTAGAGATCTCAGTTACCTCAGACGGTACTTCTATACCATGGAGAGCTCTATTTAGAGACTCCGACCAGGATATCATGGCCTTAGCAACCCAAGTTGCTGCAAAAGAAGGAGAGAGAGCAGAGCCTGATGCCTCAAACACTGAGCGGGCCAAGCTCTCAATCAGACGGTCCGTTGGATCCTTGATCGAGGAACCGTTGGGAAGGGAGAGAAGCGTCTTAGACGCCAAACGCGACACAGGAGGGTCGACCGCAGGAGATTCCGCCCACTTCTTCAGAAGTTCGGGAGCAAAAGGATATCTAGTATTAATGACCTTTTGTCCTGAGAAGCGCTTGTCCGGCTTCTCCCGATGGCGCTGCACGAGCTCTTCAAACTCAGGATGAGCACCAAAAACCTTATGAGTTTGCCTGGCTCGTTTGAAGGACACCTTATGACCAGAGGTCAAGGTGGACTCATCTTCTACTCCCAGGGATTGATTGACAGCTTCAATCAGACTGTCAATTGTCTCCTGACAATTTGGTGCTTCTAAATTGAGGGAACCTTCAGAATCGGAGTTTGAATATTGATCACTCGCCTCCAAAGGTGAGGGAGAGCGAGAAACTGAACTGAAGGGTGCCGAGGCCTCGGACGGCATAGGCGACGCAGTGTGGGTTCGCTTCCCCTGTGTCTGCCTGGTGAGAGCGCGGCCCCTGCAGGCCGGAGGTTCTTGAGACGTAGCCAAGACGGTTGAACCACTGTCCCTGCTCCTATTGGGAGCTTGAAGGGACTCGATTGCTCTCGTTAAAGACGCCATAGATTGCGACAGAGATAGGGCCCACTCCGGGGGACCTGACGCACTGGGCTCTGCTACAGGTGAGGGCTCCTGAGCTCGTTTGGAGTTACAGGCTTCACAGAAACGACTAGTCTGGGCGTGCGGAAAAGGGGACCTACAGGCAATGCATGCCGTATACAGCACCGTGTGAGTCTTAGCCCTTCTGGACATACTGGATCTGTCACAGAGTCCTTTTTGCAATTTATCTGGATGTGGCGGTGCGATGTAGCGGAGCGGAGCGCGGCGAAGCGGAGCAACCAGGCTGGAGGTAGTGGCACTTACCCCAGTCCTGTATCCCCGAACGTCTGAGAATGATGGTGCGAAGTGCTTGCGTAGAGGGTCACTGGGCGCAGGAGAGAAGACTTGAGGCTTCAGACTTCAAAAAAGCGCGCTCCCTTTTAGGGGGGCGTGCCTAAATAGCCACAGCCTTAAGGGGAGGGGTCACGAGGTGCGGCCTAGCGCCGGCCAAAGCCGGGGACCAAATTTCCGGCCGCGGCCTCTGGCCGAAGCCGGGGAGTAAATTTCCGGCCGCGGCCTAGCGCTGGCCGAAACCGCGGCCTAAATTTCTGGCGGAGGCCGCCCGAGAAACAGGGGGAGGGCCACCGGAGGTGTCGCTGCCGGGGGCGGAGCCCGGTCTATCTTCCGGCCAAAGCCGGAAGCTAAATTAGACACCGCGGCCTAGTCCCCGGCCGAAGCCGGGGACTAAATTTCCGCCCGCGGCCTAGTCCCCGGCCGAAGCCGGGGGCTAAATTTTTGGCGGCGGCCGCCCAGAAGCCGGGGGGCGGGCCGCCGGAAGATGACGCTGTTTAGGGGGGGGAGCTCAGGCCGGGGACCGGAGCCCGGCCTCCTGCTCCTGGCTGAAGCCAGGCTGAATCCCCTACCGCCTCTCTGGGACGGTCTCACCAGCGAAGCGCTTGTTCCTGATCTCCAGCACATTCCTCGGCCCCACACCGATACCGTGGCTTCATTGAAGGTGGGTCCAGGTTTCTTCTCTGGCCTAGCTGCTTGTAGTGGACTCTGTCCTTTCAGACAATATTCCCAGCGTCTCGCCCAGTCTCAAATTAGAGGGGGGCTTGCGGAACAAAAAATGGGGGACGGTGCAGGCACCCTAACTCCATCACCCCTTCAGGGGGCGAGGAGAGGGACCGTCCGCCTCCTTGCAGCACCGCAGTCTAGCATTGGTGGTGCAGTGGGGGCCGCACGGACTATCTCCTGCCTCTGTACAACCTAGGGTTTCAATACCTTAGGGTGGTCAGGGCTGAGTCCGGCATTCGTGTCCCACGTCGCGGGAGAGGATACGTTGGAGGCTTTACTCCACGTGCTCGCCCGTTGATGGTTTGGGGAGATCGGATCCTTTCAATAGGATCCGTCGCCCCTATCTCATCTTCGTGGGAAAAAAAAAAAAAAAGGTCTGGAAAAGGAACCAGACGTGTGCCTCCATCAGACACTAAGCAATAACTGGGTTTGCCTGCGGCCAGTGCTGAGGTGTATACGGCGGAGGAGGAGCTAACCTTTTTTTATGTTTACTTAGTGTCAGCCTCCTAGTGGCAGTAGCATACACCCACAGTCCTGTGTCCCCCAATGAGACGAAGGAGAAAAGCATGTTCAAGTGCATTTAAAGTTTGCTCAACAACATTTTTACAAGCCTGTGAAATACTGTGAGAATATAGTCTAGTTGGATGATACAAAAATTGAACTCTTTGGATACCTTAATACACACTATGTTTGGAGGCCAAAAGGCACTTCTTATCATTCCAAAAACACCATACCAACAGGGAAGTTTGGAGGAGGGAACATCATGGTGTGGGGCTGTTTTTCAGCATATGATACTGGCAAACTTCATGTGATTAAAGGAAAGATGAATGGACATATGTACTGAGACATTCTTGACAAAAATCTGCTGCCATCTACCAGGTTGATGAAGATGAAATGATTATGGACAGTTCAGCAAGACAATGATCCAAAACACACAGCTAAGGAAACTCTCAATTCGTTTCAGAGAGAAAATAAAGCTGCTAAAATGGCCTAGTCAATCACATGACCTGAGTCCAAAAGAAAATTTATGGAAGGAGCTAAAGCTCAGCGTTCATAGGAGTCCATGGGACTTTCAGGATGTGAAGAGTGTTTGTGTTGGAGAATGGGTCAAATTACACCTGAGCATTGCATGCAACTAATTTCTCCATACAAGAGGCGTCTTGAAACTGTCAAAACCAACAAAGGCTTTTTATGAAATCTATATATATTAAATTGACTGTGTGTGTGTGTATCACCGAGTATCTTTCATTTTTACCAGAGCTGTTTAAAAGAAGCTGAGCTGTGATTGTTTGCTATGAGCAACAGTTTTCCTTGCAACCAATCACGAAGCATCTTTCATTTCACCAGAGCTGTTTAAAAGAAACTGAGCTGTGATTGGTTGCTATGAGCAACAGTTTTCTCACTCCTCAACAAAACCTCAGCAGACAGTGCCTGGGTGGTTCTGACCCCAGGGTCTCTTAAAGGGATTATTGGTATGGAAGTTAGGGCAATTCCACTAAGATCTCTGGTTCTGACCCCAGGCCCCTCTTAAAGGGATTCCCGGTACTAAAGTGAGGGCAAATCCACTCAGCGCTCTGATTCTGACCCCAGGCTCTCTTAAACGAATCCCCGGTTTGGAAGTCAGGGCAATTGCCTTCAAATGCACTGGTACTGACCCCAGGCCTCTATTAAAGGGATCATTGGTAAGGAATGGAGGGCAAATCCACTCTGTGCTTTGGTACTGACCCAATGCCTCTCTTAAAGGGATCTCCGGTATGGAAGTTAGGGTAAATCCCTCAGCGATCTAATTCTGACCCCAGGCCTCTCTTAACCCCTTAATGTCCAATGACGTGCACAGTCCATCATGGCAAGGTGTCAGTTTTGGCACCTTGACGGACTGTGCACGTCATGCCTTTGAAATACCACTGCGTGTAAACACGCAGTGGTAGTTCAGTGCCGACAGCTGTCACAGACAGCTGACAGGCACGGCAAGCGGTGCGGGGACCTTTGCCGTCGGTCCCAGCACCTACAGCGCTGTGATTGGTCAGTCAATGTGACTGACCAAACACAGCAGCGATCGGGCAGGAGATGCTGAAATTTCAGCTTCTCCTGCCCGATCAGTGCAGGAGCTCAGCGCTGCAGTGGCCGAGCTTCCTGCACTGACAGCCAGGAGCGGCGCCCCCGCCGCCCCTGGCTGTTAACCCCCTGACTGCTGCGATCGAGTGCGATCGCAGCGCTCAGGGGGGGAGGCAGAGGGTCGGGAGCTCCCTCTGCCTCAGATCGGCGCCCTGCAATGTATTTGCAGGGCCCGATCTTTGCCTTGATGACCCGGGGGTTGTCATGACAACCTCCGGGTCATCTAGCTACGGAAAGCTGCTGTGATCATGGTCACAGCAGCTTTGACTATAGGTACAATGCATTGCAATGCTGCAGCATTGCAATGCATTGTACCTGCAATCAAAAGTAAAAAAGTGAAAGTCCCATAAAGGGACAAGTTTAACCCCTTCACCCCCAAGGGTGGTTTGCACGTTAATGACCGGGCCAATTTTTACAATTCTGACCACTGTCTCTTTATGAGGTTATAACTCTGGAACGCTTCAACGGATCTTTGCGATTCTGGGATTGTTTTCTCGTGACATATTGTACTTCATGTTAGTGGTAAAATTTCTTCGATATAACTTGCGTTTATTTTTGAAAAAAACGCAAATATGGCGAAAATTTTTAAAATTTTGCAATTTTCAAACTTTGAATTTTTATTCCCTTAAAACAGAGAAATATATCACACAAAATAGTTAAGAAATAACATTTCCCACATGTCTACTTTACATCAGCACAATTTTGGAACAAAATTTTTTTTTGTTAGGAAGTTATAAGGGTTAAAAGTTGACCAGCGATTTCTCATTTTTACAGCAAAATTTACAAAGCCATTTTTTTTAGGGACCACCTCACATTTGAAGTCACTTTGAGGGGTCTATATGGCAGAAAATACCCAAAAGTGACACCATTCTAAAAACTGCACCCCTCAAGGTACTCAAAACCACATTCAAGAAGTTTATTAACCCTTCAGGTGCTTCACAGTAACTAAAGCAACGTGGAAGGAAAAAATTAATATTTTACTTTTTAGCCACAAAAATTATCTTTTACAAACTTTTTTTTTATTTTCACAAGGGTAAAAGGAGAAAATGGACAGATAAGGTTGTTATGCAATTTCTCCTGAGTACGCCAATACCCCATATGTGGGGGAAAACCACTGTTTGGGCACACGGCAGAGCTCGTAAGGGAAGGAGCGCCGTTTGACTTTTTCAAACTAAAATTGGCTGGAATTTAGATTGGATGCCATGTCGCGTTTGGAGAGCCCCTGATGCGCCTAAACAGTGGAAACCCCCCACAAGTGACACCATTTTGGAAACTAGACCCCCTAAGGTACTTATCTAGATCTGTTATGAGCACTTTGAACCCTCAAGTGTTTCACAAAAGTTTATAAAGCCTGGGTGTGAAAAAAAAAAAATCAATTTTCCACAAAAATGATTTTTTAGTCCCAAATTTTTGAATTTTCCCAAGGAAATTGGACCCCAAAAGTTGTTGTCCAATTTGTCCTGAGTACGCTGATATCCCATATGTGGGGGGGGAAACTGGGCGCACGGCAGGGCTTGGAAAGGAAGTAGTAACGTTTTGGAATGCAGACGTTAATGGGGGTCATGTTCCGTTTGCAGTGCCCCAGATGAGCCTAAACAGTGGAAACCCCCCACAAGTGAACCCATTTTGGAAACTAGACCCCCTAAGGAACTTATCTAGATCTTTGGTGAGCACTTTGAACCCCCAAGTGCTTCACACAAGTTTATAATGCCCGGGCATGAAAATAAAAAATCCTATTTTTTTTCCCACAAAAATTATCTTTTAGTCACTAATTTTTTATTTTCCCAAGGGTAACAGGAGAAATTGGACCACATAAGTTGTTGTACAATTTGTCCTGAGTACGATGAAACCCCATATGTGGGGGGGAACCACTGTTTGGGCGCACGGCAGAGCTCGGAATGGAAGGAGCACCATTTGACTTTTTCCAACCAAAATTGGCTGGAATTGAGTTTGGATGCCATGTTGCATTTGGAGAGCCCCTGATGTGCCTAAACAGTGGAAACCCCCCACAAATGACCCCATTTGGGAAACTAGACCCCCTAAGGAACTTATCTAGATTTTTGATGAGCAATTTGAACCCCCAAGTGCTTCACACAAGTTTATAACGTAGAGCCGTAAAATTTAAAAATCATATTTTTTCCACAAAAATGATCTTTTCACCCCAATTTTTATTTTTCCAAGGGTAACAAGACTCCAAAAGTTATTGTGCAATTTGTCCTGAGTGCGCTGATACCCCATATGTGGGGGGTAAACCACTGTTTGGGTGCATGGCAGAGTTTGGAAGGGAAGGAGCGCCGTCTGACTTTTTCAACGCAGAATTGGCTGGACGCCATGTCGTGTTTGGAGAGCTCCTGATCTGCCTAAACAGTGGAAACCCCCATAAATGACACCATTTTGGAAACTAGACCCCTCAAGGAACTTATCTAGATGTGTGGTGAGAACTTTGAACCCCCAGGTGTTTCACTAAAGTTTATAACGTACAGCCGTAAAATAAAAAATCTTTTTTTTTTTTTTACAAAAATGATTTTTTCGCCCCCAATATTTTATTTTCACAAGGGTAACAGAAGAAATTGGAACCCAAAAGTTGTTGTCCAATTTGTCCTGAGTACACTGATACCCAATATGTGGGCGAAAACTACTGTATGGGCACACGTCGGGGCTCGGAAGGGAAGTAGTGACGTTTTGGATTGCAGACTTTGATGGAATGGTCTGGGGGCGTCATGTCACATTTGGAGAGCCCCTGATGCACCTAAACAGTGGAAACCCCCCACAAGTGACCCCATTTTGGCAAATAGACCCCACAAGGAACTTATCTAGATGTGTGGTGAGCACTTTGAACCCCAAAGTGCTTCACAGAAGTTTATAACGCACAGCCGTAAAAATAAAAAATCTTTTTTTTTTTACAAAAATGATTTTTTCGCCCCAATATTTTATTTTTACAAGGGTAACAGGAGAAATTGGACCCCAAAAGTTGTTGCCCAATTTGTCCTGAGTACGCTGATACCCAATATGTGGGAGAAAACTACTGTATGGGTACACGTTGGGGCTTGGAAGGGAAGTAATGACGTTTTGGATTGCAGACTTTGATGGAATGGTCTGGGGGCGTCATGTCGCATTTGGAGAGCCCCTGATGCGCCTAAACAGTGGAAATCCCCAACAAGTGACCCCATTTTGGAAAATAGACCACACAAGGAACTTATCTAGGTGTGTGGTGAGCGCTATGAAGCCCCAAGTGCTTCACAGAAGTTTATAATGTACAGCCGTAAAAACAAAAAAATAATTTTTTTTGTACAAAAGTGATATTTTCGCCCCCAGTTTTTTATTTTCCCAAGGGTAACAGAAGAAATAGGACAAATTGCACAATAACTCTTGGGGTCCAGAGTACGCTGATACCCCATATGTGGGGATAAACTACTGTTTGGATGCATGGCAGAGCTCAGAAGTGAAGGAGCACCGTTTGACTTTTTCAACGCAGAATTGGCTGGAATTGAGATCAGACGCCATGTCACATTTGGAGAGCCCCTGATGTGCCTAAACAGCGAAAACCCCCCCAATTCTAACTCCAACCCTAACCCCAACACACCCCTAACCCTAGTCCCAACCCTAACCACAAACCTAACCCTAACACACCCCTAATCCCAATCCTAACTCTAATCCTAACTTTAGCGCCAACCCTAACTTTAGCCGCAACCCTAACCCTAACCCTAATGGGAAAATGGAAATAAATACATTTTTTTAATTTTATTATTTTTCCCTAACTAAGGGGGTGATAAAGGGGGGTTTGATTTACTATTTATAGCGGGTTTTTATGATTGGCAGCTGTCACGTTAAAAGACGCTTTTATTGCAAAAATAGTTTTTTGCATCGCCACATTTTGAGAGCTATAATTTTTGCATATTTTGGCCCACAGAGAGAGTCATGTGAGGTCTTATTTTTTGCGGTAAGAGTTGACGTTTTTATTTGTACCACTTTTGAGCAGGTGACATTTTTTGATCGCTTTTTATTTCGATTTTTGGGAGGTTAGAATGAACAAAAATCAGCAATTCATGAATTTCTTTTGGGGGAGGCGTTTTTATTGTTCCGCGTGTGGTAAAATTGATAAAGCAGTTTTATTCTTCGGGTCAGTACGATTATGGCGATACCTCATTTATATCATTTTTTTATGTTTTGGCGCTTTTATGGAATAAAAACAATTTTATATAAAAAATAATTATTTTTGCATCGCTTTATTCTGCGAGCTATAACTTTTTTATTTTTTCGCTGATGATGCTGTATGGCGGCTCGTTTTTTGCGGGACAAGATGACGTTTTCAGCGGTACCATGTTTATTTATATCGGTCATTTTGATCGCGCGTTATTCCACTTTTTGTTCGGCGGTATGATGATAAAGCATTGATTTTTTGCTTCGTTTTTTTTTTTTAAGGGGTTCACTAAAGGGGTTAACTAGTGGGACAGTTTTATAGGGGGGGTCGTTACGGACGTGGCGATACCAAATATGTGTACTTTTATTGTTTTGGTTTTTTTATTTACAGGAAGAAATGAATTTATTGGGGAATATTTTTTTTTTTTTTTATTTTGGATTTTTTTTTATAACATGTTTATTTTTATTTTTTTAACTTTTTCACTTTGTCCCAGGGTGGGACATCACTGTATTTTATCAAATCGCTGGTGTGACAGTGTGCACAGCACACTGTCACACCAGCGATCGCTCAGGCAGTGCAGCAGGCTTCTCAGTGCCTGCTCTCAGCAGGCACTGAGGAAGCCGCCTCCATCCAGGACCCCGGCGCCATCTTGGATCCGGGTCCTGGGAGGGAGGAAGCCCTCAGAACAGCGCGATCCTCCCCTGTGCCCCCAGTACACCGCGATCATGTTTGATCGCGGTGTGCTAGGGGTTAATGTGCCGGGAGCGGTCCGTGACAGTCACGGGTGTCAGCTGTGATAATCAGCTGACACCCGGCGGCGATTAGCTGCGCTCCCCTCAGGAGCGCAGCTGATCGCCTATGACGTACTATCCCGTCCATGGGCAGAATGGCACGGGTTTTATGGACGGGATAGTACGTCTAATGTCAGAGAGGGGTTAAAAAAAGCATTTTTTTAAAAAAAAATTGTAAAAAAAAATATTAAAAAATAATTGAAAAAAATTCCCCTAAAAATACACATTTTTATGTAATACAAAAAACAAAAAAAATACACGATTGGTATCGCCGCGTCCATAAAAATCCCATCTATAAAAGCGTAACCCTAGTTAACCCCTTCAGTGAAAGCCGTAAAAAAAAAAAAACACAAAAAAGTAGTAAATTATACTTTTCCAAAGCGGTGTCATCATACCGCTTGGAAAGAGTGCAATAACACGCAATCAAAAAGTCGGATATAAATAATCATGGTACCGCTGAAAACGTCATCTTGTCCAGCAAAAAACAAGCCGCTATACAGCATCATCAGCAAAAAAATAAAAAAGTTATAGCTCGTAGAATAAACTGATGCAAAAATATTTTTTTTGTATAAAAATTTTTATTGTGTAAAAAAAAAAAAAACGCCAAAACATAAAAAAATATATAAATGAGGTATCACTGTAATCGTAGTGACCCGAAGAATAAAGCTGCTTTATCAAAAAAAAAAATTCCTGAATTGCTGGTTTTTGTTCATTCTGCTTCCACAAAAATCGGAATAGGAAGCGATCAAAAAACGTTATGTGCCCGAATATGGTACCAATAAAAACGTCAGCTCGTCCCGCAAAAAATAAGCCCACAGATAACTCTGTCGGCTGAAATATGGAAAAATTATAGCTCTCAAAATACGGCGATGCAAACATTTCTTACAAAAAATTCTTCCAAAAAAAAGCGTCTTTTAGAGTGTGACAGAAGCTAAACATGAAAAAAGGGTATAAATCTGGTATCGCTGTAATCGCACCGACCCAAGGAATAAAGTCGCCTAATCACTAATACCGCACGAGGAACGGCGTAAAAAAGAAAACCAATTCTTCATCTTTTGTGGATTTGTTCATTCTGCCTCCCAAAGATCGCAGTAAGGCAATCACAGTGGTTCCCCCCCACATATGGGGTATCAGCGTACTCAGGACAAAATGCACATCAACTTTTGGGGTCCTATTTCTCCTGTTACCCTTATAAAAATAAAAATTTGGGGGCAAAAAGGTCATTTTTGTGGAAAAAAATATGATTTTTTTATTTTCACGGCTCTACGTTATAAACTTCTGTGAAGCCCTTGGGGTTCAAAGTGCTGACCACACATCTAGATAAGTTCCTTGGGGGTCTAGTTTCCAAAATGGGGTCACTTGTGGGGGGTTTCTACTGTTTAGGCACATCAGGGGCTCTCCAAGCGCGACATGGTGTCCGCTCTCTATTCCAGCCAATTTGACATTCAAAATCTTAAATGATGCTCCTTCCGTTCTGAGCACTGCCGTGCGCCTAAAGATTGGTTTTCCCCCACACTTGGAGTATCGGTGTACTCAGGAGAAATTGTACAACAAATATTGTGGTTCATTTTCTACTGATACCCTTGACAAAATTTAAAAAATTGTGTCGAAAGAAAAATTTTGGGAAAAAAAGTTAAATGTTCATTTTTTCCTTCCACATTGCTTCAATTCTTGTGAAGTACCTAAAGGGTTAATAAACTTTTTGAATGTGGCTTTGAACACCATGAGGGGTGCAGTTTTTAGAATGGTGTCACTTTTGGGTATATTGACCCCTCAAATTCACTTCAAATGTGAGGTGGTCCCTAAAAAAAATGGTTTTGTAAATTTTGTTGGAAAAATGAGAAATTGCTGGTCAACTTTTAACACTTATAACTTCCTAACAAAAAAAAAATTTTGGTTCCAAAATTGTGCTGATGTAAAGTAGACATGTAGGAAATGTTATTTATTAACTATTTTTTGTGACATATCTCTCTGATTTAATGGCATAAAAATTAAAAGTTTGAAAATTGCAAAATTTTCAAAATTTTTGCCATATTTCCCTTTTATCATAAATAAACGCAAGTTATATTGAAGAAATTTTACCACTATCATGAAGTACAATATGTCACAAGAAAACAGTCTCAGAATCGCCAAGATCCGTTGAAGCGTTCCAGAGTTAAAAGCACATAAAGTGACAGTGGTCAGAATTGTAAAAATTGGCCTGGTCTTTAACCTACAAAATGGCTTGGTCGTTAAGGGGTTAAAGGGTTCATTGGTATGGAAGTCAGGGCAAATCCATCCAGCGCTTTGGTTCTGATGCCAGGCCTCTCTTAAAGGGATCCCCGGTATGGAAGTCAGGGCAATTGCCTTCAAATGCTGTGGTGCTGACCCCAGGCCTCTATTAAAGGGATCTCCGGTATTGAAGTTAGAGTAAATCCCTCAGTGCTCTGATTCTCACCCCAGGCTTCTATTAAAGGGATACTTGGTATGAAAGTCATGGCAAATCCTTCCAGGGCTTTGGTTGTGACACCAGGCCTCCCTTAAAGGGCTCCCCGGTATGAAAGTTAGGGCAATTCCACTCAGCGTTCTGGTTCTGACTACAGGCTTTCTTAAAGGGAGCCCCGGTATGGAAGTCAGGGCAATTGCCTTCAAATGCTCTGGTACTAACCCCAGGCCTCTATTAAAGGGATCGTTGGTATGAAAGTCAGAGCAAATCCATCCAGCACTTTGGTTTTGACCCCAGTCCTCTCTTAAAGGGATCCCCAGTATGGAAGTTAGGACCGTTCCACTCAGCGCTGTGGTTCTGACCCCAGGGCCTCTTAAAGGGATCATTGGTATGGAAGGTAGGGCAATTCCACTAAGCGCTCTGGTTCTGACCCCAGGCCCCTCTTAAAGGGATCCCCGGTACGGAAGAGAGGGCAGATCCACTCTGCACTTTGGTACTGACCCCAGGCCTCTCTTAAAGGGTTCTCCGGTATGGAAGTTGGGGTAAATCCCTCAGCGCTCTGATTCTCACCCTAGGCTTATATTAAAGGGATCATTGGTATGGAAGTCAGGGCAAATCCACTCAGCGCTCTGGTTCTGACGCCAGGCCCCTTTCTTAAAGGGATCCCCGGTATGGAAGTTAGGGCCATAATGAATGGAGGTGTGGGGCTTTAGAGGCAGTCCGGTATGTCTGCTCACATACAGCTATGAAAGGAAGAACATTACTGGGCCATGAAGCTCTGGTGTCTTCAGAAATTTTTATTTTGTTTGTTAGTAGTTCTTTGTTTTTTTTTTTTTGTTTTTTTTTACAGACCTAGGTTCTCCTCGATAAATGTGTAACACAATTGTCCTTTTTACTACATTAGTTGCACTAAATAAAGTCAATTTACCAGACATGCATATCTTTCCAAGCTGTACTGTTTGTCATAGCAATAACATAAAACCTAGCACAATCAAAAAATATATATTCATGTTTTTGGGATTTTTAAATAACCTGAGAACCAATAGGTGTTGGATGGCCAAAAGATGGCATCCACATGTCTGCCATGGTTGTTGAATATCTTGCATTAGGCATCTTGAGATGTGTCTGATTTCTGGGTATCTTAACACAGCATTTTTGCAGTGCATTCATGTCTTTAGCAGGGGCATCCATCTGAATTTCCCAAAAATGGAAGTTTGCCATTTTCCAGATTAAGTAATTGAGTTAAATAAGGCAAAAGGAGGCAAAACTATGACAATTTGGTCTCCGCTTATGCACCTTCCTGGCTGTGCTTATCTGAAAAGATGGACAAAGGCAGGAGAATAGCCTACAAAGTTTTTGCACTTTGACAAAGTATTGCTGAAAGGAGCACAAATGGAGACCAAAATTTCATGGCTTAGGCCCCTTTTCCCTTACTTTTGTTTAATTACTCCCTCAGGATTACATCTAATTCACATTTTCAAGGAATCCGGTAGAAGACCTGAACAAGATATGGACACACTAGAAAATGCAGTGTGAGCAGACCCTTATAAACAAGTAAAAGAAGGACATGTGTAACTGGCCCAACTTACCTGCCAGGATTCATATATCTAGTTAGAAACCCCACCATAGAATACATAGTGACGACTAAATGTTAATTGATGACTTGTTTTGATTCCTGCTTTATTTTTCTTTTAAGCTTTGAACTTGAAAAGCTGTGTCGTTTCACTATGTCGGTGAAGAAGAATTATCGGCGAGTACCCTATCATAATTGGAAACATGCAGTAACAGTATCGCACTGCATGTATGCCATCTTACAACATAACAAAGAATTATTCACAGATTTGGAGGTAAGACATAATTTTTCTATGTTGGCTCATATTTTGTATTATTCATTACAATTTACACACACCTAAAGTGTGTCTTTAGGTATGTGATTATGATATGCTTTTTGGCTTAAAATTACAAGAATTGAGGGTATAGGTGAACTCATTACAAGTTACATACACGTCGCTTAAACTGCATGCTGTGTGAAATGCATTAATTTGTACAATAACTTGGCTTTTTACAAACATAAATGTTAAGGAATTGTTTTTTAAATGCTATGGTTACAAATCAGAAAAGGTATAATGTGGTTAAAAATGATATTACCCTATAGTTATTATCAGGTGCCTTGGTTCGGATAATTTTTATTCTTTTATACAAATATAATGCATAATTCGTAATCAATATCAAGTATGTGATGTAAAATATGTTGTAAAACAATTTTTCTTTTTGTTCTAGAGAAAAGGGCTCTTGATAGCATGCTTATGTCATGACCTAGATCACCGAGGGTACACGAACAGCTACTTACAAAAATTTGATCATCCCTTGGCAGCATTATTTCCACCTCAACAATGGAGCAACACCACTTCTCCCAAACTGTGTCAATTCTGCAGGTAAGAACAGTGAAAATATCCTCCAGGGAGCCAGGTAAAAGTAGCAAGATGTAACATTATATTAATTTGGCTTCCTTAGAAAGCAGTGGTTGTGACTATTAGAAGAAGCCTTGTGTAGCATTAGGGCCCCGTCACACATAGCAACACACCAGCGATCCCGACAACGATATGCTCTTGTCAGGATCGCTGGTGTGTTGCTACATGATCACTGCTGAGCTGCCAAACAGGCAGCGATCAGGACAGCGACACTGCGGGTATCGTCGCTTAGTTACCCGCAATGTATGTTGGATACCAGCTCGCTGGTGCAGGGAGCTGGTAACCAAGGTACACATCGGGTTTCCAGGCGCTGCGCGACGCCTGGGCACCCGATGTGTACCTTGGTTACCAGCTGATCGCTGGTTTCCTGCCTGCCACACGCAGCGATGCGTGCTGGCCAGCGGGAGACCAACGATCAAAAAAATGTCCAGGACATTCAGTGATGATCAGCGATTCTCAGCAGGGGGGCTGATCGTCGCTGAATGTCACACACAGCGATATCGCTGGAGAGATCGCTGTTGTGTCACAAAACTAGTGACTCAGCAGCGATCTCGCTAGCAAGATCGCTGTGTGTGACTGGGGCTTTAGGTCCTGAAATGAACCATTTAACATGTTTAACAAGACAATGATTTTGGAGTCATAGTCTGACCTGTGCCACACTGGTGCTTTATATTTGATTATGCAATGCAAATACCTCCCAACTATCTGAGGGGATTAACAAAAAAAATGGTGGTTGCTGCTTCCATCACAATGTTCTCTTGAGGGTAGATATACAATTAGAAAAATTTTTTGCATAAATTTTGGCAACTCCACATCCATTCCATTTTTCTGAATGGGGTTGTTTTGGTGACAATCACATGAATTTCTGCACGTTCCATTCAGATTGAGTGGTAGTAGAGTACAAGTCCTCTTCCTCCCAGAAGTGGATACGTGCATATTTAATTTCCTGGATGAGCATTGCATGGTCTATTAGTCTCCTTACTCCAGCTTGGCACTCTCCAAAAGGAGAAACATTACCCCTTAGATCAATGTTTTCAGCAGCAGACGAAGGAAGGGAGACACACACTAGTCATTACTAGTGGGTAGGCGGAGCCCAGATAGGATAGACACCTCAGATTAAAAAGAGTGTTGACCGGCCCCTCCAGCTCGGGCTCCTCCTACTCAGCTCTCCAGTTTAAAATTTGAGGTCTCAGAGGATGGTCGCTGCTGAAGCAGCTCCTCAGAAGATTTTCTTATTTTTATCGGACAGAGACTTGGACTCAGGGTCTAGAGGTCTCAGGGGTCTCAGCGCTGCTGGACCCCCACCTCTCCCTTGGCGGATCTGTATTACCCTGTATGGTGGTCCCTGCAGAACCCTGCCGGCCCGGGGGGATGAGGATGGCTTCCCTGGTGAGGATGCAAACCGCGCTGCAGGGGTCACTGCATTCCCCGCCCTGGGGGGAAGCAATGGGCATAGCGCCACAAATCCCTGGGGGTCCCTGTGGCGCTCAGCTGGGTGAGTACTCAACATGTTAATGTGTTTTGAGTGCTTCAGCGACTGCTGCGGTAGCCGCTGTTACATGTATACATGTCGGTGACTGGTGTTTTTTTGTCCGCAGGTAGATGCCTGCAGGACATAGGAGCGGGGGAGAGAGGAGTTGCGCGCCTTTTTATTTGAATTTTCGCGCCGCTCTGAGCGCGCGCTTTATGGCTGTCTCCTTTTTCGGCTTCTCTCATGGAGCACATCGGAGGCACAGCGCGGCGGCCATTACTGAAGCAGGCTGTAAGCTTCCTCGAGCCTTTCACTCCTCCCCTCCCGGCAACGCTACACCGTGACCAGCTGGGTGAGTCGCTTCTACCCGTCGGGGCAGAAGCTTAACCCCCTCACCCCCACAGCGCGGGCGCCTTTCTGGGGCATAAATGAGTGACAGACAGAGCTGTCCTGCAGCTTTTATCCCATAAAAGGGCTCGCACACCTTTTTCATTAATGAGGTTGTGGGGAGTCTGCGACATTAATGCCACTATACGTTCCCGCTAACGATCCCGATAACGACGCATACTAATGCGATCGTTTGTGTGATAGTTTTAATGTCGCTAATAGCTGCCATCTGGGAGATCTCATTAACGACGCATAAGCGGTTAGCGATCTCCTTTACGAATTTGGCTGTCATTGCGATGTACAAAACAGCGCAATTTTTTTAGCGATCTCGTTGAACGTTCTTGTTAGTGTGGCATAGCTGCCCTGCAGCTGCTGCCTTTTAAGAGGCACTTGGGGCTCGCACACCCTTTTCATTATCAAGGTTGTGGGGAGTCTGCTACTTTAACCCCTTCTTAGGCGGTTAACTCTTAATGGGGGACAGCTGGGGTAGCTCTCTCTTTAAGAGCTTTAACCCTTCAGCGTTCGTTTTTCTTTAAGAAACACACTGTTCTAGTTACTGACAGGTTTAACCTGCCATATACTGTGCAAGGACATGTCAGATGCGGACCGTCTCCCAGATCCGCTACAGGATCAGTCTCGCGTATCTGACGCGCAGACCTCGACGGCGTCATGCGCAGCGGTCGGAGGTGCCAGTGGTGTCAAATGGAGGCCCTCGCTAGTTTCTATTGATGGCCTGTCTGACCTTCTAGGTTATTGGGTGTCAGCTAGATCCTCTCAAGGAAGCGACACAAGCCGGTGCCTTCGTTCCCGCGTAACGAAAATGTCCGATTCGGACAAGGAGGATCGGCAGGGACACTCTGCCTCTCTTTTGGGCCGTACAGAGGCTTTTATTGGAAGCCATGAGGGTGTTACAGTTACCGGAGGAGGTAACTAGACGTCCTGGTAAGTCGGCCCGGATGTTTCAAGTCGCATAGGTCGCGATCAGCTTTACAACGGTTTTAGACACTGTACCGTGTTCTACAGAGTTGATTGATAATTGGATCCCTTCTCCTGCAGTGGATGTCCCTTTATCCCAGCTTAGCAAATCTCCTGTTGAAGGGAAGGCGAGTCTGCAGGACCCGCTGGACAGAAAAACGGAGATGGCAGCAATATCCATCTGCGAGGACGCGGGTCATGGATTCAGTACTAAGGATCCATGTGTGCTTGTAAAGTTTCCCTGAGCCGGTTGAACCGTCTATGGACGGCGTGGCAAGATGGATCCCCTCTATCGAGGTAGATGGGCTTTTCAAGTTGTTGGAGGATACTGCGTCACTGCTATCCAGGGCGCAATCCTCGGCAGTCACAATCGGAAGAGCACTGTGCCTTAGACAGTGGACTGGGGACGCGGTTTCCAAGCAGGGTTTGCTATCTTTAGCTTACTAAGGTGGTCAGCTATTTGGATCTGACCTCACGGAGCTGATTGCCAAGGCAAAGGCAAAAGAATCAGCTTTACCGCAGCGCAGAGCTGTGACTTCTGCGTCTGGCAGGACTAGTGCCGGTAGTGGTCGGTGGTCCTTTCGGTCCAGGAGATGATTCGGTCAGCCCTCTGGGGATTCGGGTCGTCTCTCTCTTTTTTTTAAAAAAAAAAAAAAGGGAATTCTCAGAAATTCCGCATTCCCTGGAAACAGAACTTCCGAAGCGGGAAGCTGGCAAAAAGCCCGCTAAGGCGGACTGACGCCTGGGTCTCATTCGAGCGCTCGAGTGGGGGGTCGTTTACTCCAATTCAAACCGACTTGGGTTTCCCGAGTGTCGGACGCCTGGGTGACACAGGTTGTGTGGCAGGCTACTTCATAGAGTTTCTTTCTCGACCCCCAGACAGTTTGTTTGTCAATTTCGCGTTCCGTCAGAGCCTGAGCTTTTTGCCGCTCTACTGCGGGAGGTAGATTCCCTTCTGCAGAAAGGTGTGGGTGCCGGTTCCGCCGGAGGGCCGGGGAAGAGGGTTTTATTCTAACCTCTTTGTGGTCCCCAAAAAAGAGGACAAAATTTCGGCCCATTCTGGATCTCAAAAGATTGAATCGGCATGTCCACGCCAGGAAATTTCGCATGAAGTCGCTTCGCTCCGTTTTTGGCGGCCCTGTCGCAGAACGCTTTTTTGGTGTTAATCGACATTCGCGACGCTTATTTGCACTTTTCAATTGGAAGGGCCCACCTAAGCTTCCTTCGTTTTGCCATAGGTCAGGACCATTACCAGTTTGTGGCTCTGCCATTCGGGTTGGCCTCAGCGCCCAGAGTTTTTACAAAAATTCTGGCGCCTCTCATGGCAATTCTTCGAAGACAGGGGGTTTCGATTCTTCCTTACCTGGACGACCTTTTGATTGTGGCGTCCTCAAAGGAGGAGGCAGTGACTGCTCGCAATCTATCCCTTCAGCTCCTGGAGGACTTCGGGTGGCTGGTCAGTCGGGAGAAGTCGTCTCTGGAACCGTCGCAGTCAATCCTGTTTTTGGGGATGCATTTCGACACGGTACGAGCAGTGGTGTTTCTGCCTCCAGACAAGCAAGCATGTCTCCTTCGACATGTACAGGTTATGAAGTCTTCGACAGCGATGTTCCTTCGAAGGTGTATGCGCCTTCTGGGTTTGATGGTGGTCCATGGAGGCACTTCCGTTTGCTCAGTTTCATGCCAGGGCCCTCCAAAGGCTCATCCTGAGCCGTGGGTGATCGCAGGCTTCGCTGGATTGCAGTTTCATCATCTCCCACAGGGTGCGAGAGTCTCTATGATGGTGGTTACGTCCGGAAGCGTTATCCTTGGGGAAGTCCTTCCTCCCTCCGAGGTGGTAGGTCATAACCTGCGATGCCAGCCTGACGGGCTGGGAAGGTGTCTGGAACGATTTCTGGATTCAGGGAGTATTGTCGTCGGGTCTGTCCTGCCGATCAACATCCTGGAATTGAGGGCTATTTTCCTTTGCCTCCAACACTGGATGGTCCCTTTAAGCGGTCTGCCAGTCTGAGTGCAGACAGACAATGCGACGGCGGTCGCGTATATCGACCATCTAGGCGGGACAAGGAGTTCTAGGCTCATGGTGGAGGTATCTCGGATCCTGGTATGGGCCGAGACCAGAGTGCCAGCCATCTCTGCGATCCACATTCCAGGAGTTCAGAATATTACGGCAGACTTTCTCAGTCGCGAGAAGATGGATCCCGGAGAATGGAGTCTTCATCCGGAGATTTTTGCACTGCTGTGCTCCCGTTGGGGTCCTCCCCAAGTGGATTTGATGGCATCCAGGTTCAATGCCAAGTTACCGACTTTCATGTCCAGGTACAAGGACCGAAGGCTGTGACGGTGGATGCTCTGGTGGCTCTGTTGGACCAATTCGAGCTAATCTATGTGTTTTCGCCGATACCCTTACTTCCTCTGGGGTTGCGTCGGATCAGACTGGAGAGAATCCCGGCTATGTTGATAGCCCCAGATTGGCCAAGGAGGACGTGGTTCTCGACACTGGTGTCGCTTCTGGCAGCGCCTCCTTTTCCACTTTCTCTTCGCCCGGACCTGTTAACCCAAGGGCCCGTTCGTCATCCGGACCTGAAGTCTCTGCGTTTGACGGCGTGGCTCTTGAGACCGAAATATTGACCGTCAAGGTTTTTCAGCCAAAGTCATTGCCACTTTGCGGGCTGCCAGAGGTCCGGCTACTACTAGGATTTATCACAAGTCTTGGGTAGCCTTCTTTTTGTGGTGTTCGGGTTCTTCAAGGAACCCGAGGATTCTTTCCATCCACAATTTGTCCTTTTGCAGGACAAGGGTTTGGCAGTTAGCACTCTGAAGGGTCAGGTTTTCTGCCCTGTCTTTGCTTTTCGGAAGGCTATCGCCTCGCGTAGGGACGTACGTTCCTTTTTTTTCGCGGAGTAACCCGTCAGTTTCCGCTGCGGAGGACACCTGTGTTTCCTTGGCGGCTCACGCTTGTATTGGAGGCTCTTCAACATGGGTCTTTTGAGCCTATGGACTCTGCTAGCTTTTCGTTGCTATCTTGGAAGGTTGCTTTTCTGGTGGCGGTCACCTTTTTCAGAAAGGTTTTCTGAGTCGGCGGCTCTTTCTTGCTCGCCTCTTTTCCTGGAGTTTCACCCGGATCGCGTAGTACTTCGCACACGGGGCGACTTTCTATCTAAGGTGGTCTCGCAATTTCATATTAACCAGGATATTGTGTTGCCCTCGCTCTGTTCGGAGCCGAGGAATGCGAAGGAACGGGCCTTGCACAAATTGGATTTGGTGCGGGCTTTGAAGTTCTATTTGTTTTTTACTCTAAATTTTCGGAAGTCGGAACTCTCTGTTTGTGATTCCAGCAGGTCGTCAGCGTGGTCAACGAGTTTCCAAGTACTCTATAGCTCGTTGGATCCGGTCGGCCATTTTAGAGGCTTACCTACTTAAGGGCGAACCTTGACCGATTAAGATCCAAGCTCATTCCACGAGAACTGTGGGTTCATCGTGGGCTTTTCATCAAGGGGCCTCGGCAGCTCAGCTCTGCCGGGCTGCGACCTGGCGCTCTGTCCATACCTTTACAAAATTTTATAAGGTGGACGATAGTGCTTCCGCTGATGCGGCCTTAGGACGAAGGGTCCTACAGGCGGCTGCAGTTTGAAGTTTTTTCCGTTAACTTGTAGTTAGCGCTGGTTGCGCATTTATTTAGGTTGTTGGGTTTCTGCCTCTGTTGGTTTTTTACCCACCCTTATTTTTGGACTGCTTTGGGACGTCCCACTAGTAATGACTAGTGTGTGTCTCCCTTCCTTCGTCTGCTGCTGAAAGACGGATTTTGGTAAGAACTTACCTGTAAAATCCTTTTCAGCGAAGAAGGAAGGGAGACACACACATCCCTCCCATGGCAGAAGTGTGTTGTTGTGTTTTCAGATGCGGCGTGACCCTTCTCTGATAGCGATTATCTGGGCTGAGGTCGGCGCGCTAAGGCTCTGTTCCAGCATCGCCAGCTCATCGCAGTGGTCAGGTCCAGTGAGTAGTACCTGGAACTGTGTGTTTTTTTCCTGTTACATGCATAACCTGTATTCTTGTCTTTTCTCTGAAGTCCTTCAGAAGGGGTTATGTTGCTCCGCTGGTGATATTTGCTCTTCCTTAAGCTTGGGTACGACTGGAGAGCTGAGTAGGAGGAGCCCGAGCTGGAGGGGCCGGTCAACACTCATTTTAATCTGAGGTGTCTAACCTATCTGGGCTCCGCCTACCCACTAGTAATGACTAGTGTGTGTCTCCCTTCCTTCTTCGCTGAAAAGGATTTTACAGGTAAGTTCTTACCAAAATCCGTCTTTCCAAACTCCAGTCCTTGTGAAACCCAACAGATCATGTTTTTTTATACATTTTTGATGCCTTGATAATAATTGCATCACCTGTGTAATACTAGGGAAATCCTGAAAATCTGATATGTTGGAGGCCATGAGGACTGGAGTTTGGGAATCGCTGCCTTAGACCATCTGTCAAAGGCCTCTCACTTGGCCAAATCAGACATGCTTTGCACTGATGAGGAGCAAACACTCTGAAATACAGGTCTGCAAATGGAGGTTCTGATGTGGCTTTTTATCTCAAGTCGTTTGGCAAATCTCCTTAAAGCATCAATATTGACTTTTAGGATTGCAACCCCCAATAGGCGACACTAAATATCCTGTCTTGATCTCTGAAGAGGTTATCTGCATATTTAGTGGTATTACAAACAAAGAAATGTCTTCAACAAAATGTATGGTGTGTGAATCCACCTGAATTATTTTATCTTCCACCACAATGGAGTGAAGTAGAACATGTCTCTGAATTGAGGTGAAAGCCCAGACCAGAAGAGATCTACTCTGTTGTGATTTTTATTTAAGGATTATATTCCTCATTGAAAGGTTTTCTCCTCCTTTTCATCCAAACAATTGATAAACAGAACTTTGGACACTGAGAAATTATATTTCAGCAACAATTGATTTAATTTGATGATACAACTAATTAGATATATTATAACGCTCATAAAATCTTGAATGGTTATGTTGTCTTAAGGGGAAGGGAGGCTAGGCAACAGTATAATAATTGGTGGGTCTCTTTTCACATAGTGCAGTTATATTTATATTTGCATGAAATGATTCTCAAAAATAGCTTGGTAAATATAAAGAAAGCATTTCTACAAACATTACATATAGGTAGGTCATACACTTGCTTCTATGTAGTAGAAAGGTATGAGTAATGGTATAAAAATAGGCACTTTTGGACACCATGAAATAATAGGAGACAAGAACTTTTCTTTATTTTGTTCTTTGTATTATAAGTGATGGGGTTTCTGCAAGAAGGGGAAAAATTGCTTAGTAAATGCAGAGTAAATCCTTGAAGGGGTTGTCCAAGACTTTACATTGATGGTCTATTGTTTGGTTAGGTCACTTATACCTGATCAGGGCTGTTCCTGATGTTGACAGAGGTCAGAAATGCTCAGTTGCAGAGCTTCACAGCACAGCTCCATCAACTGTATATTGCGGACGGGTACTGCATATCCACCTGCTATTGATTGAAATAGGGGCAGATATAAAGTACCAGGGAGCAACCACTTTACAGTTGACTGAGGTTTGCTGTGCCATACAGCTCCCCAACTGAGCACTTCTGGGCAGCACCTGGAACAGCTGATCAGCAGGGCTGCTGGGTGTCGCACCCACACCAATCAGACATTGATGACCTATCCTAAGGATAGGCCATCGATATAAAGGTCCTGGACAACCCCTTTAATTCATAGTGCTAATATAAAATCATTCACCCCTATTCCTGATTGGAACTTTTTCATGTATATAGGACAGACCAAGGAATCCATTATTCATATATGAAATTTTATATGTTCTTTTTTCTCTAACAAGATACCATCTCTCATACTTTTTAGTTTTCTATAGATGAGCTCTAGAGAGTAAAAACCCTACTTTGAATTTGAATGTATCAGTGGAAAACATAGGACATTGTGCTTTTTATCTATGTTTTATTGTTTCACATAGCTGGAAGGGCACAATATCTTCTCTAACTTGAGTTCCAACGAGTATGAGCAAGTATTAGAGATAATCCGCAAAGCCATTATTGCCACAGACCTTGCACTGTACTTTGGAAATCGAAAACATCTGGAAGAGCTTCACCAAACAGGGGCCCTAAACTTCAACAACCAAGTGCACAGGTAATAAACGGAGTTATGTATCACGTGACACAGCGATCGCTAAAGTCAAAATGTAGAATTTGAATCAGGACATAAAGTAAATTTGCCTAGTGTCAGGGGCCACTGGCAAAGTATTTTCTTCCGTTACTTTATTTTAACTTCAAAGATTTTTAAAAAAAAAAAACCTGTGTGCAGACATTGCCGCCATTTGCACCCTTGTGTTCTTTGATTCAATCTCAGAAAGCCCTCAAACTATTAAGTGTTGGTTTTCCCATATGATTCCTAACAGACCTACTGCCAGGATCATTAAATACATGGGATATTTATACACACCAACCTATAAGAATCGGTACACTAGAAACCGCCACTTTCCTCTAACACTGGATACAATACGTAAAAGTTCTAAGAAATCAAAATGATTCCAGAAGGCGAAACAACAAGTTTGTAACATCATTATCAATGGACCATTTGCTTATCAAATAATTGCAACTGAAAAATAGTTTTGTGGGGTCTAAAAGAGAAATGTAATTGTGGGACAAACGTTTCAGCTTTTTCACCAGATCCACTATTCAAAATACTTTGTAGCACTGAAATAACTTTTGCAGTTACTACATTAATGCTTTACTTAGGATATAAGAGATACGCAATATACACAACTTTCCTAATAAACATGTAACTATAAACATCCAAAAAGGGCAGTTACTATCGTTATACCCTATGTGTACAGTTATACATGTGATAGATTTTTGCATTAGTAAGCTCTATTTGTATCTTGTGTTTTGTTTCAGGGATCGTTTAATAGGTTTAATGATGACCGCATGTGACCTTTGCTCTGTGACAAAATTTTGGCCTGTAACCAGAATGATCGCTGATGACATATATGCTGAGTTCTGGGCAGAGGTACGTTTTTGGAAATGAATACAATTACCTTTGGGAATTGGCGTATGTAGAGTACTTACAGAATGGAGAGAGTAACAGTGGATGACCATATCTATGTGCTAAATATAATGTGTGACATGATTTATCCTACAGTAAAGATGTATATCTTTGTACCGTGTTAGCCAGTAGATAGAAAAATATTTAGACTTGAGAGTCCTCAGTGGTTGATACCTTTTAATGGCTAACTGAAAAGATGGTAACAAATTGCAAGCTTTCGAAGAAATGCAAAACCTGTCCATTTATAATGACCACGGACAAGATAAAGATCCCCAACTCCCATCAGGACTACAAGATACCAAGTACTTTCAGCTGCATCACATCTAATGTGGTGTACCTAATTATATGTACTAAATGTCCAACTGGGGGTCTGTATGTGTGAGAGACCGGGCAAAAACTGAGAACAAGGATGAATTCTCATCGCCACACAATAAGAGAAAAAAGAATGGATCTACCTGTGGCAAAACATTTTTGTTCCCCTGGTCATAGCATGTTGGACATGAAATTACATGTACTGAAAGGTAGTTTCACATCTCAGAGACACAGAAGAGTTTGCGAATACAAATTGATGGTGACCTTTGACACTCTTAATGCTAGAATGAACCTGTCACATGGATTTATGACGTTTTACGTCAATTAAGGAATTTACTCCAAAGACCCTGTGAGAACATCACAAAACATTACCAGACCCCAATCAGAGGGCAATAAAACTTTCACACTCCTTATCTATGAACTGTTCCAATATTTATGTTCATCCCTCTGCCATAATGACTATTCTGCTTCACGTCACTTGTCTTACCTATTGCATTATTTCTGTGCTGTGTTGTGTATAAATATGTGATTCTTCAGATGTTGTATTAGTCTATGCCTGATGAAGAGACCTGAGTAGTCTCGAAAGCTTGCAATTTGTTACCATCTTTTCAGTTAGCCATTAAAAGGTATCAACCACTGAGGACTCTCAACTCTAAATATTTTTCTATGATTTATCCTATGTATTCAGCAGCTCACAACTCATCTACTGTATAGAACAGGCAGCTTTTGTACGGCGTAACACACTCCGAACTTGTGTCAAAATAGTTTATCTACTAAAATATATCAATTTTTAATTTGCCCCTTTTTTACATGTTGAAAGCGGATTCAGGTGTTGTATACACGTACCTATGTGTATTCTTAGTGTGGTCTGGTTCTAATGTAGTTTTCAACGTCTGCCATTACTTAGGTTAATGCATGTTGGGGTTGGCAGTAACGAAATCTTCCAACAGTTGTGTGTGTGATTATTGATAGAGTACATGGATTTCTATTTTAAAGGGTGATGAAATGAAAAGGCTTGGTATTTCCCCCATACCAATGATGGACAGAGAGAAGAAGGATGAAATTCCTCAGGGGCAGGTAGATAATCTTTTTCCAGTATAATAACATAGCAGTACTATTTTGAAGTAATAATTAAATTTCTGTGTTACTTTTATAATGTACAGAGCTAATCACATTCCATAACCTACGACTGTTAATAGTGTATACATTCATGAATGTTTGAAATTAAATAGTAGTCTAAAAAATTGTTTCTAGCACTAATAACATATTGTAATCTGCCTACTAGCCATTTTGCCTAATGTGAGTGTTTATTTAGTAGAAGGAGACAAACTGCTGTAGGATGCTTTGGACAGCTGCTTATCCCACAGCCAAACAAAGAATCGGCTTGTTAGATTCTGCCTGTGGGAATGGGTAAATAGGTGACCATTCACAATAGATCAGCAGATCCTGCAGCTTGGCATATAAGGATCTCAAGACATCAGGAACTTAGAAATTTGGCTGTGTCTGGTACTAGACTCATTCACTAGAATGGAGTTGAGAAATAAGTTGCAATACCAAGCACAACCATGGACAAGTAAAATGCAGTGCTATTTATTGTGGGACGGAAAAGAATATTTTTTTTCCTAGATCGGACTACTTTTCTTTTTCTTCTAAAGCTTTAAGTAGTCTTCTTCTGTCTTCTCTTCCTCTTTTTCTTTTCTCCATGCACCTTGAGGGAATTGATTTAGAGGTCCCTGACTAAAGGCCCCCATACACAGGAACCCTTTGCTGAGCGCCTCTGTGTTCTCTAGTAGAAAGTCTCTGCCAGATATCCCTGGCATCACCATATAATCTCATCACCCAGCTGAAGAAAAGAATAGTCTGTCGAAATTCCAACGACCGGATCCTTCTTGTTTTCAACATACTATAATTGGGGACTTCTTTATTACATGTAACTGTTCTTCTCTGTGTCATTCGCAAATGTAATTTTAGCATTCTTGTAATGAATTTGTGAATTTAGGATGGACAAAGGTAGTTTTAAGAGTTAGGGTTTTATATGTCATAAACCCGTATTTAAAAGTTGATGCATCATGACACTTTGAGGTATGCAATCGTGATCTGTTGGGGTCACATTCTTATCTGCAGTAGATTCTTCTCCTACATAAGGCTGATCCAGGAGTTACAAAGCAGTGTTGTTCCTGATGATAGTCAAAAGTATTATAGAATTCACATCACTCTAAAGGCATATAAATTAGACTAAGGGTCCCGTCACACTCTTCAATGTCCCAGCGATCCCACCAACGATCCGACCTGGATGGGATCACTGGGACATCGTTACCTGATCGCTGGTGAGCTGTCACATAGGCAGACTCACCAGTGATCAGGACTTGCGAGCATGCTGGTATCCAGTGTACATATCAGGTAACTAAGGACCATGCAGCACCTAGTTACCCGATATGTACCATGGATACCGTCTCCCAGCTTCTGCTGTAGAGCGCTGGGAGCTGGTATCCAATGTACACATCGGGTAACTAAGCACCGCGCGGCGCCTAGTTACCTGATATGTGCCCTGGATACCGGCTCCCAGCGCTCTACAGCAGAAGCTGGGAGACGGTATCCAGGCTACATATCGGGTAACTAAGCGTGGCGCCGCCCTTAGTAACCCAATGTTTACATTGGATACGAGCCCGCTGATCGTTGGTCTCCCGCTGTCACACGCAGCGATGCGCGCTGGCCAGCGGGAGACCAACGATGAAAACATGGTCCGGGACATTCAACGACGATCAGCGATACCCAGCAGGGGGGCTGGTCGTCGCTGCGTGTTACACTAAGCGAGATCGCTGGCTAGGTTGCTGTTGCGTCACAAAATAGGTGACGCTTCAGCGATCTCGCTTAGTGTGACGGGGCTTAAGTCTGCTAAATTCACCAATATTGGTGGGATCAGACTGTAATCTAATATGTATGGGGGCCTCTTGACTCTACACCCATTACATGGTGTCGGGGGAGGGAAGGATCCAGTAGCTAACCTTTATTGTGCTCTGTGAGATAAGTCTGCCAATGATTCTTTGATAGGGAACACAGACAGGAGAGTTTCTTTGTATGAAAGTCAGGGAGATAGCTGTAGGTTGGATAAGCGAGATCGCTGAAGCATCACCGATTTTTGTGATGCAACAGCGACCTAGCCAGCGATCTCGCTTAGTGTGATTCGCAGCGACGACCCGCCCCCCTGCTGGGTATCGCTGATTGTCGTTCAATGGCCTGGACCATTTTTTCATCATTGGTATCCCGCTGGCCAGCGCGCATCGCTGCGTGTGACAGCGCAAGATCAACCATCAGCGAGTTCCCAGCACTGTATAGCAGAAGCGGGAGCTGGTATCCAATGTACACATCGGGTAACTAAGCGCCGTGCAGTGCTTAGTTACCCGATGTTTAGCCTGGATACCAGCTCCCAGCACTGTATAGCAGAAGATGGGAACTGGTATCCAGTGTACACATCGGGTAACTAAGCACTGCGCAGCGCTTAGTTACCCGATGTTTAGCCTGGATACTAGCGTGCTCGCTGGTCCTGATTGCTGGTGAGTCTGCCTATGTGACAGTTCACCAGCGATCAGCTAACGATGTCCCAGCGATCCCATCCACGTCGGATCGTTGGTGGGATCGCTGGGACATTGAAGAGTGTGACGGGGCCCTTACTCTCTGATTGTGAATGGAACTTAATCTAGCCTGTTATCACAATTTTTTGAGGGGGTCTTAGTGCTTGTGCCTACCACTATTCTGTGGTTTACTTATAAGACCGTATTATGACAACTTGGAAACCCCCAAATAAGTCATATTTTTAGATAATTTTGGGGGAAACTGATGTAAGTCCAAATTGGATACATTTTGATGCTTTATGCATCCCCTGTAAATAGTGTAGTATTTTTGATGTTTTTGTGAGAAGATGACATTGTTGGCTATCATTTTTGCATATACAAACTTATATGGTACCTATATGGAGATATACATGCATTCATTGTCTCCCAACTTTCCAATAGCCCAGCATCGCTCCACTTAAGGCTGAGTTCATATGTTCAGCAGTCATCTGAAATGTTTCCAAAAACATGATCAGTTTCAAATGGCTTGACTTCAATGATTTCACAAACTGATCCAGTTGCAATCCATTTTTTAGCTAAAAAAAACTCTACTGATTTGCTGCTGTAGCCTTTTATTAAATCATTAAAGTCAATAAGAACAAATCTGTAAACGAAGTTTATCAGTTATTCAATCCATTTAAAGCAATTTTTCTTTAATGGATCCGTTTCAAACAGAAGCTCCATATTAGCAGTCTACAGAATTGTGGTATAAAAACCTACATTTGCCATGCTTGTACTTCCTCACTTTGCTGATTATTATACATTTTCTCCTTAACCTCTTCATGACTGGAGGTATTTTTGGTTTTGCGTTTAGTTTTTTGCTACCCTTCTTCCCAGATTTTCACAGTATCACAAAAAAATGACTAAGGCTACTTTCACACATCAGTTTTTTGACGTCAGGCGCGATCCAGCGTGTTTTTAAAAAAACGGATCCGGTACCGGATGTGTTTTTTTGTAATTGACTTTCATTAGCGCCGGATCGCGCCTGATGTCATTGCGTTGCATCCGTTTTTGGCCGGATCCAGCGGAAATGTACATTCCGACGGCCGGACAAAATGGTTACTGCAGCGTTTTTTGTTTTTTTTCCGGACCCGCCTGATAGTGCCTGAAGCTCTCTCTCTCTCTCTCTCTCCCTCTCTCTCTCTCTCCTCGGTCCGGACATGCGTACCTGCATTTTTCAGCTGCAAAACTTTTTTCCAAATTCAAAAGTTCAGGTCGGCTCCAGCAAAAAAACTGATCCGTTGCATCAGTTTTTTCATTTCAGCGCCGGATCCGTCCCTTCAGGTATTCAACGGATTATGCCTGACACAAAAAGACTGATGTGCGAAAGCAATAAAGAAAATGCTAGCACAACCCGAAAGAGGTGCCACAGTAGGTTCCCAAACCTTGTACCGTGTATAGAAAAACTGGGCACACTCGTAAAATATAGAGTAGTAAGCAAAATTTTAATACATACAGTGGTCACTAGCTATAACATATCAAAAAACTGACCGGCACATCCAAACATAGATCCAGTGTGAACAGGTGCTAAACCCAGAGTCACCAACTCACGCACATACAAGAAAAAAGGGTAGCACACTGCAGCGCTATAGCTTGCAAACACGAAATATGAAAAATGAATTGCATCACTGCCTTAGAAATATGAAAAATTGAGAAGTCTTAGCGCATAAGATGGGCAAATTATGTGAGCCTGATAGCCACGTCAAGGCTCTTCTCGTATATCAGGTCCTAACTAATGTCAATCCTCGCTTAGAAAAGTCTGTCTGCATGGGAACATATGAATCCTCTCTTAAGACTAAAATCTACATCTCTGTGGAGGGGTAATGAACCTGGTGTAATTAAAAAGCCTGTGACCAACAGGTGGAGTGCTCAGGTAGAAGGTAAATGAATACATATCAAAAAACTGACCGGCACATCCAAACATAGATCCAGTGTGAACAGGTGCTAAACCCAGAGTCACCAACTCACGCACATACAAGAAAAAAGGGTAGCACACTGCAGCGCTATAGCTTGCAAACACGAAATATGAAAAATGAATTGCATCACTGCCTTAGAAATATGAAAAATTGAGAAGTCTTAGCGCATAAGATGGCCAAATTATGTGAGCCTGATAGCCACGTCAAGGCTCTTCTCTTATATCAGGTCCTAACTAATGCCAATCCTCGCTTAGAAAAGTCTGTCTGCATGGGAACATATGAATCCTCTCTTAAGACTAAAATCTACATCTCTGTGGAGGGGTAATGAACCTGGTGTAATTAAAAAGCCTGTGACCAACAGGTGGAGTGCTCAGGTAGAAGGTAAATGAATACATATCAAAAAACTGACCGGCACATCGAAACATAGATCCAGTGTGAACAGGTGCTAAACCCAGAGTCACCAACTCACGCACATACAAGAAAAAAGGGTAGCACACTGCAGCGCTATAGCTTGCAAACACGAAATATGAAAAATGAATTGCATCACTGCCTTAGAAATATGAAAAATTGAGAAGTCTTAGCGCATAAGATGGCCAAATTATGTGAGCCTGATAGCCACGTCAAGGCTCTTCTCGTATATCAGGTCCTAACTAATGCCAATCCTCGCTTAGAAAAGTCTGTCTGCATGGGAACATATGAATCCTCTCTTAAGACTAAAATCTACATCTCTGTGGAGGGGTAATGAACCTGGTGTAATTAAAAAGCCTGTGACCAACAGGTGGAGTGCTCAGGTAGAAGGTAAATGAATACATATCAAAAAACTGACCGGCACATCCAAACATAGATCCAGTGTGAACAGGTGCTAAACCCAGAGTCACCAACTCACGCACATACAAGAAAAAAGGGTAGCACACTGCAGCGCTATAGCTTGCAAACACGAAATATGAAAAATGAATTGCATCACTGCCTTAGAAATATGAAAAATTGAGAAGTCTTAGCGCATAAGATGGCCAAATTATGTGAGCCTGATAGCCACGTCAAGGCTCTTCTTTCATATTTCGTGTTTGCAAGCTATAGCGCTGCAGTGTGCTACCCTTTTTTCTTGTATGTGCGTGAGTTGGTGACTCTGGGTTTAGCACCTGTTCACACTGGATCTATGTTTGGATGTGCCGGTCAGTTTTTTGATATGTATTCATTTACCTTCTACCTGAGCACTCCACCTGTTGGTCACAGGCTTTTTAATTACACCAGGTTCATTACCCCTCCACAGAGATGTAGATTTTAGTCTTAAGAGAGGATTCATATGTTCCCATGCAGACAGACTTTTCTAAGCGAGGATTGGCATTAGTTAAGACCTGATATACGAGAAGAGCCTTGACGTGGCTATCAGGCTCAGATAATTTGGCCATCTTATGCGCTAAGACTTCTCAATTTTTCATATTTCTAAGGCAGTGATGCAATTCACTAGCTATAACAGACGTTTCGGTCAAAGACCTTCATCAGTGCGCTAAAATGAAATGATAACAGAATACATAAATTGGTGAGGGTAAATGATCCACATATATATGAAAGCCAAACAAAGTATATACACTTAGGAAATGGGTCATGATACAATATAAGGCTAAATAACTCGCATATCCTGCCAACATTATGTTTTCTCCAAAGTGCATAGAGTTATAGATCGTGAGAAAAGACATATGAAAATGACAAACCCAGTGACAGTGCCTAGCTGTCAAAATAGCTTTCGTTTTAAGCTGCGTGATGTCCGAGAGTACAGTGGTGGTCAGTGTATATCGCCAATGGTAAGGAACGCTCAGAGGCTTCTAGATATACTGGTCAGGAGATGCAGACATATGAAGGAAGTAGGAGTCTATATTGTGAGACCAAAATATAGACTAGTACTTGCTTCATATTATCACGAACACCGCACTGCACTTGCTCACTGAGCCAGTGCGCGTGTCCTGAATAAGACAGACTGCACTCACTGACCACCACTGTACTCTCGGACATCACGCAGCTTAAAACGAAAGCTATTTTGACAGCTAGGCACTGTCACTGGGTATGTACGTATAGCTAGTGACCACTGTATGTATTAAAATTTTGCTTACTACACTATATTTTACGAGTGTGCCCAGTTTTTCTAAACATGATGTGTTAAAGCAGCCTAATAAGAGTAATTTCAAGTAGATCACCATAAACTCGTATATGAAAAAATAAAACATATTCTTTATTTCAATTTGTTAAA
>JARQOD010000005.1:387250800-387359588 GCA_033576555.1 Oophaga sylvatica | reverse complement strand
TAGGGAGGAACGATCCTAAAAGGGGGGAGACAAAAGGATGTATGTTTAAAATATTTAGATATTTCAATTTCAAGCTTAAATATCTTTCAGATAGATTTTTTTTTTAGGGTGTTTTTGATAAAAACTAATAGAGACATCAGGAGAGCTATCTACATAGTTTTTTTAGCTTCCCTTTTCTTTCATTTGGGCCCTCAGCGCGGAAAAGAACACCCTGGGACCAAAGTAGCGTCCCCGCAGTACCAAAAGAGTAATTAATCTTTCTGTTCCCTCTCTCTTGAAAAAATATTATGCCATGCTACCCCCAAAAGTTAGCACTGGTAGGAAAAAGGTGGCTATTAAAAACAGAGTTGAAGAATAGGAGGCGGAAATGGCTATAGAAACAGAGAAAAAAAAAAGTTAGTAATAGAGGTTCAAGTAACTAAAAGACGGATATTGGTAAGAACTTACCTGTAAAATCCTTTTCAGCGAAGAAGGAAGGGAGACACAGTCATTACTAGTGGGTAGGCGGAGCCCAGATGAGATAGACACCTCAGATTAAATAAGAGTGTTGACCGGCCCCTCCAGCTCGGGCTCCCCCTTTACTCAGCTCTCCAGTTGTACACAAGCTTAAGGAAGAGCAATAATCACCAGCGGAGCAACATAACCCCTTCTGAAGGAATTCATGAAAAAAACACAAGAATACAGGTTAAGCATGCATGTAGGCAAAAACCACAGAGATTCAGGTACTACTCACTGGACCTGATCACTGCGATGAGCTGGCGATGCTGGAACAGAGCCTTAGCGCGTCGACCTCAGCCCAGATAATCGCTATCAGAAAAAGGGTCACGCCGCATCTGAAAACAACAACACACTTCTCCCAAAGGGAGGGATCTGTGTCTCCCTTCCTTCTTCGCTGAAAAGGATTTTACAGGTAAGTTCTTACCAAAATCCGTCTTTCAGCTGCAGATAAAGGAAGGGAGACACAGTCATTACTAGTGGGACGCCCCCCAAAGCAGTCCAAAAATTAAGGGTGGGAAAAAAAACCAGAAAAGGCAGAATCCCAACAACCTAGATAAATGCGCAATAGGCGCCAAATACAATTTAAACTAGAACTTTAAGCTACGGCCGCCTGCAGGACCCTACGTCCTAAGGCCGCAGCAGCGGAAGCACTGACGTCCACCTTATAACACTTTATAAACGTGTGGACGGAACGCCAGGTCGCCGCTCGGCAGAGCTGAGCTGCCGAGGTCCCTTGATGAAAGGCCCACGAGGAAGCCACAACCCTCGTGGAGTGAGCTCGAATCTTAATAGGGCAAGGTTCGCTTTTAAGTCGATAAGCCTCTAAAAAGGCCGACCGAATCCAATGAGCTATAGAGCCCTTGGAAGCTCGTTGACCACGCTGATGACCTGCTGGAATCACAGAGAGTTCCGACTTCCGAAAATTTTGAGTAATAAACAAATAGAACTTCAAAGCCCGCACCCAAATCCAATTTGTGCAAGGCCCGTTCCTTCGCATTCCTCGGCTCCGGACGGAGCGAGGGCAACACAATATCCTGGTTAAATGAAATTGCGACCCACATTAGGTGGGAAAGGGTCGCCCGTGTGCGAAGTACTACACGATCCGGTTGAAACTCCAGGAAAGGAGGCAAGCAGAAAGAGTCGCCACTCAGAAACCTTTCTAAAAAAAGGTAACCGCCACAGAAAGGCAACCTTCCAAGATAGCAAAGAAAAGCTAGCAGAGTCCATAGGCTCAAAAGGCCCATGTTGAAGAGCTTCCAATACAAGATTGAGCCGCCAAGGCGACACAGGCGCCTCCGCTTCGGAAACTGACAAATTACTCCCGCGAAAAAAGGAACGTACGTCCACTAGCGAGGCGATAGCCTTCCGAAAAGCAAAAAGCAGGGCAGAACCTGACCTTCAGAGTGCTAACTGCCAAACCCTTGTCCAGTCCGTACTGCAAAAAAGGCCAACAAATTGGGAATGGAAAGAATCCTCGGTTCCTTGAAGAACCCGAACACCAACAAAAAGAAGGCTTCCCAAGACTTTGTGATAAATCCTAGTAGTAGCCGGACCTCTGGCAGCCCGCAAAGTGGCAATGACTTTGGCTGAAGAACCTTGACGGTCAATATTTCGGTCTCAAGAGCCACGCCGTCAATACGCAGAGACCTCAGGTCCGAATGACGAACGGGCCCTCGGGTTAACAGGTCCGGGCGAAGAGAAAGTGGAAAAGGAGGCGCGTCCTCCGAGGCCAATCTGGGGGCTATCAACATAGCCGGGATTCTCTCCAGTCTGATCCGACACAAACCCCAAAGGAAGTAAGGGTATCGGCGGGAACACATAGATTAGCTCGAATTGGTCCAACGGAGCACCCAAAAGCATTCCCGTCACAGCCTTCGGGTCCTTGTACCTGGACATGAAGTCGGTAACTTGGCATTGAACCTGGATGCCATCAAAACCACTTGGGGAGTTCCCCAACGGGAGCACAGCAGTGCAAAAATCTCCGGATGAAGATCCCCCATTCTCCGGGATCCATCTTCTCGCGACTGAAAAAGTCTGCCGTGATTCTGAACTCCTGAATGTGGATCGCAGAGAAGGCTGGCACTTGGTCTCGGGCCCATACCAGGATACCCAGAAACCTCCACCATGAGCCTGGAACTCCTTGTCCCGCCTAGATGGTCAATATACATGACCGCCGTCGCATTGTCTGTCTGCACTCGGACTGGCAGACCGCTTAAAGGGACCGTCCAGTGTTTGGAGGGCAAAGGAAAATTGCCTCAATTCCAGGATGTTGATCGGCAGGAGACTCTTCCGACGACAATACTCCCTGAATCCAAAGCTCATCCAGACACCTCCCCAGGCCCGTCAGGCTGGCATCGGTGGTTATGACCGACCACCTGGAGGGAGGAAAGACTTCCCCAGGTCTAGAGACTCTCGCACCCTGTGGGAGATGATGAAAACTGCAATACAGCAAAGTCTGGGGATCGATCCCAACGGCTCAGAATGAGCCTTTGGAGGGCCCTGGAATGAAACTAGCGCAAACGGAAGTGGCTCCATGAACCACCATCAAACCCAGAAGGCGCATACACTCTCGAAGAGACATCGCTGTCGAAGACTTCATAACCTGTACATGTCGAAGGAGACATGCTTGCTTATCTGGAGGCAGTCACCACTGCTCGTACCGTGTCGAAATGCTTCCCCAAAAAAAACAGGATTGACTGCGACGATTCCAGAGACCACTTCTCCCAACTGACCAGCCACCCGAAGTCCTCCAGGAGCTGAAGGGATAGATTGCAAGCAGTCACTGCCTCCTCCTTTGAGGACGCCATCCAGGTAGGAAGAATCGAAAACCTCCTGTCTTCGAAGAAATGCCATGAGAGGCGCCAGAAATTTTTGTAAAAACTCTGGGCGCTGAGGCCAACCCGAATGGCAGAGCCACAAACTGGTAATGGTCCTGACCTATGGCAAAACGAAGGAAGCGCTGGTGAGCCCTTCGATTGGGAAGTGCAAATGAGCGTCGCGAATGTCGATTGACACCAAAAAAGCGTTCTGCGACAGGGCCGCCAAAAAACGGAGCAAAGCGGCTCCATGCAGAATTTCCTGGCGTGGACATGCCGATTCAATCTTTTGAGATCCAGGATGGGCGAAATTTGTCCTCTTTTTTGGGGACCACAAAGAGGTTAGAATAAAAACCCTCTTCCCCCGGCCCTCGGCGGAACCGGCACACCCCACCTTTCTGCAGAAGGGAAACTACCTCCCGCAGCAGAGCGGCAAAAGCTGGGGCTCTGACGGAACGCGAGGTTGACAAAAAAACTGTCTGGGGGTCGAGAAAAGAGACTCTATGAAGTAGCCTGCCAACACAACCCGTGACACCCAGGTGTCCGACATGCGGGAAGCCCAAGTCGGTTTGAATTGGAGTAAACGACCCCCACTCAAGAGCGCTCGAGTGAGACCCAGGCGTCAGTCCGCCTTAGCGGGCTCTTTGCCAGCTTCCCGCTTGTCTTAACGGAAGTTCTGTTTCCAGGGTATGCGGAATTTCTGAGAATTCCCCTTTTTTTAAAAAAAAAAAAAGAGGGGACGACCCGAACCCCAGAAGGCTGACTGAATCATCCCCTGGACCGAAAAGGACCGCCGACAAAACCGGCACTAGTCCTGCCAGACGCAGAAGTCACAGCTCTGCGCTGCAGTAAAACTGATTCTTTTGCCTTTACCTTGGCAATCAGCTCCGTGAGGTCAGGTCCAAATATCTGACCTGTTTGAAACTGCGTCCCCAGTCCCTGTCTAAGCCACAGTGCTCTTCCGACTGTGACTGCCGAAAATTGCGCCCTGGATAGCATGACGCAGTATCCTCCAACAACTGGAAAAGCCCATCTACCTCGATAGAGGAGATCCACCTTGCCACGCCGTCCGTAGACTGTCCAACCGGCTCAGGGAAACTTTTACAAGCACACATGGATCCTTAATACTGAATCCATGATCCGCGGTCTCGCAGATGGATTTTTCTGCCATCTACGTTTTTCTGTCCAGCGGGTCCTGCAGACTCGCCTTCCCCTTAACAGGAGGATTTTGCTAAGCTGGGATAAAGGGACATCCCACTTCAGGAGAAGGATCCAATTATCATCAACTCCGTAGAACACGGATACGGTGTCTCAATTTTTCTGGACACAGGCGTTCCTTCTCCACTGCCCCATTAAGCTCATCCAGTGATGGTAAAGCTTGATCGTGACTGAAAACCTCCGGGCCGACTTACCAGGACGTCCAGATACCTCCTCCGGTAACAGTAACGCCTCCAATAAAAACCTCTTTACGGCCCAAAAGAGAGGCAGAGTGTCCCTGCCGATCCCCCTTGTCCAACTCGGACATTTTCGTTACGCGGAAGGAAGGCACCGGCTTGTGTCGCTTCCTGACATGAGAGGATCTAGCTGACACTCAATAATAGAAAATCAGACAGGCCATCAATAGAAAATAGCGAGGGTCTCCATTCTGACACCACTGGAACCTCCGACCGCTGCGCTTAACGCCGTCGAGGTCTGCGCGTCAGATACGCGCGACTGATCCTGTTAGCGGATCTGGGAGACGTTGCACAGTATATGGCAGGTTAAACCTGTCAGTAACTAGAAAGTGTGTTTCTTAAAGAAAAAACTAACGCTGAAGGGTTAAAGCTCTTAAAGAGAGAGCTACCCCAGCTGTCCCCCATTAAGAGTTAACCGCCTAAGAAGGGGTTAAAGTCACAGACTCCCCCACAACCTTAATAATGAAAAAGGTGTGCGAGCCCCAAGTGCCTCTTATAAGGCAGCAGCTACAGAACAGCTATGCCACACTTAACAAGAAAACGTTCACAAGATTGCGCTGTTAGTAAATCGCAATGACCGCCAAAGTCATTAAGGGGATCACTAAATCGCTTATGCGTTGTTAATGAAATCGCCCAGATTGGCAGCTACTAGCGACATTAAAAATGGTCACACAAACGATCGCATAGTATGCGTCGTTATCGTCGTTAGCAGGAACGTATAGTGGCAGTATTACTGTCGCAGACTCCCCACAACCTCTTTATTGAAAAGGTGTGCGAGCCCCCTTATGAGATAACAGCTGCAGCAGCGCAGTCTGCCACCCATTTGTGCCTCAGAAAGGCGCCCGCGCTGTGGGGGTGAAGGGGTTAAGCTTCTGCCCTAGACGGGTTAGAAGCGACTCACCCAGCTGGTCGCGGTGCAGCGTCTGCCGGGAGGGGAGGAGAGCGATTCCGAGGGAGCTTCCAGCCTGTCAGTTATGGCCGCCGCGCTGTGCCTCCGTGTGCTTCATGAGAGAAGCCGGAAAAGGAGACTGCCGTAAAGCGCGCGCTCAAAGCAGCGCGAAATTCAAAAAATAAAAAAGCGCGCACTCCTCTCTCCCTCCTCCTATGTCCTGCAGGCATCCACCTGCGGACAAAAAACACACAGTCACCGGCATGTATACTGTAACAGCGGCTGCCGCAGCAGTCGCTGAATCACTCACACACATTAATAAAAATGTGGAGTACTCACCAGCCGAAAACGCCACAGGGACCCCCAGGGGTTTCTGGCGCTATGCCCATCGCTTCCCCCAGGGCGGGGAACGCAGTGACCCCTGCAGCGCGGTTTGCGCCCCCGCCAGGGAAGCCATCCTCATCCCCCCGGGCCGGCAGGGTTCTGCAGGGACCACCATATAGGGTAATACAGATCCGCCAAGGGAGAGGTTGGGGTCCAGCAGCGCTGAGACCCCTGAGACCTCTAGACCACTTTAGGTGATCCAAGTCTCTTGTCCGATAAAAAATAATAAAATCTTCTGAGGAGCTGCTTCCAGCAGCGACTATCCTCTGAGACCTCAAATTGTAACTGGAGAGCTGAGTAGGAGGAGCCCGAGCTGGAGGGGCCGGTCAACACGCTTTCTAATCTGAGGTGTCTATCTCATCTGGGCTCCGCCTACCCACTAGTAATGACTGTGTCTCCCTTCCTTCATCTGCAGCTGAAAGAAGATATAAGTTGTGCCAATACTTTGATATAAACGGCTACAATAATCCTTAGAAAATTCAGGAAGAGAATGCCCATAGATTATATATCGTTGACCTGCTATTATGATTCTCCAGGTCATTACGAGTTAATACACACCAAACATGTCTAGGTTCTTTTTATCTAAGTGGTTAAAAAAATTCATAACTTTGTTAAAAAAAAATAAATTGCGCCATTTTCCAATACTCGTAGCGTCTCCATTTTTCGTGATCTTGGGTCGGGTGAGGGCTTATTTTTTGTGCCCTGAGCTGACGTTTTTTAATTATACCATTTTGGAGCAGATATGATCTTTTCATTGCCTGTTATTACATTTTAATGCAATGTCGTGGCGACCAAAAAACGTAATTCTGGCGTTTTTACTTTTTTTCTCGCTACGCCATTTAGCGATCAGGTTAACCCTTTTTTTATTGATTCATCGGGCGATTCTGAACGCGGCGATACACATATTTGGTATGCTTCATTTCTTCATAGTTTTATTTTGAATGGGGCAAAAGTGGAGAGATTTAAACTTTCATTTTTTTTTTTATATTTTTAAAAACATTTTTTTTTCACTTTTGGCATGCTTCAATAGTCTCCATGGGAGACTAGAAGCTGCCACTACCCGATTGGCTCTGCTACACACAGGCGATGATCAGATCGCCTGCATGTAGCAGAATACCTCAGTTGCTATGAACGCCATCCACTCAGTGGCGCTCATAGTAATCCAGCAGTGACAACAATAGCGGTCTCCAGGAAAACTCTGGTTGTCATGCCAACCCATTGGTGACCCATGGTCACTGATGGACTGATTTCTGGCACTATTGCTGGAAATGCATGTTAAGTGCCGCTGTCAGCGGCATTTAGCGGGTTAATAAACGCGTGAGGATCGCGATTCCTCCGGCTGCCGTTAGCGGCACATGTAAGCTGATCAGATCAGCTGTCATGTGCTGTGAAAGGTGCCGTCTCATCGCCAGGGCCCGCACAAAACAGGAGGAGGCGTCCAATGACGGATAGATCCCCATTGGTCCTTAAGGGGTTAATATTTACCTGTCTGCACCATGTCTGCAGAGTTCGCGACGCAACGGACACACATTCAACAAAAGAGAGGGAAAGAGATACTGAACGTTGATGATGCACTCACCTCAAAATTACAAATTTCATTAATGTACCATTCGTTAAAACCTTTAAATACAAGTGCCAAACCTTAAATACATATGATTAACGTGCAAACATGAGCCACAATTATGTTTGATATTTAGTCATGAAGGGATGGTTTATCATAAGTTTGTAACATAACTCCCAGCAATAATATATTCAGTATATAAACGGCAACATACACAAAACACTGAAATAGTAATATATGTCAAGTAATACACACAATACCCTTACTGGGAAATTATCCTAAATAATGTCATGTATATAATAATGTCAAGTAATAATAAGACACACACTTCCCTCACACAGAGGTTATAATAAACAATGTCATATATAATACTAGGTGCATAATCGCAGTAGAGATGAGAAGAAAATGCAATCAATACTAGAGAAGGCTATAGCTGCATAAATCATCTAGTACAAGACACCCCATAAAAAACAACAATACCTAAAATGTCTAAAACAATACCATAGGTCATAGGGCTGGTAAACCAATAGAACCCAAATATACATAATGTAAGGTATGGTGCCCTAACCAGACAATAAGTGGTAAGAAAACATGCTAGAAATGGAACCATATCACCTATGAGAGACCATAGTTTAGGTTAATCCAGACGGCATTGACATACTGATATACGAGACTCGTGCGAGTTTCTCACATGTCTGACCCCGGCCTATGGGACGTATACACCAGGATGGGGGATATATATACCAGGAATGGGACCCAGGATAAGAGATATATATATATCAGGATGAGGGACATATGCAAAATTTGGACCGGGCGTCCCCATCCTGGTGTATAAGAGCCTGTCGGACTCTAGTTGCGGCACTGACTCCAGTACACCATATTCTATATATATTTATATATATATATGTATTGTATTTAGGAGGGCACCACCTAGTGAACAAAAAAGAGGATCAACTGCTACTGTATTGTCACGCGGTCTTATGATATGTGTACGATGTCAGTAAACTATTCTTAAAAGAACAACACTCTATACAACATATAGATTAGCAACATCAGCATGTAAATATAGAATAGATTTACCTGACACGATATCCGTTGAACTCAGGGTTAATCTTGAGGACTTGATACACTGTCACAGGAAAGATGAGGACCGGGGGTCTAACCTGACCCTAAACTGGGGTCCTAACTAATCCCTCACCTTGGAGGTACTGATAATGGTTCAGAGGTCCAAGTCTCCAGCCTAACCCTGTCTCCTATCAGTCCTGAACCCTGTAATCAGTCCTAAGAAGGATTCTGATTACCACCAAAGGGATATGGGCTGATCTCTGCTAAATACACAGATTAGACATATAAGACAGACTGGAGAAAACACAGACTTGCATACACACTCAAACACAGAAGGAACATAAATGATCTGGGATATTAAACTCTAAGCAAGGTGAGCTTAAAACAACTAAGGAGCTCTTTAACTTAAGTCTATACAGATACAATCCTATCTGTGGTCTGCATGAAGAATTTCACTGGCAACTCCCAACACAGACAACCAGAGATTTAAAGGAAACCAATCAACAAATAATTAATTGCAGCCGGGAGAAAACTGCACCCAGTCCCAGAACTGAGCACAGACAGAATTAACTCCCTAACTGCCAAACACAAAGAAACAGCAACTCAGCTGTGAGAAGTCAGAATGTGCAACCGCGACGATCTTCGTGGCGATGCACACATGACAGTACCCCCCCTTCTACGAGGGGCCTCCGGACCCTCAGGGCCAGGTTTGCCCGGGTGAGTTCTGTGGAAGGTCCGCACCAAACGATCTGCGTTAATGTCAGACGCAGGAACCCACGTCCTCTCCTCTGGACCATACCCCTTCCAATGCACCAAGTACTGAAGGGAACGGCGATTCAGACGTGAGTCAATGATCTTTGACACTTGAAACTCCAAGTTACCATTGACCACCACTGGAGGAGGAGGTAGAGGTGATGGTATGACTGGTGCCACGTACCTCTTAAGTAATGACTTGTGGAACACATTATGAATTTTAAACGTAGGAGGGAGGTCCAGACGAAATGCCACAGGATTAATTATGGAACTGATCCTGTACGGCCCGATGAATCAGGGGCCCAGCTTCCAGGAGGGAACTTTAAGTTTTATATTCCTGGTAGACAACCATACCAGATCGTTCACATTAAGATCTGGACCAGAAACTCTCCTCCTATCAGCCATACGTTTATAACGGTTCCCCATAGCACTCAGATTATTCAATACACCTCTCCACACTGAAGCAAGTGACGACGAGAAACGCTCCTCCTCAGGAACCCCAGAAGGGCCCCCCCATTGAATGTACAAAACTGGGGATGAAAACCATATGCCCCAAAAAACGGGGACTTACCAGTGGACTCGCTCCGCCTGTTGTTAAGAGCGAACTCTGCCAGAGGCAAGAAATAAGACCAGTCCTCCTGGTTCTCTGAGACAAAACACCGAAGATAAGTCTCTAGGCTTTGATTCAGACGCTCTGTCTGACCATTGGTCTGCGGATGAAAAGCCGAGGAAAATGACAATTGCATCCCCCGACGTAAACAAAATGCCCTCCAAAACTTGGACACAAACTGAGACCCCCTATCTGACACCACATCAGAAGGCAACCCATGAAGTCTCACAATCTCCCCAATGAACACCTGCGCCAGAGTTTTAGCATTAGGGAGGGCAGGAAGAGCAATGAAATGTGCCATCTTACTGAACCTGTCAACAACCACCAGTATGACAGTCTTCCCTGACGACTGAGGAAGGTCCGTGATGAAGTCCATAGACAAATGAGTCCATGGACGCTCCGGAAGTTTCAAGGGTAAGAGGGTCCCAGACGGACGGGTATGAAGGGTCTTAGAGCGAGCACAAACCCCACAGGACGCGACAAAAGTTAAAACATCTTTATTAACGTTAGGCCACCAAAACCGGCGAGAAAGGAGATCTAAAGTAGCCTTACTCCCTGGATGTCCTGCTAAAGCAGAATTATGATGTGCCTCAATAACCTTTTGTCTCAACTGATTTGGGACAAACAGTCTCCCTGGAGGTCCTGCAGGGGCGTCCCCTTGAGCCTCTAACACCTCTTCCTCAAGCTCAGAACATACAGCCGACACTACCACCCCCTCCTGAAGGATAGGAATCGGGTCATCCATTTTCCCGGCCCCTGGGAAACTGCGAGACAAGGCATCCGCCTTAACATTCTTAGATCCAGGGCGATAAGTGACAACAAAATTAAACCTGGTAAAAAACAACGACCATCGAGCTTGTCTGGAATTCAGACGCTTAGCAGATTCCAAATACAGCAGGTTCTTGTGATCAGTAATGACGGTGACCGGGTGGACTGCCCCCTCCAAAAAGTGACGCCATTCTTCAAAAGCCAACTTAATGGCCAAAAGTTCCCTATTGCCGATATCATAATTCCTTTCGGCGGACGACAATTTTTTAGAAAAGAAAGCGCACGGATGCCATTTACCAGGGGACGGACCCTGGGACAATATTGCACCCACCCCTACGTCAGACGCGTCCACCTCCACAACGAACGGCTGTGATGCATCTGGTTGGATGAGAACGGGTGCCGAAGCAAAACATTTTTTCAAAGAGGAAAAAGCTTGGCAAGCTTTGTCCGACCATTTAGAAAAATCCGTCCCTTTTCTTGTCATGTCAGTGAGAGGTTTGACAACAGATGAGAAATTACAAATAAATTTCCGGTAGTAGTTAGCAAACCCCAGAAAACGCTGCAGAGCCTTAAGATCCTCTGGCTGATCCCATTCAAGCACTGCTCTCACCTTTTCAGGGTCCATACGGAAACCGGAGGCTGACACCAAGAAACCCAAAAACTGAAGTTCCTGTACGGCGAATACACACTTTTCCAGTTTGGCGTATAGTTTATTGTCTCGCAAGATCTGCAACACCTGTCTCACATGCTCCTGGTGAGACACAAGATCTGGTGAGTAAATTAAAATGTCATCCAAATATACGACCACAAACAGCCCCACCAGATGACGAAAAATGTCATTAACAAAATGTTGGAATACTGCTGGTGCAGTAGTCAGACCAAAAGGCATGACAAGGTTCTCATAATGTCCCTCCGGCGTGTTAAACGCCGTTTTCCACTCATCCCCCTCTTTTATCCTAATCAGATTATACGCCCCCCTGAGATCCAATTTAGAGAACCATTTGGCGCCAACAATTTGATTGAAGAGATCAGGAATCAGAGGGAGTGGATACGGATCTCGAACAGTAATCCGATTAAGTTCGCGGAAATCCAAGCAAGGGCGTAGGCCTCCATCTTTTTTCTTCACAAAGAAGAACCCCGCGGCCACTGGGGAAGATGAAGGTCTAATATGCCCTTTGGCCAGACTTTCCGAAATATAATCTTTCATAGCCTGCCTCTCAGGACCAGAAAGGTTATATAACCTAGCTTTAGGTAACTTAGCATCAGGAAGTAAATTAATAGAGCAGTCATACACGCGATGAGGAGGCAACTCCTGACACCCCTCCTCAGAGAACACATCCCCAAAGTCCTCCAAAAAAGGAGGCAAAGTACTAGGCACGACCGCACTGATGACTGTGTTCATGCAGTTACTTTTGCAAAACTCCCCCCATTGGCTTATATCTCTGGACTGCCAATTAATCACAGGGTTATGTTTAACCAACCAAGGAAGTCCCAACACAATAGGAGTAGGTAGACCCTCCAACACATAACAAGATAATAGTTCCCTATGTATTGCCCCTACCCGAAGGTCAATGTTATGAACCTCATGAACAAAGCTACCTTGGCCGAGAGGCCTGGCGTCAATGGAGAATATAGGGATCGGTTTGACCAATACACTCAGATGCATACCTTGAGCCTGAGCAAACTGAGCGTCAACCAGATTAGCCCCAGACCCACTATCAAGAAGAACAGAAAATCTCTCCACTCTCGTACCAACCACCACCTCCACTGGTACAAGGAACTGAGAAGAACTAGCGGACGAAATACATACTCCCAGGTTGTCGTCCACCACACAACCTGGGATTAACAGTTTTCCGGCGACTTTTTGCTCAACAAGGCACGGGATGGACATCCCCCAACAAAATGTCCCTCTTTCCCGCAGAAGAAACACCTTCTAGTCCTGCGGCGTACCGCCAATCCCCTCCTACGAAATGATGTCCCTCCCAACTGCATAGGCTCCTCCGAACAGACAAGGGGAACCTCAACATAAGGGACTTTAGTAGTAGGTGGAGTAACAACAGGGGGCGGAGTTACCTCGCACCTCTCCCGGAGCCGTCTATCAGTACGGATAGCTAGGGCCATAGCAGCCTCCAGTGATGGAGGAGAATCATACTGAGCCAAAACGTCCTTTAATTTGTCAGAAAGCCCATGACAAAACTGGCTCCTAAGAGCTGGGTCATTCCACTGAGTATCTGTGGCCCATCTACGGAACTCAGAAGCAAATTCCTCCGCCGGACGATCTCCCTGCTGTATCTTACGTAATTTTGTCTCAGCAAGAGAGACCCGATCTGGGTCATCATATACCAAACCCAGGGCAGTAAAAAATCGATCTACTGACTGTAGAGCCGGGGATCCCGGAGGAAGGGAGAAGGCCCAGGATTGAGGGTCCCCTTGTAGGAGCGAGATAACAATTCCCACTCTCTGCTCTTCACTCCCTGATGATCGAGGCCGAAGCCGAAAATACAATTTACATGCTTCCCTGAAGGTAAAAAATTTGTCTCGCCCACCAGTGAACCTGTCCGGGAGAGCTACTTTAGGTTCAAATCTGGTTTGCTCCGAGGGAGACAAAACTTTGGACTTAATGTCCGTCAGCTCCATGGATAATCCCTGCAACTGCAGAGCCAGCTGGGCTACTGGATCCATGGCAACTGGGAATAATTTTATGGGCCAGTGAAAATGTCACGCGGTCTTATGATATGTGTACGATGTCAGTAAACTATTCTTAAAAGAACAACACTCTATACAACATATAGATTAGCAACATCAGCATGTAAATATAGAATAGATTTACCTGACACGATATCCGTTGAACTCAGGGTTAATCTTGAGGACTTGATACACTGTCACAGGAAAGAGGAGGACCGGGGGTCTAACCTGACCCTAAACTGGGGTCCTAACTAATCCCTCACCTTGGAGGTACTGATAATGGTTCAGAGGTCCAAGTCTCCAGCCTAACCCTGTCTCCTATCAGTCCCTGAACCCTGTAATCAGTCCTAAGAAGGATTCTGATTACCACCAAAGGGATATGGGCTGATCTCTGCTAAATACACAGATTAGACATATAAGACAGACTGGAGAAAACACAGACTTGCATACACACTCAAACACAGAAGGAACATAAATGATCTGGGATATTAAACTCTAAGCAAGGTGAGCTTAAAACAACTAAGGAGCTCTTTAACTTAAGTCTATACAGATACAATCCTATCTGTGGTCTGCATGAAGAATTTCACTGGCAACTCCCAACACAGACAACCAGAGATTTAAAGGAAACCAATCAACAAATAATTAATTGCAGCCGGGAGAAACTGCACCCAGTCCCAGAACTGAGCACAGACAGAATTAACTCCCTAACTGCCAAACACAAAGAAACAGCAACTCAGCTGTGAGAAGTCAGAATGTGCAACCGCGACGATCTTCGTGGCGATGCACACATGACATGTATATATAAATTCAAGTATCAGAAAAAAGGAAAGAAAGGATATGTATGTAGAGTTGTAGACCATAGTGATCACCTCAGATAATTTTTTATTTGAATATGTCTGAATGAATTGTACATAGCTGTGCACCATATAATGACACTGCAAGTGTTTTACATCTGTCTATTTCATGAAGTGTTCACGTTCGATACGATCAGTTATAAACAGACTTGAAGATTGGCTTAATGCGAACCATGCTTTTTATGTCCTATGCATTTTAAATCTGCAGTTATGACAATTCTGTTTACAATATGTCCATGTTTTGAGTTTAATATACAGTTGTGCTCAAAAGTTTACCCCTCCAGAATTTTTGCTTTCTTGGCCTTTTTATCAGAGAATATGACTAACTTTTTTTTTTTAAAACTTTTTCTCCACTCATGGTTAGTGGTTGGGTGAAGCCATTTATTGTCAAACTACTGTGTTTTCTCTTTTTAAATCATAATGACAACCCAAAACATCCAAATGACATTGATCAAAAGTTCACATATCTTGATGATTTTGGCATGATAACATGCACAAAAGTTGACACAAATGGGTTTGAATGGCTACTAAAGGTAACTTCCTCACCTGTGACCTTCAGTGTGTGTGCATAAAAGCTGAGTGAGTTTCTGGGATCCAGACAGACTCTTGCATCTCTCATCCAGCCACTGACGTTTCTGGATTGTGAGTCATGGGGAAAGCAAAAGAATTGTCAATGGATCTACGGGAAAAGGTAGTTAAACTGTATAAAACAGGAAAGGGATACAAAAAGATATCCAAGGAATTGATAATGCCAGTCAGCAACGTTCAAACTGTGAAAATCAGGGGCTCTGCAAAAACAAAACCACCGTCAAGTAGACAAATAAAAATTTTGTCTACAACTGCCATGAAAATTGTTGCAAAGAAAAATCCACAAATAACATCAGCTGAAATACTGGACTCTCTGAAAACTAGCGGTGTGGCTGTTTCAAGATGCACAATAAGGAGGCACTTGAAAAATTGGCTGCATGGTCGAGTCGACAGAAGAAAGCCATTACTGGGAAAATGCCACAAAGTATCTCGCCTACAATTCGCAAAACAGCACAGAGACAAGCCTAAAAACTTCTGGATCAAGGTAATTTGGAGTTATGAGACCAAAATTGAACTTTTTGGCCACAAATATGAACATTACATTTGGAGAGAGTCAACAAGGCCTATGATGAAAGGAACACCATCCCTACTCTAAATCACGGAGGTGGATCACTGATGTTTTGGAGATGTGTGAGCTACAAAGGCACAGGAAACTTGGTCAAAGTTGAAGGAAAGATAAATACAGCACATTATCAGCAAATACTGCACGCAAATTTGCAATCATTAGCCCGGTACGACACGGTACGAAGATATACATCTTTACTGTATCAATCATTAGCCCGGAAGCTGCGCATGGGATGCACTTGAATGTTCCTACATGACAACGATCCAAAACACAAGGCCATGTCGACCTGTCATTGGCTACAGCAGAACAAACTGAAGGTTCTGGAGTGACAATCTCAGTCTTCTTACCTCAGTATCACTGAACCACTCTGGGGAGATCTCAAGCGCGCAGTTCATGGAGGCTTTTTGCCAAGAAGAGTGGGCAGCTTTACCATCTGAGAAAATAAAGAACCTCATCCACAACTACCACAAAAGACTTCAAGCTGTCATTGATGTTAGAGGGGGCAATACACAGTATTAAGAAATATGATATGTGAACTTTTGATCGGGGTCATTTGGATGTTTTGGGTTGTCATTATGATTTAAAAAGAGAAAACACAGTAGTTTGACAATAAATTGCTTCACCCAACCACTAACCATGAGTGGAGAGAGAGTTTTGGTGTTATCATTCATATTCTCAGAAAAAAAGGCCAAGAGAGCAAAAATTCTGCCGGGGTATGTAAACTTTTGAGCACAACTGTACATAAGGTTATGGTTGCACAATGCACTTTATTTTGTGTATTTAGTGTACTTAATAGTAACATACCAAATTGATTACCATGTATTAATACTTTTTTTTTTATCTGGATCCACGGGATAGGATCATCTGGCCTATACCTAGACCAGGTTGGGTGTTTGTGTACATATAGCAATCTTGTGAGCTTTTTAAATGTTCTTAAAGATTCTTTGTGACTTTTCCTTGTTTTTTCGTGTTGATAAATAATAAAACATTGCAACATTGCCTGTGGTGATCAATATAGTCTACATATAACCTTTTTTTTTCCCAGTCCGCCGTATACTATTATAATTAGATTACTTTATAGCTACAGCAGAGATTACCTGCTGTCCTCTTTCAAGACTTTTGTCTCTGTGATCATTGCTAGAAAAGAACAGTAATTCATATCTAATTTATAAAGTAAAAAAATATGTTTTTTATGATGGAAGTGTCCCTTTAAATGCATTTTAGTAACTATTCCAAAATTAATCTGTAACCAGGAACTGATATCTGCTTTTATTGATGTTTTGGTTATATTTCATTCATGTAAATCAGATTCACTGTGAATGTATAATGCAATGACTTAAAAATGAACAATCAATGTTTTATTGTCTCTGTACAAACAGATGGGATTTTACAATGCAGTTGCTATTCCTTGTTACACAATGCTGTCACAGATATTTCCTGGCACGAAAGCACTTCTTAATTCATGCAGGTAAGCATAGTTTTATACCCAACCTTCTTAACATTAGCTAGACATTATTGGAATAACATATCTAAAGAGAAAACTTGGAAGAGTTAGAATATAAACATTATCTAGTTAATTACAAACTATATCTGCAAATAAATGCTTTACACAAACCCGTGGCATCTTTGGAATCACTATTTTTAAAAGGACCTTTCGCCAATTTTTCATGTTGCACTGGGCACGATAAAGATGGTAGCCGTGGGTCATCTCCTGCCTCATGGAGGTCAATGGTGACACAACACCTCCACGTAAACTCCAGCAGCAGCCTCCACGTTCACGGCACCAGCGGCAGTAGCCGCGGGTCATCAACTGCCGCATGGAGGTCAGCGGCGACGCAGCACCTCCACGTAAACCCCAGCAGCAGCCTCCACGTACACCCCACCATAAGCAGCCTCTATATACCCCAGCAGCAGCAGCCTCCACATATACCCCAGAAGCAGCAGCCAATGTATATATTTTACCCGGAAAATCCTGTGTATTCATTGCATTATTCTTAAATCTTCATAAATAAGAAAATGGGGATGTGTCTTATAATGCAGACATAGATCTTATCTCCCGATAACTTGGTACCGAGATCTCCATCTGCGCATGTTCCGGCCCGGCGGCCATTTTCCCAGAGTCCACCCATGTAAGTGCGGGGGCTCTGGGCTTTCACAAAATGTCGACAGACCCCCTGCACCACAGAACACCTGCAGCGGCGCACATCGGAACACCTCGAGTCCTCATCCCAGCCTGTGGCGTGCAGCAACGCTCCAGTCTTGCCTCCTCCTGCAGCGACACCCGGGTCCCCGCTTCACCGCAGCAACCACCCTCGGTAAGCAATAAGATGCATGGATTATAAGAAGCATCACCATTTTCTTAAAAAATAAGTTGTTTTTTTTTCTATTTTTCTCCTCAAAGTTTGGGGTGCGTCTTATAATCCGCAAAATACGGTATATATAATATTTATTATAGCGCCATAGGGGTATACGTAATAAAAACAAGTACAGTAATGTTAAACAATACAAGTCACGACTGATACAGGAGGAGAAAGGACCCTGCCCATGAGGGCTCACAATCTACAAGGGATGGGTGAGGATATAGTAGGCGAGGGTAGATCTGGTTGTGCAGTGGTTTGGTTGATCAGTGGTTACTGCAGTTTGTAGGCTTGTCGGAAGAGGAAGGTCTTCAGGTTCTTTTTGAAGGTTTCCATAGTAGGCGAGAGTCTGATATTTTGTGATATAGAGTTCTAGAGTAGGGGTGATGCGCGGGAGAAATCTTGTATGTGATTGTGGGAAGAGGAGATAAGAGGGGAGATCTTGTGAGGATCAGAGGTTGCATGCAGGTAAGTACCGCTAGACGAGGTCACAGATGTATGGAGGATACAGGTTGTGAATGGCTTTGTATGCCATGGTTAGGGTTTTGAACTGGAGTTTTTGGGTAATTGGGAGCCAGTGCAGGGATTGACAGAGGGGGAAGGCCGGGGAATAGCGGGGGGATAGGTGGATTAGTCGGGCAGCAGAGTATAGAATAGATTGGAGGGGTGCAAGAATGTTAGAGGGGAGGCTACAGAGCTGGACTTTGTAGTAGTCAAGGTGGGAGATGATGAGTGCATGGACTAGGGGGGGATTATATATATAATCAAAGAATTTGGCATCTAAAAAGTTACAATCAAAAATTAGCAGAGATATTTTATTGTGGTGTGCACTTCCACCTCTTGTATGACGCTGGCCAGTCATAAGCAGGCAGCAACACTCTAGGGAAAGAAGAACACACCTCCATAATAGCATTAACCACACATCTGCTCTTTGCAGAGTGATGATACAATAGGAGTGTGATTTACTGACTGCTTTTGGCTCTCATTGCAGACATTCACTGTAGGTGGAGGGGCAGTTGAATCTCATTACAAACACTTCTAGTAGCCCTCCTACCAAATACACATTAGTATTGCCAAAGCAAATGTATTGTTGCCAACTTTTCTGTACTGCCCCCTCACACTGTCTGCTGGAGATGAGAGCTGAAAGCTGTTCATTAATTACACCCAAGTCTGCTGTGCACCAGTGAAGACCGCAGACTGTGTGATTGTCTCACGCTGAACCTGTTGTAAACTATAGTGAAGACATGTTTTTTCCTCTTTTATGTGAATGCACTCTTATTTATGATTGGCAGAGCTATGAGAGGAGAGCTACTTGAAGTGTTTGTAGTGAGGCTCAATGTCTTCAGTACTACCATTCCCCTCACACTGACTGCCAGAGATAAAAGCTGAGTCTGTCAATCAGTCAGCTCTTGTGCTCCAGCATCTCATCACTCTGCAGTGAGGAAAGCAGACTGTTTGTCAGTGTTAGAGTATGTTCCCACGATCAGTAAACGCTACAGGTTGGACTTTGCGTACATCCGCAGCGGCCAGATGTTACAGCATAGTGGATGAGATTTCATGAAATCCCATGCCCACTATGCATGCTCCGACACCTGCGGCTTCCCTGCGGAAATATACATGCGGCGCGTCTTTCCAGACCGCAGCATGTCTATCTTACGGAGACACGAGTCTTCGCAAGATGAATTTCACCCGTCCAATGTATTGGATGCGGTGATTCCACACGGTTCAGTGAACACAAGCGGAATCACATGCGTTCAAAAGATGGCAGCGCTGCCGATTACTGACTGTGTGGACATAGCCTTAGGGTGTGTTTCCACGGTCAGGAAACACTCAGTAATTGCTGCGTGTTTGACGCTGAGCGCTGGCGCAGCGTCAAACACGCAGCGTCCAGATGTTACAGCATAGTGGAGGGGATTTCAAGAAATCCCATCTCCACTATGCGTTAAAACACGCAGGCGGCAGACCTGCATTAACGGACATGCGGTGCGTCTTTTTAGATCGCAGCATGTCCTATTCCCTTGCGGCGACGCTCCGTCGCCGCTAGGGAAATAACACAGGCCTGTGTAGCGTTGCGGTGATTCCGGATGTGTTCATTGAACACATCCGGATTCACCGCGCGTCCACTAGGGGGCGGGGCTTTGGGCGGAGCGGACTTTCCGCTCCATCCAAAGCGCTGTGTTTCCTGATCATGGAAACACAGCCTTATTGTGGGGACGTGCTGGTAAGCATCAGAAAGAGGAAGTACATAACCCCAGTGAAATCACTCACTTTACCTATTTGAATTTGACAAAAGAAAAAAAGTTTTTAGTGCTAAATAATTTGATTACTAATATCTCCGCAGCAGAGATGCAAAATAAAGAAAAACATGTTATATTCTGTCTGATGTTTGCTTCTGCATCTTCTGCTACATTGCGTATCCAGTTAACCCCTTCACCCCCAAGGGTGGTTTGCACGTTAATGACCGGGACAATTTTTACAATTCTGACCACTGTCTCTTTATGAGGTTATAACTCTGGAACGCTTCAACGGATCTTCGCGATTCTGAGATTGTTTTCTCGTGACATATTGTACTTCATGTTAGTGGTAAAATTTCTTCCATATAACTTGCGTTTATTTTTGAAAAAAACGCAAATATGGCGAAAATTTTGAAAATGTAGCAATTTTCAAACTTTGAATTTTTATTCCCTTAAAACAGAGAAATATGTAACACAAAATAGTTAATAAATAACATTTCCCACATGTCTACTTTACATCAGCACAATTTTGGAATCAAAATTTTTTTTTGTTAGGAAGTTATAAGGGTTAAAAGTTGACCAGCGATTTCTCATTTTTACAACAAAATTTACAAAGCCATTTTTTTTAGGGACCACCTCATATTTGAAGTCACTTTGAGGGGTCTATATAGCAGAAAATACCCAAAAGTGACACCATTCTAAAAACTGCACCCCTCAAGGTACTCAAAACTATATTCAAGAAGTTTATTAACCCTTCAGGTCCTTCACAGGAACTAAAGCAACGTGGAAGGAAAAAATGAATATTTAACTTTTTAGCCACAAAAATGATCTTTTACAAACTTTTTTTTTATTTTCACAAGGGTAAAAGGAGAAAATGGACAGATAAGGTTGTTATGCAATTTCTCCTGAGTACGCCAATACCCAATATGTGGGGGAAAACCACTGTTTGGGCACACGGCAGAGCTCGTAAGGGAAGTAGCGCCGTTTGACTTTTTCAAACTAAAATTGGCTGGAGTTGAGATTGGACGCCATGTCGCGCTTGGAGAACCTCTGATGCGCCTAAACAGTGGAAACCCCCCACAAGTGACACCATTTTGGAAACTAGACCCCCAAGGTACTTATCTAGATCTGTTGTGAGCACTTTGAACCCCCAAGTGTTTCACAAAAGTTTATAATGCCTGGGTGTGAAAAAAAAAAAAAAAATCCACAAAAATGATTTTTTAGTCCTAAATTTTTGAATTTTCCCAAGGAAATTGGACCCCAAAATTTGTTGTCCAATTTGTCCTGAGTACGCTGATACCCCATATGTGGGGGTGGAAAACTGTTTGGGCGCACGGCAGGGCTTGGAAAGGAAGTAGTAACGTTTTGGAATGCAGACATTGATGGGGGTCATGTTCTGTTTGCAGTGCCCCAGATGAGCCTAAACAGTGGAAATCCCCCACAAGTGACCCCATTTTGGAAACTAGACCCCCTAAGGAACTTATCTAGATCTTTGGTGAGCACTTTGAACCCCCAAGTGCTTCACACAAGTTTATAATGCCCGGGCATGAAAATAAAAAATCCTATTTTTTTTCCCACAAAAATTATCTTTTAGTCACTAATTTTTTATTTTCCCAAGGGTATCAGGAGAAATTGGACCACATAAGTTGTTGTCCAATTTGTCCTGAGTACGCTGATGCTCCATATGTGGGGGGGAACCACTGTTTGGGCGCACGGCAGAGCTCGGAAGGGAAGGAGCACCATTTGACTTTTTCCAACCAAAATTGGCTGGAATTGAGATTGGATGCCATGTTGCATTTGGAGAGCCCCTGATGTGCCTAAACAGTGGAAACCCCCCACAAATGACCCCATTTGGGAAACTAGACCCCCTAAGGAACTTATCTAGATCTTTGGTGAGCAATTTGAACCCTCAAGTGCTTCACACAAGTTTATAACGTAGAGCCGTAAAATTTAAAAATCATATTTTTTCCACAAAAATGATCTTTTCACCCGAATTTTTATTTTTCCAAGGGTAACAAGACTCCAAAAGTTATTGTGCAATTTGTCCTGAGTACACTGATACCCCATATGTGGGGGTATACCACTGTTTGTTTGGGTGCATGGCAGAGTTTGGAAGGGAAGGAGCGCCGTCTCACTTTTTCAACGCAGAATTGGCTGGACGCCATGTCGTGTTTGGAGAGCTCCTGATCTGCCTAAACAGTGGAAACCCCCACAAATGACACCATTTTGGAAACTAGACCCCTCAAGGAACTTATCTAGATGTGTGGTGAGAACTTTGAACCCCCAGGTGTTTCACTAAAGTTTATAACGTACAGCCTTAAAATAAAAAATACTTTTTTTTTTTTACAAAAATGATTTTTTCGCCCCCAATATTTTATTTTCACAAGGGTAACAGAAGAAACTGGAACCCAAAAGTTGTTGTCCAATTTGTCCTGAGTACGCTGATACCCAATATGTAGGAGAAAACTACTGTATGGGTGCACGTCAGGGCTCGGAAGGGAAGTAGTGACGTTTTGGATTGCAGACTTTGATGGAATGGTCTGGGGGCGTCATGTCGCATTTGGAGAGCCCCTGATACGCCTAAACAGTGGAAACCCCCACAAGTGACCCCATTTTGGAAAATAGACCCCACAAGGAACTTATCTAGATGTGTGGTGAGCACTTTGAACCCCGAAGTGCTTCACAGAAGTTTATAACGCACAGCCGTAAAAATAAAAAATCCTTTTTTTTTTTACAAAAATGATTTTTTCGCCCCCAATATTTTATTTTCACAAGGGTAACAGGAGAAATTGGACCCCAAAAGTTGTTGTCCAATTTGTCCTGAGTACGCGGATACCCAATATGTGGGAGAAAACTACTGTATGGGCGCATGTCAGGGCTCGGAAAGGGAAGTAGTGACGTTTTGGATTGCAGACTTTGATGGAATGGTCTGGGGGCGTCATGTCGCATTTGGAGAGCCCCGGATGCGCCTAAACAGTGGAAACCCCCCACAAGTGACCCCATTTTGGAAAATAGACCCCACAAGGAACTTACCTAGATGTGTGGTGAGCACTTTGAACCCCGAAGTGCTTCACAGAAGTTTATAACGCACAGCCGTAAAAATAAAAAATCCTTTTTTTTTTTTACAAAAATGATTTTTTCGCCCCCAATATTTTATTTTCACAAGGGTAACAGGAGAAATTGGACCCCAAAAGTTGTTGTCCAATTTGTCCTGAGTACGCTGATACCCAATATGTGGGAGAAAACTACTGTATGGGCGCATGTCAGGGCTCGGAAAGGGAAGTAGTGACGTTTTGGATTGCAGACTTTGATGGAATGGTCTGGGGGCGTCATGTCGCATTTGGAGAGCCCCTGATGCGCCTAAACAGTGGAAATCCCCAACAAGTGACCCCATTTTGGAAAATAGACCCCACAAGGAACTTATTTAGATGTGTGGTGAGCGCTATGAAGCCTCAAGTGCTTCACAGAAGTTTATAATGTACAGCCGTAAAAACAAAAAAATCTTATTTTTTTTACAAAAATAATATTTTCGCCCCCAGTTTTTTATTTTCCCAAGGGTAACAGAAGAAATAGGACAAATTTCACAATAACTCTTGGGGTCCAGAGTACGCTGATACCCCATATGTGGGGATAAACTACTGTTTGGACGCATGGCAGAGCTCAGAAGTGAAGGAACACCGTTTGACTTTTTCAAAGCAGAATTGGCTGGAATGGAGATCAGACGCCATGTCACATTTGGAGAGCCCCTGATGTGCCTAAACAGCGGAAACCCCCCAATTCTAACTCCAACCCTAACCCCAACACACCCCTAACCCTAGTCCCAACCCTAATCCCAACCCTAACCCTAATCCAAACTCTAACCCTAATCCTAACTTTAGCGCCAACCCTAACCCTAACTTTAGCCGAAACCCTAACCCTAACCCTAATGGGAAAATGGAAATAAATACATTTTTTTTATTTTATTATTTTTCCCTAACTAAGGGGGTGATAAAGGGGGGTTTGATTTATTATTTATAGCGGTTTTTATGATTGGCAGCTGTCACGCTAAAAGATGCTTTTTATTGCAAAAAGTAGTTTTTTGCATCGCCACATTTTGAGAGCTATAATTTTTGCATATTTTGGCCCACAATGTCATGTGAGGTCTTAATTTTTGCGGGACGAGGTGACGCTTTTATTGGTACCATTTTTGAGCACGTGACATTTTTTGATCGCTTTTTATTTCGATTTTTGGGAGGTTAGAATGAACAAAAATCAGCAATTCATGAATTTCTTTTGGGTGAGGCGTTTTTATTGTTCCGCGTGTGGTAAAATCGATAAAGCAGTTTTATTCTTCGGGTCAGTACGATTATGGCGATACCTCATTTATATAATTTTTTTATGTTTTGGCGCTTTTATAGAATAAAAACAATTTTATATAAAAAATAATTATTTTTGCATCGCTTTATTCTGCGAGCTATAACTTTTTTATTTTTTTGCTGATGATGCTGTGTGACGGCTCGTTTTTTGCGGGACAAGATGACGTTTTCAGCGGTACCATGTTTATTTATATCGGTCTTTTTGATCGCGTGTTATTCCACTTTTTGTTCAGCGGTATGATGATAAAGCACTGATTTTTTGCTTCGTTTTTATTTTTTATTTTTTAAGGGGTTCACAAAAGGGGTTAACTAGTGGGACAGTTTTATAGGGGGGGTCGTTACGGACGCGGCGATACCATATATGTGTACTTTTATTGTTTTATTTTTTTTATTTACAATAAGTAATGAATTTATTGGGGAATATTTTTTTTTTTTTTTTTTTATTTTGGATTTTTTTTTACACATGTTTATTTTTACTTTTTTTTACTTTTTTACTTTGTCCCAGGGTGGGACATCACTGTATTTCATCAGATCACTGGTGTGACAGTGTGCACAGCACTCTGTCACACCAGCGATGTGACAGGCAGTGCAGGACGCTTCCTCATGCCTGCTCTCGGCAGGCACTGAGGAAGCCGCCTCCCTCCAGGACCCCAGCGCCATCTTGGATCGCGCTGGTCTCAGGGTCTCAGGGGGGCGCGCAGGGAGCCCCCACCCTGCGCGATCCTCCACTGTGCCCCCAGTACACCGCGATCATGTTTGATCGCGGTGTGCAAGGGGTTAATGTGCCGGGAGCGGTCCGTGACCGCTCCTGACACACAGTCACGGGTGTCAGCTGTGATAATCAGCTGACACCCGGCGGCGATTAGCTGCGCTCCCTCCGGGAGCGCAGCTAATCGCCTATGACGTACTATCCCGTCCATGGTCAGAATGGCACGGGTTTTATGGACGGGATAGTACGTCTAATGTCAGAGAGGGGTTAAACCTGAAAAATTTGATGAAAGGTCCTCTATAAAGAGAATCTGTCAGTATGATCAACCCTTCTAAGCCATCCATATGGGCATGTAAGTCATAGGAATCTGAATAAAATAACCTAATATCAGTGATCTGATGTCTTATTCCAGAGAAACCCATGTTTTTGCTTATATGCAAATAAGTTAAGAACTATAGGCCGGACACCGATCTGCATGAGAATCTGCATTTAGAGCTTATTTTTTAATAAAAGTAAGAGTTACCAGTTTGAGACATATAACTAACACAAAACAGTAGAACTAAGCTTTGTCTCATGACAAACTAGCAGCTGCAGCTCTCACAGGTCTGCTGTATTGCAACACTGGCAGCCTGAGAGATGGAAGTTGAAGCACTGAGAGGAACCTACAGATGTCAGTTATAATCACACAAAGCAGGAGAGCAGCCATTACATATCACATAGGTAGAAACTCCTTTTGTTTAAATACACTCCGTAGGCAGATTCTTATACAGATCAGTGTCCGGCCCATAGTCCTGAACAGCCCATTTACATATAAGAAAAAGGTGAATTTCTCTGGAATAAAACATCAGATCACAGATAATGTATAATTTTATTCAGTTTCCTATGATCTACATACCCATATAGACGGCTTAGGAGGGTTGATCCTACTGACAGATTCACTTTAAAGCTCATCCTTCAGCCACTTTTCAGGAGCAAGGGTAGGCATCCAGCTGTAAGAGTCAGTCTATGTTCATGAGAAAATATGGGTGGTTTATAAAACCTCTTCAGTCTTCTCTTTTCCTGAGAAATTTATATATTGGTAGTTTTCTGACGTTGTATTGCTTCAAAGGTTTATATAAAATATTATGCCGACATACATGCTCACAAAAATCAACTAAAGTCTTTCAAAAGTATATGTGTTAATAGTTTATCCATTAACAAAATGCAAAGTGAATGCACAAAAGAAAAGTCTAAATCAAATGAATATTTGGGGTGACCGCCCTTTGCCTTCAAAACAACATCAGTTCTTCTAGGCATACATACACACACTGTTTGAAGAATTAGTAATGGCCGGAGCAGAGCCTCCCTCCCCTCAAGAAAGAGGCGTGGGCGGAGGCCGGCATGACGGGGGTTTGGAGGGTTTAAAATGAGGGAGGAACATTTAAATAAGGGGGGGAGTGGTTGGGGGGGTTTATAAGGCAGTGATGGGGCGGTCCCAGGGCAGTTCCTGTCTTGCCCCATCAGTAGTAAGACGCAGTACAACTTACCATGTCTGCAAACGCGGCGATCGAGCGCCTCAGGGCTGTGGCCTCGTCGCAGCCTCCTGGATGGCTGGAAGCGCAGGTGGCGATTATCGTTCAGGGAGCTTCTGGTCCGTCGTCTGGGGCATCGCAAAGGGAGAGGCGGCCAAGAAGGGTGAGGCCTCCTGAAAGACTGTCGCCGGATCAGGCTCCTCGGGCCTCGCGTCGGCGCAGGAGCCCCTCACGGGCCCCTCCAGGCCGGGCGGCGCGCGGAGCTCGCGTTAGCAGGCCTCGGCCTGGGAGGAATCCACCAAGCCAGCGAGGCCCTGCGGCGGTAACTTCTCCTCCGCCGAGTGCACGTCGGGGGGCGGAGTCTTTGCGCGCCGGCCGTCAAGCGAGAGCTGCGTCCTCGGGAGGTCGCAGTGGTGAGCGATCCTTTTTTGCGGTCTGTTTCAGATAGCAGCGTGGGTGCGTCGGCGTTGGTGTCTCCAAGCGCCGGGCGTCGTGGAAGATCTGCGTCCTCGGGGGGTCGCAGTGCTGAGTCACCTGCTGTGCGACCTGCTTCCAATCGCACTGCGGGTGCGTCGTCTTTGGAGCCGGTATGTCCCGGGCGTCGTGGGAGAATTGCGTCTTCGGGAGGTCGCAGTGGCGAGGGACCTTCTGGGCGGCCTGCCTCAGGAAGCATCGGTGATGCGTCGTCGTTGGAGCTGCTAAGCGATGGGCGTTTTTTGAGAGCTGCGTCAGCGGGCGGTCGCAGTTGCGATCGGCTTGCATCGCTATCTGTTCCGGATGGTCATGCAGGTGCGTTGTCAAATTACGGAACGGCCGGCTCATCAGACCAGCAATTTTCCCCCCTTGGTGACGGCGGGGTTCCAGGTTCGTCGGGGGGTCACAGCGGCAGTTTTTCTGCACTGCGGCCTGCCTCTGTGGACGGCTTCAGAATTTCGGCGGCCGTGGCATCGGTCGGCACGGGTCAGCAGCTTTTACCCCCCATAGGCGGAGGGTTTACAGAGGGATCGGAGGGCCGTTGCTGTGGGGTGAACGCGGGGCGGCTTGGTTTGGCTGCTGCTGCTAATCCATCGTCGGGTGCTGCTGCGACCCAGTCTTCAATGTTGTTTCAGGATCAGCGGGCTGGATCCCCAATGGGGTTTAGGCCTTCTTCATCTGGCAGTCACGGAGCGGTTTCCGGACGTCAGGAGCAGGTCAGCGGAGTCGTGGTGTCAGATCAAGGCGGTGGCGACGCACCTTTGGAACCAGGTTATCCGGCTGGAGGGCTCACAGCTCCCTCGCAGCCCGGTGAGTATAATTCTATGTTACGCGTTGGTCATTCATTTTTGTCTTCTTCACCGTTTGGGGTAGCTCGGCCGGGAGTTAGTAATAGTGTTGGGGGGGGTGGCCGAGGTAGCCGGGGTTACGGATATGCTGGTAGATGTGCGGAATTTGCTATCCCGATTAGAGAAGGGTATAAGTTCTCCGTCTCCAGTGACGGCGTGGGTTGGATCACAGGTTGGGGGGCAGATAGTGGCGAGCGTGTCGGAACAGGAAGGGCTTAGTGCTGAACCGGTGTCTGTGTCGGTGCAGACATAGAAGGAAAAGGAGTGTCGGGTGCGCTTAGATGATAGGGCTCACGGGGAGGTATATGTTTGTTTTGAGGGCCCCTTGGGGGCTCATTTGAAGAAGGAAGTTAAGGAGCGTATTTGGAAGGATGAGTACGTTGAAATATTCTCATTGTTGCCTTTGGAGAAGTTTAATTTGGATAAAAGTAAAAAAGAAGATAGTAAGAAGGAGGAGGAGGAGAAACGGAGGTGGCGATTAATTCCTCAGACGTTCGTCAACTGGCAACAAGCGTTTGCTATTTTAGCAAGTGTTATCGGGGAGAAAGCTTCAGACAACTGCTCGGCTTTGTTTTGTTATTTTGATGCTATTGGGGAGGCGCATAGGGTGTATGGGGGACAGGCTTGGCTGCGGTATGATGAGCAGTTCAGGCAAAGGAAGGCCGTGCGTCCGGCGATTCGTTGGGATCAGAAGGACATTGGTCTGTGGATGAGAGTCATTGCACAGAATAAGTTTGGGCATTCCTTTCTCGGGGGAACTGGGGGCGCCGGCCAGAGTGGAAATACCGCTGGGGCAGCGGGAGGAAGTGGTCAAGGCCAAGGAGGTGGGAACAAATTTGGGGTGTGCTGGCAGTTTAATGACGGCCAGTGTAAGTTTGGGGCGGGGTGTAAATTTAAGCATGTCTGCTCCAATTGCAATGGCGCCTCCCATGGAGCGTCTAAGTGTTTTAAAAAAGGGAAGCAGAAGCCTGGGGGTGGTAATTCCCAAGGGAGAGACTCCGGTGAGTTTGGAAAAGATGGTCCCTTATCTAAATAGATACGGTGACAGGGAAAAGGCGACGTTACTGTTCAATGGTTTTAAGGATGGTTTTGTTATCCCGCATCCTCCGTTTGTTATCCCGCGGGTACTTAAGAATTTGCATTCGGCTTTATTGCATAAGGAGGTGGTCAGTGAGAAATTGGCAAAAGAGGTTTTGTTGGGTCGTATGGCGGGCCCTTTCTCGTCGCCACCTTTTCAGGACTTAGTGGTTTCCCCGTTGGGCGATGTACCAAGAAGGAGCCGAACAAGTTTCGGCTTATTCAGCATCTTTCTTACCCACGGGGGAGGTCGGTGAACGATGGCATTGATCCGGAAATTTGTTCGGTTATTTATTCCTCTTTTGACGAGGCTGCGCGGTGGGTGAGGAAGTGTGGTCGAGGGGCCCTTATGGCTAAGACTGACATTGAATCTGCTTTTCGACTTTTGCCAGTTCATCCTGATAGTTTGAAGCTGCTGGGTTGTTTTTGGGAGGGGGAGTTCTTTGTTGACAGATGTTTGCCGATGGGCTGTTCCTTATCATGTGCTTATTTTGAGGCTTTTAGTTCATTTTTGGAGTGGGTGGTGCGAGAGGTGTCTGGTTGTGAATCTGTTATTCATTACTTGGATGATTTTCTGTGTGTAGGCCCAGCAAAATTCTTCATGCTGCCATGGGATCTTGAAAACTGTTGAGTGGGTGGCGGAGCATTTTGGGGTTCCTTTGGCGCCAGGCAAAACTGAGGGCCCATCTTCTTGTTTGTGTTTTTTGGGAATAGTCATCGACACGGTGGCATGGGAGTTCAGATTGCCCGAGGAAAAGTTGTTGGCTTTACGGGCTGAAGTAGGTAGAGCGCGCCGGGTGAAGAAGTTGTCGTTGCGTGATTTGCAGTCGTTGCTAGGGAAGTTGAACTTCGCATGTCGAGTGATGCCGATGGGGCGAGTTTTTTCACGTAGGCTGGCTAGCGCTACGGCAGGGATAAAAGCCCCTCATCACTTCATACGTTTGTCTGGGGAACTTAAGGCGGATTTGGCAGTTTGGGATTCCTTCTTAGAAGGATATAACGGGCGCTCTTTGGTCATGGCCGAGGTTGTTGGGAGTGATGTGTTGGAGTTGTTTACGGACGCGGCCGGAGGGGTTGGTTTTGGAGCCTATTTCAGGGGGCAATGGTGTGCGTCTCGTTGGCCTGCAGAGTGGGTGGCTGAGGGCTTAGTTCAGAACATAACATTATTGGAAATTTTTCCAATTCTGGTGGCGGTGCATTTATGGGGAAGTGAGTTTCGTGATCGCAGGGTGCATTTTAATTGTGACAACATGGGAGTTGTTTGCGCGATTAATGGGCTTACTGCGTCCTCTCCTCCTGTCGTGCGAGTTTTGCAACGTTTGGTCTTGTTATGTTTGGAATTGAATGCACACGTGACGGCGACGCACGTGCCGGGTGTGAAGAATGACATAGCTGATTCTCTTTCTCGTTCACAGTGGGATCGTTTTCGCTCATTGGCCCCGGAAGCGGAGTGCGAGGGTCTAGCCTGCCCGGAGGAGTTGTGGAAGGTGGTTTACGGTCTGCAGAGTCTCTGATTAGGGCATCGTTGGCTCCAAAAACTTGGGCGGCTTATCGGGCAGTGTGGCGTAACTGGGAAGAGTTTTTAATGACAATTCCAGTTCTGGGGGATGGGGTGGATTTACAAAGGGCCTTATTGGCTTGGTTGGGGCAAGGGGCGAGGGAAGGATGGTCTTGTGCCAAAGTGTCGCGGGTTTTAGCAGCACTATCTTTTGGGTTTCGTTTGCGGGGGATTAGCGATGTGTCGAAGACCTTTTTGGTGCAGCAGGCGGCAAAGGGTTTTCGTCGAAATAAGGGGTTGGGTGATACGAGGCGCCCGGTATCCTTCGCTTTGCTAGAGCGATTGGGTTTTATTTTGGACACGACGTGTTCTTCTCGTTTTGAAGTTCTGTTATTCCGTCTGGCTTTTTCGTTGGCATTCTTTGGGGCTTTGCGGGTAGGTGAGCTGGTTTCGGGTAATAGACAGGCGGCGGGGGGTTTGTTGGCTAAGGATGTAGTATTGACGGCGGGTGGTGTTGAGTTTTGGCTGCGTAAATCCAAGACGGATCAAGAGGGGAGGGGCCGTCGGGTAGTGTTGGTATTGTATCAGGGTACCCGATGTGTCCAGTGTTATGTTTGCAGCGTTTTTGGGAGTTGGGCCCCGGGTTGGGGGGCTCATTGTTGTGCCATGCCGATGGCGGTAGCCTGTCCAGGTATCAGTTCAACGCCATTTTCAAAAAGTCCATTCGAGCATTAGGTCTCGATGATTCTCGTTTTGGGACGCATTCATTCCGGATTGGGGCGGCGACTGAGGCGGCAGGTAGGGGGTTGGACGCGGCATCAATACAGCGTATTGGGCGTTGGAAGTCTAATCGATTTAGGAGTTATATTAGGCCTTGATTTTTCGAGGTGGTATTTGGTTGTTCTGAGGGCCTGCGTGGGAAGTTTGGAGTTGGTTAAGGGTGATCTTTTGGGATGTTTAGTGTTATTTTCTCATTTCAGGTTCCCTTCCTATGCTGATTTGGATTTTTGGTCACTCCTTCGTCCACTGGGGAGCGTTGAGAGCCGACGTCAGGACTGATGGTCGGCAACTGGGATTTCCCCGGTCTATGGCGGTAGTGCGATGGCTCGGTTTTCGAGGAATGCAGTGGAGAAGGGTGTTGCCCGAAATTCATGCGTGCGCCCGCTTGGACCATGCTCCCGATGTTTTGGTACTCCATGTCGGGGGGAATGATCTTGCGGTGCGTCCTTTTTGTGAGTTAGTGCAAGATATCAAGCAGGATTGCTTGCGGTTATGGGTGTTGTATCCGTGGGTCATTTTAGTTTGGTCTGACATTGTGCCACGCAGACGTTGGAGGAACATGAGGTCTCTGGTTAAAATCAATAAGGCCAGGATAAAGGTTAACAGGGCTGTGTCTTCATTCATGGCTCGGAATGGTAATGTGTCGGTGCGGCATTTGGATTTGGAGAAGGGGGAGGGGGATTTTTGGTTGGCCGATGGGGTTCATCTGAATGCTGTTGGTTCAGATATGTGGGCACTAGGTATTCAGGAAGGTATTGAAAGGGCCATGGCTTTGCGGTCTTAGGGGGTCTCGGGCCATTGAGGTTTTCAATGGGCCCTCGTTGTGGCGGCTCAATGGGGTGGGGAGAGAGTCCTTGAAGTTGGTGGAAATTGGTTTGTGGGGACTATGTTTAGGGTCTCCACTGTTTGAAGTTATGTGGTGGTGATCTGGTGAATGGTGGAAGGGGAGTTCACACGGAGTGGGCGGATCCCCAGGTGGTTGGGTGAACAGCACACCTCAATGGTGGTGCTCCCGAGCCTGTGGGGTAACGGCTGGGAGTAAGAGGTGGGATGTTGTTCACAGGATATTGGTTTAATTCACCATGATCTTTGTAGCTTCAAGGACTCCTCCCTGATGTGTTATTGGTATATATATATATATATATATATTGTTATATATATATTGTTATATATTGTTATTTATTGTTATTGTTGTTTGTACTTAAATAAAGGCTGCTGTGGCCATACATATTCCAAAGAATTACTGTAATTCGTTATTGGGGTATGGATAACTGGGGTATATTGATAAGGGTAAAGGGGGGCTCAGTTCTAGAGTCCTGGGTTTCGTACGAGTAAACAACTCGACTATACCAACGTCATGGCAGGGAGGTTGTTCCAAACATCTTGAAGATGAAAACACAGATCCTCTGTACAGTGCCAATTTTAGACATTGCAGTTGGGGCTCCACTTTTAATTTTTGCCCAGAGCCACGCTAACATATTGTACCATCGCATAGAAACATTTAAGGTACATTTACACAAGCTGATTCCAGACTCTTTTATGAGCATCGATCAATCTATTATATTCAAGTTGTCAAGCTCATTTTTTGATGTTGCTTTAGTTTTCTGAACTTTGTACATACAGGGTCGTGGTTCCCTCTTTTTTTCGGGCTGTGCATTTATTTTATATAGCTTTTCATGGGAAGTTTTTTAAACAGTCAGACCTGGGTCCTGATCTGCCCACATCTATTGAGGCCGGCTGGCACGTAGAGAGGCTTTACTTTAGAGATGGGACCATCATGAGTGGGGGCACCTTGTCACGGTGGGATGGCTTAAAGTGAACCTGTCAGTGTCTGTAGTTTACTGAGCACAATCCTGCTGTCATGTTGGCGCCGTTATACTGATTAAAATGATACCTTGGTTGATGAAATCCATCTTGTGGTTGTTAATTTGTATTTGTAGTTTTCAGTTAATGAGATCCTCGTGCTTCGGGGTGGCTTGTTGGTGGGGCTTTATGTGGTGCCCTGCTTACAAATTCACCCTTCTGCGCTTACGACAGGGCACTGATTCTTCAGTGACCTGCTCCCTATTTTACATACTGCATATACTATGGTGGGTTTAGAAAAAATTTTTTACATTGAGCAAAATGGTGCCGTGGCGGCGCCTGCACAGTATCATGTAAAGCATTATGCCTATAATGTTGCCGGGTAAAATAAGAATGAACTTCATCAAAATGACATCGGTAGGGGCGCATGTACAGTAGCATTTATGGCGTTCCAATATATGCCACTGCGTAAGTACTGCCAACAGTGCCATTTTACTGCAGCCACAATTTTTTTTCTTTAGCGAAAGTCCCCAGTACATTGTAGTCCCCAGTACGTTGCAATGCCCAGCTCATGCTTCTGGAGGCATGCACCTGTAAATTAGGCGGGCATTTCATCACTACAGAAATGCCAAACACGTGGATATGCTAAATGTGATTTAGGCACACTGGAGCTCAGAAGGCAGGGGGTATTTGGATTTGGGAGCACAGAATTTTCTGTGTTTTTTCAGTGCCTTTTTACTACCAGTAACATGGAGGTCTGTTATGTTTCCGATGACGGACCTGAGAGGAATTGTTTTTTTTTGTGGATTCTTTTGAAGCTTTTGTTGGGAACATTTTACATAACATTTTGGATCACATTTATCCTACGTTGAGCACTTACTTTGGGGTTTCCATCTAAATATCCAAGTGACTTGATTTAGATCAAATCTCCGAGGGATCCATCCTCAATAATGAGGCAGCAGTTGCTCTGGACTCCATCTGGCCTAAATTCAGCATTGTCTTTCTCTTCAGACACTAGATCATAGGCCTCCATATGTCTTATTATAGAGAACTAGTGATTAACCCGTTCTACGCCCGTGTGGCAAGCATTTTTATAGGTACATGGTCTCACATTCTGGTATGTGCTGCCCCCCTCCTATCCTAGTATGCATGGCACCCCTCATCCCCACCCAAATCTACTATGCATGGCACCCCATTCCTCATCCTGGTATGCATGGTCCCCTCATCCCCCAATCCTGGTATGCATGGTACCCCCTCATCCCTATCCTGGTATGCATGTTACCTGCTCATCCATATCCTGGTATTCATGGTTCCCTCACCCCCCAATCCTGGTATGCATGGTCCCCCTCACCCCCCAATCCTGGTATGCATGGTTCCCTCCTGCCCAATCCTGATATGCATGGTCCCCTCACCCCCCAATCCTGATGTGCATGGTCCCCTCACCCTCCAATCCTGATGTGCATGGTCCCCTCACCCCCTTATCCTGATGTGCATGGTCCCCCTCACCCCCCAATCCTGATGTGCATGGTCCCCTCACCCCCCAATCCTGATGTGCATGGTCCCCTCACCTCCCAATCCTGATGTGCATGGCCCCCTCACCCCCCAATCCTGATGTGCATGGTCCCGTCACCCCATCCTGTTGAGCATGGTCCCCTCACCCCCAAACCTGATGTGCATGGTCTCACCCCCCAATCCTGATGTGCATGATCTCCTCACCCCCAATCCTGATATGCATGGTACCCTCACCCCCAATCCTGATATGCATGGTCCCCTCACCCCCCAATCCTGATATGCATGGTCCCCTCACCCCCCAATCCTGATATGCAAGGTCCCCTCACCCCCCAATCCTGGTATGCATGGTCCCCTCACCCCCCCAATCCTGATGTGCATGGTCCCCTCACCCCCCCAATCCTGATGTGCATGGTCCTCTCACCCCCCAATCCTGATGTGCATGGTCCCCTCCCCCCCAATCCTGATGTGCATGGTCCTCTCACCCCCCGACCCTGATGTGCCTGGTCCTCTCACCCCCCAACCCTGATGTGAATGGTCCGCTCACCCCCCAACCCTGATGTGCATGGTCCGCTCACCCCCAATCCTGATGTGCATGGTCCCCTCACCCCCAATCCTGATGTGCATGGTCCCCTCACCCCCAATCCTGATGTGCATGGTCCCTGGCAAGCATTTTTAAAGGTATATGGTCTCCATGCTGGTATGTGCTGCCCCCCTCCTATCCTGGTATGCATGGCACCCCTCATCCCCATCCTGGTATGCATGGTACCCCTCATCCCTATGCTGGTATGTATGGTCCCCTCACCCCACCCAAATCTGGTATGCATGGCACCCCATTCCTCATCCTGGTATGCATGGACCCCTCATCACCCAATCCTGGTATGCATGGTACCCCCTCATCCCTATCCTGGTATGCATGGTACCTGCTCATCCATATCCTGGTATTCATGGTTCCCTCACCCCCCAATCCCGGTATGCATGGTCCCCTCACCTCCCCAATCCCGGTATGCACGGTCCCCTCACCCACCAATCCTGGTATGCAAGGTCACCTCCCACCCAATCCTGGAATGCATGGTCCCCTCACCCCCCAATTCTGGTATGACTGGTCCCCTCACCCCCAATTCTGGTATGAATGGTCCCCTCAACCCCCAATCCTGGTATGAATGGTCCCCTCATCGCCCAATCCTGATGTGCATGGTCCGCTCACCCCCCAATCCTGATGTGCATGGTCCGCTCACCCCCCAATCCTGATGTGCATGGTCCCCTCACCCCCCAATCCTGATGTGCATGGTCCCCTCCCTCACCCCCAATCCTGATGTGCATGGTCCCCTCACCCCCCCAATCCTGATGTGCATGGTCCCCTCACCCCCCCAATCCTGATGTGCATGGTCCTCTCACCCCCCAACCCTGATGTGCATGGTCCTCTCACCCCCCAACCCTGATGTGAATGGTCCACTCACCCCCCAACCCTGATGTGCATGGTCCGCTCACCCCCAATCCTGATGTGCATGGTCCCCTCACCCCCAATCCTGATGTGCATGGTCCCCTCACCCCCAATCCTGATGTGCAAGGTCCCCTCACCCCCCAATCCTGATGTGCATGGTCCCCTCAACCCCCAATCCTGATGTGCATGGTCCGCTCAACCCCCAACCCTGATGTGCATGGTCCCTGCACCCCCCAATCCTGATGTGCATGGTCCCCTCACCCCCAACCCTGATGTGCATGGTCCGCTCACTCCCCAATCCTGATGTGCATGGTCCCCTCAACCCCCAATCCTGATGTGCATGGTCCCCTCACCCCCCAACCCTGATGTGCATGGTCCCCTCAACCCCCAACCCTGATGTGCATGGTCCCCGCACCCCCCCAATCCTGATGTGTATGGTCCCCTCACCCCCAACCCTGATGTGCATGGTCCGCTCACTCCCCAATCCTGATGTGCATGGTCCCCTCACCCCCCCAACCCTGATGTGCATGGTCCCCTCAATCCCCCAACCCTGATGTGCATGGTCCCCTCACCCCCCAACCCTGATGTGCATGGTCCCCTCACCCCTCAACCCTGATGTGTATGGTCCCCTCACCCCCCAACCCTGATGTGCATGGTCCCCTCAACCCCCAACCCTGATGTGCATGGTCCCCTCACCCCCCAACCCTGATGTGCATGGTCCCCTCACCCCCCAACCCTGATGTGCATGGTCCCCTCACCCCCCAACCCTGATGTGCATGGTCCCCTCACCCCCCAACCCTGATGTGCATGGTCCCCTCACCCCCCAATCCTGATATGCAAGGTCCCCTCACCCCCCAATCCTGGTATGCATGGTCCCCTCACCCCCAATCCTGATGTGCATGGTCCCCTCACCCCCCAATCCTGGTATGCATGGTCCCCCTCACCCCCCAATCCTGGTATGCATGGTTCCCTCCTGCCCCCAATCCTGATATGCATGGTCCCCTCACCCCCCAATCCTGATGTGCATGGTCCCCTCACCCCCAATCCTGATGTGCATGGTCCCCTCACCCCCCTATCCTGATGTGCATGGTCCCCTCACCCCCCAACCCTGATGTGCATGGTCCCCTCACCCCCCTATCCTGATGTGCATGGTCCCCCTCCACCCCCCCAACCCTGATGTGCATGGTCCCCTCACCCCCGCAATCCTGATGTGCATGGTCCCCTCACCCCCCAATCCTGATATGCATGGTCCCCTCACCCCCCTATCCTGATGTGCATGGTCCCCCTCACCCCCCAATCCTGATGTGCATGGTCCCCTCACCTCCCAATCCTGATGTGCATGGCCCCCTCACCCCCCAACCCTGATGTGCATGGTCCCCTCACCCCCCAACCCTGATGTGCATGGTCCCCTCACCCCCCAATCCTGATATGCAAGGTCCCCTCACCCCCCAATCCTGGTATGCATGGTCCCCTCACCCCCCAATCCTGATGTGCATGGTCCCCTCACCCCCCAATCCTGGTATGCATGGTCCCCCTCACCCCCCAATCCTGGTATGCATGGTTCCCTCCTGCCCCCAATCCTGATATGCATGGTCCCCTCACCCCCCAATCCTGATGTGCATGGTCCCCTCACCCCCCAATCCTGATGTGCATGGTCCCCTCACCCCCCTATCCTGATGTGCATGGTCCCCCTCACCCCCCAATCCTGATGTGCATGGTCCCCTCACCTCCCAATCCTGATGTGCATGGCCCCCTCACCCCCCAATCCTGATGTGCATGGTCCCGTCGCCCCATCCTGTTGAGCATGGTCCCCTCACCCCCAAACCTGATGTGCATGGTCTCACCCCCCAATCCTGATGTGCATGATCTCCTCACCCCCAATCCTGATATGCATGGTACCCTCACCCCCAATCCTGATATGCATGGTCCGCTCACCCCCCAATCCTGATATGCATGGTCCCCTCACCCCCCAATCCTGATATGCAAGGTCCCCTTACCCCCCAATCCTGGTATGCATGGTCCCCTCACCCCCCAATCCTGATGTGCATGGTCCCCTCACCCCCCCAATCCTGATGTGCATGGTCTCCTCACCCCCTATACTGGTATGCATGGTCCTCTCACCCCCTATCCTGGTGTGCATGGTCCCTTCGCCCCCCAATCCTGATGTGCATGGTCCCCTGGCAAGCATTTTTAAAGGTATATGGTCTCCCATGCCGGTATGTGCTGCCCCCCTCCTATCCTGGTGTGCATGGCACCCCTCATCCCTATCCTGGTATGCATGGTACCCCTCATCCCTATGCTGGTATGTATGGTCCCCTCACCCCCACCCAAATCTGGTATGCATGGCACCCCATTCCTCATCCTGGTATGCATGGACCCCTCATCACCCAATCCTGGTATGCATGGTACCTGCTCATCCATATCCTGGTATTTATGGTTCCCTCACCTCCCAATCCTGATGTGCATGGTCCGCTCACCCCCAAATCCTGATGTGCATGGTCCCCTCACCCCCCAATCCTGATGTGCATGGTCCCCTCACCCCCCTATCCTGATATGCATGGCCCCTCACCCCCCCTATCCTGATATGCATGGCCCCCTCACCCCCCCTATCCTGATATGCATGGCCCCCTCACCCCCCCTATCCTGATATGCATGGCCCCCTCACCCCCCCTATCCTGATAGTATTGGCCCCCTCACCGCTATTAAACTGCACACATACACCCAAAAAAACAAACATTTATACTCACCTTTCATCCCTGTGCTCCAGCGATGTTCCGTTCTGCTGGACACCGGGGGAGGGGAGCGGCGCCGGAGTACGCGCATGCCCATACCGCGCGGTCCAGCGCCATATTGCTGAAGACACACTGTAAATGTGTCTTCAGCAAAATGGCGCCGGATAGCGCTACTGCTCATGCGCGATCCGACGCGCACTCCTGGTCTCCTGCCCCGGGAAGAGAAGTGCCGCGGCAACGCTCCTCCCGGTCAGGTAAGTATGTGAGTTTGGCGCCGGAGATCGCGGTATGCATCCAGTACGCATACCGCGATCTCCGGCGCCATACAGAGTACTCACCTGCTCTGGATGCCTCACTCAGTCTATAAAGGCTTCAGACAGAGTGACGCTCCTACCGTTATATTATAGATCTTCCTCCAGGAGTTCCATGTAACTCGTGTATCTCAGAGACTTGCATGGAAACCCTGGTGGAAGCACTCAGCGCAGAGCGCAGGATAAATGTGCGCCGAGTCTTACTGCGATCTTTGGGAGGCAAAATGAAAAAATCAACAGCATGTGAAGAATTAGTTTTATTTCTTTTCTATGCCATTCCTTGTGCTCTATAAGTGATTAGGCAACTTTATTCTTTGGGTTGGTGTGATTAGGCTAGGTTCACATTACGTTTTACCAGCCCATTCAACACATAGCGTTGACGGGCTGGTAACGGTATATAGCATAACGCAATCGTGTTATGCTATACCCGCTAGCACAGATGAATCATCTGTGCTAGTGGTGACGTAGCTCAGATGCTGCAGGCCGCTTCCGAGGCTCCGTCACTGAATGACTGCACATCGCGAACGCATGCCGCTTTACGGCATGCGTCGCAATGCGCTCGACAATGGGGGTGAATGGCAGCATTAACGGACTGCGTTACACCGTGTTATACCGCGGTGTAACGCAGTCCGTCTAACGGACTGCCTTGGCGCAGTGTGAACCCAGCCTTACAGCAATACCAGATTTATATCAGTTTCTTCTGTTTGTCTGCTGTCTCACATGAAAAAAATTATTTTCATTGCGAAAACAAGTATTTGCATCACCATATTTTGAGAGCTATAAATTTTCCATATATCGGCCGAGAGTCATGTGAGGTCTTGTTTTTTGCCGGATAAGTTTTTATTGGTACGATGTTCTTTATATTTCAATTTTTGGGAGGCACAATGCACAAAAACCAGCAATTCAGGATTTTTTTTTATGCCGTTCAACGTGTGGTAAAATTGATAGGGAAGTTTTATTCTTTGGGTTAGTACGATTTCAACGATCCCTCATTTATATTTTTTGTGTTTTGGCACTTTTACACAATAAAAACTATTTTATAGAAAAAATAATTATTTTTGCATCGCCTTATTTGGAGAGCTATAGCTTTTTTTATTTTTTATTATTCCACTGATGAAGCTGTATAGCGGCTTGTTATTTGCAGGACAAGATGCTGTTTTCAGCAATACCATTTTCCACCATAATTTGCAAAATAAATCTTGCCAAATCGGACAAGTTGATTTTCTGGATTTGTTTTTTCATTTTGACTCTCATAGTTGTGGTCTACCTATGATGTCAGTTACAGGGCTCTCTCATCTTTTTAAGCGTGAGAACTTGCACAATTGGTTGCTGACTAAATATTTTTTTTCCCCACTGTACTGCTGAAATTTACATTGGGAAGGCTTCCAGGTGACTTGGAGAGATGGGTGGGTCCAGTCACCTGCATACCCCACCCTAGGGGGTGTGTCTGAACACCCAAGATGGAGCCTGTGTGTTTATGCACGGGCGGCAGTGCTGGCTGGAGTTAGACAGGGTGAGGAGGCCTGTGAACTACCTCCGCAGAGGACGCCTCTGAGGTACAGCAGGGCTCACCGAGGACCGTGGGTACTGTAGAGCCGAATAGTTGCCGGATGGTACACGGGTGCTGCATGTTACCAAGTACCTGAGATTCAGTTTATGCTGTGTTTGAGTAAACCAAATGGACTTTTTTTTTTTTTTTAACCCCAAGTGTCCCAGCGTATTTCTTAATGACCAACCAAGTTCCCCAGACTTGAATCCGATTGAGCACATCTGGGACATCATGTCTCGCTCCATCCACTAAAGTCTCGTTGCACCACAGACTGTCCAGGAGTTGGCGGATGCTTTCGTACAGGTCTGGGAGGAGATCCCTCAGGAGACCATCCGCCGCCTCATCAGGAGCATGCCCAGGCGTAGTAGGGAGGTCATACCGGCCCCGGTGTGTTCATACAGACTCATGGAGGCCACACACACTACTGAGCAGTTTGACTTGTTTTTAAAGACATTACATTCCATTTTAATTTTGTGGGTGACTCCAAATCCAGGCCTCCATTGGTTAATAAATATGATTTCCATTGATGACTTTTGTTTGATTTTGTTGTCAGCTCATTCAACTTTGTACAGAACAAAGTATGCAATGATAATATTTCATTCAGATCTAGGATGTGTTATTTGACTATTCCCTTTATTTTTTTGAGCACTGTGTGTGTGCGTGTATATATATATATATATATATATATATATATATGTATTGTGGTGTAATGACCCCTGATGCAGCTAGGGGGCACTGTGTATGGCCCTCGGGATATGCATGGAGGCATGTGATGGATGGACGTTATGTATCACAGAGGTGGGTGGCCCTGTGATGGAAGCCTGAGCATGTTTTGTTCAGCAGATCTACTGCTGAGAGTTTTGCTATACATTGGGAGGCTTCCAGGTGACTTGGAGAGCTGGGCGGGTCCAGTCACCTACAAACCCACCCAAGGGGTATGTGTCTGAATACCCAAGATAAAGCCTGTAGTTGTTTATGTGTATCAAAAGGACCTGTGGGGTCATAACCATGTGACCTAACCATGTGATCCTGACCTCACCTGTGGGCGGGGTTACCGCTATGTAACTGAGTGTGCTTGGCACCTGTTAGAGAGTGTGTGGGAGTCTGCAAGTGTGGACAGACTTCCATGTGGGACATTACAGAGAGGACTCTGTGACTGAGGAGTGAGGCTCCAGGCAGGAGCTGAAACATTGAAGATTTGTATTGCCTGTTACTATGTGGTTTATGAAGCAATAAACCTAAGGACTTTTTGCATAAGAAAGTGTCTCCTGATTTACCTCTGAAGCAGCCGAGTGAGTGAAACCTTACAATTGGTGGATGGAATGCTGGCAGCGGCCCAAGGAGCACATGTTCCAGGACTGGGAATCAGGAACCAGAGGAGGATCGGACGGTCTGTGAAAACCGTGAGTGTGACCAGTGGTCACAAATAAACTGTGTTCATGTTTATGTGGTGCCTCTGATATGAGGTAGCTGAAGAAGCTGTTAAACAGTGGTGACAGACAGGAGTCTGTGTTATGTTGACCGGGTCATTGAAAATGGAGAAAAAAGCATGCTGATATGATACCTCAGAGGAGGTGTCCGGAAAATCTCTTTGGCCGAGAGTGTAACAGACAGGAGTCTGTGTTGTGCTGACGGGTCAGTGAGAAACTGTTTTTTTTTTTCTCTGGAACACGTGTAAGGTGTGTGCTGTGGCTCGTGGAGTCCCAAAAGGGGGTGGCAACCCAAAAGGGGATGATGGCCCAAAAGGGGGCGGAGTCCCAAAAGGGGGCGGCAACCCAAAAGGGGTTGGTTGGCAAAAAGGGGGTGGAGGATCCCAACGTTAAAGGGGAGGTCCAGACAAACTGTTGCCCGGGCAAATATGTTGTGTGTGTCCAGTCTGCCTTACGAACTATCCACCCGGCACACTACTACGGGGGTGTGCCCTGCAGATAAACCATGAAGAGGTGGTGGGTCTGGTCGACTCGGGGAGTCCGGTGACTCTAGTGAGGGTTGCACCTGACGGGTTTCAAATACCTGGAAGAAAGGTCGGGGTCACCTGTATCCATGGGGACACAAAGGATTATTCAGTGGCCAGGGTAATCTTTGAGACAGGCTGGGACATTGCAGGACAGGATGTCGCTATAATCCCTAATTTGTCCTGTCCAGTGGTCATAGGTCGGGAGTCTAAACTGTTCTCTGGCTTGTGGGACAGGGGAGTTCCTTTACAGCAGGAGGGAGGCCTCTCTACTTTTGGGGTGGCAGACATTGGGACAGTGACACCTCCCAAAACTGATGAGTCAGACGGTGACACAGGGGGAAAGGATGTGTCTGCCCGACTGACTGACATGATGTCCTCTGAAATGTATGACAACAGAACCCATGACGATGTGGTAGTTAAGACCTCTAGAACGGACACCCGGTTAGAGGGTAATGGGAGGGGCCCCGAGAGTGACTCCTGTGCAGACTGTGACTCGACTGCAAGGGAAAGCGAGTGCAGTAAGGTGGAGCCGAGTAAAAATAGCAGATCTTCCTCTCGCCGCAGGGGCCGCGGAAAGGCGGGACAGGCTACATCCTCTAAGAAGAGAAATGATGAGGAAGAGTCAGGGTCAGGTTACTGTCCTTGATAAAGAGGCCATGTTATCTCTGACAAATCCCAGCACAGAGGTAGGGCTGGAGGTAGAACAGACCTGTAGTAGATCCACATCTGCAATGCCCGGAAAGGGTGAAATGGCTCAGTATGATGAAGGCTCCAGGGTACCGGAGGCAGAGCTGGAGCTCTCTGAAGTTACTAAGAGTCGTGAGACAGTTGAAGCTGCGGATGCCAGAACAGGCGGAACTCTGAAGAAGCAGAGTGTGAGTGGACAAGAGTGCCCATCTGAAATTGTAATTAAAGAAGTGGTGGTGCGACATGTGCTGGATAAAAGAGAGCAGGACCAGGAGGTAGAGCTGTTTAAAGAAACAGTGAAAGAGGCAGTTGAGCAAGAAAGGGTCCTGAGACGAATAATTGAGCACAGAATGGAGGAGCTGGAGAAGGAAGTCTCTAAACTCAGAGATCATCTGTCAGCGTGTCTTAGTATGAACAAGGCCCTATGGAAAGATATGGAGGTGCTCAGAGAGACCCAGGAGAAGCATCAGCAGGAGCTTCTCCGGAGGGAGGATGAGTGTCGCGGCTTGGCAGAGGAGCGAGATAAAGTTCTCCCTAAGCTCAAGATTGAGAAAGAGACTAATGCCCAGCTCCAGAAATCCACGGGAGACGAAGTACAGCAAGCGAAGTGCCATGCAGATGGCCACACAAGAAATGCTGAGGTCTTGGAGAACTGCGCTGATGCTCAGGATGAGGAGGTCCAACCGCATGTTCAGGAAAAGGAGACATCGCTTTTCAAGTGTATAATAGAGGTACCCGAAGACATGCAAGAAGCTTGTGCCAGTAAGGATGTACATGAGGCCTTTAGAAAAGCGGTAGAAGCATGTAGTGTGAACTGGGTGCCAGAGATGAAACAGTTGGTTATACTGTCGACTAAGGAAGTCACGATGAAGCGGGTGGCTATCCTGAGGGACATGCACCTACATTGTCTCCGCACGAAGCAAATGATCCTAGTGAGAAATCACGAAGCCACTCGACGGTTGGAGAAAGCAAAAAAGGTTCAAAGTCAGCTTGGATTGATGGAAGACATCATTCAAGTGCCCAGAGGTCTGGTGAAGAAAGTCATCGGAAGACTGGGGAAAGTAATGCAGGAGATGGTGAATAGGTCCGGTGTGACGAGAGTCCGGATTCCTGCTGATGACGAAGTCCAGGTCGGGGGTGAAGACGGGATGGTTCCGTTCCTCGTTGTCGGATCCAGGGAGAGCCTTGGGAATATTCGGATGCTCCTGGAGTATCGTGTGTCATACCTGAGAGAAGTAGAGCAGCTACGACTTGAGAGGGATCAGGTCAACAGAAACCTGCAGGAAATGGAAAGAAGATGGCCTTCACCTTCAACCCGTGGTATTGAGAGGAGAAGAGGTTCGCTTAAGACTACAAGTCCTCAAGCTGGAGCTAATACAAGAAATAGGTCGCCTGATGGAAGAGGTAGAAGTAGCGATGCCTCACTTAGCTCAGTGATGAGTGACCTAAGCAGGAGAACCTGTGGTAGACAAAATGAAAAGGACTCAGACCAGACAGGACGTATGGGTGCAAGAGAATTGCGACGCCGTACTCACCGCTGGGGATGCGGGTGGTCTGACGGGGGCATCAGCAACAGATGTGACAGAGTCGGAGGACAGACGCCTACCAAAGCGATTAGTAGCAGGGTCCGACTTAGAGAGACGGTTTGACTGGCAGAGACGACCGAGAAGGATCTCTGGTCGGGTAAAAAGTGTTCAACCCCACAAGTTTGAACAGAGGGGGAGGTATGTGGTGTAATGACCCCTGATGCAGCTAGGGGGCACTGTGTATGGCCCTCGGGATATGCATGGAGGCATGTGATGGATGGATGTTATGTATCACAGAGGTGGGTGGCCCTGTGATGGAAGCCTGAGCATGTTTTGTTCAGCAGATCTACTGCTGAGAGTTTTGCTAAACATTGGGAGGCTTCCAGGTGACTTGGAGAGCTGGGCGGGTCCAGTCACCTACAAACCCACCCAAGGGGTATGTGTCTGAATACCCAAGATAAAGCCTGTAGTTGTTTATGTGTATCAAAAGGACCTGTGGTGGGGTCATAACCATGTGACCTAACCATGTGATCCTGACCTCACCTGTGGGCGGGGTTACGGCTATGTAACTGAGTGTGCTTGGCACCTGTTAGAGAGTGTGTGGGAGTCTGCCAGTGTGGACAGACTTCCATGTGGGACATTACAGAGAGGACTCTGTGACTGAGGAGTGAGGCTCCAGGCAGGAGCTGAAACATTGAAGATTTGTATTGCCTGTTACTATGTGGTTTATGAAGCAATAAACCTAAGGACTTTTTGCATAAGAAAGTGTCTCCTGATTTACCTCTGAAGCAGCCGAGTGAGTGAAACCTTACAGTATATTATAATAAAAATACAAATTTTTGGGTACAATATATTTTTAATATATTTTTATTTTTTATTATTTAGTGATTTATTTATTTTTAAATGTTCTTAAAAATTTTTTTTTTACTTAGTCCCTTTATGGGACTTTCACTTTCAGCAGTCTGATCGCTTTTATAAACCATTGCAATGCACGAGCCGGGTGTGTGACCTGTGACATGAATCTGTCTTTCTCAACCTTACCTATGCAGCAGTGGTTTTTTTTTCTCTTGGTGACTGTGTTTCAGCGTACATATAAAAATGTTCATGATCACACTTTTGGTATAATTTCTGACTATGCAAGTGTACCAAGCTTTGAAGGCAAAGGCTGATCACACCAAATATTGATTTTTATTTCTCTTTTGTTATTTGTCTCTGCATTTTGTTAGTTGCTAAAAATATACTATTAACACTTCTATTTTTGAGAGCATTCTCACTTTGCTGCGTTTCCTCCTTGCCTGCCAAAACTTTTGCACCATACTGTACATATTTGGTATAGCCATATTTGTTACAATGTGTAGAAAATTGCTGCCAAAAAGACCATTTTTCCTCGGTTCATAAAATGTAAACAAGAAGTTATATGTATCCAAAACGGTTGTGTTGAAAAATACATTGCGCAAAAGCCTAAAGAAAACATTACAAAGTGCAGATGATAATTTTTTTGTCTTTATTTTTTGTCTAGGGATAATCTGAACCAGTGGGAGAAAGTATCCAAGGGAGAAGATACTACCATGTGGATTCCCACTGAGCCAACAGATCCATCAGACTCTCTTCCTGTTAAGATTGACAACTGATAGGCCATGGCACAAGAGCCGTGAAAAAGGGCCTCTGTGAAGGGAGAACACCGTTTTCCTTAGTTATTCATTCCATAGACTAGACCTATGATATTGCAAGCCCTGACTTAGAAATTGTCTGTGATGTAATTAGATAGCTCCTAGCTATTTTTTTTACAGGCATATCTCCTCTCTTCCGATTTGGAGACTTCTTGCTTTATGGTCTACCCGGTACTAAAATGCTGGAGAGAGATTGCATATTACTGAGCTCTAAAGACACATTTGCTGTATAATACAAGAAATATTCCAAGGTTTTAGTTGGAAACCATTTGAGCTTTGGTAGAGGCAAAGTTTCTTATTTTTTAAAAACGTTTGTTAGTCCTTTTATGGGAGGTATTCTGAGACTTTTTGGCACTTAGTAAACCTGTGAAAGGTTTGGCTGTTAAGTATTTATATACTGTGTGTAGGAAAATATGAGCACTTATTTTACTTTGCGGTCTGCAGAACTGTGTGGCAGACTTCAGTGTATCTGAGATGTAAATTTCTTTGTCGGTGATGTACAGGGAAAATATATGTTCAGCTTTTACATGAATAGAAGTTGGATTTAAGTTAGACTTTTGAATATTGCAGATGTCTCACATTACTAAATACTCTATAGTTGTAAGGCTGAAAGCCTGGCATAAAGTGAACTTGTTACTTTGAGTCCAATCTACAGGCAGGAGGAGCTGAGCAGATGAATACTTATGTGGGTAAAGTTGGGGTGGACCTAATTGCTGATATATATATGTATACATATATACATATATATATATACACATATATATATATAATGTATGTATGTATGTATGGGAAGACTGTCAATCACCAAGTAAGACCTCATATTTGATGATGTTCATTGTCACTTATTGTAAAAATGAGCATGGATTTCAATTTTGCGAAAGCCATTCCTACAAATCTGTTTTTAAAGGGGTTTTCACATGTCCAAGATCCTATCCCATTATATAGTAGGTACAATAATAATAATATTAACAAATGCGTCCAACTAGAAATGTAGTATGGTCCTCCTGATGAGCTGTGTCGCTTTCCCCATATGCAAGCATTGCAATAGCTTGGGTATCAATGGTTACGACCACTAACAACTGGCTCACTGTCACAACGAGTGGATGTAACCATGGATACCTAAGCTACTGCAATGCCCTGCACATAGCGAATCAGAAGAACTATACTACATTTCTAATTGGTGGTATTTGCTAATATATTGTTATTATTACACCCACTACATATTGGGATGGGAACTTGGAGATGAGTACCTCTTCAAGTCTGCTCTGCTCCTCCTGCTCTGTAGCAGGCTGCAGTTGTGACTAGTTTTTCAGTTTGATAGGTTCCCTGTGAAAATGCGTGGCCTTATGTACAGGGGTTGAATTTTATTGCAGATACTGAGGTGTAATATAGAAGTTGTTAATAAGTGGCACATAAAACTACACTACCGCCAGACTAGCATGGCGCACATTAAATTGGTACCAAGTGGTTACTTGCTGAAAGAACAGAGCTTAGTTGTCATTGTAAATTTATCCTCATGAGCTGCTCTATTTAGCTTTGTCTACAGAGGTGACTGTCCATTTTCCAAAAATTCTGTCCCATGATAAATGCTAATCTCAAGAGGAAAATAAATAGTTTCCCATCGTGAAGTAAGCACAATGGGCAGTGCATGTTGTCCAAGCAATAGGTAACCCCCTCTTTTTTTTTTTTTTTTAACTTCTCCTGTAGACAATCTTAGATCATGAGCAATCTGAAGCAATTATTATTTTTTTACATCATAAAGTAATCCATATTGAGCATAGCTAGAATAAAAAGCTGTAGCAATAAACCTTTTTTTTTTTTGCTCCATTGAAAAGTGTACATTACAGATTTCATAGAAAATACTGGCCAGAATGGCTCTGCATTATTCACTGGGCTCTATTGGATGCTGCTGGTGACCGGCACTGCTGTAAATGTTGTTATGCCCTTATTAGAGAGCAGAACAACCATTAAATAATGCTCATATGAACAAAGCCTTAATTTTATGTTGACCTGTTAACTAATTTATTGTTGCCATTTTTGCAGTAAGAACAAAGTTGACTTGTTGTTTATTCATACTAAAATCTTGGTTTAGACTTCTGATAAGACTTGGACCCTGTTCACATCTTATTTCATGCTTCCTTCCAACTATGCTGTGAGTGATCCGCTGGGTGCAAGGAGGCGTCTGAGCCTGGAACTTGTACCAAACCTTTTCACGTACTGAAATGTGAGCAGACCCTATTATGGCTGTGTTTTCATGTAGGCATACTTAGTTTTAGGGGCTTGACTCCTAATCTAGAAAGTCAGAAGTTTCCTTTCATTTATGGTTCTTTCTAGTGATAGCAGTGAGTTTTCTTGTGTTGGCCACCATTGTTAATTAAAAAGTCTTAGGCATGTGTTCATTTTCTGAAAACCACTTTACAGACTTAAGTGAAATAAAAAGTTGAGTCCGTGCTGTGCATTACTTATCTTGTGCTGATGTAGACTTACAGCATTGAATATAGGAGCTTCATTCCCAATGTTACTGTTAGACTATAAGGCAATGTCACAGTAGCTGCCCAAACACAAGATCGAAGTCTGACCCACCAGTCAATTTCAGCATATACGGGTCTCCTGACTGCATATTTTGGGGAAAATATGATTGTGTATTTAGACATAACCATGCCCGATCCTTTTCTACCGCTAGTCATGAAGTGTCTGGTGATACCTTATTTTCTATTGCCCATTTCTACTCCTACACTAACAGTGTAGAGACTGCAAACCACCAAAACCAGTCCAGCTCTGCAGCCTGCAGAACTGTGAATGCAGCTCTGAACACTAGTACAAAATACGCGGTATGTCAATACCAGCACAAGAAAAGTAATGCGGTGCTACAAAACATGTTGGGTTTATTTGAGATTCCGCTAATGCACGTTTCTGTGTACGCCAGTTTGTGTCTGCTTTACAGAGAGCAGAAAATAGGCTGCTGTGTGTGTTCGCTAGTATTCTGATGACTGGTTTGGAGGGCAGCAGTAGCAAATCTGATCTCCCTTCCACTGCATCTAAAACATTTTGCTACAACAACAGCTACACACTTAGTTGTATAAGGTGCCATGTATTGGCCATAAATTCCGTACAAAGTATTTGGCAATTCAAACCATTTTATTTCATGAGTTACTTTAGACTGTACAAGGGACAATTAATCTTACACTTGCTAAACCTATTCATGTCTGCCCTTATTCACGGCACAGTCTGATTGTACAGGAGCAAGAGATAAAAACACATTCAGATATTCTGCACTGGGTGGCAGCAATTATGCGATGTATTATACCTACGAAAAAGCTGATGAGAAAGAATAGCACAAAAATTGGGTCTGATCTGGTGGATGAATATCAGAAATTGTATCAACATATGCTCACCTGATCCAGGATGATATGGCTACTGCAGATCCACGGGTATAAATCACCAAAAAAGCATAAAAAACATGGAGACTTTGTGGTTCATATCTGCGCGGCCAGGAGGTGAAGAAATCGTCAAACGGCAGAAATAATGTAAATTAAATGGTTTATTTTTTTTCTATGCGTTTCAAAGTGTTACACTTCAAAACACATAGAAATATATATTTTACATTATCTCTGGCATTTGACAGTTGTTCACCAGCTGAAAGCGCAGATATGAACTACAAAGTCTCCATGTTTTTTATCTCTTACACCTGTCACCCAACTGCAGAAAATCTGATTACTCTCCCTGAATCGTAGTTCAACAAAAGACACAATCGACTAATATCAGAAGCAGATTATCTGCACTCAGATGCCATCGGGATATTGTGTTATATGATCCACTAATGGCAGTTGTCCGTTCGGTTCAACATTTCTGTAGCTGAATTACAACCCGTATAATGAGAGCAGATCTTTGGGTTTCTACTCCGTCAGCTTGTACTGTGCATCCGCTTTCATTATTCAGCTCCTGATACAGTTTACATGTACTGCACTGATAAACTACTGACCCTACAACTGTTTACAATTTTTATTTTTTGTAGAATGTTTTTACAAATTGAACAGCAGCCATATTTTTTCCGTGGTGACTAAACTAAAATTTGTGTGATTTTCTTTTTTTTTTTAATTTTTCTGGGCATAAATCATTCCACTGGCATATATATAGCACTGGAAAAAGAAAGACTGTGATTCTAGCGTCCAGGTAGTACTCAATGTATGGTAGGCTGGGCTTTTGTCTAGTAATGTTTTTTATTTTTGTTAATTTACTAAAGTAACTGTATGGCTTTTTGCTTGCTGGGGAAATACACTTTCTAATGTTCGCTGACTTTGATACTAAACTAAATTTCTAAACAGCTGACGGAAAAAGCTTAAGCAAATGTGCTTGTTTTGGCATTTGAGAACTCCAATTTTGCTTGAATAGATACAGACGAGGTAAGTGTAGGCTTGCAACAGAACGCTGTTATTGATCGGTCATTCATTCTTTATCCATCACTTCTACTAAAGACTACAGGGGTAGGGCTGAGGTTAGGGTTAGTTGCATTATGTAGAATACAAAGTTTGTTCTTTGAATTTCTTGGATCTACTTTCCATTCATACAGCAGAAGTGTAGTACTTGTAGTGCTGGCTCCCACTTTGCTACAATTGGTGCTCTGCAAACCTTTTGTAACGTGCCTCTTTATTTGTATTATGCTTTATGTGATTGTGACAATGAAACTGTGGCTGTCCCATACAAAATATACTATGCACTTTAAAGCCTATAACATTTAACAAATTATGCCAGCTGATATTCTGTCTATAGAAACTGTCTGGTCTCTGTGAAGTTATGCTGATCCCGTTACCAATGACGAATGAAATAGGCCTGAAATATCAAGAGAGCTTGGTTATAATTTGCCTTTAATTAGTTCCTGGCACTCTACCAAATAAGTTTTCTTTCATTGAATGTTTCTCATTGTACCAAAAGTAAGCTCTGCTGTACACGTAAAGGTGAATGTATTTCAGTAGTTGCTAAAAGACAATTCCAGTTCATCATTTTTATTTCTTATTACATTTGTATAGAAAATAGAAGCTTTTGTTAGCTCCAAGAATGATACTTTGTCATCTTTTAATCTCAACCTGCATGCCTCACCATTAGCAAGAGTGTGACCGGTCACTGCAGGCAATCTGCACCAACATGAGACTAATTATACATCAGTAATTCACCTAGCGATTGGTTGTGGATATCACACAGCAATTATCCATTATCTGAAACTTTTTTTGGTACCGTCCATTGTAGAATTTCTATTATAGTGAGTTGGTACTTAGATTTGTTTGCAGTTTTCATTTTAAATATGGGTTAAAGTAATTTGCACTACTGTAATCGAAAAAGTCATCAGTTATCACTAACCTTGGCTTATTGTGCCAAGTCTATATGTGTGCGCGTGTATTTACTAGCATAGCGCTATACAATGTAGCTTTTTTTTAAAAAAAAAAAAGGGTTGTTCCTTCTCAGACAACGTTCTCCCTCAGGTGCAGTTTGTTCAAACATAACAAACCGTGTCGTTATCCATGTCCACCATTGAGTCTCCAACACTAGTTCTGGGGTCTGGCATCGGCTACAGCTCTGCCTGTGTAGACGAAGCACCCTCTTCAGAGCTCACCAATTGGCTGCCGCACTGTCGATATGACATTGGAGACTCACCGATGGACCCAGGGAGGGTGAGTTAGAACAAGTTTATTTTTAAAAAAAACTGCAGCCATGGCAAAACATTGTCTGAAATGGAACAACCCCTTTAAGGATACATTAAAGGTTTCAGGAAGTGACTGATGGAGACCAAGTCTTTTCTTATTGCAGCAAATCCTTTTAAATGTGTTCGATACAGACCTGTTTGTACTGCAGACATGTTTGTGCTACAGTTGGACAATTAAGAAAGCCATTGGGTTAATTGTTGTTGCTCTGAATGAACCCTTAATATACCCTGACTCATTTTCTTTCACATGATGGAGACCTGGAACCCTCTGTAACATTTCATATTGCTGTCTAGCATTTCATGAATTCCTTTACAGTTGTGCTCAAAAGTTTACATACCCCAGCATAATTTTTGCTTTCTTGGCCCTTTTTCAGAGAATATGAATGATAACACCAAACTTTTTTCTCCACTCATGGTTAGTGGTTGGGTGAAGCCATTAACTGTCAAATTAATGTCTTCTCTTTTTAAATCAGAATGACAACCCAAAACATCCAAATGACCCTGATCAAATGTTTACATTCCCCATTTCTTAATACCGTTTATTGCCCACTCTAACATCAATGACAGCTTGAAGTCTTTTCTGGTAGTTGTGGGTGAGGTTCTTTATTTTCTCAGATGTTAAAGCTGCCCACTCTTCTTTGCAAAAATCCTCCAGTTCCTGTAAATTCCTGGGCTGTCTAGCATGAACTGCGCGCTTGAGATCTCCCCAGAGTGGCTCAATGATATTGAGGTCAGGAGACTGAGATGGCCACTGCAGAACCTTCACTTTGTTCATTGTAAGCCAATGACAGGTCGACTTGGCCTTGTGTTTTGGATTGTTGTCATGTTGGAACGTCCCAAGTACGTCCCATGCACAGCTTCCGGGCTGATGATTGCAAATTTACCTCCAGTATTTGCTGATAGCATGCTACATTCATCTTTCCTTCACCCTTGACCAAGTTTTCTGTGACTTTGTAGCTCACACATCCCCAAAATATCAGTGATCCATCTCCATGCTTTACAGTTGGAATGGTGTTCCTTTCATCATAAGTGTTGTTGACATCTCTCCAAATGTAATGTTTATGATTGTGGCCAAAAATTTTAATTTTGGTCTCATCACTCCAAATTACCTTGTACCAGAAGTTTTGAGGCTTGTCTCTGTGCTGTTTTGCGTATTGTAGATGAAATACTTTGTGGCATTTGCGCAGTAATGGCTTTCTTGTGACGACTCGACCATGCAGCCAATTTTTCTTCAAGTGCCTCCTTATTGTGCATCTTGAAACAGCCACACCGTTAGTTTTCAGAGAGTCCAGTATTTCAGCTTATGTTATTTGTGGGTTTTTCTTTGCATCCCGAACAATATTCCTGGCAGGTGTGGATGACGTTTTTGTTGGATTACCTGACTGTGGTTTTTACAAAGCCCCTGATTTTCCATTTGTTAATCACAGTTTGAATGCTGCTGACTGGTATTATCAATTCCTTGGATATCTTTTTGTATCCCTTTCCTGTTTTATATAGTTCAACTACCTTTTCCCGTAAATCCGTTGACAATTCTTTTGCTTTTCCCATGACTCACAATCCTGAAACGTCAGTGGATGGATGAAAGATGCAAGAGTCTATCTGGATCCCAAAAACTCACTCAAGCTTTTATGCACATACACTGATTACAAGCAAACTGGTCACAGGTGAGGATGTTACCATTAGTAGCCAGTCAAACTCATTTGTGTCAACTTCTGTGTATGTTATCAGGCCAAAATCACCAGGGTATATGAACTTTTGATCAGGGTCATTTGGATATTTTGGGTTGTCATGATTTAAAAAGAGAAAACACAGTAGTCTGACAATAAATGGCTTCACCCAACCATGAGGGGAGAAAAACTTTTGGTGTTATCATTCATATTCTGTGAAAAAAGGCCAAAAAAAGCAAAAATTCTTCCGGGGTATGTAAACTTTTGAGCACAACTGTATGTTGTTTAAAGTTGCTCTAGCATCATGTAAAGAATCAGAAATGATGTTAATTCACACATCCCTGTACATGTTCTTAGATTAACGGATGAACCTTAAACTCTGAAATGTACGCCCATCAGTCCCTGCCCTGGGCCTCATTGCTTTGAAGTAAAAGCAAAATACATGACAAGCATAAAACTATCCGAAGTATTTTTTATTTCTGAACCCATGATACAAACATTTGTGGAAAAGTCAATGCTTTTTATAATGTCTTTGACAGATTTTTGTTTTATTTCGGCTTCTAAAACTACATGATTTTCAATTGTTTTTCATGCGTTTTTTTGTTTTTTAAAAAGGGTGTCTTGGTGAGAAAACACATGGAAAACATACCATACGTAGAACTTGCTGCATGTGGCTGTAAAAATTACAGAATATTTTTGATGTAACTCTTGAATATAGACTTCACGGTAATATACTGTATATGGCATTTTCCTCAATATTTCTGCTCATCTCCAATAATAGATTGACTCCTTATAATACAGGAGTGATATTGTGATTCACTAGGAGCATATTTCCGAGACAGCGTGCATATGAACCTGAGGTTTATCTTGCAAGTAGTAAAAGTCTCATTGTTGCGTAAGGGGCATAGGTTTCCCAGTGACTTCTGTACACGATGTTTGACTTATTAAAATGAATGAGGAACACAAATAAAAAGATGTAGTTATCTTTCAGAGAGGAACTCAATTTGTGCAATATATGACAGGGAAAATAACTTTTGTAAATGATTCTCATTTACCAAGGGAAGAAATTTTAAGACTTATGTTCAATTTTCAATTATGCTGATATTTCAAGAGATAAGTTCTGGCATAATTTTTTTTTCCACCTAAATTTTGTAAAAAAAAGTTGCAACTTCAAGCAAAACGATCATTAATGGAACAAATTAATCAATCATAAAAAATTATTATAGTAGTTTATGTTGCTTGCTGACCAAAAACTGTGCTCGATATTTAGAAATACGGGTTATGTTTCATTTAAAAAAAAACAGAATTTAAAAACAAAAGATAAGAATCTGTAAATGGATTACGAGATGTTTTGGACCTGCTGATCTAAAAGAATATGTAGAATACGTACTTATTTTTTATATAAGTGTGTATATATATATATATATGTGTATATTGCATATGTAAAAATGGTTTGTTTAAAATTATAGAGAATATGCAAGTGCAATAATTTCAAAATGTCTTAACTTTGCATATAACTTATAAATAATGTACATGTGTATTTTGCCTAATTTAGTTTTTCTATATTTAAGTTTGTACAGTAGAAAACTAATATGCTATAAAGTGTACATACAGTTAAAAAAATAAAGAATGTTATCTATACATATGCTATTTAGAACAAGATTTAAAACTTCTGTGGATATGTAATAATAACAAATATATTTTATGTATTATACTTCTAGCCATACATATATATATATATATTTCAAATTTCTCTTAGTTTTAAAGGCAATTTATTTGGCAGTGAAAATGAATACAGAGCTTTTTGTATATTTTTTTTATTGAATATATTCTTTGCTGTTGTGGAAAACTAAAGTATCATGAACATGTTAAATCAAAGCCGCTAAATACCGTAACTTTTATTTGTATCAATTGTTAATAAAGTAACAACACTAGTAACTTCTATATGGGAGACTCAGAAACACTATCTGCTGGATAAATTGTGCAATGCATGAACATTCACTTTCCACATGTTTTATGATACAATTTCCAAATTTTAGCACATTTAGTGGAAACTTTAGACAATGATGCTGTAATTTTCATTTCTAAACACAGTAAAGAATTTAATAAACTGAAGTTGGAGAGTGGGTCTTTATTTTTTAGGTTGTAAAATTTCCATAAAAACTAGTTTTTATTGGTACTGTGTAAATGACTGCATACATCAGGCAAAAAATATGCCTCTTATAATATTTTGTTTTTACTTAAAAAAATAAATTGTGCATATTTGTGTCATTATGGACTCGATGGTAACAAACTATAAAATAAACATATTATTTAGCCAACCAATGAGCACAATAAAACATAAAACAATGCTAGAAATGCTGTTTTATGTCATCTAGTCTTACAAAAGATTAAAAAGCAATCAAAAGTCACATGGACGCCAAAAAAATGGCATCACTTTTCAAGATAAAATCTCCACAACCGAGACGAAACTAAAAAAAAATAAAAAAAACAATGTATTCACCTCTGAGGCTACTAATCCATGATTTGGCCAGTTTAACATGCTCCTAACTGGTGAAAGGTCCTCCTTAAGACCATCAACATGTATAAAAGATCTTAGAAGAAATCCATCCCCTGTATTGTATGCAGCAAAATTAACATTTATTCAAGGACAGGTATATTGTACTGTTTATGGATGCCAAGAAAAAATTCAGGTAAGTAAATTTAATTTCTGGGTGTCCAATGGCAGCACACAATGGGAATTGCATAGCAGTAAAGCAAGGGAGATTTTTTTTTCAGACAATACTTTCTCCAGAACTTTTTTTTTTTCTAGAGTCCAAACTTTCATAAGATAAGATATTCAGCCGACAAATATGTAGGATGATGACTTGTAGCAGCTCTGCAAATATGGGTTCTTTCTGACCAAAAAGTGGAACTGGCTCTTGTAGAGTGTGCCTTGCAGAATTTGGATGACCCTCAATTACTTCTCATCTAGCTAGGGATGATTTACAGGTTTTGTTCTTTGTTTGGACCCCTGAACTGATGAAAAAAGTTCTCAGAATAGTTCATATATACCTGAAGCAAATTGCAAGCTTCAGACAGTCCAACATCCTGCAATTGCAATTCCTCTTGCTCTTCTCACTGAAAATTAGGACAGATGACTGGAAGACAAATTTCTTTATTTGTATATTGGCTTCAGAATTAACTTTGGACAGGAACCCAGGCATCAATAGTTCCTTAAATAATACTAAAATATGTTCATGTGTGCTTCCTCCTGAAATGTTAAAAGAGCTACATATAGCCGCACTTTTGCCAATGGTGCACCCATAAACTAAGTTGATTTATGAAAAAGGGGTATATGTACGCTACAATTAACTGGAGTTTATAGAAACCTACCTGTGCTTCTGTGTGCCCAAGATATGGCATGCTCTCCTGGGTTGTCCCTAAGGGTAGGAACATAGGACGATTTGGCTTATCCTGAATTCACCCAAAGTAGTGAATCAACTGTCCTGGATCTGTGCTTGATTTTCCACCAACTGTGGCGACAGCGTGCTGGCCGGTCTTCGATCGGCGCCCCGTGTTGCCATTGGAACCTGATGTCATGACAACATCCAAGTCACCAGGCTCTAGCAATTAGATCATTCAGTGTGCATGATCTAACTTGTCTGCAGCACTAACAGGTTATTATAAAGCATGGCAATGCTGCAACATTGCTATGCTTTACAACTGCGATCAGAGCTGTAATACGGAAAGTCTCATAGAGGGACTAAGTAAAAAAAGTTTTAAAAAAGTTGTAAATATTTTAAAATAAATCACAAAATAAAAAACAATATGTTGTACCCATAAATATTTTTATGAAAAACAACAGTATACGTATTTGGTATTGCCACATCTGGAACGACCCGCCGTATAAAAATGTCACACTTTAGTGAATACTGCAAAAAAATTAATGCGTCAAAAAATAATGTTTTATAATACTGCCGAGCAAAGACAAATGTAAATAAAATGGTATATTTGAAAATGTCATCTTGTCCTACAAAAACAAGCCACCATGCAGCTCCATCAGTAGAAGAAATTAAAAAAAATTATAGCTCTCAGAACAAAGTAATGAAAAAAATAATTATTTTTTTCTATAAGAGTTTTTGTATAAAAGCTCCAAAACATAAAAAAATATATAAATGCAGTATCGATGTCATCGTACTGACCAGAAAAATAAAGCTGCCTCATCAATTTTACTACACTGAGAACAGCATAAAAAAACAAAAAGCAATTACTGAATTGCTGTTTTTTTTAATTCTGCCTCCCAAAAATCTGAATAGAAAGCTGTCAAAAAATTCATGTGCCCGAAAATGGTACCGATACAAACAACAACTTGTCCCGCAAAAACAAGCCCTCACATGACTATCGGCTGAAATATTGCAAAATTATCACTCTCAAATATGGCGATGCAAAAACTAGTTTTTTTTTTTTTTTTTAAAAAGTATATTTAATGTGTGACAGTAGCCAAACATAAAAAATATAAATCTGGTATCTCTGTAATCAAACGGACTTAAAGAATAAAGTTGTCTAATCACTTATACCGCACGAGGAACTGCGTAAAAAATAAAACTAATCCTTCACCTGATGTCGATATCCTCATTCTGCCGCCCAAAGATCGCAGCAAGGCTCTGCTCACATTTATCCTGAGCTCTGCGGTGAGCACTTATACTGGGTGTTCAGTGTGAATCTCTGAAATACATGATTCAGACTGAACTCCCAGCGGAAGATTCCTTGTAATGAGGCAGATGGAGTCACTGTAGATGCCATCTGGCCTATGATCCGGCGGTGTCCGTCTTTATTTTTTAAGCGTGCTAAAAAGTGCCGTCGACCACCGTTTTGTGCAACTCTGAAATAAAAGACACCGCTGAACAAAGGCCAGACGGAGTCCAAAGTAACTCTGCTGCCTCATTACAGTAAATGGATCCTTCGGAGGTTTCATCTGAATCACGTCACTTGTAAATTTAGATGGAAACCCCAATATAAGTACTGAGTGTAAGACCGGGATCACACATGCGAGGAATGCGGCCGAGTCTTGCATGTTAATACCTGGTACTGCTGCCGGCCTTGGAAGCGGAGCTTGCGGCTCCATGTATTGCTATGCGGCCGCATGATCCACTCCCGAGGTCGGCAGCAGTGCCGGGTATTAACATGCGAGAATCGGCTGTATTCCTCGCATGTGTGATCCCAACCTAAAGCACAGGATAAATGTGATCCCAAATGTTATGTAAAATGTTCCAAATTAATCCACAAAAAAGCAAGTCCCCACTCAGGTCTGTCATCTGTCAATTTAAATATAGGGTATTGGTAGTATAAAGGCTCTGGAAAAGCTCTATGGCTCCTCACCTCCCAAAAGAAATCCAACTAATTATGCACTCCCAAATGCCCCCGTCCTTTCCGAGCCGCACAGTGTGCGTAAACCACATTTAGCGTCAACATGTTTGGCATTTCTGTAGCAATGAGAGCCCGCCTAATTTACTACACTGACAGTGTACTACAGCATACTGGTCACTACAACATCAGTTTGCAATTTTCACTCGGCAACATCCACTGCTGCTTGTTTCTGGGAAAACACCTATGGAGTCAAAATCATCACTACACCCATAGATAAATTCCTAAAGGTGTATAATTTCCAAAATGGGGTCACTTGAGGGAGGATTCTCCTCTTCCAGCACTTAGGGGCTCTGTATATGGCGTCCGCAAACTATTCTAGGAAAATCTGCTGTCCAGAAAGCAAATATTGCTTCGTTCCTCCCCAGTCTCGCTGTATCGCTAAGAAGTATTGTACAGCCACGTATGGGAATTGCCATTTTCAGCAGAAATTGGGGGACAAATTACCAGTGTGGAAATGTAAAATCTGGAGCTAAAAGACAATTGTGGTAAAAATGTAATTATTTTTTCTTCTCTGCCCAATGGTATAAAATTCTGTGACACACCTGTGGTGTCAATATGATCACTGCACCCCTAGATGAATTTATTGAGAGGTGTAGTTTGTAAAATGGGGTCACTTATGGGGAGTTTCTTCTGTTCAGGCACCTCAGAGGCTCTTCCCGTGGGTCATGGCACTTGCAAACCGTAACAGTAAAATCTACACTACAATTGGTGTCAATATGATCAGTGCACCCCTAGATTAATTCATTGGGGGTATAACTTGTAAAATGAGGTCACACATAGGGAGGTTTCTGATATTCAGGCACAGCAAGGGATCTGCAAATGTAACATAGCACCCTCAAACAGTTCCAGTAAAATCTGAACTCCAATATGGTGATTCTTCCCTTTTGAGCTTTGCACTGTGCCTCAAAAGTAGTTTTTGACCATATATGGGGCATCTGTGTACAATATTCAGGAGTACTATTCTTGTGAAAATGACCAAATTCGGGGCTAAAACGACATTTTTGTGGGAAAAATATTTTTTTAATTTTCACAGATTAACATTGTAAAATTCTGTGACGCACCTGGGGGATCAAGGTGCTCAGCACACATCTATATAAATTCCTTGAGCCATCTAGTTTCCAAAATAGGGTCATTTGTGGGAGATCTCCACTTTTTAGGCACATCAGCGGCTCTCCAAACGTGATATGACACCTGCAGATCATGCCATCAATGTCTGCTTTCCAAAACGTCACTCCTTCCTTTCTGAGCCCTGCCATGCACCCAAACAGTATTTTTCTCCCACATATGGAGTATCAGCGCACTCAGAAAACATTGCACAGCAATTTTTTTGGGTCCATTTTTGCCTGTTACCCTTGCAAAAATAAAAAAAAAATTTGGGCTAAAAACATTTTTGTGGAAATTTTTTTTTTTTTTCACAGCTCAACGTTACAAATTTCTGTCAAGCACCTGGGAGTTTGAAGTGCCCACCACTCATCTAGATATGTTCTTGTGAATTTAGAGTTAGAATTTTAGGACATGTATGTGATATCAAGAACACGGCAAAAATTGGCAAACCCAATATAATTGAAAAATTGAAAAATATTCAGAAGCATTTTGGGGAAAATCATAAATGCAACTGGCGCCTCCTATATTTTAGATGTATAGATAAGATTCACCTAGGAGCCTGAGGAGGCAATATGAAAAACTATTACATAAAAAAAATGGATCACTATTCTGTACACTTAAGCCAAAATGCCTTAATGATCTTTTTACTTTTGCTCCTTTTCTTCCATGATTCTTTACATTGCTGTGGGAATATGGGTGTATACTATTTGTAGCGGCGCCCTTATGGCAATTTCTGAAGTAATTATGTCTAACTCTATGCTTTGTTGTTACAGTACATTAAGAATGGGATGATGTATGGTGTGTATCCCAGAACTATACCTGGAATGAAGATCATCACATACTGAATAACAGACATATGTGTAGCCATATTTGGGAAACAACCTTCTTAAGATGACTGATGGCCTAAGTGTCAATTGATTTCAATGTGACTATATAATCTTCATTATACCTTTTGTATATTAATGACGCATGCTGTGACTATATTTTTGTAATCTAAGAGGTGTATGAGTTATCTGATTGACAAAATGGTGAATGAATACATGTGAATATCATAACTTTGAAAATGAAGATATTTTTGCTATGTAAAAGAAGTCTTAGGGTCCCGTCACACTCTTCAATATCCCAGCGATCCCACCAACGATACGACGTGGATGGGATCGCTGGGACATCGTTAGCTGATCGCTGGTGAGCTGTCACATGGGCAGAGTCACCAGCGATCAGGACCAGCGAGCACGCTGGTATCTAGGCTAAACATCGGGTAACTAAGCACGGTGCCTAGTTACCCGATATGTACCCTAGATACCGGCTCTCAGGTTCTGCTGTAGAGCGCTGAGAGCCGGTATCCAATGTACATATCGGGTAACTAAGCACCGCGCTGCACCTAGTTACCCGATATGTACCCTAGATACCGGCTCTGAGCACTCTACAGCAGAAGCTGGGAGCCGGTATCCAAGGTACATATCGGGTAACTAGGTGCCGTGCGGTGCTTAGTTACCCGATATGTACATTGGATACCAGCTCCCAGCTTGCTTATCGTTGGTCTCCCGCTGTCACACACAGCGATACGCGCTGGCCAGCGGGAGACCAACGATGAAAAAATGGTCCAGGACATTCAACGACGATCAGCGATACCCAGCAGGGGGCTGGTCGTCGCTGCATGTCACACTAAGCGAGATCGCTGGCTAGGTCGCTGTTGCATCACAACATCGGTGGCGCTTCAGCGATCTCGCTAGCGATCTCGCTTAGTGTGACTGGGGCTTTAGTTACTTACTGGTAACAGGATTTTTCAGAACCAATGAAAGCATCACGAGAGCGGGGATCCGCCCTTCAAGGAAGGGAAACCTTCAGGCATTAAAAGGGTGGCACCTACCCACGCATCAGTTGGATTACAGAGCACGAGTGGACCTCTAATGGTTATTGAAAATAATCACAAATTTTACCCGCACCACAAATCACAATCATAAATGTGAACTTATACACTAGTTAAAGAAGTGCTCACCCATACATGAAGGAACATAAAGGTGCTGAAAAATCCTGTTACGTAAGTAAATAAAACTTTATCAATCACCCATCACAGCACCACGAGAGAACTGCAGAGAAAAGTAAGAATTCTGGGAGGGACCATAGCCTGCAGCACCCTTCTTCCAAAGGTGAGGTTGGAAAAGGAACCCATACCCAGCCTATAATGCTTATAGAAAGTGGAAGAATACCAGGTTGCTGCATTAGAGATCTGCTTGATTGAGACATCCAATCTCCGCCCAGGAGGTTGTCAGGGCCCTTGTGGAGTAAGCCTTCAGACTTTCTGGAACTACTTTGCCACTTGCATAATAAAGAAATTGCCTCCCTAATCCACCTAATTTATGCATTTCAAAGCCTAAAAAACCCTTTCTGAGTCCCTGGGAGGACACAAACAACTATCCTTTTTCTATTAGTCTGTATGCAGGCATATGCAGCTTTTCTTCCTTCTGATTCTTTGGGCTAGCGCAAAAAGAAGGAAGAAACTATCTATTGTAACCTATGAAACAGGGATACCACTTTAGGTAGGTAGGATGGATCTGGCTTCAAAATTACCCTGCCTTCCCAGAAACTGAGTCAATGGTGCTACTCTGGAAAGGACCTTAATGTCACTGACCCTTCAGGCAGATGTTAAAGCCAACAGAAGTGCTGTTTTAAGGGGGGTTTTGACAAATGCTAAATCAATGGTATCAAAAGGTAACTCTGGCTGTTAAGACTAGGTTTAAATCCCACAGCATAACTTTTTCTTTTAAGATAGGCCTGGATCCATATGAAGCCCTAATAAATCTAAATACCCAATAATTCCACGCCAGATTACAGTTATACAAGGCCTCCAGAGCTGACACTTGGACCTTTGAGGGCCTAGTTCGAGGACTTTATGCAGAAACTCTAGAATCTGATCCACTGGAACCCCATCCTCAATCCTTGATCCTGAGGCAGCTAGAAATTTTCTCCACGTTCTGGCATAAGTTCTGGTTGTGGATACCTTCCTACTTTGAAGTATGGTGGTGACAAGATTGGGGGAGAAACCCCTTTTCCATTAACAGCGCCCTTTCAAATTCCACACAATTAAATGAAGGTTGGTTACTTGTTGATGGTAGATTAGTTCCTGAAAGAGGAGATTCGAACCCACAGGTTGGTGACTGACAGAATCCTCAACCATGAGAACCATGGTCTTCTGGGCCAAAAGGGGGTGATTAATATAATCTTTGTTTTGTCTTTTCTGATCTCCCTTACCACATGCAGGATCGGGGCTATTGGAGGAAAAGTGTATGACAGGTTGAACTTCCATGGAACTAAGAAGACATCTACCCCCCTGGGGACCTTTTCTGGGGTTCAGAGAACAGAAATTTTTCACCTTCCTGTTCAACTTGGTGGCAGAGAGGTCTATGTCCAGATGGCCCCACAACTGTACTATCTAACTGAAGATAGACTGATCTAACTTCCACTCTCCTTGTCTAAGTTGATTGTGGCTTAAAAAGTCTGCTGCGGCCTAAAAAGTCTGCTTTGATGTTCTCTCTCCCTCTTATGTGAAGAGCCGTCACAAACAGGAGATGACTTTCCACTAGTTGTAATAAACGATCTGTCACCTCCATTAAGGGTCTGTATCTGGTTTCCCCCTGGTGATTTATGTAGGACACTCACCTGATTGTCAGAGAGATTCATGATATGATGACCCTGTAAGGACACAAGAAGCTAATCCAACTACAAGCAATTCCTTCAGGTTTAATGAAAAACCGGTCTCATCCCGTGACCAAATCCCTTGGATTACTACATCTTTTAGATGACCCCCCCAACCTCTGGGGCTTGTATCCAAGGTGACCACCCGTGAGTTCTCATGCACCCAGGGAATACCACTGGACAGATTAGTGAAATCCAGCCACCAAGGGAGGGACAGCACCAATGAAGGGGATATTGCCATCATTCCTTCCAGGTGCCCTCCAAGGGAAATGTCGTTTCTTAACATATCCCGTTGTCAGGCTCTAGTATGGAACTGGGTCCACAGGACTGCCAGGATGCAAGACATCAGAGAACCTAGAAGAGTCATAGAACTTCTAAGAGACATTTTGGGGAACTTCAGAGCCCTTAACACCTGAAGTTGGATGTTTTCTATTTTAATGCCTGGGAGACGACACTCCTGCACTCGGCATCAAGCAGAAGCCCCAGAAATTCCTGTACTTTTAGGGGCTCTAACCTTGATTTTTTTTTTAAGGTTCAATAGCCAACCCAATAGTTATAAAGTGGACATTACTCCCTCTTGCTGTGTAGTGCAATGTTGGGACGAATTGCCTACTACTAGAAAATAATCGAAATAGGGGGCAATCAATATACTCTTTTCCTGGAGATGGGCCATGACCACTTTGGTGAAGACTCGAAGGGCAATAGCGAGGCCATACAGGAGGGCTCTAAGCTGGAAATGTCTGACTACTCCCCAAGGACTACCGCAACTCTGAGGTACTGTTACTGTTCTACATGTATAGGCACATGGTAGTAAGCATCCTTCAGATCTAAAACTGCCTAATGCAATCCAGGAAGAGTTTTATTGCAGATTTTACAGATTCCATTTTGAAAGAAAGGATCTTAAGGAACCTCCAATAATATGACAGCTTTCTGCACCAGCTTTGAGACTTCTGTATCTAGGGCTTGTTGCTCTGCTGTCGAAGGCTGAGAGGGAGTTGCCATAAACCTCCATTGCGGGATTGATTGGAACTCCGTCTTTAGTCTGGATTTCATCAGGCCAAGAATCCAATTGTTCCCTGATATTTCTTCCCAGGCCGGAAAGAAGGACAAAAGCCTCCCACCCACCTGGGTTGGAAGTCATTGGCCCGGCTTTTTGGAAAACTGGGAGGAGGTTCCGAACATCAAACCTCAACCTTTCCTCTTCCAGTCTTCCCATTTGTCTTGATCTCTGGAGGGCTTCCTTAGGGCGAACATTTGTTTACTGAAGGATCTCTTGTAGTATGGGACAGACAGGTTAGGAAATCTTTTCTTAACGTTGCTAGCCTTTTCTGAAAGTTCATCCAAAGCTGGGTCAAACAAATATTCCTCCCTCACATGGAAAGGCACACAGCTTTGTTCTAGCCTGGATGTTACCTGGCCAGCATTTCAACCATAAGGCCACACGGGCCGCGTTTGAAAGGGCTGCGAATCTCACCGCTAAATGAACTGAGTTCACTGAAGAGCCGGACAGAAAAGTTGCAGTCCCTTGCATAAGTTGGATAGTGGCCAGGATGCTGTCTCTAAATATTTTATCCTTCAACTGGATTTCCAGATGGTCCAGCCAGATCATTTAGGATCTAGCTGTACATGTTTCAGCCACTGCCGGTTTTATGGCTCCAGCCACGTACCTTTAAGGAAGGTATCTGCCTTTTTGCTTTTTGTCAAGCCTTCAAAGGGGAGAAAGGATCTTCTATAAGCCTTTGCTACAGCCGCAACCATTTTTGCGGCTTTGTTCCAGTTTGATAAGGGACGCTCAAAGGGATATCTCCTCTTAAATGCAGGGGGAAGGGAGCCTCTCCTTTTAGTTTTTTCCATTCCCTCTGTATTAAGACGTGGATCTTTTTGTTTAAAATAAATTACCTACACCTCTTTTGGTCCAAGCCTCCAAACATAATGTATTGAATCGTTCTTTCGGGCTTGGACTCTATCGTGGTCATAACTGCTTTTACAAGCTTGTTCATCTGATCTGTAGGAAAACAAAGACGGCCTGTTTAGTCGTCTGAAAAGGAGGAGGTTAATGAAGAGGTTTCTGAGGAGTCGTCATCCTTATCTGAGACAATATACACATCCGACCCAGAGGACCTAGCTCTTTTATTCTTCTTCCCCTTATGGACCTCTTCCTGGGAAAGTGATTTAAAGGGAATCTGTCACCCCATTTTTGCCCTATGAGATAGGGCCACCACCATCAGGGGCTTATCTACAGCATTCTGTAATGCTGTCGTCCATTTGGAAGACCCATTTCCGCACAACCTTTAACTTCCTGGCTGATGTCTTGAGATGTTGCTTCAGTATTGCCACATAATCATCTTTTTCTCATGATGCCATCTATTTTGTGAAGTGAACCAGTCTCTCCTGCAGCAAAACAACATGATGCTGCCACCCCCGTGTTTCACAAGATGGTGTCCTTAAGTTTCCAAGCTTCTCCCCTTTTCCTCCAAACTTAACGATGGTCATTATACCCACAAAGTTAAATTTTAGTTTCATCAGACCACAGGACATGTCTCCAAAAATTGAGGTCTTTGTTCCTGTGTGTATTTGCAAACATAAATCTGTTTTTTTTTATGTTTCTTTTGGAGTAATGGTTTCTTCCTGGCATGGCCTTTTAGCCCATGTTGATACACTACTCATTTCACTGTGGATATTGACACAATCTTACCAGCTTCCGTCATCATCTTCATCATCTTCACAAGGTCTTTTGCTTTTGTCCTTGGGTTGATATGCACGTCGGACCAAAGCATGTTCATCTCTGGGACACAGAACCCATCTCTTTCCTGAGTGTTTTGATGGCTGGATATTCCCATCTTGTTTGTACTTGCGTATAATTGTTTGTACAGATGAAAGAGGTACCTTCAGGTATCTTGTACCGAAGGAGGAGTCAGACTTGTGCAACTCTACAATTCTCTTCCTGATATCTTGGTAGATTTCTTGAGACTTTTCCATTATGCTACACAAAGAAGCAGTGTGTTTCAGGTGTGCATTAAAATACATCCACAGGTGTGTCTAACTCAGATGTTGCTAAAAACCCTATCAGAAGCTTCCAAACACATGACATTATCAGTTCACATGGGCAGTCCAACATTGTTTAAAGGCATAGTAATCTTAGTGTATGCAAACTTTTGACTTTGCAGTAAATAATAAAAATGCCTTAAAACATTCTCTCTCTCATTCTGGCATTTGGCTGTGGTATAAAAATTGGTAAATTATGTAATCTGAATAATGGTTAATGATAATAGACCCTTAGAATAATTGGTAATAAATAAGTGCCTGAAACAACCAGACTGCACTATTCCCTCGGTTTTTAAGGGCTTATGGGATTATTTTATGCATTACTCTTGTGGTGTTGTGTATATAAATTTTTGTAATAAAGATTGTTAAAATGGATTGATTCTAGTATAATCAATTTATTGTTCTACTTGGCGGCAATTAATCTGATAAGTTCCTTGAAGGGTCTAGTTTCCAAAATGGGTTTTACAGTGTTTATTCACATCAGGGGCTCTCCAAATGTGACATGGCGTCTGTTCTCAGTTCAACACAATTTTGCATTTAAAAAGTCAAACAGCGCTCCTCTTCCAATCCCCGCTGTGCTCCCAAACAGTAAGTTTCGCCCACATATGGGGTATCGGCGTGCTCAGGAGAAATTGCAATTGTTTTGTAAAGTTTGTTGGAAAAATGAGAAATTGCTGGTCAACTTTTAACCCTTCTAACTTCCTAACAAAAAAATTATGTTTCACAAAATGGGCTGATGTAAAGTAGACATGTGGGAAATGTTATTTATTAACTATTTTGTGCGGCATAACTCTCTGGTTTAAGGTCATAAAAATTAAAAGTTTGAAAACTGCTACATTTTTGACAATTTTCAATTTTTTCACAAATAAATGACAACAAATTGTCACAAGAAAACATTCTCGATCAATGGAATCTGTTGAAGTGTTCCAGAGTTATTACCACATAAAGTGACACTGATCAGAATTGTAAAATTTGGCCTGCTCATGATGGTGAAAACAGGCTTGGTGGGTGAAGGGGTTAAAAGGTATGGCATAAACCAGTGCACAGTTCAGCTAAATAAACACTTCCTTTCTGGCATAACGGAAAACAAAAGATAAAGCTCTGGGTAAACAAGGTTCAGCTATCTTTCACATAAACACTGCTTTGGAGCTTGCGACTCCAGGCACACCGAACACTGAATGACTCAGAAGGCTGACTATTAACCTTTTAAACCACACCCTGGGGTGGTGATAGTGAACAGCCTCACACCCACTCTACAGCTGTTCACTAACCCAAGCTCTTAACATGGCTGATTAACCCCTCACAGCACTTTCATATCACTGAAGCTAATAATCTCTGTGACACATATCTGCCCTCTAGTACTTGCCTGTGACTGTCACAAGGTATATGTGGAGTGTATTATATTATATGGAAGCCTATGGGGAGTGCATTATACTATGTAGAGGCCTATGGGGAATGCATTATAATTTATAGTTATATAATAGTTATATAATTTATATAATCTTGTCCTAATCTGGCGGTTCAGCACTACAATGACACTCTTAGAAGCACCCTTGACCAAGTAGCACCGCTCACCCTCAGAACTTCCAAACACACAGTAAAACAGCCCTGGCTCACATCGCAAACTCACCTTCTCCAGCGATGCTCTAGGAGTGCTGAACGCCTATGGAGAAAAACCCGCACACCAGAAGACTTCATCCACTTTAAATTCATGTTAAGAACTTATAATGCTGCCCTTCACCTCGCCAAACAGACCTACTTCACCACACTGATCTCCTCACTAGCCAACAACCCCAAGAAACTTTTTGACACTTTTCACTCCCTCCTCAGGCCAAAAGCACAAGCCCCTATCACAGACATTTGTGCTGATGACCTGGCCTCCCACTTTATAGAAAAAATAGATACTATCCGTCAGGAAATCTGCTCTCAACCACAAAGTGCTGTGACTCCCATCCCACCCTGCATTTCCCCTGGCTCACTTTCCACATTTGATCCCATCACAGAAGAAGAAGTCTCCAGACTCCTCTCTTCCTCTCGTCCGACTACATGCACTACCGACCCCATCCCCTCACATCTCCTCCAGTCTCTTTCTCCTGTTGTCACAACTCACCTAACTACAATCTTCAATCTCTCACTCTCCTCTGGCATTTTCCCATCCTCCTTCAAACACTCCATCATTACTCCACTACTAAAGAAACCCGCTCTTGACCCTTCCTGCACAAACAACTACAGACCGGTCTCCAATCTCCCCTTCATCTCCAAACTTTTGGAGCGCCTAGTCTACTCCCGCCTCACCCGTTACCTCTCCACTCACTCCCTCCTAGACCCTTCACAGTCCGGCTTCCGACCCCTACATTCGACTGAAACTGCACTCATCAAAGTGACCAATGACCTTCTGACAGCAAAACGTAACGGCGACCACTCTCTGCTCATTCTACTCGACCTTTCTGCAGCTTTCGACACGGTTGACCACCGTCTCCTACTGTCCAGGCTCCACTCTCTAGGTATTAAGGACACTGTTCTCTCCTGGTTCTCCTCCTATCTTTCTGACCGCTCCTTCAGTGTTTCGTTCTCTGGCTCCACTTCATCTCCTCTCCCTCTCACTGTCGGTGTACCCCAGGGCTCAGTCCTTGGCCCCCTTCTCTTCTCTCTCTACACCGCCCCAATTGGACAGACCATCAGCAGATTTGGCTTTCAGTACCATCTTTATGCTGATGACACACAATTATACACGTCATCCCCCGACCTTACCCCCGCTGTACTACAGAACGCCACCGACTGTCTGTCCGCAGTCTCCAACATCATGTCTGCTCTCTATCTGAAACTCAACCTCTCCAAAACTGAACTTCTTCTGCTCCCGCCGTCTACTAACCTCCCTAAATCTGACATTTCCCTCTCAGTGGGCGGCACCATAATAACACCCGGCAGCAGGCTCGCTGTCTGGGTGTTATGTTTGATACCAATCTCTCCTTCACCTCCCATATACAATCTCTTGCCCGCTCTTGCCGCCTACACCTAAAGAACATCTCTAGAATCCTCCCTTTTCTCACCATGGAAACAACAAAAACCCTCACTGTAGCATTGATCCACTCCCGCCTGGACTACTGTAACGCTCTATTACTTGGCCTCCCCATTACTCGACTATCCCCTCTCCAGTCCATCCTTAATGCAGCAGCCAGGGTTATCCATCTGGCTAATCGGTACTCGGACGCGTCCGCTCTTCGCCAGTCCTTACACTGGCTGCCCATTCATTATAGGATCCAATTCAAAGTACTTGTTCTCACCCACAAAGCTCTCCACACTGCAGCACCCCCCTACATCTCCTCCCTCATTTCTATCTATCGGCCTAACCGACTGCTGCGCTCTGCAAACGACTTTCGACTAACCTCTGCACTAATCCGTACCTCCCACTCCCGACTCCAAGACTTCTCCCGCGCTGCGCCAATCCTCTGGAATGCTCTACCCCAAGAAATTAGGACTATCCACAATTTGCATGGTTTCAGGCGCTCCCTCAAAACACATCTGTTCAGAGCGGCCTATCACATTCACTAATCAAAGTCATTCTATGTGTAAGTGTGTGTGTGTGTGTGTGTAGCCATTCACTATCTCCATCCATCCCTCACTCCCTTAAGATGGCTGGACCATCATTGTAAATGCACCATTGTATATACACACCTGTATTTTGTATCTCCCCACCTCATTGTAGATTGTAAGCTCTAACGAGCAGGGCCGTCTTATTTTGCTTTAATTACTGTATTGATTAACGTTGTGACTTATGACTTGTGTTTTGAAACTGTTAAACTGTAAAGCGCTGCGGAATATGATGGCGCTATATAAATAAAGATTATTATTATTATTATTATTATTATAGAGGCCTATGAGGAGTGCAGTATACTATATGGAAGACTATAGTGTGCATTATAATATATGGAGACTACTTAGGGGGCCATCATGCAATGTGAGGATTACAGTGAGGAGGAATTATACAGTGAGGGGGCCACCATATAGTGTGGGAGCTAATGTGGGGTCTTTGCACAGTGTGGGGGCCATCATACAGTGTTGGAGCCTAACAGTTTGGAGGCTACTAAGGGATCATTATACTGTGTGGGGGATACTGTACAGTGAGGGGAATTATACTATGTATAAGAAAGCATCATACTGTGTAGGGGGAGACTCGGGACATTATTAAATATTAAGTGGACACTTATTGTTATGGGGCACTCAGGTTAGGCCTCTTTCACACTTCAGTCGTTTGGCGTCAGCTAAAATCCGCCAACGTGTGAAAATAGCGGATCCGCCAGAAAAGGTGAAAAACGGATGCAAACGGATCCGTTTTTTGAAGGATCCGCCATGAACTTTTCAACCTGGAAAATGCAGGTACGCATGTCTGGCACGGAGGAGAGAGAAAGAGACCCCGGACAGTGTTCTCGGCATTTTGTATGTATTTTCTATGGGAGCAACGGATCCGCTGGCGGATTCCGTCAAAAACAGATGGCCGCGCATCCGCCACCCATAGTCGACCATTATACAAAATGGCGGATGCGGCGGATCCGCCATAGTCCGCCATTTTGACGCACACCAAAAAACAGTGCATTGAACGTTTTCCAAAAATGGCGGACGCCAACTTTATGGCGGATCCATCAAAAAACGGATCCAACGGACGACCATCCGTCAAAATCCGCCACTAATGCAAGTCAATGGGAAAAAAGCGGATCCGCCAATAAAAAATGGCGGATCCGCTTTTTTCACACTTTGGCGGATTTTGACTGACGTCGCACGACTGAAGTGTGAAAGAGGCCTTATTATGACTGTAAAAAGGGGCATTATTACTTTCTAGGACGCAAATGTGGGCACTTTTCTATGGCACTTGCACACGGCAATAATTATTCTAGAGGTTTGCTTTACCATCTAGAGGGCACATAGTACCACACAGTAGGTGCTGTAATTGGACACATGGTAGCAGAGGCTCAGTACTGGGGCATTTGTAGGATGAGGAGTTTGTGCAGGTTGGGAATAAATGGGGACGGTGCTGGAAATACGAGAAGTCATATATGTCTTTGTTGCAATTTCTGCAGATGAGTCGTTGCTGGAAGAAGTTGTCATGTCGGCCTGAGCCAGATGGAAAAGACGGGAAAAGTAAATGATTCTATCAGAAAGAACGTCACCTGTAAGTTACTATATATAACTGTGCTGTTATCTCTTACATATTCTGCAGTACTGGTATCTACCACTATATGGTCACCATGTGGCAGTAATATCAGTGCTGGTCTTTGAATAGAGATTATGTTCAGCAACAGAGCGGTCATCTGCTGAACTCCTACATCCACTATTAGGGCTTGTTCACATGTTGCAGATTTTGTGCGTTTTTGCCATGTACATTTGCTAGCAAACCCTGAAGCAATCCGGATGCCAACAATGTGAATGAGAAGCCTGAAGTGTCATGCACACGTTGAGTATTTTTGACCTGCAGATTTGGTGCAGAAAATAATCTCTTGCATGTCAATTCTCCTTGCATTTTTCACCATTGACCTCACTCAAAAAAGCAGGTACAAACTCATCATAAACTCGTGTTTTTCTCTTCGCCATGACAGCACCCATCGAGAGAGGGGACCCGCCCATAGGAACAGGAAACCTACAGAATAAAAGGGGCGGTCCCCCTCTCCTCCTTAGTTGGTTTCCTGTACCTAAGGGAACCTGTAGAAGAAAGGGTTACCTGGGCCAATGCATGCCGCCTATGCGGTGTCTGAGGAACGGCAGGGGCTGCGGTGCCAAAAGCAGCATCGGGGGAGCCATGCCAGGCAGTCTCCCCCTCGTCTAGCGATGGATGCGTGAGGACTAGGTCCGGGGAGGGCCGCCAGGTCTCATGGGGAACGTGGTGCTGCAGCGGCTTCACAGCAGAGTGCGAGCGGTGGCGGACCAGCGGCTCCATGCAGAGAGTCTTCGGGCTGGCAGCCGCGCATGCGCACTAGAGGAGGTCGGCGTTCCTGAACCGGAAGTACTGGAAACACTTCCGGGGGACCAGGGAGACAGCTTCAGAGACCGGTAAATATAAAATCCGGTGGTTCCTGCGGGTGAGCCTGCTAACATGTCGTCCCCAGGGGTACATGAAATGCACACACCAGCGATGGAAGTCCAGGCGCACAGAAGTGTGAGAAGCAGCAGTAGGTGCTCCAGAGAGGGCTGCTCCACTGACATGAATCTGCGGGGTAGAAAATCTAGTCTGCCCCGGACTCGTGATGTGCCTCTGCCTCCAAAACCGGTACCATATGGCAAGCTTCACTAGGTGAGTGTTGATTGACTCTGCCACTTCTTTCTGTATACCTCCCTTTCAGGCTAAGAAAACACAAAAATCCTGGCATAAGGAATGCTATGTGCAAGCAGCCCATTCCTAAGAGACTATGCGAGAGTTGTATTAGCCAGACCTTACAAGGGGAGGCTGCGGTCGCATCCATTGATATACGGGTGTTAATCTGAGAAGAGCTTTAGAGCAGCGTGGACCTAGGAGACAGTGTTAAAACAAAGAATATTGCTCCTGTCTCCAGTTCGGAGTCCAGTAGTGGGCAGGACAGGTCCTCTGGGGCCTCTGGTCCATCATCATCATCATCGCTGTCATCAGATGAGGAAGGGGGCTTGTGTTTCCCCATTGGAAGCATAGACAACTTAGTAAAGTCAGTCAGGAATACCATGGGGTGTGCAGACATCAGAAGCGAAGTCTAAGCAGGACATTATGTTTGCAGGGCTGGCACAAAAAAAGAGGAGAGCCTTCCCAGTAATTTCAGCAGTAAAAGATTTAATAAAGAAGGAATGGGACAAACAAGGCCAGAGACGATTTCTCCCTTTGGCTTCAAAGAGAAAGTATCCCTTTAGTGACGAAGAGCTGGCAACCTGGTCCAAAGTCCCAAAGGTGGATGCAGCAGTGGCATCCACGTCTAAGCACTCCTGCCTATGGAAGATGCGGGCGTTCTGTCTGACACGCTAGACCGCAAATCAGAAGCCTTACTCAAGAGGTCTTGGTAGGCGTGTACCGGAGCCTTTAAGCCAGCTATATCCAGCACATGCATGGCAAAGTCAATGCTGTTGTGGGTAGACCAGCTGGAGGAGCAAATCAAAGGAGGAGTGTCTAGAGAGAAATTGTTATCCTCCATTCCATTGATTAGAGGAGCCACTGCGTATCTTGCGGATGCATCAGCGGATTCTCTGCGTTTGGCAGCTAGGTTAGCCAGTATGGTAAATTCGGCTCGGTGTGCCCTGTGGCTGAAAGGCAGGAGAGGTGATACGCAATCAAAAGCTAAATTATGCGCTATCCCATGCCAGGGCGTGTTCCTGTTTGGCAAGTTGTTGGATGACATACCCACCAAAGCGGGAGAAAGAAAGAAGGGGTTCCATATTCAGTCTAATCCATCCTACAGGAGAGCGTTCAAAAAGCGTCCGTTTAGTAGGAGGAAGACGTATGAGAACCTGGATCGCTGGAACACAAAAGAGATCAAACAAAAAGTTGCCCTTTTTAGCGGACCCTTTTCTAAGAAGGGTAACAGATTCCATTAGTCTGGACCCTCCAATGGGGGGCAGGCTAAAGTTTTTTTGCCACAGATGGAGGGATATCAAAACTAGTCCCTGGATCCAGAGTTTAATAATATCCGGGTTGCAGCTGCAGTTTCATCAAATTCCCCAGGATTTCTTTATAATTACCTCTGTTAAGTCACCCGTGCAGCAAGAAGCACTTGAATTAGAGATTTGGAATCTGTTGTATAAGAAGGTGCTGGCGGAGGTTCCAGAGGATCAGGAGGGAAGGGGATTCTATTCCCGTTTGTTCCTGATCTACAAGCCGGATGGTTCATTTAGGAGAGGCTAAATGCTTTCCTTTATCATCATACTTTCAAGATGGAGTCGATTAGATCCACTATTAAACTTTTGTTTCCCAGATGTGTGATGGCTGTTTTGGATCTGAAAGATGCATATTATCATCTCCCCATACATGCCGAATACCAGTAGTATCTCAGGGTGGCGGTCGTCTTGGAAGATCGAATCCGGCATTTCCAGTTTACAGCAATGCCGTTTGGTCTTTCTATGGCTCCTTGAGTATTCAAAAAAGAGATGTTAGAGGTGATGGCTTATGTGCGTCTTCAGGACACACTGATTGTGCCGTATTTGGATGATTTTTTGGTAGTAGGAAGATCTGCCTCTCAAGGTAGAGATCACCTAGCTGACACGATTTCATCCTTACAGGGGTTAGGATGAATAATCAACTTAGAAAAATCCAGACTGATACCGACAACCCTTCAGTCTTTCCTGGGTCTACACCTAGATTCACTCCGAGGGTCCCATGTGAGTATCTTGTCGGACAATACTACATTGGTCGCATATTTAAATCGGCAAGGCGAAACGCAATCAAGGAAGCTTATGTCTACAGCAGTGGAGATCTTTGAGCTGGCCGAAACCCATCTCTTATCTCTCTCAGCCCTTCATATCAGAGGGGAGGACAATCTCAAGGCAGATTTCCTCAGTCGCCATATGTTGCATCAGGGAGAATGGGTTCTCAGCCAGCGAGTATTCAGGAAGATAGTAGACTTATGGGGGGCTCCCACAAATAGACCTGTTTGCCACCAGAAAAAACAGACAAGTTCAGAGATTTGCTTCCTTGAACACAGCGGATAGTCCAGAGATAGTAGATTCGCTTCAGTCCCCTTGGCAGTTCAGTCTGGTATATGCGTTTCCTCCAATGATGTTGCTTGTCATCATGAAGATCCGAGACGAAGAAGCGAGGATAATCCTCATAGCACCCTTCTGGCCCAAGAGACCTTGATTCTCATGGCTCAGGGCCATGTCCATATTCGACCCTTGGATCCTTCCATCAGATCCGGACCTGCTCTCTCAGGGCCCATTCCTACACCCACAGGTGAAGGGTCTCCACTTGACAGCTTGGTTCTCTAATGACCTAATTAACATACTTCTGCAGAGTATGAAGGAATCCACAACAAAAATATATAGTAAGGTGTGGAGGAAGTACCTTAGTTTTCATACAGGAGCCTTCTCTAATGAGGCTCCGATTGCAGCTATTTTAGAGTTTCTGCAGAGGGGGCGGGAACTGGGACTTTCTAGTAATACACTAAGGGTCCAGGTTTCAGCTTTAGGAGTCCTATATGGTTATAACGTGGCAGGGGATAGATGGGTCTCGCGATTTATTACAGCATGTGAACGAAGTAACCCAGTACACATTACTCGTTTACCTCCCTGGGATCTAAATCTGGTCCTGGACGCCTTGACAGGTCCTCCATTTGAACAGTTAGTCGGTTTCCTTAACGCTGTCTTTAGAGATATATTTTATTAGTAGCATTAACATCTGCTAGAAGGGTTAGCGACATCCAGGCTATTTCCATTAATCCCCCTTTCATGTTAGTATTTCAGGATAGAATAGGACTGAAGCCAGACCCATCATACCTTCCTAAGGTAGCGGCAAAATTTCATAGGACTGAAAAGATGTTTCTTTCCTCCTTTTTTGATAATCCTCCTCCAGAGGAAGAGAAGTTTCACACCTTAGATGTGAGAAGAGCTGTCCTGAGCTATATAGATAGAACTCATCCCTGGAGGCAAGGCAGGGCTCTATTTGTGTCCTTCCAGGACCACAGGAAGGGGTACGGAGTCATAAAGAACACAATATCCAGATGGATCTGGGATGCAATCTGTCTGGCCTACTCAGCAAAAGGTGAAAGTCCTTCGGATGGGATAAAGGCACATTCGGCATGGGCTATGGCATCCTCCTGGGCTGAGAAGGCGGACATCCCAATTGATCTAATATGTAAGGCTGCTACATTGTCGTCACCATCTACATTTTACAACCACTATAGATTGGATCTGTCATCATCCTCTGCTTTGGTTTTCAGGAGATCTGTCCTCAGCACGGTGGCCCCTGGAAGGTGATGGTTCTCTGAAAGTCTCTCGGTAGGTGCTGTCATGGCGAAGAGAAAAATCCGGATTACTTAACGGTAATGCTCTTTTGCAGAGTCCATGACAGCACCCATTCACTTCCCTCCCTTACTTGTATAATGCAAATAGATAACTTCGGGCTGTAGTTGTATATACACTCCCTGACAGAAGTTATGTCGCTTATCCATGTTATGTAAATAAAAGCTTATAACCTGACGTTAAATTCATCCATTGGTTGTATAAATTATTCTTTTGAAAGCTGAAACCCTCCGAAATGTGGTTTAGGTTAAGAAAATAAATTGACATCAATGCAGAAATATTGATCATTTAATGGACACAGAATGGTCAGATTTTGGCAAGACAAAAGTTTTGTCGCCTGGTCATATGATGCACCCAATTCTAGTTTACATCCTCACCTGTGCTCAGTAAATGATCAGTTAATTAGTGGATGTGTATAAAAAGAAACCCAGCACCCTAGACCTTCACTTGAACTGCAACTTGAGCTCTGACATGCCAAAAATCCACCCTGCGATGAAAGCCTGGATTATCAAAAGGCTGAAGACCAGATCCACTGCAGAGGTGGCTGGCACCTTTAATGTGTCTCAGCATTAAGTACAAAGAATTAAAAAAAGATTTGAAGAGACAGGTTATGTGTTTGACAAGCCCAGGTCCGGCAGACCCCGCAAGACAACTGCTCACGAGGAAAGTTTGTTGGTTAAAAAATCCAAAGCAAGCCCCTCTTCCACTGCAGCAGAGCTAGAACAGGCCTGGTCACCTCAAGTCCCTGTGTCAACTAGAACAGTTTGTAGGGGGCAGAGCTTGGCCGCAGATGTGAGAGGACGCGTCTCACTGAGCTCTCCCGTCGATGCTTGATATTTGTGCTGTCCCGCCGCCATCACCGCCAGCCTCAGCCGACTGAATGGTGAAGGAGGACCCACAGACCGCCGAGAACGCAGGAGGGGCAGCAGAGGAGTCGCAATGACCCGTAGGAGGCAGAAAGACCCGGGCTGGGGGGACGCCGGAGGATCCCAAGATGGCGCCGACAAGAAGGAGGACGCGGCCAGGAGTAATGCTGCATGTCAGCGCCGTATGAGCGCTGGAGCGAGATTAGCAAAATATGCCTGCAAAGTGGAGGGTTATGAACAGCAGGAGTCAGAGGGTGAAGAGGAGGAGATCGGGGATGAAGAGATGAAATCGCAGGAGGAGGTGGAGGGTGGAAAGTCCCCAGAGAGTGATATACAGGAGGAGGAGGGGGAGAAAATGGCGGTGAATGCACAAGAGGAGGGTGAGATGCAGGAAAACCCTACCATCAAGGATGTGTTTACAGTGGTGTCCTTCTGCAAACAGGCACTAACCACATTAACCCAACAAGTCCTGGGCATTCAGTCTGAAGTGACTATAATTAAAAAAGATATCCATAAAGTGAATACCAGGATGGGTGAAGTGGAAAACAGAGTGGGAGAAGCTGAGGACTGGATTAACAATTTTAAAAAGTCTGAAAAACAGTTTAAACAGCAATTTTCTAAAGTCATGGCAAAAAATGATGACCTGGAGAATCGCTCCTGAAGAAGCAACATCAGAATTGTTGGTATTCCAGAAAAAACTTGAGGAGAGAGATCCCACGGAATTGTGGAAAAATGGTTGAGAGAGCAGATTGGAGCAGATACCCTGACTAAATTCTTTGCAGTGGAACGGGCGCATAGAGTGCCAATGCAGCCGCAGCCTCCGGGGAGTAACCCACGTGTCATGATAGCAAAACTGCTCCACTATAAAGATAGAGACATTATTATCCGCAAAGCAAGAGAAACAGAGGAGATTGTAATAAATGGTCAAAAATTGGCATATACCCTGACTACTCAGTTGTGGTACAGTAACAACGAATGCAGTTTGGAGGAGTGAAAAGACGTTTGAGAGAACTTGGGGCCAAATATTCCATGATGTTCCCGGCCAGATTGAGGGTGGCAGCCATGGATAAAGTCTTTCTTTTCATCGATCCGGAGGAGGCCAATAAGTGGATAGACATTAATTTGAAATCTCTATAAAACAAAGGATGAGAGACTGCCACGGTGTTTAATATTTGTTGAGGTGGAGAAGTCGACTGAGGACTTTTAGAAATTTAACCCCTTTCTTATTTGCAGGATTATTTGATCTTCAGATCGGATGGATTAGAATAATGGACACTAATGATACATGAGTTATTAATATTTCTGTGATTCTGATATAAAATATAGCAGTTAGCGACGCTTAATTTCTGCTGAAATAATCTATCCTTTAGAAAGAGGGGGAGTTACTTAATAGGTTAAATTTATATAATTATACCTGGCGGGGGTATGGCGGCGAAGATCTTTACTTGATACCACGGTTGGTTTGTTTTCCTTCATTGCTGCAGTTTATATAGTTTTTTTAGCTCTGTTATTTGTACCGAATTAAACCGTGGGGATTTATAAGAGTGCGGCGGGAGAGGGAGGGAGATGAGCTGAGAGAAATCTCAAAGAAAGTACGTACCGGGTTGGTACTGAGATGGAGGGTGAGAGATATTTTCTATTGGAGCATAGGCCGAGATTAAAAAACCCACTGCTCTTAGAGAGCACGCACGAAGAGGAGGATGCAGGGGAGAGTTGGGGATGGGGGGAGGGGTTCTGACAGTAACAGGGGGAACTAATAGCTTATGGGATAAAGGCTTTAATAAATATAATGGGTAGTTGGAATTTTAGAGGTCTAGGGGAAAAAAATAAAAGGGCGACCATACTCAGATATATGCAGGATCAGGATGCTTCGGTGATATGTTTATTGGAGTCTCACCTGCAGAAAGAAACAACCCATGTACTAAATAGAAGGTGGATACAAAGGGCTTACCACTCTACTTTTTCCAATTATTCCAGAGGGGTGTCGATATTAATTAACAGATCCATACCATTTGAAGAAAATTACGTATATATAGACCCAGAGGGACAAGGAGTGTCAGTTAGGGGGCCGTTTTTTGGACGTCCATTGTGCTTGGTGGCATTATACATCCCCCCTTATTCTAGTACCAAAATTAGAGTAATGAGGGAATATGCCGAAAGGGGAGGGATGCCGCTTTTGATGATGGGAGATTTTAATAATGTGGTTGATACTTTCTGGGACAGGAATAAAAGACAACCAAACATACAAAGCAGTACCATTACAGTATTCGGTAACTTTATTAAAGAACTGGGACTGATTGATATATGGAGGGTTAGGAATATAGGGAAAAGATGCTACTCATGCTATTCCACTTCATATGGCACATTGTCACGCATTGACTTGGCACTGGCGGATGGGTGGGTGGATGCTTTGATTAGAGAAGTACAATACCTCCCCAGAGAGATATCCGATCACAGCCCAGTTATGGTTAAAATGGAGTTTGGAGTGCATAAAGGGATAATTAGAGACGGTTGGAAAATGCATCCGATATGGCTCCAGTACCTGAATGTCCAAGGGATATAGAGAGAATTGGAAGAAGTTTTCATTCACAAAGAGGGAAGTACAGACAAACTAGTGGAATGGGACGTGATGAAGGCCTTCCTTAGAGGGTTGCTATGTAGAGATATTTGTAGATGTAAGTCACAGACTAAAAAGGAAGAAATAGAGAACTTTGAAATACTAAGGAAGGTGGAAGAAGAAGCTATAAATAATGATACACCTGAAACTCAAGAGGGTCTGCGAGATGCACAGAAATTGGTGAATAAATGTTTGATGGACAAAATTATTAAAATTCAGGCGTTTAGGAAGGCAAATTTTTATGCAGAAGGAGAGAAGGTGGGACATCTTTTATCTGTCATAGCTTCGGCACAAAGGAATAATACATTTATTTATAGCATGGTAGATGAAAAAGGGAGAAATGTTAATGACGTAGAAGGGTGTTAAAAGTTTTTTGTAACTTTTATAAGGGCCTGTATTCCTCGGGAGAAAATGTGGAAAGAGGAGAAATAGATGATTTTATGAAATTGGGGTCTCTCCCTAGGCTAAGTAATGAAAATAAGGAAAGGCTGGATTCTCCTATTACTTTGGAGGAGATGGAGATTGCGCTGAATGGCATGGCGAACGAGAAAGCAACGGGATCAGATGGTATACCCTCAGAGATCTATAAAAAATTTGTGGAAAGATTACTCCCTAGGTTACTAAAAGTATTTGAGGAGGCTAAAAAAAGAGATCCCTACCGTCCTCTATGAGAGAGGAGGTGATAGTAGTGATCCCCAAAGAGGACAAGGACCCTAAAATTTCTGAGTCATATAGACCAATATCTTTGTTAACAGCAGATATTAAAATACTGGCAAAAGTCTTGGCAAATCGGTTGACCGGGGTCATTTCCTCCCTGATACATCCAGATCAGGCGGGATTTATGCCCAACAGATCTACAGAAGGGAACATACGGAGGGTGTATCTAAATCTCCAGATACGATCGGATAACCCAGGTCGAAGAGTGATAGCCTCACTTGGTGCCTGAAAGGCATTTGATAGTGTGCAGTGGGATTATCTATGGAGGGTTATGCAAAAGTTTGGGTTTGGGCCTCAATTTATTGAATGGGTGCAATTGCTGTATTCTCAGCCTACTGCTAAAATTAGAGTTAACGGGGCAGTTTCCTCGCCTTGCCCTTTAGGTAGATGAACTAGACAGGGGTGTCCATTGTCGCCACTTCTCTTTGCCCTTAGCAGCGGCTATTCGAAGGAATCGAGGAATTCAAGGGTTTAGATATGGGGAAATGGAGGAAAAAATAGCTCTGTATGCAGATGACCTTCTATTGTTCTTGAGTGATCCGGCGGAATCGTTGAGCTGTGCCATGCAGACAATCGAAAGATTTGGGACTATATCCGGGACTAAGAATAAATTGGTCCAAATCAGTTTTATTTAAAGTGGATCGAGAGGTGACATGGACAGACAGAGATACTGAAGTAAACAAATTGCAGTGTAAAGAGTCCTTTAAATATTTGGGAATACAGATTTCACTACCAGTCTCAGGGTACCTTGATATTAATCTAACTCCATTACTCCAAAAACTAAAAACTAAAGTGGATATTTGGAACAAGTTACATTTAACGGTGGTAGGAAGGATAAACCTTTTTAAAATGATTCTAATGTCTAAACTATTGTATATTTTATATAATGCACCTGTGTGGCTATCAAAAAAAAGGTTTAAATCATTGAATATTATGATTAGAGCCTTGGTGTGGGGCAAGAAACAGGCAAGAATTAAATTGGAAATTCTTCAGAGACCTAAAGATGGGGGGGGGATTGCGCTTCCGAATCCCGAAATATATTTCTTAGCTGCCCAAAGTCAACATTTTAGAGGATGGTCTGGATCTGGGTATGGGGGTCCAAGTAGGGGAATATTGGAACATTATATGGATGATACTCCAATATTAGAGGGCCTGGAGGGAGGTAAATTTAGAGAAATGGGAGGAGAACTCCCTACATTAGAACTTATAAATAAAACTTGGAACACAATTAAGACGATAAGAGGAGTAAAGGGATTAACTAAGTATACACCCATATGGAACAATAGTAATCTACCGGAGTTACAAAAAATGGGGACTATAAAAGGATGGGAAAAAAAGGGATAAGATATATGTCTCAAATTTTGGACGGGGAGGATATCAAACCCTTTCAGCAATTACAAACTGAATTTCTATTGCCCAACACAGAATGGCTACATTTTGGGCAGGTTAAACATGCAATTAAGACTTTAAAAACTCAGCAGAGGATGGTGGTGAAGTCTGATCTGGTTCTTGATTATATTTGTCAAGAAGGGATTACCAAAGGGGTTATTTCAACCACATATAGAGATCTGTTGCATACTTTTCTTTTGGGCTTTCCACTGAAAGCGAAGCATAAGTGGGAAGAGGAAGTTGGGATTATAAGCGATGATATATGGGATAGCATACTGGAATTTATACCCAAGCTTTCCATGAGCGAACCGGCAAGATTATCACATATTTATGTTATACATAGAGTATATAGATCACCGTTACTGCTATATAAAATGGGGCTGAGAGCTGATTCAGAGTGCCCAAGGTGTAAAATGGAAATGGCGGGTATTTTTCCCATGATGTGGTAATGCCCTAGGCTTTCAAGATTTTGGTCAAGGGTGATTGGGATGATAGAAGAGGCGTATAAATGTGAGATTCCGGGAGATCCTGTTAAGTGTTTATTGGGTTATGTGGAAGAAATTGTTATTAATAATAATGAGGGGAAAATTGCTATTGCTAGACTACTTTATTGTGCTCGAAAACTGATTGCTAGAAATTGTACTGGGCAAGATCCCCCGTCGGGGGAAGAATTTGTTAAAAATGTTAAACATATTATTCAATTGGAAAATAATATTTTTGAAAAAAGAGGGAAACTAAATACTTATGAGAAAATATGGTCACCCTGGGTACAATATGGGGGAATATGAGAAGGTGAACTATCCGAAATCAGCTGCGTCATTTATATGAGGTTTATATGTGTTAACGCATCGAACTTGCATTTATTTCCTGGGATAGATTAAGGGAAAGGGAGGTTACTGTCAGGAGGGGGTAAGGGAGGGGGGGAAGGTTTAAAGTGGGAGTTTTGAAAGGGGAAAAGATGTTCACTGCAATGTTATGTTGATATAAATAACTTGTATGTTTGAAATTTTACTTAATAAAAATTTATATGATTTAAAAAAAGAACAGTTTGTAGGATTCTGTCTCGAAATGGCCTCCATGGTCGAATCAGTGCCCAGAAGCCAGCACTAAAGAAAAGGCAAATAAAAAATTGTGTGGCATTTGCAAAGTCCTACATCCTGCTTATCAGATGGACGCTGGAAAAGTGGCAGAAGCTGGATTTCTCTGATAAATCTTCAGTAGAATTACACCACAGCTGCCGCAAATACCGCAGGAGAACTACTGGAGCCAGTATAGATCCAAAATACACCCAGAAAACAGTTAAATTTGGTGGTGGAAAGATCATGGTCTGGGGTTACATTCAGTATGGGGTGTGCAAAACATTTGCAAGGTGAAAGGCAATATCAATAGCCCAAAATATCAAGAAGTATTAGCTACCTCTTATATTCCAAATCCTAAAAGGGGTCAAATTCTGCAGCAGGATGGTGCTCCATCTCATACATCCATCTCTACAACAAAGTTCCTCCAGGCAAAAAAGATCAAGGTGCTCAAGGACTGGCCAGCCCAGTCACCAGACAGGAACATCATTGAGCATGTTTGGGGTAGGATGAAAGAGGAAGCTTGGAAGACAAAACCAAAGAATCTAGATGAACTCTGGGAGGCATGTAAGACTGCATTCTTTGCTATTCCTGATGACTTCATTAATAAATTATATGAATCATTGTTGAACCGCATGGATGCAGTCCTTCAAGCTCATGGAAGTCACACAAAATATTAAATATGACTAATAGCCCCACAACTTCATTCACCAATGTTATGCAACATATATTTATATTTTAAGTGAATTATTTGTTTGAATATCACATTACTTTCTGTGGGCAAAAAAACTTTTGTCTTGCCAAAATCTGACCATTTTGTGTCCATTAAATGATCAAAACCACATTTCGGAGGGTTTCAGCTTTCAAAAGAATAATTTATACAACCAATGGATGAATTTAACGTCAGGTTATAAGCTTTTATTTACATAACATGGATAAGCGACATAACTTCTGTCAGGGAGTGTATGCAGATGTATATATATTTATATATATATATATATATATACAGTACAGACCAAAAGTTTGGACACACCTTCTCATTTAAAGATTTTTCTGTATTTTCATGACTATGAAAATTGTAAATTCACACTGAAGACATCAAAACTATGAATTAACACATGTGGAATTATATACTTAACAAAAAAGTGTGAAACAGAAAATATGTCTTGTATTCTAGGTTCTTCAAAGGAGCCACCTTTTGCTTTGATGAGTGCTTTGCACACTCTTGGCATTCTCTTGAAGAGCTTCAAGAGGTAGTCACCGGAAATGGTCTTCCAATAATCTTGAAGGAGTTCCCAAAGATGCTTAGCACTTGTTGGCCCTTTTGCCTTCACTCTGGGGTCCAGCTCACTCCAAACCATCTCTATTGGGTTCAGGTCTGTTGATTGTGGAGGCCAGGTCATCTGGCATAGCACCCCATCACTCTCCTTCTTGGTAAAATAGCCCTTACATAGTCTGGAGGTGTGTTTGGGGTCATTGTCCTGTTGAAAAATAAATGATGGTCCAACTAAACGCAAACCGGATGGAATAGCATGCCACTGCAAGATGCTATGGTAGCCATGCTGCTTCAGTATGCCTTCAATTTTGAATAAATCCCCAACAGTGTCACCAGTAAAGCACCCCACAACATCACACCTCCTCCTCCATGCTTCATGGTGGGAACCAGGCATGTAGAGTCCATCCGTTCACCTTTTCTGCGTCGCACAATGACACGGTGGTTGGAACCAAAGATCTCAAATTTGGACTCATCAGACCAAAGCACAGATTTCCACTGGTCTAATCTCTATTCCTTGTGTTCTTTAGCCCAAACAAGTCTCTTCTGCTTGTTGCCTGTCCTTAGCCTTAGCAGTGGTTTCCTAGTAGCTATTTTACCATGAAGGCCTGCTGCACAAAGTCTCCTCTAACAATTGTTGTAGAGATGTGTCTGCTGCTAGAACTCTGTGTGGCATTGACCTGGTCTCTAATCTGAGCTGCTGTAAACCTGCGATTTCTGAGGCTGGTGACTCGGATAAACTTGTCCTCAGAAGCAGAGGTGACTCTTGGTCTTCCTTTCCTGGGGGGGTCCTCATGTGAGCCAGTTTTTTTGTAGCGCTTGATGGTATTTGCAACTGCACTTGGGGACACTTTCAAAGTTTTCTGTTATGTTTCGGTAGCTCAGGAGAGCAGGCAAAAACTGCAATACACCAGAGAGGTTGGAATCTACTGGATTGCATTACCCTGACTAACCACAACTAAAGGCAGCCGTGGAGCGTTCCTACGTTGGTCCTAGACGCCTCGTCACAGTCTGAGAGGTTAACTACACCTAAAGATAGAAAGAGGAAAGCTATCTGCCCCGGAGCAGATCCCCAAAAGATAATAGGAAGCCCCCAAACATGTAATGGCGGTTAGACAAGAGGAAATACAGACACAGACAGAAAATAGTATGAGCAAACGTTGGGGCCCAATCTGCCTAGACAGAAAAGGATAGGAAGGATACTTACTGCAATCCAAAAAAAACCCTAAAAAAAGCCAACGCTACTAATTACAAAAATACCTGAGATCACACGACCTCTACCACCTAAATTAGTTCTCTGGTGTAACAAAACTAAGCCGCAGCCACTGAAAAAACTGGAAAAGGCAAATGAACAAACAACAGTGGCTTCAGAGGAACTGAGAGGAGCCCAAGCCCCCCAGGAAGGGGAACCTGGCTAACTTCACAGAAATGCAGAGAAATATGCAAATGGCAAGCACAAAAACAAAAAACAGAAAATATCTTATCTGAGAGCAGGAGAAGAGGCAAGACTCAGCAAGCTTCCAAGTGAACCAGGAAACAACATTGAGACAAGAACAATTGATCACCGGCAACCATGATGGGAGGGAACCTCCCTTATATCCAGCCAGTCTGTGTTTTCTGATTCATAGGAAAATGAAGGAAAAAGGGATACAGCTTCAATAAAATCTTCATCTTTATTGATTCATAAAAACATGAATAATGGCATGCTCCTGGACAAGCTCAGGACAAGGCAACGCGTTTCGATCACAGGGATCTTTATCACAGCTGACATATTCAGACAAAGGCACATATTTAAGACAAAGGAAGACCAATCACGATCAGAAAAAATGTCATGTGATTTTTGACAAGTCCTTTAACAATTTGCACATAACGAATAAAGACACAAAAACAATATTTGCACAAATAAAATCAATGCAAAAAATGTAAAATTAATAATGGAACATCAATTTGTTTCTTTTGTTGAGACCAAATGGATGTCTGGTATGTAGATTAAAAATCCAGAAAGCTTCACGTGTGAGGAGTCGCTGACGTGCATCTCCACCTCGGGCAGACAGGTTAACACTTTCAATACCTGTGACTTGGAAAGAAGAAACATTGCGAGCATGCTGAAAAATAAAATGTTTAGCAGCAGCAGAAATATTGCGATTCGAAGAAACATTCTTTATATCCTGCAAATGTTCAGCGATCCTGATTTTTAATTTCCTAGTGGTGCAGCCTATATAAGATAAATTGCAAATAGTGCACATAATTTTATATACCACATAGCATGAATTACAATTGATATATTTGTTAATGGTATAAGTCGCAGTGCTGTCATTATTTTCAAAGGTTTTCGTTACACAAACATATTTGCAAAGTGCACATCTATTGTGGCCACATTTATAAAAACCTTTATGTTCTAACCACAATGTTTTATGAGAAGAAAAATTATTACTGAACATGCTTGGAGAAACTTTGTTACCAATAGATGGCGCTTTCCTTGAAACAACATTAATACCTGACGATAGAATATCGGCAAGAGAGGGATCTTCATATAAAATAGGCAGCGATCTCAAAATGATTTTTTTGATGTCCCCAAATTGAGGACTATATTGAGCACAAAAATATGGTTTCACTGCAAGATCATTTTTTTGTTGTCGCCCTCCACTAATGAGATCCTCTCTATTTCTATTACTTACAATTGTTCGTGCTCTTTTTAAGGACCATTTAGGATAATTTCTGTTTTTTAATCTTGTATCCACACAATTAAATTCCGTTTCCAGAGCTGCAGGATCGCGGCAGTTTCTCAAAATTCTAGTATATTCACCCAAAGGAATCGATTTAATAGTATGTTTGGGGTGACTGCTTGCTGCATGCAAGATAGAATTACCAGCACAAGGTTTGCTGAACGTTTTAGTAATAATGACAGAGTCATGTACCCCATATAAATCAAGATCTAAAAAAGAAATTTTGTTATGGTGAAATTTGTGAGTAAAATGTATGTTAAATGAATTAGAATTGATATAATCAATAAATCTGGATATGGCAGATACATCACCACTCCAACTAATGAGTAAATCATCGATATATCTGCCATACCAAGCAATCGAGTCAATAAATGGATTAGTAGCTGAAAAAATAAAAAAATATTCCCAATATGACATGACAAGATTAGCTAGGGATGGTGCAAATTTCGCACCCATCGCCACACCAGATTTTTGTAAAAAAAAATTATTGTCAAATGAGAAAAAATTGTGGGTTAATAAAAATTGAATAAAGGGTATGCCACACTAAACAAGAACGCTAACGAGATCGCTAAAAAACGTCACTATTTAGCGATCTCGTTAGTGACGTTGTGTGTGGCATGTAGCAACGACGTGGCCCCTGCTGTGATCTCGCTGATCGTTCACTAGAGTTCTGGACCGTATTTTTATCGTTGGCGTCCCGCTGGTGAGCCTGAATCGCTGTGTCTGGCACCTTTTGTGAACGATGTGCGACCTCGTTGACGACGCATTAGTCAGCGGCGCAGGCGGGACTTTGTTTTCTTTCGTTAACGCCCTTCAGCTCCGATTGGTGACTACAACATCACCTCAGCTATAATAACTGCACCCCCATCCATTGTTTCCAGAGCGCTTTGTGGGTGACTCTTTGTGCGTTGTTGCGAGGATAGTATCGTGTGTTGGAGTTTTGCGATCCTGTTTGTGGCGCAGTGGTGGGTTTTGCGATCCCGCTAGAGCACAATCCATCCCCATTTTGATTTGGATCTTCGGAATATTTGGATTCAAGGTACATATTGTTTGTGATGTTGTTTGATAATGTTTTTTGACCTTTTTTTTTTTTCATCTGCTTTATTTATTTTACACCCTGACCTTATTTTTTTTTATTTTTTCGTCTGCTTTATTTATTTTACACCCCTGACCTTTTTTTTTTATTTTTTCGTCTGCTTTATTTATTTTACACCCCTGACCTTATTTTTTTTTTTTTCGTCTGCTTTATTTATTTTGCACCCCTGACCTTATTTTATTTTTTTTTTTTCGTCTGCTTTATTTATTTTACACCCCTGACCTTATTTTATTTTTTTTCGTCTGCTTTATTTATTTTACACCCCTGACCTTATTTTATTTTTTTTTCGTCTGCTTTATTTATTTTACACCCCTGACCTTATTTTATTTTTTTTTCGTCTGCTTTATTTATTTTACACCCCTGACCTTATTTTATTTTTTTTTCGTCTGCTTTTATTTTACACCCCTGACCTTATTTTATTTTTTTTTCGTCTGCTTTATTTATTTTACACCCCTGACCTTTTTTTTTTTATTATTTTTTCGTCTGCTTTATTTATTTTACACCCCCCACCATTTTAGACGTTTGTAAACTGTATAATGTTAACTGAAAAGTTTAATTTATTTTTTTATATATTTTTTATTTTATTCTTTATTTTATTTTGTTTAAACACTTTATTAATAGTAATTAATTAGTAATTAACTTTTCTCTTCTTTACCGTACAGGTTGCACATAATGAACCTGTCCACCGCGGAGCGTATGATTGTGGCAGTTGCACTGTCAATGGAGGCAGATCGTCAGGAAGAGGCGCAGGTGGAAGAGAGGCGCTCCAAGCGAAAGCGTCGCATGTGGACCAGGGAATGGCTGGAGCAGAGGTCCAAATTCTCCCACATGCATCTAGTGAGGGAATTGCAGGAGAAGAATCCGCAGGATTTCCGGAATTATCTACGGATGTCGGAGGATTCATTCAAGCTCCTACTGGAAGCTGTGAGGCCACTCATTGAACGGCAGGATACCCGGATGCGTGCAGCTGTTTCAGCAGAGGAACGTTTGGCAGTAACGCTGCGATTTCTGGCAACCGGACGTTCAATGAAGGATTTGCAATATTCTGCTGCAATTTCTCGGTCGCTGCTTGGAGAACTAATTCCGGAGACATGCAACGCCATCGTCCGCAGTTTACGGAGCTACATGCCTTTTCCCAAATCAGTGGCGGAATGGCAAATTATTGCCTCTGATTTTGAAAGGATTTGGCAGTTCCCAAACTGTGGTGGTGCCTTGGATGGCAAACATGTGCGGATCACGCAACAAGCCAACAGCGGATCCTTTTTTCATAATTACAAGGGCTACTTCAGCGTGATCCTCATGGCCCTTGTTAATGCCAATTATGAATTTATTGACGTTAATGTTGGCATTAATGGAAGGGTTTCTGACGGTGGCGTTTTGGAGCACACAAGTTTTGGTGAACGGTTGTTTAATAATAAACTTAACTTGCCAACCAACATGGACACCACCGCCAACCTAAACTTTGTGTTTGTGGGCGATGAAGCCTTCCCCCTTCATGAGCATCTTGTGAAACCGTACCCACAAAAGACTTTGACAGGGAAAGGCGGATTTTTAACTACAGACTGTCTAGGGCACGGCGCGTTGTGGAGAATGCCTTCGGCATAATGGCCAACCGCTTCAGGGTTTTCCACACTCCAATCAACATGAAGCTGGAATCGATAGACTGGGTGGTGTTGGCCTGTTGTGTGCTGCACAATTTTCTAAGAAAACGCGATGCTGGTACTTACAGTCCGCCAGGTTTCATGGACTTGGACAGCAATGGTGACGTGGTGCTTGGAGAATGGCGTGACAATGATCCCGCTATTGCAGGCCTTCAACTTGTCAATCAAGGCAGGAGCAAGGACAATGCGAAGGCCAGCAGAGACAAGTACTGCCATTACTTTAATGGGCCTGGTGCAGTGAGTTGGCAGCATCAGGTCTAGTTTGATTTTGAGAATGTTTTACTTTACCCTTTTTTAATAAATTATTTTTATTTTAAAAATGCATTCGTGTTTTTTTCAATTATTTTACCAATATGGGAGAAGGGCTAATGATGGGTGAGATGTGGGGATCGCAATGTGACTACTCACACACTGCAGCTACACAGATATGCAAACAGATATGCAAAACGCTATTGTGATTTGCAAGGTGATTCGCGAGCCCCAGCCATAAAGAAATGCAACGTCATTGTGATCGCAATGTGACTACTCACACACTGCAGCTACACAGATATGCAAACAGATATGCAAAAAGCTATTGTGATTTGCAAGGTGATTCGCGAGCCCCAGCCATAAAGAAATGCGACGTCATTGTGATCGCAATGTGACTACTCACACACTGCAGCTACACAGATATGCAAACAGATATGCAAAAAGCTATTGTGATTTGCAAGGTGATTCGCGAGCCCCAGCCATAAAGAAATGCGACGTCATTGTGATCGCAATGTGAGTACTCACACACTGCAGCTACACAGATATGCAAACAGATATGCAAAAAGCTATTGTGATTTGCAAGGTGATTCGCGAGCCCCAGCCATAAAGAAATGCGACGTCATTGTGATCGCAATGTGACTACTCACACACTGCAGATACACAGATATGCAAACAGATATGCAAAAAGCTATTGTGATTTGCAAGGTGATTCGCGAGCCCCAGCCATAAAGAAATTCGACGTCATTGTGATCGCAATGTGACTACTCACACACTGCAGCTACACAGATATGCAAACAGATATGCAAAAAGCTATTGTGATTTGCAAGGTGAAGATTGTCACGAGCCCCAGCCATAAAGACATGACACGCCATTGTGATCGCCTAGCTTGGAACAGTGGTATTGCGATTGCAACAGCATCTCATATCTGTGCTTGGCTGGCGCATGGCTGCTGCGGTCAATTTTCAATCGCAAAACCGTTTTGCGTCGCGAGTGCGGCCGCACGTAACGTGCGCACGCTGTGACGTCATGGCGCTGGCGTCGCCCAATGTGCTGTTGTTTGTAATGGCGGCAATGGCGGCGGCGAGACAGAGACAGCGCGGCCCAAAATGGACGGACGAGGAGGTCCGTTATCTCATAAAGAAGACGGACCTCTGGGATTACCACTGCAGGCTACCTGTGGCGCATCCAATGCGCCACAAAAGGGTATGCCTGCAGAGGATCCGGCGGGGCCTGCAGAGGAGATTTAATGTGCGGCGCACAAGAGCACAGATCAGAAAGAAGCTGGCGGACCTGCGATATCGCTCACGCGATAGGTTGCCAGCATCCGGGCCCAGCTCCGCAGGCCTCTGAGTGAGTATTGATGAGGGTATCTGGATAGGTTATGTTTTGTGGGGTAGGCTACTTTCACACTTGCGTTTTTTAGCGCTACGTTTCGAGCGCACATGAAGCGCATTAAAAAAACGCATGCAAACGCTTTTAAACGCTGCGATATTTAGTCGCATCAGCATGCGCATTTCGACAAAAAAACGCAGCGTTTGTCTGCGATTTCATGCGTTTTTGCATGCGTTTGGTTTTTTTTGGCGCATGTGTTGTCTATGTGTCACATTTCTATCATCTCTGTCTCCATCATCTCTGGCTCTATCATCTCTGTCTCAATGATCTCTTTTTTTTTTTTTACCGGAAAAAAAATGCAACATGTAGCGTCTAGCGCGTATGGGCGCACACCGGGAAAATGCGCAGCGCACGACAAACGCACATGAACGCGTGCAAGTGCTAGACCCTGCGCCCGCCATGTTAAAGATAGGGGAACTTTGCGCATGCGTCCGATAGCGCAAGTTGCGCTGCGCAAAAAAACGCAAGTGTAAAAGTAGCCTTATCTACCTATATCAATGCACCCGCAGTGATGGGAGTACCGGCAGTGAAGGGAGTACCAGTCGTGAGGGGGTTTACAGGCATAGATGAAAGTACTGGCAGTAACGGGAGGATCAGTAGTGATGGCAGTACCAGCAGTGATAGGGCAGGCAGTGAAGGGAGTACCAGTCGTGAGGGTGTTTACAGGCATAGATGGAAGTACTGGTAGTAACGGGGTTAGTAGAAGGATTATTTGACTGAATTGTATATTTTATTTACAGCACCACCTTCACCAGCTGCTGCGGCTCCACCGTCCCCAGCTACCCCTCCACCTCCATCTCCTTCCCCGGCTACCCCTCCACCACCATCCTCACCACACCTCTCCAACCCTTCAACCCCTTCCCTGGCAGCAACCCCCCTCCACAGTTGGGGTCTTCCAGTCCTTCTGGAAATGGATTCTCTCCAGCATCATCCCGTCACACGGATGCAGGCTCCCCATCAGGTAATTAACGCACATTATATAAGCTTCAGACAAGTTTGAGAACTTTGTAAGGTCTTATGTGTAATGGCTGTTGTGATATAAAAAAATTTTTCTGTGTTTCCCTAGCCGGCGGACCAACAGGTTCTGGGTGGGCGGTCAGCGGGTCGTCTGACGACAACCGTAAGTGTTAATTAACATAACATGTATATGTTGATGTTGCAACAGAATTCACTATTAACTGTTAGCTTTACCTCCACAGAAATCCCGACTGCCCAGGACCTGTTGGTGTCCCACCGCCGGGTGATGGCGAAAATGAGCAGCGCTGTGGCAGCGATGCAGACAGCGGTGGCAGAGCTGCAAAGTGCCTTTGGAGCTCTGCATCAACACGGGGTGATGCTGGAGAGGGCAGCGGCTGGACACCGGGGCCCTCATTAAGTTATTTTTTTGTAATTATTTTTTATTTTGTTAATAATTAATGATTTTTTATTTTGTTATGTTACTGTTTTTTGTTTTTATTTACATTTTATATCTTTATTTAAAAAAAAAAAAATATATATATATATGACAATAATATATATTTTATATTTTACGTTAATCTACGCAGGTGTGGTGTATTATTTTTTAGTATAAGGTTTTAGCGCTAGTGTGACCAGGGGCCTTAAAAAAAAATGTTAATATTTGATATTTTTTTCATTTCATTTTTTCCCTATGATGGAACACCTATGATAGCTAGTACTCCCATGACCCCATGTGTGACAAGTAGATGTAATAAAAATACAACATTTTAATAGTTGACATCACATAAGAAAAGACCACAATTCATTAGATAAATAAGTTTTTTTATTAAAAAAGGTATCAATGTAAAAATATAAAAACAACCAAAAAAAAATTTTGTAAAACATTTTAAAAACTACAACTGCTGGTAAGATGGATCATTGCCATTACCACGCTGCCTCTGCGGTGAATAAAAATAAGGGGGAGCACCAGCGTTTGGGTTTATCCCAACTGGGTTTGGCACAGGATTGTGCGGCCATGAGTAGTCCGGGTACTGCGGTCTTGGCATGACGACATATCTGTTGTCAAGGGTTCCAAAAGACGCTTGAGTCAGTACCTCAATCATCAGTCTCTCTGCATGAAGCCGCTGAACAGGATCCAGTGTAGGCAGCTTCTCATTAGCAAAATATGCAAAGCCAGTTATTTTAGTTTCTTTTTCTGCCGTAAGAACTTTTTTCGCAATTTCCACCAATTCAGGAGTAGCCGAGGTGGGAGCCTTCCTTTTCCTTCCTGAAAGTGAAAGCCGCCTCCGCACAGATGATGGTGGCTCGACTACTTCGTCTATGATCAACGGCATGCTGTCTTGTTCAGTTGGAGGTGTGGAGACCGCCTCTTCTGTGTCCTGCATGAACCAAAAACAAATGGTAAATCACAAAGAAAAAGAAATTAATCTTCACACTATAACATCCATATCCGGAAAAAATTTGAAAACGACACTTGTATAGACAAAGAAATTTATCTTCACACTATACCCAAAAACAGTAAAATTGTGAAAACGACACTTTTTAATGGAAAGGCCTCAACCGTTGAGCTACATAAATTATCAGTACATGAAGGGATATATTCTGCCATTTTATCTACATTTCACAATAATATTTTTTAAATTTAAGTCCACTTTGGCATGTACATTAAAATGTGTTGTAATACAAAGGTACTTACATGTATGACAGGGGTGTCCGACTGGATCACTGGGTCTAGATCCGAAATGGATGTCCCTTGTCTGGGTACTTCTTGGTCCCTTGTAAAAGCGAACAGATCAAAGTACCACAGTTGGGGGACATAAACTTCTTCGCCCCCGCTCCAGATTTGGTAGAATTTATAACTTTATTGAGCTCTTTTTTGTACACCGTGCGGAGGGCCTGAATCCGTTTTTTCACCGTTGACTCATCCGCCGGTTCATCTGGGTAACAGTTCTTGCAGAGCTCCACCAGTTTTTGGTAGGCGTCCTTCTTTTTCAACCGGTTACAGTAATCTGCAGACTTAATTTTCCAGAGGCACGGCATTGAGCGGTACAGCTCGATAAAATCACGCAAAAACTCCTGCTTATCAGCCATCTGTAATAAAAAAATGATTATGTGAGAACAGCAGAATGGTTAAATAAAATGCTTACATAGTCTACAACATAGAACACAGCAGGGAACATAAAATGGTGGGCGTGGGCGGGGGCCGAACAAAACAATGGGATAAAAAACCTAGATGAACAATTACGCAAAAAACAGCAGGGATCACAAAATGGTGGTTGTGGGCGACGCAGGAGTAAACATAGACAGAGCTGGGATCATAAAATGGTGGGCGTGGGCGGGGGCCGAACAAAACAATGGGATAAAAAACCTAGATGAACAATTACGCAAAAAACAGCAGGGATCACAAAATGGTGGTTGTGGGCGACGCAGGAGTAAACATAGACAGAGCTGGGATCATAAAATGGTGGGCGTGGGCGGGGGCCGAACAAAACAATGGGATAAAAAACCTAGATGAACAATTACGCAAAAAACAGCAGGGATCACAAAATGGTCGTGGTGGGCGCAGCATGAGTAAACATTGACAGAGCTGGGATCATAAAATGGTGGTTGTGGGCGGGGGCCGAACAAAACAATGGGATAAAAAACCTAGATGAACAATTACGCAAAAAAACAGCAGGGATCACAAAATGGTGGTTGTGGGCGACGCAGGAGTAAACATAGACAGAGCTGGGATCATAAAATGGTGGTTGTGGGCGACGCAGGAGTAAACATAGACAGAGCTGGGATCATAAAATGGTGGTTGTGGGCAACGCAGGAGTAAACATAGATAGAGCTGGGATCATAAAATGGTGGGCGTGGGCGGGGGCCGAACAAAACAATGGGATAAAAAACCTAGATGAACAATTACGCAAAAACCAGCAGGGATCACAAAATGGTGGTTGTGGGCGACGCAGGAGTAAACATAGACAGAGCTGGGATCATAAAATGGTGGGCGTGCCTGAACAAAACAATGAAAAAACATGATGGACGACAATGGTAAACAACAGCAGAGATCTAAAATGGATTGGTAAAATTAAAGACAAAAGAAAAATTAAATGTGACAAAAAAAATACCTACCTTACAAAACTTGTGTGATTCTGAAAAAAAAATAGGGAAACTAGCGTCACAAACTGGATCGCAGAGGATACGCCACAGACTGGATCGCAAAAAACCCAACGTAGAACGTAGCAACCGAAATAGTGGCGTAAACTGGATCGCAGTAGCTACCAAGGCTAGCAGGACACACTGGGTGATTTGAAAGAACCGCTTCTGCTCGAGAGCAATGGAGAGGAGTGCTGATACGTCGTCTTTTATGACGCGGTCATCCAATCACAAAGCGGGAGAGCTGTGATAAATATCTATGACATACATAGTGACCACCAATCTGTGATGAGGGGCGTGCAAAAGGTTGTGCTCAGTCACGCCTATCGAGGTCGTGATCTTTCACAGTACATGCAGTGTGGCACATCCCAACGACCGCCAAAGTCGTTAAAAAGATCGCTAACCGCTGATGCGCTGTTAATGAGATCGTCAAGTATGGCAGCTACTAGCGACCTTAAAACGATCACACCAACGATAGCGTCGTTATCGTGATCGTTAGCGGGAACGTTTAGTGTGGCAGTACCTTAACTTGTAAAATATAATTAATGAGATCCTGGGAATAATTGCTGAATTTCGTTAAGACAAACTGCAGTGCTGTCATGGCAACATTGTAAGGTATACAGGTATATAAAGAAGTCACATCACAACATAACCAAGTATATTCTTTGAACCAGATTTTATTGGAAAACATTCTCAGCACTTCTTTGGAATCTTTAATATAACCAGGAGTGATTTGTACTAGTGGTTGAAGTAGTGAGTCAACCCATTCTCCCAGATGTTCATTTAAAGATCCAATCCCTGAGACAATGGGTCTCATGGGGGGGATTTTCATATCCTTATGAATTTTTGGAAGACCATGCATGATAAGGATAATGGGATGAGACACTGTGAGATAATCAGTTTGTTTTTTGGTTAGAATGCCAAGGCTGAAACCCTCATTGATAATTTGGATAATCTCACTTTTAAATTTATCAGTGGGATTTGTATGGAGTTTTTCATATACATCACTGTCAGACAAGAGAGACATAATTTGAGAATGATAATCCTCTTTATTCAGGATGACTACCATGCCACCCTTGTCCGACATTTTAATTATTATATCTGACATACTTTTGATCTCATCTAATGCAGTTTTCTGGGCTTTTGTTAAATTAGAATGATTTCTGCTGCTGCCCATTTTAACCCTATCATGCAGGATTTTTAGATCCCTCTCTATCATCTCCTGGTATTTAGTCATGCAATCAGGCCTGGATTGAATGGGATAAAAAGAGGGATTTTTTGTTTTAAACACAGGTGCATGAATAATATCAGATTCATTATCATGGGAATGAGTAGACAAACTAAACAAAGTGTTGAGAGATACCTGTTCTCTGAAAGACAAGTCAGTAAATTCATTATTATATGTCAGCGACTCCTGCAAAGGGGTCTCATCAGAATGATTTAGAAAATGCTTTTGATGGTAAGGTCTCGCATAAACTTGTTGACGTCCAAAATAGTAGAAAAAAGATTGAAATTCTGATCAGGCACAAAATTCAGACCTAAAGACAAAACATCTAATTGCGTTTTGGTAAAGTCTCGTGCAGATAAATTCAAGACATTATCATGGTTTCTTATTTGCGATAATTCTTCTTGCGGCGTGTAATCATGACATGATCTTTGTCGGTGTTTTCTGCCACCCCGCCTTTTACGTTTTTTGAATGACGAAAAAACTTTGTGGTGTGAACACTTTCATTAGAGGAAACACTCAGATTATTGTCAGATGAATCCAATTCAGAGGATGTAAAACATACATGTGGTTTAGATACCGGTTCGTTGAGAGCATGGTTGCGTTTTAAAATAGATTTGGGAGTTCTATGACCCCGCTCCCAATGGCCCCAGTCATAGACTTTCTTGGTTGAATAGTCTCTTAGATCACAGGAAAATTTTCGTTTTTTCCGGTCCATGATATCCTTTTCTAGGCTAGAGACATTATCTTGCATTTTAGCCACAAGTGAGTCATACTGAGCCAACGATTTAAATTCAGTGAGCGCAGTATCTGCATCATTCATCTGTTTCTGAATATCCTCCAATTTATTGCTCTCATATTTGACTATGAGTTGCATTAGTTTGGAAGAACAATTACTGAGTATCTGATTCCACTCTTCAATGAAAATGTCAGAAAAAATTGTAGTGGGGATTTTTTTAATACGAAGCCCCCTTGGAATCATGTCCTTAGCTAGATAATTTTGGAGGGTAGTATGATCCCACCACAACTTCGTTTCTTGAAGCAAAAGTTTTTCCATTTTGTTGATATTTTCATTCAGATCAGGCATATCTGGAATTTCATTAACATCACCAGAAACACTTGTGCCGCTTTAACAGATCTGTCTTGAACAAAAATAGATGCCATAATAAAGCTGGTGCCTGAGCTTAATGACTGAGTCCACTTTCAAAATGCTTGAAAATATAGAGCATGAAACCGGGGGCACGGTAATCAAAAGTACAAATATAGGAACGCTAACCAGCTCACCGGTTTGTAGAAGCACGGATCCTCCGCTTGATCAAACGTGAAGATACATAGGAAAATGAAGGAAAAAGGGATCCAGCTTCAATAACACAGTGTCTCATCCCATTATCCCTATCATGCATGGTCTTCCAAAAATTCATAAGGATATGAAAATCCCCCCCCATGAGACCCATTGTCTCAGGGTTTGGATCTTTAAATGAACATCTGGGTGAATGGGTTGACTCACTACTTCAACCACTAGTACAAATCACTCCTGGTTATATTAAAGATTCCAAAGAAGTGCTGAGAATGTTTTCCAAGAAAATCTGGTTCAAAGAATATACTTGGTTATGTTGTGATGTGACTTCTTTATATACCTGTATACCTTACAATGTTGCCATGACAGCGCTGCAGTTTGTCTTAACGAAATTCAGCAATTATTCCCAGGATCTCATTAATTACATTTTACAAGTTATTCAATTTTTATTAACCCACAATTTTTTCTCATTTGACAATAATTTTTTTTTACAAAAATCTGGTGTGGCAATGGGTGCGAAATTTGCACCATCCCTAGCTAATCTTGTCATGTCATATTGGGAATATTTTTTTATTTTTTCAGCTACTAATCCATTTATTGACTCGATTGCTTGGTATGGCAGATATATCGATGATTTACTCATTATTTGGAGTGGTGATGTATCTGCCATATCCAGATTTATTGATTATATCAATTCTAATTCATTTAACATACATTTTACTCACAAATTTCACCATAACAAAATTTCTTTTTTAGATCTTGATTTATATGGGGTACATGACTCTGTCATTATTACTAAAACGTTCAGCAAACCTTGTGCTGGTAATTCTATCTTGCATGCAGCAAGCAGTCACCCCAAACATACTATTAAATCGATTCCTTTGGGTGAATATACTAGAATTTTGAGAAACTGCAGCGATCCTGCAGCTCTGGAAACGGAATTTAATTGTGTGGATACAAGATTAAAAAACAGAAATTATCCTAAATGGTCCTTAAAAAGAGCACGAACAATTGTAAGTAATAAAATAGAGAGGATCTCATTAGTGGAGGGCGACAACAAAAAAATGATCTTGCAGTGAAACCATATTTTTGTGCTCAATATAGTCCTCAATTTGGGGACATCAAAAAAATCATTTTGAGATCGCTGCCTATTTTATATGAAGATCCCTCTCTTGCCGATATTCTATCGTCAGGTATTAATGTTGTTTCAAGGAAAGCGCCATCTATTGGTAACAAAGTTTCTCCAAGCATGTTCAGTAATAATTTTTCTTCTCATAAAACATTGTGGTTAGAACATAAAGGTTTTTATAAATGTGGCCACAATAGATGTGCACTTTGCAAATATGTTTGTGTAACGAAAACCTTTGAAAATAATGACAGCACTGCGACTTATACCATTAACAAATATATCAATTGTAATTCATGCTATGTGGTATATAAAATTATGTGCACTATTTGCAATTTATCTCATATAGGCTGCACCACTAGGAAATTAAAAATCAGGATCGCTGAACATTTGCAGGATATAAAGAATGTTTCTTCGAATCGCAATATTTCTGCTGCTGCTAAACATTTTATTTTTCAGCATGCTCGCATTGTTTCTTCTTTCCAAGTCACAGGTATTGAAAGTGTTAACCTGTCTGCCCGAGGTGGGAGATGCACGTCAGCGACTCCTCACACGTGAAGCTTTCTGGATTTTTAATCTACATACCAGACATCCATTTGGTCTCAACAAAAGAAACGAATTGATGTTCCATTATTAATTTTACATTTTTTTGCATTGATTTTATTTGTGCAAATATTGTTTTTGTTTCTTTATTCGTTATGTGCAAATTGTTAAAGGACTTGTCAAAAATCACATGACATTTTTTCTGATCGTGATTGGTCTTCCTTTGTCTTAAATATGTGCCTTTGTCTGAATATGTCAGCTGTGATAAAGATCCCTGTGATCGAAACGCGTTGCCTTGTCCTGAGCTTGTCCAGGAGCATGTCATTATTCATGTTTTTATGAATCAATAAAGATGAAGATTTTATTGAAGCTGGATCCCTTTTTCCTTCATTTTCCTATGTATCTTCAAGTTTGATCAAGCGGAGGATGCGTGCTTCTACAAACCGGTGAGCTGGTTAGCGTTCCTATATTTGTACTTTTGATTACCGTGCCCCCGGTTTCATACTCTATATTTTCAAGCATTTTGAAAGTGGACTCAGTCATTAAGCTCAGGCACCAGCTTTATTATGGCATCTATTTTTGTTCAAGACAGATCTGTTAAAGCGGCACAAGTGTTTCTGGTGATGTTAATGAAATTCCAGATATGCCTGATCTGAATGAAAATATCAACAAAATGGAAAAACTTTTGCTTCAAGAAACGAAGTTGTGGTGGGATCATACTACCCTCCAAAATTATCTAGCTAAGGACATGATTCCAAGGGGGCTTCGTATTAAAAAAATCCCCACTACAATTTTTTCTGACATTTTCATTGAAGAGTGGAATCAGATACTCAGTAATTGTTCTTCCAAACTAATGCAACTCATAGTCAAATATGAGAGCAATAAATTGGAGGATATTCAGAAACAGATGAATGATGCAGATACTGCGCTCACTGAATTTAAATCGTTGGCTCAGTATGACTCACTTGTGGCTAAAATGCAAGATAATGTCTCTAGCCTAGAAAAGGATATCATGGACCGGAAAAAAACGAAAATTTTCTCGTGATCTAAGAGACTATTCAACCAAGAAAGTCTATGACTGGGGCCATTGGGAGCGGGGTCATAGAACTCCCAAATCTATTTTAAAACGCAACCATGCTCTCAACGAACCGGTATCTAAACCACATGTCTGTTTTACATCCTCTGAATTGGATTCATCTGACAATAATCTGAGTGTTTCCTCTAATGAAAGTGTTCACACCACAAAGTTTTTTCGTCATTCAAAAAACGTAAAAGGCGGGGTGGCAGAAAACACCGACAAAGATCATGTTATGATTACACGCCGCAGGAAGAATTATCGCAAATAATAAACCATGATAATGTCTTGAATTTATCTGCACGAGACTTTACCAAAATGCAATTAGATGTTTTGTCTTTAGGTCTGAATTTTGTGCCTGATCAGAATTTCAATCTTTTTTCTATTATTTTGGACGTCAACAAGTTTATGCGAGACCTTACCATCAAAAAGCATTTTTTAAATCATTCTGATGAGACCCCTTTGCAGGAGTCGCTGACATATAATAATGAATTTACTGACTTGTCTTTCAGAGAACAGGTATCTCTCAACACTTTGTTTAGTTTGTCTACTCATTCCCATGATAATGAATCTGATACCATTCATGCACCTGTGTTTAAAACAAAAAATCCCTCTTTTTATCCCATTCAATCCAGGCCTGATTGCATGACTAAATACCAGGAGGTGATAGAGAGGGATTTAAAGATCCTTCATGATAGGGTTAAAATGGGCGGCAGCAGAAATCATTCCAATTTAACAAAAGCCCAGAAAACTGCATTAGATGAGATCAAAAGTATGTCAGATATAATAATTAAAATGTCGGACAAGGGTGGCATGGTAGTCATCCTGAATAAAGAGGATTATCATTCTCAAATTATGTCTCTCTTGTCTGACAGTGATGTATATGAAAAACTCCATACAAATCCTACTGATAAATTTAAAAGTGAGATTATCCAAATTATCAATGAGGGTTTCAGCCTTGGTATTTTAACCAAAAAACAAATTGATTATCTCACAGTGTCTCATCCCATTATCCCTATCATGCATGGTCTTCCAAAAATTCATAAGGATATGAAAATCCCCCCATGAGACCCATTGTCTCAGGGATTGGATCTTTAAATGAACATCTGGGTGAATGGGTTGACTCACTACTTCAACCACTAGTACAAATCACTCCTGGTTATATTAAAGATTCCAAAGAAGTGCTGAGAATGTTTTCCAAGAAAATCTGGTTCAAAGAATATACTTGGTTATGTTGTGATGTGACTTCTTTATATACCTGTATACCTTACAATGTTGCCATGACAGCGCTGCAGTTTGTCTTAACGAAATTCAGCAATTATTCCCAGGATCTCATTAATTACATTTTACAAGTTATTCAATTTTTATTAACCCACAATTTTTTCTCATTTGACAATAAATTTTTTTTACAAAAATCTGGTGTGGCGATGGGTGCGAAATTTGCACCATCCCTAGCTAATCTTGTCATGTCATATTGGGAATATTTTTTTATTTTTTCAGCTACTAATCCATTTATTGACTCGATTGCTTGGTATGGCAGATATATCGATGATTTACTCATTATTTGGAGTGGTGATGTATCTGCCATATCCAGATTTATTGATTATATCAATTCTAATTCATTTAACATACATTTTACTCACAAATTTCACCATAACAAAATTTATTTTTTAGATCTTGATTTATATGGGGTACATGACTCTGTCATTATTACTAAAACGTTCAGCAAACCTTGTGCTGGTAATTCTATCTTGCATGCAGCAAGCAGTCACCCCAAACATACTATTAAATTGATTCCTTTGGGTGAATATACTAGAATTTTGAGAAACTGCAGCGATCCTGCAGCTCTGGAAACGGAATTTAATTGTGTGGATACAAGATTAAAAAACAGAAATTATCTTAAATGGTCCTTAAAAAGAGCACGAACAATTGTAAGTAATAGAAATAGAGAGGATCTCATTAGTGGAGGGCGACAACAAAAAAATGATCTTGCAGTGAAACCATATTTTTGTGCTCAATATAGTCCTCAATTTGGGGACATCAAAAAAATCATTTTGAGATTGCTGCCTATTTTATATGAAGATCCCTCTCTTGCCGATATTCTATCGTCAGGTATTAATGTTGTTTCAAGGAAAGCGCCATCTATTGGTAACAAAGTTTCTCCAAGCATGTTCAGTAATAATTTTTCTTCTCATAAAACATTGTGGTTAGAACATAAAGGTTTTTATAAATGTGGCCACAATAGATGTGCACTTTGCAAATATGTTTGTGTAACGAAAACCTTTGAAAATAATGACAGCACTGCGACTTATACCATTAACAAATATATCAATTGTAATTCATGCTATGTGGTATATACAATTATGTGCACTATTTGCAATTTATCTTATATAGGCTGCACCACTAGGAAATTAAAAATCAGGATCGCTGAACATTTGCAGGATATAAAGAATGTTTCTTCGAATTGCAATATTTCTGCTGCTGCTAAACATTTTATTTTTCAGCATGCTCGCAATGTTTCTTCTTTCCAAGTCACAGGTATTGAAAGTGTTAACCTGTCTGCCCGAGGTGGAGATGCACGTCAGCGACTCCTCACACGTGAAGCTTTCTGGATTTTTAATCTACATACCAGACATCCATTTGGTCTCAACAAAAGAAACGAATTGATGTTCCATTATTAATTTTACATTTTTTGCATTGATTTTATTTGTGCAAATATTGTTTTTGTTTCTTTATTCGTTATGTGCAAATTGTTAAAGGACTTGTCAAAAATCACATGACATTTTTTCTGATCGTGATTGGTCTTCCTTTGTCTTAAATATGTGCCTTTGTCTGAATATGTCAGCTGTGATAAAGATCCCTGTGATCGAAACGCGTTGCCTTGTCCTGAGCTTGTCCAGGAGCATGTCATTATTCATGTTTTTATGAATCAATAAAGATGAAGATTTTATTGAAGCTGGATCCCTTTTTCCTTCATTTTCCTATGTATCTTCACGTTTGATCAAGCGGAGGATCCGTGCTTCTACAAACCGGTGAGCTGGTTAGCGTTCCTATATTTGTGTTTTCTGATTGCCAATCCTCATTGAATGGTTCAGTACTGTTTGTAACCACCAGAGGGAGCTTCTGCTCAGAATTCATTTCTAAAACATTCACAACAGTACCCCCCCTTGAGGAGGGGTCACCGAACCCTCATTTGTGCAACCAGGTCGGTCAGGATGAGCTCTGTGATAAGCACGGATCAGTCTCCTAGCATGGATGTCCGAAGCAAACACCCAAGAATTGTCCCCCTGACCATAACCTCTGCACTTAACCAAATACTGGAGTTTCGGTCTAGAAAAACGAGAATCCAATATTTTCTCAACCACATACTCCAGATTGCCCTCAACCAAAACAGGGTCAGGAGGCGCAGCCATAGGAACCACTGGCTCGACAAACCTCTTCAATAAGGACTTGTGGAACACGTTATGGATCTTAAATGTCCCTGGAAGAAGTAAACAAAAGGAAACAGGATTAAGAATCTCCATGATCTTATAAGGTCCAATGAACCTAGGCTTAAACTTAGGAGATGCAACTCTCATAGGGATATTTCTTGAGGACAACCAGACCAAGTCCCCCACTTTAAACCGAGGACCATCAGTTCTATGCCGGTTGGCAAACCGCTGGGCCTTCTCCTGAGAGAGGGACAACCTCTCCACTACCTGGTCCCAAATCTGCTGCATACGCTCCACAACAGAGTCAACACCCGGACAGACAGAAGCCTCCGTCTGTCCCGAAGAAAATCGAGGGTGAAACCCAAAATTGCAGAAAAATGGAGACATCAAAGTGGCAGAGCTTGCCCTATTGTTAAGAGCAAACTCAGCAAAAGGCAAAAAAGAGACCTAGTCGTCTTGATCAGCAGACACAAAGCATCTCAGATAAGTCTCCAATGTCTGGTTTGTTCTCTCAGTTTGTCCATTGGTCTGAGGATGAAAAGCCGAGGAGAAAGACAATTGAACACCAAGTTTAGAACAAAAAGTCCTCCAAAATCTGGAAACAAACTGGACTCCTCTGTCAGACACAATGTTCTCAGGAATGCCGTGTAACCGAACCACGTGCTGAAGGAACAAAGGCACCAATTCGGAGGAGGAAGGCAACTTAGGTAATGGCACAAGATGTATCATCTTGGAAAACCTATCACAAATCACACAGATAACGGTCATTCTCTGAGAAACAGGGAGGTCGGAAATAAAATCCATAGAGATATGGGTCCATGGTCTCTTGGGCACAGGCAATGGCATCAACAAACCACTAGAGCGAGAGCAAGGCTTGGAGTGAGAGCAAGTCCCACAGGACTGCACAAACTCCCTCACGTCACGAGACAAAGTAGGCCACCAAAAGGACCGACTCACCAAGTCTCTGGTACCAAAAATTCCGGGATGACCGGACAACGCGGAACAATGAATCTCAGACATCACACTCTTCTTCCACTGGTCTGGACAAACAATTTCCCAATAGGGCAGCGCTCGGGTTTATCCTCCTGACACCCTTCCAGAGCCAGTCTCAAATTGGGCGAGATGGCGGAAAGAACTACACCCTCTTTCAAACTAACAGCAGGATCAGATAACTCAGGAGAGTCCGCAAGAAAACTCCTCGAGAGGCCATCCGCCTTAACATTCTTAGTGCCAGGAAGAAAGGAAACCACAAAATTAAAACGTGTGAAAAACAAGGCCCACCTGGCCTGTCTAGGATTAAGTCGCTTGGCTGATTCCAGATAAACCAGATTCTTATGGTCCGTGAGGACCACCACCTGATGTTTGGCTCCCTACAGCCAATGTCTCCACTCTTCAAAAGCCCACTTCATGGCCAATAACTCCCGATTACCCACGTCATAATTACGTTCAGTAGGAGAAAATTTTCGAGAGAAAAAGGCACAAGGGTTACTTTTAGAGGTCTCTGGATCTTTTTGGGACAAAACGGCACCTGCCCCAATTTCAGAGGCATCAACCTCCACCTGAAATGGCAGAGAAACATCAGGCTGCCGTAGAACAGGAGCAGAAGTGAATCTCTGCTTAAGTTCCTGAAACGCAGAGACTGCCTCAGGAGGCCAATTCACCACATCAGAACCCTTTTTGGTCAAATCAGTCAATGGTTTAACAATAACAGAGAAATTACCAATAAATTTACGATAAAAATTGGCAAAACCCAAGAATCTCTGAAGAGCCTTTAATGAAGTAGGTTGGACCCAATCACAGATGGCCTGAACCTTGACCGGGTCTATTTCAATAACAGATGGAGACAAAATGAATCCCAGAAATGAGATCTTCTGTATGCCAAAAAGACACTTTGATCCCTTCACATAAAGAGCATTCTCTCTCAAAATCTGGAACACAGTCTGAACATGTTTCACATGAGAGTCCCAGTCATTGGAAAAAATCAAGATATCATCCAAATAAAAATCAGAAATTTATCCACAAAATCCCTGAAAATGTCATTCATGAAGGACTGGAAGACGGAAGGAGCATTAGTGAGCCCAAAGGGCATCACTAGGTACTCAAAATGCCCCTCTGGGGTATTAAACGCCGTCTTCTATTCATCCCCGTGCTTAATGCGAATAAGGTTATACGCCCCCCTGAGGTCAAGCTTGGTAAATCAAGTAGCACTTTTCACTCTGGAAAACAGGTCAGAAATCAAGGGTAACGGATATTGATATTTCACAGTGATATTGTTCAAGAGACGATAATCAATACACGGCCTTAATGAACCATCCTTTTTGGCCACAAAGAAAAAACCGGCACCCAAGGGTGAAGAGGATGGTCTGATATGACCCTTCTCCAACGACTCCTTGATATAAGACCGCATAGCGTCATGTTCAGGTACAGACAAGTTAAAAAGGCGACCTTTAGGGAATTTACTACCAGGCACTAATTCAATAGCGCAGTCATAGCTCCTATGGGGGGGCAAGGATGCAGATTTACTTTCGCTGAACACATCAGAAAAATCAGTCAAAAAGTCAGGAACATCCTGAGCCTGGGGAGAGGCAGAAAAAACAGGAGTATTGGCATTAACACATTGGCAGCCCCAACTGGTTCCAGACACAGATTTCCAATCCAAAACAGGATTATGAGACTGTAACCAAGGGAAACCTAGTACAATAATGTCATGCAGATTATACAGCACCAAAAATTTGCAACTCTCCTGATGATCAGGTTCAATCCTCATTATCACCTGAGCAGAGAACTGGGGTTTATTCTCAGCCAAAGGGGTAGAATCAATCCCCAGTAGGGGAATAGACTTCCGTAGGGGTATCAAGGGAAACCCACAACGTTTAGCAAAATCAAAATCCATCAGGTTAATAGCTGCTCCCGAATCAACAAAAGCCTGAGCAGAAAATGTGGACAGGGAGCAAATCAGGGTAACAGTCAACAGAAATTTAGTCTGAACACTACCCAAGAAAACTGAGCGTGCAAAACGTCTTCCCTGCTTAGGGCAGACTGAAATAGCATGAGAGGCATCACCACAGTAGAAACATAACCCATTGCGTTTTCGAAACTCATGACGCTGTGCCCAGAAGCCACTCTATCACACTGCATGGGTTCAGAAGCTGGTTCACAAGGCAACACTATTCCACGCATACTTCTAATCTCACGCAAATGTCTGTCAATTTGAATCGCTAATGACACAGAATCATTGAGACCAGAGGGAGCAGGGAAACCCACCATAACATCTTTTACATTCTCTGACAGACCCTTCCAAAAAAGGGCTGCCAAAGCATCATCATTCCATTTTGGTCAGGACTGCCCACTTTCGGAATTTCTGACAGTACAACTCAGCGTCCTCAAGCCCCTGATTTAATGCCAACAAGGTTTTTTCAGCTTGATCAGTGACATTAGGTTCATCGTACAATAACCCCAGAGCCAGAAAAAATGCATCAACATTACTCAAAACAGGGCCTCCAGGTGTCAGGGAAAAAGCCCAATCCTGAGGATCGCCGCGCAGGAGAGAGATGACAATTTGAACCTGCTGTGCTGCGTTCCCTGAGGACTTAGGTTTTAAGGCAAAAAACAACTTACAGTTATTTTTGTAATTCATAAATTTAGCTCGATCTCCCAAAAACAAATCTGGCATGGGATCCTGGGTTCCACAACTGGCAACCTAGCAAGATAGGTAGCAATACTCCGAACCTCAGTGGCAAGCTGATCCACATGGCCAGACAACTGTGCAAACTCCATTGAGAGAGAAAAAAAAATCCTCCTCAGCACCCAGAGAAAAGAGGGAAAAAA
>JARQOD010000005.1:387130007-387250700 GCA_033576555.1 Oophaga sylvatica | reverse complement strand
GAACCTAGGCTTAAACTTAGGAGATGCAACTCTCATAGGGATATTTCTTGAGGACAACCAGACCAAGTCCCCCACTTTAAACCGAGGACCATCAGTTCTATGCCGGTTGGCAAACCGCTGGGCCTTCTCCTGAGAGAGGGACAACCTCTCCACTACCTGGTCCCAAATCTGCTGCATACGCTCCACAACAGAGTCAACACCCGGACAGACAGAAGCCTCCGTCTGTCCCGAAGAAAATCGAGGGTGAAACCCAAAATTGCAGAAAAATGGAGACATCAAAGTGGCAGAGCTTGCCCTATTGTTAAGAGCAAACTCAGCAAAAGGCAAAAAAGAGACCTAGTCGTCTTGATCAGCAGACACAAAGCATCTCAGATAAGTCTCCAATGTCTGGTTTGTTCTCTCAGTTTGTCCATTGGTCTGAGGATGAAAAGCCGAGGAGAAAGACAATTGAACACCAAGTTTAGAACAAAAAGTCCTCCAAAATCTGGAAACAAACTGGACTCCTCTGTCAGACACAATGTTCTCAGGAATGCCGTGTAACCGAACCACGTGCTGAAGGAACAAAGGCACCAATTCGGAGGAGGAAGGCAACTTAGGTAATGGCACAAGATGTATCATCTTGGAAAACCTATCACAAATCACACAGATAACGGTCATTCTCTGAGAAACAGGGAGGTCGGAAATAAAATCCATAGAGATATGGGTCCATGGTCTCTTGGGCACAGGCAATGGCATCAACAAACCACTAGAGCGAGAGCAAGGCTTGGAGTGAGAGCAAGTCCCACAGGACTGCACAAACTCCCTCACGTCACGAGACAAAGTAGGCCACCAAAAGGACCGACTCACCAAGTCTCTGGTACCAAAAATTCCGGGATGACCGGACAACGCGGAACAATGAATCTCAGACATCACACTCTTCTTCCACTGGTCTGGGACAAACAATTTCCCAATAGGGCAGCGCTCGGGTTTATCCTCCTGACACCCTTCCAGAGCCAGTCTCAAATTGGGCGAGATGGCGGAAAGAACTACACCCTCTTTCAAACTAACAGCAGGATCAGATAACTCAGGAGAGTCCGCAAGAAAACTCCTCGAGAGGCCATCCGCCTTAACATTCTTAGTGCCAGGAAGAAAGGAAACCACAAAATTAAAACGTGTGAAAAACAAGGCCCACCTGGCCTGTCTAGGATTAAGTCGCTTGGCTGATTCCAGATAAACCAGATTCTTATGGTCCGTGAGGACCACCACCTGATGTTTGGCTCCCTACAGCCAATGTCTCCACTCTTCAAAAGCCCACTTCATGGCCAATAACTCCCGATTACCCACGTCATAATTACGTTCAGTAGGAGAAAATTTTCGAGAGAAAAAGGCACAAGGGTTACTTTTAGAGGTCTCTGGATCTTTTTGGGACAAAACGGCACCTGCCCCAATTTCAGAGGCATCAACCTCCACCTGAAATGGCAGAGAAACATCAGGCTGCCGTAGAACAGGAGCAGAAGTGAATCTCTGCTTAAGTTCCTGAAACGCAGAGACTGCCTCAGGAGGCCAATTCACCACATCAGAACCCTTTTTGGTCAAATCAGTCAATGGTTTAACAATAACAGAGAAATTACCAATAAATTTACGATAAAAATTGGCAAAACCCAAGAATCTCTGAAGAGCCTTTAATGAAGTAGGTTGGACCCAATCACAGATGGCCTGAACCTTGACCGGGTCTATTTCAATAACAGATGGAGACAAAATGAATCCCAGAAATGAGATCTTCTGTATGCCAAAAAGACACTTTGATCCCTTCACATAAAGAGCATTCTCTCTCAAAATCTGGAACACAGTCTGAACATGTTTCACATGAGAGTCCCAGTCATTGGAAAAAATCAAGATATCATCCAAATAAACAATCAGAAATTTATCCACAAAATCCCTGAAAATGTCATTCATGAAGGACTGGAAGACGGAAGGAGCATTAGTGAGCCCAAAGGGCATCACTAGGTACTCAAAATGCCCCTCTGGGGTATTAAACGCCGTCTTCTATTCATCCCCGTGCTTAATGCGAATAAGGTTATACGCCCCCCTGAGGTCAAGCTTGGTAAATCAAGTAGCACTTTTCACTCTGGAAAACAGGTCAGAAATCAAGGGTAACGGATATTGATATTTCACAGTGATATTGTTCAAGAGACGATAATCAATACACGGCCTTAATGAACCATCCTTTTTGGCCACAAAGAAAAAACCGGCACCCAAGGGTGAAGAGGATGGTCTGATATGACCCTTCTCCAACGACTCCTTGATATAAGACCGCATAGCGTCATGTTCAGGTACAGACAAGTTAAAAAGGCGACCTTTAGGGAATTTACTACCAGGCACTAATTCAATAGCGCAGTCATAGCTCCTATGGGGGGGCAAGGATGCAGATTTACTTTCGCTGAACACATCAGAAAAATCAGTCAAAAAGTCAGGAACATCCTGAGCCTGGGGAGAGGCAGAAAAAACAGGAGTATTGGCATTAACACATTGGCAGCCCCAACTGGTTCCAGACACAGATTTCCAATCCAAAACAGGATTATGAGACTGTAACCAAGGGAAACCTAGTACAATAATGTCATGCAGATTATACAGCACCAAAAATTTGCAACTCTCCTGATGATCAGGTTCAATCCTCATTATCACCTGAGCAGAGAACTGGGGTTTATTCTCAGCCAAAGGGGTAGAATCAATCCCCAGTAGGGGAATAGACTTCCGTAGGGGTATCAAGGGAAACCCACAACGTTTAGCAAAATCAAAATCCATCAGGTTAATAGCTGCTCCCGAATCAACAAAAGCCTGAGCAGAAAATGTGGACAGGAGCAAATCAGGGTAACAGTCAACAGAAATTTAGTCTGAACACTACCCAAGAAAACTGAGCGTGCAAAACGTCTTCCCTGCTTAGGGCAGACTGAAATAGCATGAGAGGCATCACCACAGTAGAAACATAACCCATTGCGTTTTCGAAACTCATGACGCTGTGCCCCAGAAGCCACTCTATCACACTGCATGGGTTCAGAAGCTGGTTCACAAGGCAACACTATTCCACGCATACTTCTAATCTCACGCAAATGTCTGTCAATTTGAATCGCTAATGACACAGAATCATTGAGACCAGAGGGAGCAGGGAAACCCACCATAACATCTTTTACATTCTCTGACAGACCCTTCCAAAAAAGGGCTGCCAAAGCATCATCATTCCATTTTGGTCAGGACTGCCCACTTTCGGAATTTCTGACAGTACAACTCAGCGTCCTCAAGCCCCTGATTTAATGCCAACAAGGTTTTTTCAGCTTGATCAGTGACATTAGGTTCATCGTACAATAACCCCAGAGCCAGAAAAAATGCATCAACATTACTCAAAACAGGGCCTCCAGGTGTCAGGGAAAAAGCCCAATCCTGAGGATCGCCGCGCAGGAGAGAGATGACAATTTGAACCTGCTGTGCTGCGTTCCCTGAGGACTTAGGTTTTAAGGCAAAAAACAACTTACAGTTATTTTTGTAATTCATAAATTTAGCTCGATCTCCCAAAAACAAATCTGGCATGGGATCCTGGGTTCCACAACTGGCAACCTAGCAAGATAGGTAGCAATACTCCGAACCTCAGTGGCAAGCTGATCCACATGGCCAGACAACTGTGCAAACTCCATTGAGAGAGAAAAAAAAATCCTCCTCAGCACCCAGAGAAAAAGAGGGAAAAAATGCAACAAACAGAAAAAAAAATCTCTGACAACTCTGACAACCTTTTTTCTTTCCACACTATTTTTCCCTTCTGTGAGTACCATATAATTTTCAGTTTGGCCGGTGATACTGTTATGTTTCGGTAGCTGAGGAGAGCAGGCAAAAACGGCAATACACCAGAGAGTTTGGAATCTACTGGATTGCAGTACCCTGACTAACCACCACAACTAAAGGCAGCCATGGAGCGTTCCTACGTTGGTCCTAGACGCCTCGTCACTGCCTGAGAGGTTAACTACACCTAAAGATAGAAAGAGGAAAGCTATCTGCCCTGGAGCAGATCCCCAAAGAACATAGGAAGCCCCCAAACATGTAATGGCGGTTAGACAAGAGGAAATACAGACACAGACAGAAAATAGTATGAGCAAACGTTGGGGCCCAATCTGCCTAGACAGAAAAGGATAGGAAGGATACTTACTGCAATCCAAAAAAAACCCTAAAAAAAGCCAACGCTACTAATTACAAAAACACTTGAGATCACACGACCTCTACCACCTAAATTAGTTTTCTGGTGTAACAAAACTAAGCCGCAGCCACTGAAAAAACTGGAAAAGGCAAATGAACAAACAACAGTGGCTCCAGAGGAACTGAGAGGAGCCCAAGCCCCCCAGGAAGGGGAACCTGGCTAACTTCACAGAAATGCAGAGAAATATGCAAATGAAAAGCACAAAAACAAAAAACAGAAAATATCTTATCTGAGAGCAGGAGAAGAGGCAAGACTCAGCAAGCTTCCAAGTGAACCAGGAAACAACGTTGAGACAAGAACAATTGATCACCGGCAACCATGATGGGAGGGGACCTCCCTTATATCCAGCCAGTCTGTGTTTCCTGATTGCCAATCCTCATTGAATGGTTCAATATTGTTTGTAACCACCAGAGGGAGCTTCTGCTCAGAATTCATTTCTAAAACATTCACAACAGTTTTCCCAATTTTTCTGACTGAATGACCTTCATTTCTTAAAGTAATGATGGCCACTCGTTTTTCTTAGCTGCTTTTTTCTTGCCATAATACAAATAGTCTATTCAGTAGGTCTATCAGCTGTGTATCCACCAGACTTCTGCACAACACAACTGATGGTCCCAACCCCATTTATAAGTCCAGAAATCCCACTTATTAAACCTGACAGGGCACACCTGTGAAGTGAAAACCATTTCCGGTGACTACCTCTTGAAGCTCATCAAGAGAATGCCAAGAGTGTGCAAAGCAGTCATCAAAGCAAAAGGTGGCTACTTTGAAGAACCTAGAATATAAGACATATTTTCAGTTGTTTCACACTTTTTTGTTAAGTATATAATTCCACATGCGTTAATTCATAGCTTTGACGCCTTCAGTGTGAATTTACAATTTTCATAGTCATGAAAATACAGAAAAATCTTTAAATGAGGTGTGTCCAAACTTTTGGTGTGTACTGTATATACATTATATATATATAATATATATATATATATTTACATAAGGAGGTTAGATACAAAATTGGTTTATTGCATATTGAGGGAATATGTTAGCGATTGTCTAATCCTTGTTTGGTGGTTCCTCTCAAATTCTGTAATCCAACTGAGGAGGAGAGGGGAACTGCCCCTTTTATTCTGTAGGTTTCCTGTTGCTATGGGCGGGTCCCCTCTCTCAGTGGGTGCTGTCGTGGACTCCGGTAAGTAATCCGAACTTTTGCAGCTATTTTTTTCTTGCCAAGGGATACAGAAATTTCTGCATCCATTTACTCAGTGTGTACACAGAGCCTTATTCGGGTGCGCCACCATAGTTGTAATCAGGGTTGCCTGTTTAGGAGCCCACTCAAAGGTTTTTACCCCCCTTCCACCCCAGAACCAAAACCCTAACTACGCCTTTCAATCAGACGATCGCAGGTTCAAGTCCCATACGGGGTGTAACAAATACAGTAAAAAGGTTTCTAAAAATATGAAAAATATAAAAAAAAAGTTCAAATCACCTCTTTTGCCCCATTAAAAATAAAGCAATAAAAAAACATATTTGGTATCGCTGCATTCGTAATAGACTGATCGATCAAATTATAAGGTAAATTAATCAGATCGGTAAAAGCCATAAAGAGAAAAAAAATCAAAACGCCAAATTACATTTTTCTTTGTCCGCACCAACATTGCTATAAAATGCAGTAAGAGGCGATCAAAACATCGCATCTACACCAAAATGATATCAATAAAAATGTGAGGTCAAGGTGCAAGAAACAATTCTTCACACAGCCCCAGGATCCCAAAAATTGAAAACGTTATGGGTCACGGAAAAATGGGGACACAGGCAACATACTTATTTATATCGATTTCCAACTTCTTTCATCACTTTAATAAAAAAACAAAACTTAGTGCCTGGGTAATCATACTGACCTGGGGAATTACATTGCCAGGTCAGATTGAGCATATAATGAACATGCTAAGTAAAAATAAGTCCTCAAAAAAAGCCTCACATGACTGTGTGGACAGAAAAATAAAAAAGACGAGTCATGAAGGGATTAAAGAAACTAAAAAAAAATCTAAAAAAATATCATATTTGGCATTGCCAAGTCAGTAAAAGACCAATCTATGAAAATCTAAACTTGTTTAACTTACAAGGTAAATGTCAGGAGGAATATAAATTGAAACATCAATATTACCATTTTTTGTTGCTGCATCTACCACAAAAATGTAATAAAAACTTTGTATATAACTCAAAATAATACCATTTAACCCCTTAACGACCAATGATACGCCTTTTAACGGCGGTAGTTAAGGGTACTTAAACCACAGCGCTGTTAATTAGTCGGATTTTCTCCAGGGTCTCGGCTCCCGGGAGTAGCCGAGACCCCAGAGAACATGATTCGGGTCAGTTTTTATCACCCCGGGTTGCGATCGCCGTTATTAACAGTATAACGGCAACCGCAAAAAAAAAGTCTGATGTGTCATTTAATTTCTCTCTCCTCTGAAGTGATCGCACATCAGAGGAGAGAGAAATAGGGTCCCCGATCCCCCCCCGAACCTCCCGGTGGTCCTCGGGCCCTCCTGCATCCTACGGTGGGCGCCGCCAACTTCTTCCGGTCATAAAATGGTGGTCGCAGGCGCAGTGCGCCCACCGAGATCTGCCGGCTGGCACCCGGCAACAATAGGAAGATTTTTCCTATTGGTTCATTTTGGTCACTGTGATAGTGTCTATCACAGTGATCAAAATAGAAAAAATAGTAAATAACCCCCCTTTTAACACCCCCTTAGTTAAGGAAAAATAATAAAATAAAGAAAATATATTTATTTCTATTTTCCCATTAGGGTTAGGCTAAAGTTAGTTGGGCTAAAGTTTTAGGGTTAGGGTTAGAGTTAGGCTAAAGTTTTAGGGTTAGAGTTAGACTAAAGTGAGTTGGGCTAAAATTTTAGGGTTAGGCTAAAGTGAGTTGGGCTAAAGTTTTAGGGTTAGGTTGGGGATTATGATTGGGGTTAGGGTTGGGATTAGGGTTAGGGGTGTGTTGGGGTTAGGTTTGTGGTTAGGGATGGGATAAGGGTTAGGGGTGTGTTAGGGTTAGAGTTGGAGTTATAATTAGGAGATTTCCACTGTTTAGTTACATCAGGGGCCAATTTTGCATTGAAAAAGTCAAACTGTGCTCCCTCCCTTCTGAGCTCTGCTGTGTGCCCAAACAGTGGTTTACCCCCACATATGGGGCATCAGCGTACTCAGGACAAATTGCACAACAACTTTGGGGTCTAATTTCTCCTGATATCCTTGGAAAAATAAAAAATGGGGGCTAAAAAAACATTTTTGTGGAAAAAAAATTATTTTTTTTATTTTCACGGCTCTGCATTTTAAACTTCTGTGAAGCACTTGGAGGTTTAAAATGCTCACCACACATGTAGAAAAGCCCCTTTGGGGGTCTAGTTTCCAAAATGGGGTCACTTGTGGGGGGTTTCTACTGTTTAGGCACATCAAGGGCTCTGCAAACGCAACATGACGCCCGCAGACCATTCTATCAAAGTCTGCATAAAACGGCGCTCCTTCCTTTCTGAGCTCTGCCATATGCCCAAACAGTGGTTCCCCCCATATATGGGGTATCAGCATAGTTATGACAAATTGGACAACTTTTGTGGTACAATTTCTCCTGTTACCCTTGTGAAAGTAAAAATTTGGGGGTGAAAATATCAATTTTGTGGAAAAAAATTATTTTTATTTTCACGGCTCTGCATTATAAACTTCTGTGAAGCACTTGGGGGTTCAAAGTGCTCACCACACATCTAGATAAGCTCCTTGGGGGGTCTAGTTTCCAAAATAGGGTCACTTGTGGGGGGTTTATACTGTTTAGGCACATCAGTGGATCTCCAAACATGACATGGCGTCCGATCTCAATTCCAGCCAATTCTGCATTGAAAAAGTCAAATGGCGCTCCTTCCTTTCTGAGCTCTGCTGTGTGCCCAAACAGTTTTTTACCCCCACGTATGGGGTATCGGCGTACTCAGGATAAATTGCACAACAATTTTGGGGGTTCTAATTTCTTATGTGAAAAAAAATTTGGGGGCGAAAAGAACATTTTTGTCAAAAAATATGACTTTTTATTTTCACGGCTCTGTTATAAACTTCTATGAAGCACTTGGGGGTTCAAAGTGCTCACCATACATCTAGATAAGTTCCTTAAGGGGTCTAGTTTCCAAAATGGTGTCACTTGTGGGGTGTTTCCACTGTTTAGGCATATCAGAGGCTCTCCAAACGCGACATGGCATCCGATCTCAATTCCAGCCAATTCTGCATTGAAAAAGTCAAGCTGCGCTCCTTCCCTTCCAAGCTCTGCCGTGTGCCCAGTGGTTTACCCCCACATATGGGGTATCGGCGCATTCAGGAGAAATTTCACAACAAATTTTGTGATTCATTTTCTCTTTTTACACTTGTGAAAATAAAAAAAAATGGTTCTGAAGTAAAATGTTTGTAAAAAAAAGTTAAATGTTAATTTTTTTATTCCACATTGCTTCAGTTCCTGTGAAGCACGTAAAGGGTTAAAAAAAAGTTGCTTTGAATGTGGTGCTGAGCATCTTGAGGGGCACAGTTTTTAGAATGGTGTCACTTTTGGGTATTTTCTGTCATTTACACCCTCAAAGTGACTTTGAATGTGATGTGGTCCCAAAAAAAATGGTTTTGTAAATTTTGTTGGAAAAATGAGAAATTGCTGGTCAACTTTTAAGCCTTATAACTTCCTAACAAAAAAGAATTGTTTCCAAAATTGTGCTGATGTAAAGTAGACATGTGGAAAATGTTATTTATGAAGTATTTTGTGTGACATATCTCTCTGATTTAAGGGCATAAAAATTAAAAGTTTAAAAATTGCAGAATTTTCAAAATTTTCGCCATATTTCGTTTTTTTTTCATAAACACAAGTCATATCGAAGAAATGTTACCACTAACATGAAGTATATTAATATGTCACGAGAAAATAATCTCAGAATCAGCGGAATTCGTTAAAACGTTCCAGAGTTATAACCTCATAAAGTGAAAGTGGTCAGAATTGTAAAAATTGGCCTGGTCATTTAGCTGCAAATTGGCTCTGTCACTAAGGGGTTAAAACTACACCCTGATAGGAAAAAAAACATTTATAGAAAAATAAGTTATTTGAAAATGGTGACACAAAACTATTTTTTTCTACAATATTCAGAATTTTTTAAGCCACTGAAACCCCTAGACATTTGGTATCGCCGCAAGCGTAACGAGCTGATGAATCTTTTTACCCCGTCACTCTTACCGCACAATGAACGCTGTATACCCAACAAGCAATGCAGAATTTGACTGCGGATACCTTGAATCTTAAACAGTGCCTTCCCCCCTTCCCGCCAATCCCCCCAATAAAACACATACAGGCCTAGATGGGTCACAGTTTATTAATTCTATATGCAGAGAATGGCAATTACATTTTGCAACGGGCTCATCGCCGCAGGCCCTGTCCACGAGTGACAAGCAAGCCGGCCAATGAGCGGTTTTCGAACCTTTGCCCCTCTCTACACTTCCACTACGGAGGATCATGTGTATGACCTACACAGGACTCTGACTCCTCCCCATCAGCATCATTGCCTGTTCTACTCCGTCCTGTAAGCCGGACAAAAATATGTCGAGCCCAATGTCGTTGAGGTAAATTCCATCAGGTCTCAATAGTGCAGTTATCGCCCTCCAGTTGGTGGTGGCGAACCACGATGCCATATCTGCCTTTTACGAATTTCTTCATCCGTGCATTGATTTTTCTTCTTGATCTCTCAATGGCTTTTGCGTACCTTGCTCCGCGCCAAACCGCTCGTGGCACTATCTCTGACCACACCAGTATCATCTCCTGTAACATACATGTGAAATGCTTTATGTCTGTTGCCCTCACCGTAGAGAGCTCAGCACTTTTTCGTTTGACCAAATCATTGCCACCGGCGTGTAACATGAATATCACCGGCCCCTTAGCGATGTTGATAAATTCTGTGAAAATCTGTTGCCACTGGAGCCCTCTGATACCTCTCCAGGTGACCTCTAGCCCGAGAAGCCAAAACTTTTTCCTCGTGGTCGCAGCTCGGCCCTTTTAGCCGCCCAATAGACATATGAATGTCCTAGAACATAGACTGCAGGCCTACAATTGCCTGTAAAAGATAATGTGTGTTATTTGAGCAAATCAGGTCTTGTATATCTGGCAAAGCATGCGGATTTCCAACGACCCATTCTCTGCACTTCGGCCTCCGATACTCCTGCTTTAGCTGCTTCAGTGGCTGCGCCAATTCGGAAAGAATGTGTCCCATATTCTCTCGGATTAGCTCCTGATTTTTCTAGACACTGTTTAAAAATTGTTTGAAACTGATACTTTGTAAGAGGGTGACCCATCTGTGTGTGAGAGAAAAAATTGATTCGAGTGTCTTATTACAGTGCAGCGTCTGACTAATTTAAATCGACATACTGGACCATCTGCTGCTTTAACCAGGACCCACGTACCTCTACCGGTGGGATCGCATTTGAATTTTTGCACACGAATCCGCAGAGCGTCGCTGCATATTATCACGTTGTTGTTGATTAGACCGCCTTCCGATGCCGTTTTTGACCGCGGCAACAATTCGCTAATGTGTTGTAATGTATGTAGTACAGTTCATATAGCGTCTTGTGCTTGGGTGCGATGAAAACACAGGAGTCACAGGTTTGATATAGAAAGTCTTGTATTACTTCATACAAGTTGGCAAAAATAGTCACACAGTTTGCAGACACAGAAGCAGGAGACACAGCAGGCCAGAGTAATCTAAGCTCAGCAATCACTCTCCACAACAGGTTCAGGATCTTCTTCTCTGTTACCGTAAGTCCATGCAAACGTGGGTCTTTCAAAGAGCAGGGTTCAGAGTCCACAAGTGCTTCAGAGTTCCTCAGTAGGAATAGCTGGAGTACAAGGTCCAAGGCTTTAGGAGTCAGGTCACAGGTTCACTGCAGGCTAGATTCTGAAGCACTGATCGCTCAGCTGTGGCTGCTTAAGAAGCAAAAGGAGAGAATCAGGGCGGGAACATGCAAGCTGGAAACTCCATTTTGACTGAGGGCAAGATAGCTGCAGCAAGACAGAAAGTAAAATGGCTGACGAACAAACTGAGTTTCAGGAACATGTACACAGAACCTTACATTACTCCCCCCTTAGGGACAACCTCCGGATGACCTCAGGCCAGGCTTGTGTGGGTACCTCTGATGAAACTGACGGAGCAAGCGAGGAGCATTAACGTTATTGACTGGTTCCCATGAGTTGTCCTCCACTGGGTAGCCCTGCCATTTAATCAGATATTGTAACGGATTTCTATACAACCTGGAATCTAAAATCCTTTCCACCACAAATTCTTCCTGACCATCGACTAGCACTGGGTCAGGGCAAGGAGAAGAATGTCCAGGAAACGTATTGGGTGTCGCAGCCTTTAGTAGGGATACATGAAAGACAGGGTGAATTCTCATAGTTCTGGGCAGTTGAAGACGACAAGCAACAGCACTTATAATCTTATTGATCTTATAAGGTCCAATGTACTTATGTCCCAACTTAGACGATGGAATCCTTAACTTAAGATTTCTGGTTGACAGCCAGACCAAGTCTCCTACCTTGAAAGCTGGTGCAGGTTTACGAAATTTATCTGCTGCTTTCTTGTACCTTTCCTGAGCCGATTCCAGATTCTCCTTTAGAAGATCCATATTCTTCTGTAAAGACGTGATTCTTTCAGCCACTGCTGGTAAAGGCGTTTCTATGGGAAATCGTGGTAGAATGTTAGGATGATAACCTAGATTAGAGTAAAAAGGAGACTGCTTAGTGGAGGCACTCTGAGAGTTGTTATACGAGAACTCAGCTAATGGAAGTAGATCCACCCAATCATCCTGTAGGTGGCAGATAAAGCAGCGGAGATACTGCTCCAGGGTTTGATTGGTTCGTTCGGTCTGTCCATTAGTCTGGGGATGAAAAGCAGAAGAAAGGTTTACTTTAATGTCCAATGCTGCACAGAAATTTTGCCAAAACCTAGAAGTGAATTGCATCCCTCGATCCGAAATAACCTCATCCGGTACTCCATGTAAGCGAAACACATCTTTAATCATCAAATCTGATGTCTGTTTTGCAGTGGGTAAGCCGACACAAGGGATAAAATGAGCTGCCTTTGTTAGACGGTCAACCACCACTAGAATGGTGTTCTTCCCTTGAGAGGTTGGTAACTCCACAATGAAGTCCATAGAAATGGATCCCCACGGGCGGGACGGGGTGGGAAGAGGCTGTAACAGACCAGTTGGTGAGGAGCGAGGTGTTTTGCATCTTGCACAGACTTCACATGAAGTGACATAGTTTAAAACATCCTTCCTGCAAGTGGGCCACCAAAAGAAACGAGAGAGAAATTCCTGTGTCTTTAGAATTCCTCTATGCCCAGCTATCTTGGAATCGTGAATGAGTTGCAATACTCTCAATCTGACTGTTTCAGGAATATACAGGCGTTGTCCCTGAATCCACACACCATTCTTAAAGACAAGACTTACGTCCCTTGGGGGTTGTGCCAAAAAGGAATCCGCATGGTATGCTTCCTTGATGTCCTTAAGTAGGTCTTGATTATGAATTACTCCTAGGAATCTAGAGTCAGGAAGAATAGTCTTAGGAGGAGTAATTGGACGTGTCTCTGCTGAGTAAATCCTAGAGAGTGCATCAGCCTTTCCATTGCGCGATCCTGGTCTATAAGAAATGATAAAATTAAATTGGTTTAAGAAAAAATTCCAGCGAGCCTGGCGAGGAGTCAGGCACTTAGCCGACCTGATAAACTCAAGGTTACGATGGTCTGTCAGGACGACTATTTGCTGTGCAGCTCTCTGAAGAAGGTGTCTCCATTCTTTGAAGGCGGCAATAATGGCCAACAACTCTCTATTGCCCACATCGTAGTTCCTCTCAGCCGAAGACAACTGCTGGGAAAAGAAGGCACAGGGATGCAAGACATTCTTCTCACCTGTTCTCTGAGAGAGTATAGCTCCAACGGCACAGTCTGAAGCATCCACCTCTATTATGAAGGCAAGCTCGGGTTGGGATGTACTAGGATAGGTGCAGTGGTAAATTTATCTTTTAGACGGGAAAATGCTTCCTGGGCTTGGGGAGTCCAGGAGAACCTAGACTCTTTCCGGGTAAGTTGGGTGATAGGTGACACTACCTCAGAGAAATTTCTAATGAAACGTCTATAGAAGTTGGCAAACCCGATGAAGCGCTGTACCTCCTTCACATTTCTAGGACTTGGCCAATCCTTGATGGCTTGGGTTTTGCTTCCATCCATACTAATTCCTTGTGTAGACAGTACATACCCCAGAAATTGAATTTCGGTCCTATGGAATTCACACTTTTCAAGTTTGATGTAAAGATGATTTTGTCTTAGACATTCCAAGACCATTCTCACATGTCCATGATGTTCCTCTGTGGAGTTAGAAAAAATTAGAATATCATCCAAACAAATTACCACGAATGTATCTAGGAGATCCCTGAAGATGTCATTCACCAAGTGTTGGAAAGTGGCTGGGGCGGTACTCAGACCAAAAGGCATAACTAGATATTCAAAGTGTCCATAGCGTGACCTGAATGCAGTCTTCCATTCATCCCCAGGTCTAATACGGACTAAGTTATAGGCCCCACGAAGATCTAGTTTAGAGAAAATTTTGGCATGTCGCACTCTCTCCAATAACTCAGGGATTAAAGGCAATGGATAACGGTTTCTAATAGTAACCTTATTGAGTTCCCTATAGTCTACGCATGGTCTCAGAGATCCATCTTTCTTCTTTACAAAGAAGATGGGTGCACCTGCAGGAGATGAAGAGGGGCGTATGAAGCCCTTGGCTAGATTTTCGTCTATGTAATCCTTTAAAGCCTTTAGCTCGGGCCCCGCCAGGGGTAGATCTTACCAAAAGGTATCTCTGCTCCAGGCAATAATTCAATTGGACAATCATATGGACGGTGAGGAGGAAGCTGGTCAGCGTTCTTCTTGTCACATAAATCCACATAGTCCTGGTATACAGCTGGTAGTTCAGGGACTGACATGGTTCCTTTAGGAACAGAGCAAGCTGAAACTTTTGGACTCATCTGTTTCTCTGGAAAGTGTAATTCCTTGGTCTCCCAGTTAATGGTAGGATTCTGAGCCTGCAGCCATGGTAGCCCTAGAATAATGGGAAAGTGGGGAGAAGAGATAAGCATAAAGGACAGTTTCTCTTGATGATCTTTACCCATAAGAACCCTCAAAGGCTCTGTTTCCTGATCCACTGGTCCAGAGGTCAGCAGGGAGCCATCCACAGTTTCCATCTGTACTGGAGTAGCCTTCTTCACTGAACGTATCCCCTGTTTCAGAGCAAAGGAGACATCCATAAAATTTCCACTTGCCCCTGAGTCGATCATAGCAGAGCTAGACACCCAAGCTGAGTCAACCCAGAGTTTGATGGAAAGAAAGCAATGAGAATTGTTTTTCTTACAACTCAGCTGGGACACCGCTGAGGAAACTTGAAAAATGGCAGCGTTTACACAGTCAACGTCCTCAGAGGTAACGGAGTTTAAGTCCGAGAAATCAAGATCTGTTGCTGCAGATCTCTCTGGAGCCTGAGGCTCGGACCTGACAGATCCCCTCTCGCAACACTCACAATGAATGAGTGCTGCAGTAGTCTTACGAGAACGGCTGGGGCAGTTTATAATGAAGTGCCCTGACTTACCACAATAGAAACATAGATTTTCCTTAAAACGATGTTCCTTGCGTGCATCACTAACCCGTCGTTATAAAGAGTCTACCTGCATGGGTTCAGGTTCAGGTTCCCGTGTAATCCTACTCAAAGGTTCCTTAGCTGGAGAGGAAGGTAGGAAAAGGTTAGTGCGATTGCTTTCGAACCATCTCTCTTGCCTGCGTTCAGTCAGACGAGTATCAATACGGATGCAGTAGTTAATAAAGTCACCTAACGCAGTGGGAGGGTCGGCACGAGCAAGTTCATCCTTAATCAGTGGAGATAACCCCTTTCGAAAAATAGATTTTTTGGCGGAACTGTCCCAGGTGGTATCAAGGGCCCATCTCCTGAAATCCAAGGCATATTCAGCTACCGAGTGCTTACCTTGGCGCAAAGCTAACATGGCTGCTTCAGCTGTTGCACCTCGATTGGGGTCATCAAACACCTGCCCCATGGCTGAAATAAAAGCATCAAGGTGATTCAAACAATCATCCTCAGTCTCAATCAGAGGGTTTGCCCACATCAAAGCCTTGTTGGTAAGAAACATAATTATAGTAAGCACCTTAGATCGTTCAGTGGGAAATTGTGAAGCATGTGCAGAAAAAAAAAGATTGCATTGATTAATAAATCCCCTGAATTTCTCACGTTCACCGCCAAAACGAAAAGGGGGTAACTTGGGAATCCCAGAACTCGGGGCTACGGCAGGAGCCTGGACTCGCTCCTCTAGAACCTCAATCCTGGCTCGCAAATCCTGGGCAGTCTGTCCAAACACTTGCAAATTGTGATTAGTGAGGTCCTGTAGGCTTGAAAAAACGGGTCTTTATATTCTGCAAATCTGCAAGGATATTATCAGTCACTCCGCAAAGTTCCTTTATGCGGGCCTCCATTTTCCAGATCTTTTAAGACAGGAGTACTGGAAGAAGAGGAGAGGAGAGAAAAAAAAAACAATAGTGTTTACCTGTGGTAACACTGCAGAGAGAAAAAAAATTAAGGGAACTGCTCACCTGGAATGGTTGTGAGAAGTCACAACCACTATCATCACAGAAAGTTCACCCGGACATCTGATATCCACAGTTACAGCAGACAAAAAAGAGAAAAGAGAAAAAAAAACAAAACAATAGTGTTTACCTGTGGTAACACTGCAGAAAAAAAAACACTTAAGGAATTGCTCACCTGGAATGGTTGTGAGAAGTCACAACCACTGTCATCACAGAAAGTACAACCGGACATCCGATATCCACAGTTACAGCAGACACAGCCTTTCCAGACCCAGCAGACACTAACGTTTTGGCTTCAGAATCTTGTAATGTATGTAGTACAGTTCATATAGCGTCTTGTGCTTGGGTGCGATGAAAACACAGGAGTCACAGGTTTGATATAGAAAGTCTTGTATTACTTCATACAAGTTGGCAAAAATAGTCACACAGTTTGCAGACACAGAAGCAGGAGACACAGCAGGCCAGAGTAATCTAAGCTCAGCAATCACTCTCCACAACAGGTTCAGGATCTTCTTCTCTGTTACCGTAAGTCCATGCAAACGTGGGTCTTTCAAAGAGCAGGGTTCAGAGTCCACAAGTGCTTCAGAGTTCCTCAGTAGGAATAGCTGGAGTACAAGGTCCAAGGCTTTAGGAGTCAGGTCACAGGTTCACTGCAGGCTAGATTCTGAAGCACTGATTGCTCAGCTGTGGCTGCTTAAGAAGCAAAAGGAGAGAATCAGGGCGGGAACATGCAAGCTGGAAACTCCATTTTGACTGAGGGCAAGATAGCTGCAGCAAGACAGAAAGTAAAATGGCTGACGAACAAACTGAGTTTCAGGAACATGTACACAGAACCTTACATGTGTAGTGCGCCGAAAAAGGCGATAGCGAAAGCTGCTGATATTAGGATCGCCTCATATTGTGACCAGCATACAATTGGGGATATTGAAATAATGTCATGCAATAATCTAATTGAAATGGGGCGACATTCCTGACTTGGCTGAAGCCTTTTCCAGCCTTTAACGGCTTGTTTAATGAAAAAGAGCTTAGTGACCCCATTAGTTGGAAAAAAATGCTATTCCTGACAATTGCTGCTGTACCCGACGCCCCTCTTTCTTTGAGTAGATTCTATAGACACTTCGTATCTTGCTTGATCGCACTTATCCACAGGCCTACCGTGAATTAGAGAGCACCAATCTTCCTACGCCTTACTATAGAGCCTCCATGTAGCCGGTGTTACTGAGGCGCAGATTAGGTGCATCAGTGATTGGCTACTATGTCCCATAGGTATGGAGGATACTGGAAACCCGATGGTTGTGCACTGGGCATAATGTCTTTGAAGGCCTGGCAATCGGAAGATAACAAAGAGTTAACAAGATTATTGTCTATGTTCGACTTTACTCTGTCATGACACCAGATGTGTTTCAGGCATAACAGCGTGAGCCGGCGCACAAGCGCGAGTAAGGGCAGGGATGTGGATGACATATGGTTTAAGCTCTTTGCGGTTCCCGGATTTTTTGTTATAAATCGAATGTTTGTGTTTTCCAACTGTATACCCCATAACTCGACTGATGATACGATAGCAAAAATTTCTAGCAAGGCGGGATTGCGCCCTCAGCATGATGTGGTCCATAACTCTGGCCAGCTGCTTTTGCACCATTGGTTTTTGTAAATTGCTGCAAAACCCTTTTCAACATGTCCACCTATTGCAGGCCCTAGTTCTTTGCTTGTCTTTTCTTCTGCCATTACGCATGTATGACCATTATAGGATTGTAAAAGGGTCTTCCAGACTAGTAAGTCTGCTCTCATAGATCAAATGATTCTAATTCTATGGCTGGGCTATGCCCATTGTTGAAAAAAGATAATCGGCGAGAGAAGGCTCTGCCGACCGGCATTACGCATCTGTTTCCTTTGTTGGATATCAGTCTGCCAAAACATGCTTTTTTATCTGGCTCAAAAATATAAGATATTTACAGGTTACTTTTTGTAAGGTTAGTCTTAGCAGACTATTGGGGGGTTTGATGTTGTGCACCCCAACCAATCAGCTGTTTGTTGCTTTTGACTACTATGGTGCTGAAATGTGTAGAGCAGGACCAGTATAGCTTCATACACAGTGTAGTGGCTGCTGCAGGGACTGAAGTGCTGTTCACTACCATAGGAGCTGAGCTACAGCACTTTAGAATGGCCTACCCCTTTAAACATAGTCACAACATTCCTATATGAATGAGCATCATCTTTTGAAAAATACTTCTTTACCTTATGTTGCTTACTTCTCTCCTATGTTGCAGTGCCGTTTCACTGCCCATTTCATGCTCCTTTAGAAACTTCTTTGAACTGTTGCTCAGCAAGATCAGTGCATATTCGGACAATAAGAGTATGGGATGTTCCCTGTCTGAGCCTCTCTGCTCCTTATTACCATACAGATCCTGTACTCTTACTATAGTTGCCGCCTTGCCGCCACCACCAGAACTGTCGCCTCGCCGCCACCTCCAGAGCTGCCGCCACCGCCAGAGCTGCCGCCACCACCAGAGCTGCCGCACCCCGACCTTCTGTTTCTTCCCCATTATCCCGTAGAATGTAAGTCTGCAAGGACAGGGTCCTCTCCCCTCTGTACCAGTCTGTCATTGTAAATGTGTTTCCTGTAAATGATATCTATAACTTTGTATGTAACCCCTTCTCATGTACAGCACCATGGAATTAATGGCGCTATATAAATAAAGAATAATAATAATAATAATAATTACGCGGCTGGCGAATGTAAGCAGACCGAGTAAGGACTGCATCTGTTGAAGAGTGACATTTTTATCTTTACAGAAAACGTCCAAAAATTGTAGTGTTTTTTTAATTTTTTCAGCTGATAAGCGAAAAACCATTGCGTTGGTGTCTATTTCCATGCCTAAGAAAGGCAGTACGTTACATGGGTGAAAGCGGTATGCTGAAATGCTGTGATAAAAATTAAAATTTTCCTAGAAGGAAAGAGCAAAGTATTGAATTTTTGGGGCCGACGAACAAAAAATCGTCAAGGTAGTGATTCAGAGAATTGCTGCCTGTCTCATACCGGACTACCCAGTCCAGGAAAGTACTGAATAGCTTGAAATAGTGGCGTGAAATGGAACATCCAATCGGCAGGCACATATCAAAATAATAGTACTCGTCTACCATGCAACCTAACAGGTGAAAGCATTCAGGGTGCACGGATAAAAGGCGGAATGCCGACTCTATGTCCGATTTTGCTAGGAGGGCGCTGGGCCCAGCTGTGCGGACTAACTCTACTGCCTTGTCGAAAGACGCATATGTGACAGAAGCTTCTTCTGGTGGGATAGCGTCGTTAACCGATTTGCCTTTTGGGTATGAAAGATGATGGATCAGACGATATTTACCGGGTTCTTTTTTCGGAATAATGCCTGACGGTGAAATTCTAATATTTTTGAATGGTAGCGATTGAAAGGGGCCCGCCATTCTACCTAATTCAACCTCTTTTTTAAATTTTTTCGTGCAATATTTCGGGGAATTCGCGAGCAAATTTTAGGTTAATGGCAAAGGTTGGATTTTTACAAAATTTAAAGGGGATAAAAAATCCATAAGTAAAGCCATTGTGTAATTGCTTTGCCGGTTTTTAAGTGGGATAAAGGTTAAGCCAAGGGCCCAACGCAGTTATGTTCACCGGGGTTTTGCCATGTAGGCGCTCTGTTTGCTTGGCGAGTACACCTTGCTGCTGGGTGTCCTCCCCCGCAAGTAGAGCAGTCGAGCTTATATCTACATGACCCGTGGTAACGGCAGTTTCCCTTGTTAAATAGCCAGCAGGCCCCGGGTTTTTCTACGACCACTGAATGTTGACCTGCGGCGTGGTTAGTGGTCGCGTATGAAAAGGGGGGCTGCTTCTGCGACAGCATCAGTCGTAGCCAAACGTCTGTTGCTTTTACTCCTCAGGTTAGATTAGGCTGTAGGGCCAGGCGCCTGCAGAACTCATTATACCGCTGCCAGGCGGAACCACCATGCGATTTATATGAATTATATATCATGTTCTGATATATAAATAATTTGGAGCCGCGTTCCAGATGCTTCTGGCCCATAATACAGCACAATACTGCGAACACCTGAAGCCAATTATTCATTGTTAGTGCTATATTAGGCCTATTTCTATCATATAGCCGTTCGCTTGTCCGTCTTTCCCTATCTACTGTTTGTTGGTCCACTGACAATTATGACCATATGTCGATGTAATCATTATTCCAAATTTTCTGTTTAGTGTCTTCGTATATGTGTGCGCCTAGTGGGCTAATTCCCCAGAAAAATGTCTTTGTGTAGGCTCGCAAATTAAGATGTAGCTTTGCTGTCGGTTGCCCCGCATGGGCGGGATAATTGTTGAACTAGCGCATTAATAGCTGATGCCAGCTCGTTTTTTCCTGAGTGATGTACAACATGCAGATCGTTGGGATGAGAACACTCACCGCTATTTGACTCCATCCGAGTGACTCCAGGTGATGGAGGAACTCCGGCTCCCGCTGTATCGTTGGTTGAGGTTCGATGTCTGCAGTGGCCAGAAGCCCTGGGAGATTGGGATGGATTTCCCAGGCTGACAGCCAGTGATGGAGTACGTGATGTCTGATCTCTGTCGTGTCCCCAAGCATGAGTGACTCCCGTTGACGGGGAAACTCCAGGGTTAATCAGGTGGTTGGACTGGCTGGTAGCCAGTTCTGGCTGTCAGTCATTGATGGAGCACGTGACCTCTGGCGTCTGTCGCGTGCTCATGACCGCCTGTCGCGTCGCTCAGATGCGTCGGACCAATTGGATATGGACAGGGAACGCCATCTAGCGGAACGAGATCTGTGGCAGCTCCTATGTGATCCGTGTCTGCGGTGGTAGCGTGAACAGCTCTTGGAGGGATAGTGGGAATGGTAACGGGAGTCGTCTGAGGAGGAGTGGGAGGTCCTGCGGTGTCTACGCCTTGAGCCGCTACTACTATGGGGTATGATGGGAGCAGAATGTCAGCAATGAGGGGTTCGTTAAGCGTATTCGTGGCCATCGCTAGTATCGGTGAGAAGGCACTGACCCCTGGCACCTGAATTTAACCCACGTAGGTGTGGCTGGACGCCCCTTCCTCTTTACCACCATTGGTCAGTTGGGCATCCCCTTTAGTACATCACCTGGGGAGATTAGTTGGGAGGAGGGAATTGGGCACTGAACAGCATTCCTCTAGCTTTGTTTATACAGTCATGGCCAAAAGTTTTGAGAATGACACAAATATTAATTTTTACAAAGTCTACTGCTTCACTTTTTCTAATGGCAATTTGCATATACTCCAGAATGTTATAAAGAGTGATCAGCTTAACAGCAATTACTTGCAAAGTCAATATTTGGCTAGAAAATGAACTTTATCCCCCAAAACACATTTCAACATCATTGCAGTTCTGCCTTAAAAGGACCAGCAAACCTCTTTTCAGTGATTGCTCCATTAACACAGGTGTGGGTGTTGATGAGGATATGGCTGGAGATCAATCTGTCATGATTAAGTAAGAATGACACCACTGGACACTTTAAAAAGGAGGCTGGTGCTTGGCATCATTGTTTCTCTTCTGTTAACCATGGTTATCTCTAAAGAAACACGTGCAGTCATCATTGCAATGCACAAAAATGGCCTAACAGGGAAGAGTATCGCAGCTAGAAAGATTGCACCTCAGTCAACAATCTATCGCATCATCAAGAACTTCAAGGAGAGAGGTTCCATTGTTGCCAAAAAGGCTTCAGGGCGCCCAAGAAAGACCAGCAAGCGCCAGGACCTTCTCTTAAAAGTGTTTCAGCTGCGGGATCGGGCTACCAGCAGTGCAGAGCTTGCTCAGGAATGGCAGCAGGCAGGTGTGAGTGCATCTGCACGCACTGTGAGGCGGAGACTCTTGGAGCAAGGCCTGGTCTCAAGGAGGGCAGCAAAGAAACCACTTCTCTCCAGAAAAAACATCAAGGACAGACTGATATTCTGCAAAAGGTACAGGCAGTGGACTGCTGAGGACTGGGGTAAAGTTATTTTCTCTGATGAATCCCCTTTTCGATTGTTTGGGACATCAGGAAAATGCCTCATTCGGAGAAGACAAGGTGAGCGCTACCACCAGTCTTGTCTCATGCTAACTGTTAAGCATCCTGAAACCATTCATGTGTGGGGTTTAGTGTTGAGCGATACGATACCGCAAGTATCGGGTATCGGCCGATATTAGCTCTATCGGCCTTTCGATACTTCGTTTCAATATTTTCGTCTTATCGGATACCGGAATCGGAAGTTCCCATAATTCTTTGAGAGGCAATGTGATTTTAGTCAGCCAATGAGGAATCCTAAGAAGTGTGGGCACATCCTGTACTGCTGCGGTCATGTTAACTAATGGCATGGCTGTCATTGGATGCTGAAATGATGTCAGAATATTTTTAGCGTCACTGTGCTGTGAATTCAGTAAGGGACAGAACGCTGCTGTGCTGACTCTGAGGGACAGTTAGAGATTGCGATTTAGTGTACTGTGCTGTAGGCAGGCTAGCACCAACCGCTGTGTAAAGCTTCCTTTTGCCTGCAGTGTTGTTTTAACAGCTCTGCAAGGTGTGTGTGAGTGCAGGTGATGCAGCAGTTTGCTCTGCATGCAACGCTGTCTGTAGGCATCTGCACGTGTCACTCACAGACTCTTTTTTTTTTCTTCAGTGTAATTCTTGCCGCTCCATGCAATTTAACTATTAGTGTGACGCGCTTCCATCCGTATCCAATACATTGGTTGCAAACACTATAGAAGTAGACAAAGGAGTAGCCTTTCACAGATTGTGAACAGTTGTGTTTCAGTGTTCACTTCAGTCTGTGTTTTTTATTTTTTGAGTGCACATCACGCTCCAGTTACTTGTTCAAGCACTGCTGCTTGTACTCTGCTGAGCGTGTCTCAGTGCCTCATCCTTTTCATTTATCTCCAATTGGTTCTGCTCCATTCCATTTAAAATATAATCTATTAGTGTGACGCGCTTCCATCCGTATACAATACATTGGTTGCAAACACTATAGAAGTAGACAAAGGAGTAGCCTTTCACAGATTGTGAACAGTTGTGTTTCAGTGTTCACTTCAGTCTCTGCGTAATAACCACACTTAGGCCTTATAACTTTTCTGACTTTCTTTATCAATCTACCAAGCTGAAGAAGTCAGTGAGTAAGGCACGTGGTCGTGGCCGTGGAGTTTCAGCAGGGAGAGGACGTGGGGATTCTGTGGCTGCTGCCGCCCTCAGTGACACAGCATCCACCAGTTTTCCCCGTGAGCGTTCCTTTATGCGCACTTTGGTAGGAGTTCGGCGTGCCCCCCTGCTGCGGGAAGAACAAATTGAAGCCGTTGTTGGTTGGATGGCAGCCAATGCATCGACTTCAATTCCTTCCACCTCCTCTCAGGAACACAACACTGTTGAGCAACCATCTGTCTGTTCACCGCCTGTCAAATTGCCCAGGCAGTCAGAGAGTTCTGTACAGGAGCCAGCTGAGTCTCTGCTTCTGTTCTCAGAATCTGTTGGCTTGCAAACACGGGCACAGGCAAGCAGCATTCTGCAATTTGAAGAAGAGGGAGTATGCAGTGATGCGCAACAGCTGTGTCTCTCTCAATCTGAAGAGGCGGGTGAGCCAGTGCCGATGGACAGCACACCGCAGAACGCATCTTATGATGATGATGAGACTCAGGTGCCAGGTTTTGTGGAGCATGGTGCTGCCCAGACCATCCAACAGCAGCAGGTGTTGGAAGAGGGTAGTGGAGATGATGAAGTCCAAGACCCAACATGGCGTGAGCAACAGGAAGGTGGTGGGAGCAGCTCTGAGGAAGAGATTGTCCCAACGGTACAAAGAGGAGGGAGAGGTAGGCTGCAGACTCGTTTGCCTGTAGCCTCCAGTTTGGCACCTGTTGGGAGCAGTTCTCTTAGAAATGTCAAAATTGGCGCTCCCATGACTTGCACTGCGTGGTCCTTTTTTGACAGACTTGTAGATGATATTTGCTATGTTCAATGCAAGCTGTGTAAGCAAAAAGTTAAAAGAGGTAAAAATATCAGTAACCTGAATACCACAAATATGTGGAAACATGTACGGACAAAGCACGTAGCTGAGTTACAAAGACACACTGGAGATGTAGGCCAACCTACAGCAGCACCTACATCTTTAGGTCGTGTTCGAGCCTCTACCTCCAGCTCACACACACCTGGTTAGGCTTCCTCACAGGATCTCCATGGAAGAACCTCGGTCACTGTTGTCCATAGACAAATTGTTATTCCACCCACAGCAGCAAGTTCACAGTCATCGTCACACTCCCAGAACAAAAAACAGCCATCGGTAACACAGGCATGGGATAAAAGACGGCCATACTCGGCAAACCATCCACGAGCACAGGCTCTGAATGCTGGCCTTGCAAAACTCCTGTCCCTTGAAATGCTGTCATTCAGGCTGGTGGAGACTGACAGTTTCAGGAACTTTATGGCATTGGCAGTCCCACAATATAATGTGCCAAGCTGATTTTATTTCAGCAGGCAAGCTGTCCCTGCTCTGCAAAAACATGTTGAGGGAAACATTAAACATGCGCTACTAAACGCCGTCAGTAGCAGGGTCCACCTGACCACCGATGCGTGGACCAGTACCCATGGCCAGGGACGATACCTTTCCCTCACTGCCCATTGGGTCAATGTTGTGGAGCCGGGTACAGATCTTGCCAGTGGCGCTGTACGTGTTCTGCCAACTCCAAGGATTGCAGGAATCCAGTCTGTACACATTGATTCCTCCTCCTACTCCAGTTCCTCAGAATCATCGCTGCACGAGCTGTCACGGTATACCTCCACATGGACCCGTGAACGCTTACCTGTTGCGACCGATATGAGCACAGCCGTGGCCAAACGTCAACAGGCCGTCCTGAAATTAATTTCCATGGGGAATCAAAGCCACACAGCGCAGGAGCTCTGGGATGCCATCAAGCAGGAGAGCGACGTGTGGTTTTTGTCAGCTAATCTCCAGCCAGGCTTGGTAGTGTGTGACAATGGCCGAAATCTGGTGGCAGCTCTGGGCCTTGGCAACCTCACTCACATACCATGTCTGGCACATGTGCTCAACTTGGTCGTGCAGAGTTTTTTGAGGGACTATCCGGATCTTGATGCACTGCTGCACAAGGTCCGCCTAGAGTGCGCTCACTTGCGACGTTCCAGCATGGCCAGATCGCGCATTGCAGCTCTGCAAGTCAGATTTCGCCTTCCTGAACATCGCATCATATGTGACGTACCCACCAGGTGGAATTCCACGTTACATATGTTGGAGCGGTTGTGTGAGCAGCAGCCAGCAGTAATGGAATATCAGCTGCAACAGGCGCAATCAACTCGCAATTTGCGCCGTTCACACTTCACCACTACTGAGTGGGCCTCTATGAAGGACATCTGCGACGTTTTGCGTGCGTTTGATGTCTCAACGCGGATGACGAGTGCAGATGATGCACTAGTCAGCATGACTGTCCCCCTTATCTGCCTTCTTCAGAAATCACTGAAAGCACTAAAGGAAGAGGTTTTGGAAGAGGTGGAGGATGAGGAGTCACAAATTCAATTACCTTCAGGACAGTCAGCGCAACGTGGTTCCTCACAAAGGGCTGGGCAGGGCTCACTTTGTGAGGAGGAGGAGGAGTCAATGGAGGAGGAAGAAATCCCTCTAGAGGGAGGTACACAACGCTCTAGTCAGTATGTAGAGCGAGGGTGGGGTGATGCAGAGGAGGCAGAGATGACGCCTCTTCCAGAGGACAGCCTTTGTTGGCCAGTTGGGAGTCTGCAGCACATGGTTGATTTCATGCTTCAGTGCCTGAGAAATGACCGCCGCATCGCCCACATTCTCAGCACGTCAGATTATTGGGTGTACACCCTCCTAGACCCTCGCTACCGGGACAACTTACAAACCCTCATCACACCGGTGAACTGGGACCGTAAAATGCAGGAGTACCAAGACACACTGGTGCAATCCATACTGTTGTACATTCCAGCCGAGAGAGCTGCTGCTGCTGCTGCTGCTACTGCTTTACAAAGCAGCTCTGTGCGTCGAGGCAGTGTATACACCTCTACAACAAGAGGGAGCAGAAGCAGCGCCTCTGCACAGGGCAAGAACTGTATGTTACAAAAGTGGCAAAGTTTTGTGACAGCGCCAGCAAGGTCTACACCATCCGAGACGGCTCCAGTCACCAGGAAGAAACGTTTCCGTAAGATGGTGACAGACTACTTGGCTTTCCCTCTAAGTGTACTCCCAGATGCCTCTTCCCCTTTCAAATTTTGGGTCTCTAAGTTGGATACATGGCCAGAGCTTAGCCAGTATGCATTGGAGGTGCTGGCTTGCCCTGCTGCCAGTGTATTATCTGAGCGCGTCTTTAGTGCTGCAGGTGGTGTAGTAACAGACAGTCGCATGCGACTATCCTCAGAGAATGTAGACCGGCTTACTTTTCTGAAAATTAACAAGGCATGGATCTCACCAGAATTTGCCTGTCCGTTTTCAGATTAAATAACTGTTTGGCAACGTTTTCCATGTCTCCTGTTATGTTCATCTTTCTACCACCTGAACTCTACTCCCTGGGCTACAACACCGCCATTTGTTGCTCGTAAGTAATTGGCAGGGGTACTGACTCCTGGCCAGCCTGGTTACAGCACGACAGCTGTTTCCTGGCAGTGTGAACGTCAATTATCCTCCAATAAGTTGTGCTGTCGTGTTGCATTCGGGTTAGCCGACTCTATGGTGCCTGCAGTTTAGGTGATTCCTATGTGTGCTGTGGGATATGTAAATAAAGGCTGTTTCCATTGTGACAATAGGACAAGCACCCACTGTAGGACTGTGTGATTCGGTAAATGCGGACGGCTTGCGTCCTGTCAACTTACATTTTCATGGGTGCGTTCTGCTACCCGTCCGGGGTCCAGTACCGTCAACTGGTTCTCCCCAGTGCCTTTGGCCTAGGTGCCTCCATCTCCGTATCCGAGTTCCACCAATGTCTGCTGGTCCTTGGTAGTGCTTTGGAGCACAGGTACCTCCTGCTTAGTAACCGTGTCACAGTAACGTCAGCTGGTACTCGGTTGTGACATTGCCTCTTTTCCTTCTGCTACCCGTCCGGGGTCCAGTACCGTCAACTGGTTCTCCCCAGTGCCTTTGGCCTAGGTGCCTCCATCTCCGTATCCGAGTTCCACCAACGTCTGCTGGTTCTTGGTAGTGCTTTGGAGCACAGGTACCTCCTGCTTAGTAACCGTGTCACAGTAACGTCAGCTGGTACTCGGTTGTGACATTGCCTCTTTTCCTTCTGCTACCCGTCCGGGGTCCAGTACCGTCAACTGGTTCTCCCCAGTGCCTTTGGCCTAGGTGCCTCCATCTCCGTATCCGAGTTCCACCAACGTCTGCTGGTCCTTGGTAGTGCTTTGGAGCACAGGTACCTCCTGCTTAGTAACCGTGTCACAGTAACGTCAGCTGGTCCTCGTTACTTCCATTGTCTCTTGCTCCATCTGATACCCGTCAGGGTTCCAGTAACGTCAGCTGTTTCTCGGAAATTAGACGACCTTAAAGACCACCCAGAAGAAGATGACGACAACAAGGACGACGAGCATGAAGCCAACCAGCCTGAACACCATCACAAAGAAAAAATAAAAGATTACCCAGAAGAAGATCACCAACAGGACAAAGAAGGTTAAGACAAACTACAAGATACAGAACAAGAGACAGAAGAACAATAAGCAGAAGATCAAAAAGCAGAAGAACATGAAGTATAAGACCAAAATGAAGAGCAAAATATATGCTCTAAATTCTAAGCAGAAGAAGACTAAGCAGTGTATGGGGGTGAGTCCGTTCCTCCTCGTGGTGCCCCTGGAAAATGCCTGCTGCTGCAGGCTAAACTGAACACGGACAAATACTGTTGTAATTTAAATCTTTTGTGACAGCAAGAACGGAAGGATGAACAATTCATACTTTTACAGATTACAAGTACAGGAATCTCTGTCACAAACAAGAATATGATGAAGAAGATGAAGAGGAAGAAGATGAAGAATTTGAATATGAAGAAGATTAATTAGTTTAATAATAACAATATGAGTAATGTAAACAAACATGAATAGCAAGAAGTTTAAGAAGAAGATTAAGAAGGTGAAGATGAAGAATAATTTGATGAGAAAGATGATGCTGCTGCTGAAGATTATGAAGGAGAAAGTGTGGCACTGGCAAAAGTTAAAAAGGTGAACAGCATGGAAGTTGTGAAACATACATATTTGCCAAAATAGAAAAAAGGTTAGCAACATTGTCAATTTGTTAGTCAATCCAAACGTATTTCCAAAAAAATATATATTAATGCTATTCCAATGCATTGGGTTAAACATGTATGCCTTTATTGTCTCCTCAACCTCCCCCAATACATTCTACATTAGTCTTTGTTGTTTTCCTTCATGTACAATTAACCAACAAGGCAAGAATGGTTTTTTTTTATGTCGATATTTTGTTCCCATAGACTTACATTGGACTTCCGGTATCGGAATCGGATATCGACGATATTTAGTGATATCGGCGATACCATTCCGATCCGATATTTTTAGATATCGAGCAGTATCGCTCAACACTAGTGGGGTTGCTTCTCAGCCAAGGGAATCGGCTCTCTCACAGTCTTGCCTAAAAACACAGCCATGAATAAAGAATGGTACCAGAATGTCCTCCAAGAGCAACTTCTCCCAACCCTCCAAGAGCAGTTTGGCGATCAACAATGCCTTTTCCAGCATGATGGAGCACCTTGCCATAAAGCAAAGGTGATAACTAAATGGCTCAGGGAACAAAACATAGAGATTTTGGGTCCATGGCCTGGAAACTCCCCAGATCTTAATCCCATTGAGAACTTGTGGTCAATCATCAAGAGACGGGTGGACAAACAAAAACCTAAAAATTCTGACAAAATGAAAGCATTGATTGTGCAAGAATGGACTGCTATCAGTCAGGATTTGGTCCAGAAGTTGATTGAGAGCATGCCAGGGAGAATTGCAGAGGTCCTGAAGAAGAAGGGTCAACACTGCAAATATTGACTTGCTGCATTAACTCATTCTGTCAATATAAGCTTTTGTTACTCATATGTTTGCAATTATTATATTTCTGTCTGTGATAAAAACATCTGTCAAACACACATAAAAACCAGAGGGCAGCAGATCATGTGAAAATATAATATTTGTGTCATTCTCAAAACTTTTGGCCATGATTGTAGATGGATCCGCAGTCAGAGGCACGTTCCTTATTCAGAACCGTGCCTGCCATTCTTGACATTTTGCTGTAAAAAATACAACTACAACTCGTCTGCAAAAAAAAAAAGCCTTTATACGTCTATGGCCGAGGAACAATAAGGCCCCGTGCACACGTTGCAGATTTACTTGCGGATTTTTCTGCGCGGATTTTGCTAAAACTGCAGGTAAAACGACTTGCGTTTTACCTGAGGTTTTAGCGCGGATTTACTGCAGTTGTGCCGCGGTTTTTGTGCGGATTTGCCCTGCGGATTTACACCTATAATGGAATAGGTGTAAAACCGCTGCGGAATCCGCACAAAGAATTGACATGCTGCGGTTTTAAAACCGCACCAAATCCGCGCGGAAAATTCCGCATCATGTGCACAGCTTTTTTTTTTCCCTTCACTAACATTGTACTGTACATGGCGTCCGGTTCTGCTGCGCAGGGCCTAAAAAGTTATGGAACACAGAAAGGAAAAAAATGAAAGTGCAAACACGGCGTTACACAAGAAATGGTGCCCACATAGGGGCATGCGGAAGCATAACAATGACTAGTGCTCATGGATTGCCTTCATGCTTGGATAATGACTATATATGACAGAAAAGTGCACAGCATCGGCACTGCTCCGTGTGTGGACCAGTGGTGCAGTGGGGTCCTGTAGTGTAGTAGGGACACGTGGTGTATTGGGGTCCTGTAGTATAGTGGGGTCCTGTGGTGTAGTGGGGACGCGTGGTATAGTGGGGACCTGTAGTGTAGTGGGGTCCTGTGGTGTAGTGGGGACCTGTAGTGTACTTGCGACCCATGGTGTTGTGGGGTCCTTTAGTGTAGAGGGGACCCATGGTGTAGTGGGGTCCAGTGGTGTACTTGGGACCCGTAGTGTAGTGGGGTCCTGTGGTGTACTTGGGACCCGTGGTGTAGTGGGGTCCTGTGGTGTACTTGGGACCCGTGGTGTAGTGGGGACCTGTAGTGTAGTGGGGAGCAGTGGTGTATTGAGGTCCTGTAGTGTAGTGGGGATGTGTGGTGTAGTGGGGTCCTATAGTGTATGTAACGCTGGTATTGTCTGTACTTTGTTTTCCAGCGTTACTTTGCATGTTTTTTTTGCATTAACCCTTTTGCTCCTTTCCCCTAACCAGCTGGGATACTGTTGTCTGTTACCTATGGATGCTGCTCAGTTCCCGGCTCTGCTGCGTACCTGTACTTGCGTGAGTGGCTCCGCTGCTTTGCATGACCGCCCGCATGTGCGGTTCCTGACTTGCTGTGAAAGCCATCCGTAGCTTGCGAAGTCCTCTGCAGTGGTGCATGACTTACTGCGTGGTTGGCAGCAGCCATTGTTGGGTTCCCTCTGTGTTGTGCTGTCTGGCTCTGCATAGGGGGCGCGGCCCACACCTGTCCTGCTTTTATGTGGATTGGGTGTTTACTAGAATTACTGCTCCAGCCTATCGCTGTGAAGCAGCTCATATATAAAGTTCCCCAGCCCTAGTGGGCGTTGCCAGAGCTTCGCATTGAATCCACACTGAATCCCTGAACCTAGCCGTATGTGGTTGTGTGTTCAGCTCCTGCTCTGAAGTTGATCAGCTCTGGAGAGCTGATTCCTGTTCCTGCTGTGTCTTGTTCCCTGATCCTGGATCAAACCCGGTACCTGAATGTCTGAATTGTGTCTTGTGTTTCCGCCTATGCTGGGGGCTGATTACCCAGATCGCCGTTCCTGGAGGCTGTATATCCAGGCCTGTTCCTGCTGTGTCTAATTACCTGAACCCTGATCTTGGATCGCATCCTGTACCTGACTTTCTGAACTGTGTCCTCTGTGTTATGTTCCTGAAATCCTGCTGTGTCCAGAACCCTGTGCCAGTGACTGTGAATCCTTGCTATATAACCTGAGTTCATCTTGGAAGGAGGAGTCCGGTGTGTGCTGAGTTTCTGTTACTCTGTGCTCAGCCTCTGTGCAATCCCCGGCCAGCTCCCGTTGAGCCTGGTGGGGCTTGCACCAGACCGCTGGGGTTCCTTTTCAGGTCGCTGCCAGATGTCCGGATCCTATGCCTGATGTCCGATGTCCGACGACCACTTCCAGATGTCCGGATCCTATCCTTCCTGCCTGATGTCCGGATCCTGCCGATCATTGCCAGATGTCCGGAGCTTGCTGATCGGTGCCAGATGTCCGGAGTCCGAGGCCTGTGTTCCAGTCCGTGTTTCCGTGACAACCTGCCTGTCCAGAGACTGCCTGGTCACTTGCCGTGACAACCTGCCTGCCCTGGTCACTTGCCGTGACAACCTGCCTGCCCTGGTCACTTGCCGTGACAACCTGCCTGCCCTGGTCACTTGCCGTGACAACCTGCCTGCCCTGGTCACTTGCCGTGACAACCTGCCTGCCCTGGTCACTTGCCGTGACAACCTGCCTGCCTGGTCACTTGCCGTGACAACCTGCCTGCCTGGTCACTTGCCGTGACAACCTGCCTGCCTGGTCACTTGCCGTGACAACCTGCCTGCCTGGTCACTTGCCGTGACAACCTGCCTGCCCTGGTCACTTGCCGTGACAACCTGTCTGTCCCAGAGACTGCCTTGGTCACTTGCCGTGACAACCTGCCTGCCCTGGTCACTTGCCGTGACAACCTGCCTGCCCTGGTCACTTGCCGTGACAACCTGCCTGCCCTGGTCACTTGCCGTGACAACCTGCCTGCCCTGGTCACTTGCCGTGACAACCTGCCTGCCCTGGTCACTTGCCGTGACAACCTGCCTGCCCTGGTCACTTGCCGTGACAACCTGCCTGCCTGGTCACTTGCCGTGACAACCTGCCTGCCTGGTCACTTGCCGTGACAACCTGCCTGCCTGGTCACTTGCCGTGACAACCTGCCTGCCTGGTCACTTGCCGTGACAACCTGCCTGCCTGGTCACTTGCCGTGACAACCTGCCTGCCCTGGTCACTTGCCGTGACAACCTGTCTGTCCCAGAGACTGCCTTGGTCACTTGCCGTGACAACCTGCCTGTCCTGCCGGTTCCTCCTTGGTCTACCTGTGATGACGTCTGTCCTGGGTCGGTGTCTGATGTTCTCCTGCTGAGCCTGTGCTACGCCTGAGGCCTGAGAGAGAGGCCGTCCTAGTATGCCCGTGCCAGATGACCCTGGACTTCATCAACCCGTGATGACCCCGCCATCGTCTGACGTTCGTCCTGGGCCGGTGTCTGATGTTCTCCTGCTGAGCCTGTGCTACGCCCGAGGCCTGAGTGTGGCCATACTAGTATGCCCGTGCCAGATGATTCTGGACTTCATCAACCCGTGATGACCCCGCCATCGTCTGAAGTCTGTCTGAGGTCGGTGTCTGATGTTTTCCTGCTGAGCCTGTGCTACGCCTAAGGCCTGAGAGAGAGGCCGTCCAAGTATGCCTGTGCCAGATAACCCTGGACTGCATCTACCCGTGATGTCCTCCAGCACTCGTCTGTGATCCTGAGTTGTGTACCCTTCTCTGATGTGCGGAATCGGGAGCCCGGTCTTATGTTATGTTTATTTACTTTGTTTCTTTAAGTAAACTTTATGTTTCTTCTTACCTGAAGTTGTGCGGTGTTGTCTAGTCCTGCAGGTCGCCACCTTGCCCACATGCTCAGCTGCCACGGATCCCGGTCGCTGCCCTTCCCTAGTCCGGGCAGGCCCGGGTCTCCCTCCGTGGTCCAGTGGGTCCACATTCTCTTACCATCTGGGACCCATGCCTCACGTCGTCGTGGACTGGCGGCGTGGGAGCATTGGCTAGCTAGGCAAGCTATGCCATGTCCCGACGCTCCACAGCCGTGGGAAGCGTCACAGAAAGCTCTGGCCATGGACTCCGCTGAGCATGTGCGGTCTGCAGGACTTTCTCCAAGCTCCACCTGATGTGCGAACTAGACTACTTGGTCCCACAGGGTAAGTGGACTAGATGGCTCGATTCCCCGCTTGGTCAGCGGTTCGGACTTTTCGAGCTATTAACTCTGCTGCCATATTGTGAACTATGGGACTTACCGCCAAACCCAAGTGAATTTTTCTGGGGAATTTTTTTTTACTTGGGTCTTCAGAAGAGGGGGCCTGAGGAGGGGGATACTGTAACGCTGGTATTGTCTGTACTTTGTTTTCCAGCGTTACTTTGCATGTTTTTTTTGCATTAACCCTTTTGCTCCTTTCCCCCTAACCAGCTGGGATACTGTTGTCTGTTACCTATGGATGCTGCTCAGTTCCCGGCTCTGCTGCGTACCTGTACTTGCGTGAGTGGCTCCGCTGCTTTGCATGACCGCCCGCATGTGCGGTTCCTGACTTGCTGTGAAAGCCATCCGTAGCTTGCGAAGTCCTCTGCAGTGGTGCATGACTTACTGCGTGGTTGGCAGCAGCCATTGTTGGGTTCCCTCTGTGTTGTGCTGTCTGGCTCTGCATAGGGGGCGCGGCCCACACCTGTCCTGCTTTTATGTGGATTGGGTGTTTACTAGAATTACTGCTCCAGCCTATCGCTGTGAAGCAGCTCATATATAAAGTTCCCCAGCCCTAGTGGGCGTTGCCAGAGCTTCGCATTGAATCCACACTGAATCCCTGAACCTAGCCGTATGTGGTTGTGTGTTCAGCTCCTGCTCTGAAGTTGATCAGCTCTGGAGAGCTGATTCCCTGTTCCTGCTGTGTCTTGTTCCCTGATCCTGGATCAAACCCGGTACCTGAATGTCTGAATTGTGTCTTGTGTTTCCGCCTATGCTGGGGGCTGATTACCCAGATCGCCGTTCCTGGAGGCTGTATATCCAGGCCTGTTCCTGCTGTGTCTAATTACCTGAACCCCTGATCTTGGATCGCATCCTGTACCTGACTTTCTGAACTGTGTCCTCTGTGTTATGTTCCTGAAATCCTGCTGTGTCCAGAACCCTGTGCCAGTGACTGTGAATCCTTGCTATATAACCTGAGTTCATCTTGGAAGGAGGAGTCCGGTGTGTGCTGAGTTTCTGTTACTCTGTGCTCAGCCTCTGTGCAATCCCCGGCCAGCTCCCGTTGAGCCTGGTGGGGCTTGCACCAGACCGCTGGGGTTCCTTTTCAGGTCGCTGCCAGATGTCCGGATCCTATGCCTGATGTCCGATGTCCGACGACCACTTCCAGATGTCCGGATCCTATCCTTCCTGCCTGATGTCCGGATCCTGCCGATCATTGCCAGATGTCCGGAGCTTGCTGATCGGTGCCAGATGTCCGGAGTCCGAGGCCTGTGTTCCAGTCCGTGTTTCCGTGACAACCTGCCTGTCCCAGAGACTGCCTGGTCACTTGCCGTGACAACCTGCCTGCCCTGGTCACTTGCCGTGACAACCTGCCTGCCCTGGTCACTTGCCGTGACAACCTGCCTGCCCTGGTCACTTGCCGTGACAACCTGCCTGCCCTGGTCACTTGCCGTGACAACCTGCCTGCCCTGGTCACTTGCCGTGACAACCTGCCTGCCTGGTCACTTGCCGTGACAACCTGCCTGCCTGGTCACTTGCCGTGACAACCTGCCTGCCTGGTCACTTGCCGTGACAACCTGCCTGCCTGGTCACTTGCCGTGACAACCTGCCTGCCCTGGTCACTTGCCGTGACAACCTGTCTGTCCCAGAGACTGCCTTGGTCACTTGCCGTGACAACCTGCCTGCCCTGGTCACTTGCCGTGACAACCTGCCTGCCCTGGTCACTTGCCGTGACAACCTGCCTGCCCTGGTCACTTGCCGTGACAACCTGCCTGCCCTGGTCACTTGCCGTGACAACCTGCCTGCCCTGGTCACTTGCCGTGACAACCTGCCTGCCCTGGTCACTTGCCGTGACAACCTGCCTGCCTGGTCACTTGCCGTGACAACCTGCCTGCCTGGTCACTTGCCGTGACAACCTGCCTGCCTGGTCACTTGCCGTGACAACCTGCCTGCCTGGTCACTTGCCGTGACAACCTGCCTGCCTGGTCACTTGCCGTGACAACCTGCCTGCCCTGGTCACTTGCCGTGACAACCTGTCTGTCCCAGAGACTGCCTTGGTCACTTGCCGTGACAACCTGCCTGTCCTGCCGGTTCCTCCTTGGTCTACCCTGTGATGACGTCTGTCCTGGGTCGGTGTCTGATGTTCTCCTGCTGAGCCTGTGCTACGCCTGAGGCCTGAGAGAGAGGCCGTCCTAGTATGCCCGTGCCAGATGACCATGGACTTCATCAACCCGTGATGACCCCGCCATCGTCTGACGTTCGTCCTGGGCCGGTGTCTGATGTTCTCCTGCTGAGCCTGTGCTACGCCCGAGGCCTGAGTGTGGCCATACTAGTATGCCCGTGCCAGATGATTCTGGACTTCATCAACCCGTGATGACCCCGCCATCGTCTGAAGTCTGTCTGAGGTCGGTGTCTGATGTTTTCCTGCTGAGCCTGTGCTACGCCTAAGGCCTGAGAGAGAGGCCGTCCAAGTATGCCTGTGCCAGATAACCCTGGACTGCATCTACCCGTGATGTCCTCCAGCACTCGTCTGTGATCCTGAGTTGTGTACCCTTCTCTGATGTGCGGAATCGGGAGCCCGGTCTTATGTTATGTTTATTTACTTTGTTTCTTTAAGTAAACTTTATGTTTCTTCTTACCTGAAGTTGTGCGTGTGTTGTCTAGTCCTGCAGGTCGCCACCTTGCCCACATGCTCAGCTGCCACGGATCCCGGTCGCTGCCCTTCCCTAGTCCGGGCAGGCCCGGGTCTCCCTCCGTGGTCCAGTGGGTCCACATTCTCTTACCATCTGGGACCCATGCCTCACGTCGTCGTGGACTGGCGGCGTGGGAGCATTGGCTAGCTAGGCAAGCTATGCCATGTCCCGACGCCCCACAGCCGTGGGAAGCGTCACAGTGTAGTGGGTTATACAAAAAAGGTTGCACTCTATCATGCTAAAGCATGTCAATATGGAATATGTGAATTTTGAATAGCAATATGGCTTTGGAGAATTAGGAAAAATTTGAGACGTTAGCATAAAATTTGGCCAAATATTATCTGCCCACCAACCATCGTCAAGGTGGTCTCAGTCTGACGGGTCCCTGACCTGTGTGAATACCTCTCTAAGGCTGATGTCTGAATTCCTGGGTGAATGTGGACACCTCTGCCAGCAATGCCTGCATTTATGGGTAAGTAGGGAACTGCTGTAATTAAAATCACCACCTGGTAGAGAGCGGAGTGCTCCGTCAGTAAGCTAACATACAAAAAACAAAAAAACTGATTGGCACATCCATACTAGTGTGAATAAGTGCATACCAGGAGGAGCTACCCCCATATACAATATACAAAAAAGGTTGCACTCTATCATGCTAAAGCATGTCAATATTGAATATGTGAATTTTGAATAGCAACACGGCTTTGGAGTAGTAGCAAAAATTTGAGACGTTAGCATAAAATCTGGCCAAATATTATCTGCCCACCATCCATCATCAAGGTGGTCTCAGTCTGATGGGTCCCTGACCTGTGTGAATACCTCTCTAAGGCCGGAATCACACATACGACGAAGTCGTCCGACACTCGCATGTGAAATCCCAGCTCTGGCGCCGGCACTCGGGAGTGGAGTGTGCGACTCCATGTATTTCTATGCAGCCGCTCACTCCACTCCTGAGTGCCGGTGCCAGAGCTGGGATTTCACATGCGAGTGTCGGACGACTTCGTCGCATGTGTGATCTCGGCCTATGGCTGATATCTGAATTCCTGGGTGAATGTGGACACCTCTTTCAGCAATGCCTGCATTTATGGGTAAGAAGGGACCTGCTGTAATTAAAATCACCACCTGGTGGGGGCGGAGTGCTCGGTCAGTAAGCTGACATACAGTCATGGCCAAAAGTTTTGAGAATGACACAAATATTATATTTTCACATGATCAGCTGCCCTCTGGTTTTTATGTGTGTTTGACAGATGTTTTTATCACATACAGAAATATAATAGCAAACATATGAGTAACAAAAGCTTATATTGACAGTTAGAATGAGTTAATGCAGCAAGTCAATATTTGCAATGTTGACCCTTCTTCTTCAGGACCTCTGCAATTCTCCCTGGCATGCTCTCAATCAACTTCTGGACCAAATCCTGACTGATAGCAGTCAATTCTTGCACAATCAATGCTTTCATTTTGTCAGAATTTTTAGGTTTTTGTTTGTCCACCCGTCTCTTGATGATTGACCACAAGTTCTCAATGGGATTAAGATCTGGGGAGTTTCCAGGCCATGAACCCAAAATCTCTATGTTTTGTTCCCTGAGCCATTTAGTTATCACCTTTGCTTTATGGCAAGGTGCTCCATCATGCTGGAAAATGCATTGTTGATCGCCAAACTGCTCTTGGAGGGTTGGGAGAAGTTTCTCTTGGAGGACATTCTGGTACCATTCTTTATTCATGGCTGTGTTTTTAAGCAAGACTGTGAGAGAGCCGATTCCCTTGGCTGAGAAGCAACCCCACACATGAATGGTTTCAGGATGCTTAACAGTTGGCATGAGACAAGACTGGTGGTAGCGCTCACCTTGTCTTCTCCGAATGAGGCGTTTTCCTGATGTCCCAAACAATCGAAAAGGGGATTCATCAGAGAAAATAACTTTACCCCAGTCCTCAGCAGTCCACTGCCTGTACCTTTTGCAGAATATCAGTCTGTCCATGATGTTTTTTCTGGAGAGAAGTGGCTTCTTTGCTGCCCTCCTTGAGACCAGGCCTTGCTCCAAGAGTCTCCGCCTCACAGTGCGTGCAGATGCACTCACACCTGCCTGCTGCCATTCCTGAGCAAGCTCTGCACTGCTGGTAGCCCGATCCCGCAGCTGAAACACTTTTAAGAGACGGTCCTGGCGCTTGCTGGTCTTTCTTGGGCGCCCTGGAGCCTTTTTGGCAACAATGGAACCTCTCTCTTTGAAGTTCTTGATGATGTGATAGATTGTTGACTGAGGTGCAATCTTTCTAGCTGCGATACTCTTCCCTGTTAGGCCATTTTTGTGCATTGCAATGATGACTGCACGTGTTTCTTTAGAGATAACCATGGTTAACAGAAGAGAAACAATGATGCCAAGCACCAGCCTCCTTTTAAAGTGTCCAGTGGTGTCATTCTTACTTAATCATGACAGATTGATCTCCAGCCATGTCCTCATCAACACCCACACCTGTGTTAATGGAGCAATCACTGAAAAGAGGTTAGCTGGTCCTCTTAAGGCTGGGCTGCAATGATGTTGAAATGTGTTTTGGGGGATAAAGTTCATTTTCTAGCCAAATATTGACTTTGCAAGTAATTGCTGTTAAGCTGATCACTCTTTATAACATTCTGGAGTATATGCAAATTGCCATTAGAAAAAGTGAAGCAGTAGACTTTGTAAAAATAAATATTTGTGTCATTCTCAAAACTTTTGCCCATGACTGTACAAAAGACAAAACAACTGACTGGCACATCCAGACTAGTGTGAACATGTGCACACCAGGAGGAGCTACCCCCATATACAATATACAAAAAAGGTTGCACTCTTTCTGGCTAAAGCATGTCAATATGGAATTTATGAATTTTGAATAGCAACATGGCTTTGGAGTATTAGGAAAAATTGTATATAAATGCAGGCCAAATTTTATGCTAGTGTCTCAAATTTTTCCTAATACTCCAAAGCCATGTTGCTATTCAAAATTCATATATTCCATATTGACATGCTTTAGCATGATAGAGTGCAACCTTTTTTGTATATTGTATATGGGGGTAGCTCCTCCTGGTATGCACCTATTCACGCTAGTCTGGATGTGCCTGTCAGTTTTTTTGTCTCTTCTATAGTGTAGTGGGGTCCTGTGGTGTACTTGGGACCCGGGGTGTAGTGGGGTCCCATGGTGTAGTGGGGTCCTGTATTGTAGTGGGGACCAGTGGTGTAGTGGGGTTCTGTATTGTAGTGGGGACACGTAGTGGGGACCAGTGGTGTATTGGGGTCCTGTAGTGTAGTGGGGACCCATAGTGTAGTGGGGTCCTGTGGTGTACTTGGGACCCGTGGTGATGTGGGGTCCTTTAGTGTAGAGGGGACCCATGGTGCACTTGGGAACCGTGGTGTAGTGGGGTCCTACAGTATAGTGGGGTCCTGTGGTGTACTTTGGACCCGTGGTGTAGTGGGGTCCTGTGGTGTAGTGGGGACCCATACTGTAGTGGGGATTGGTAATGTAGTGGGGTCCTGTGGTGTACTTGGGACCCGTGGTGTAGTGGGGTCACGTGATGTTGCGGGGACCTGTAATGTAGTGGGGACTGGCAGTGAAATGGGGTCCTGTGGTCTACTTGGGACTTGTCGTGTAGTGGGTACCTGGCTGTACTGTAGTGGGGACCTGTAGTGTAGTGGGGTTCTGTGGTGTAGTGGCATCCTGTGGTGTAGTGGGGACCTGTGGTGTACTTGGGACTTGTGGTGTAATGGGGTCCTGTGGTGTAGTGGGATCATTTACTGTAGTGGGGTCCTGTGGTGTACTTGGGACCCGTGGTGTAGTGGGGTCACGTGGTGTTGCAGGGACCTGTAATGTAGTGGGGACTGGCAGTGTAGTGGGGTCCTGTGGTCTACTTGGGACTTGTAGTGTAGTGGGGTCCTGTGGTGTAGTGGGATCCTTTACTGTAGTGAGGACCCGTAGTGTAGTGGGGTCCTGTGGTGTAGTCGGGTCCTGTACTGTAGTGGGGACCCGTAGTGTAGTGGGGTCCTGTGGTGTACTTGGGACTTGTGGTGTAGTGGCATCCTGTGGTGTAGTGGGATCCTTTACTGTAGTGGGGACCCGTAGTGTAGTGGGGTCCTGTGGTGTAGTGGGATCCTTTACTGTAGTAGGGACCCGTAGTGTAGTGGGGACCTGTGGTGTGGTGGGATCCTTTAAGGTAGTGGGGACCCGTAGTGTAGTGGGGTCCTGTGGTGTGGTGGGATCCTTTACTGTAGTGGGGACCCGTAGTGTAGTGGGGTCCTGTGGTGTGGTGGGATCCTTTACTGTAGTGGGGACCCGTAGTGTAGTGGGGTCCTGTGGTGTGGTGGGATCCTTTACTGTAGTGGGGACCCGTAGTGTAGTAGGGACCTGTGGTGTGGTGGGATCATTTACTGTAGTGGGGACCCGTAGTGTAGTGGGGTCCTGTGGTGTGGTGGGATCCTTTACTGTAGTGGGGACCCGTAGTGTAGTGGGGTCCTTTGGTGTGGTGGGATCCTTTACTGTAGTGGGGACCCGTAGTGTAGTGGGGACCTGTGGTGTGGTGGGATCCTTTACTGTAGTGGGGACCCGTAGTGTAGTGGGGTCCTGTGGTGTAGTGGGATCCTTTACTGTAGTAGGGACCCGTAGTGTAGTGGGGTCCTGTGGTGTGGTGGGATCCTTTACTGTAGTAGGGACCCGTAGTGTAGTGGGGTCCTGTGGTGTGGTGGGATCCTTTACTGTAGAGGGAACCCGTAGTGTAATGGTGTCCTGTGGTGTGGTGGGATCCTTTACTGTAGTGGGGACCCGTAGTGTAGTGGCATCCTGTGGTGTAGTGGGATCCTTTACTGTAGTAGGGACCCGTAGTGTAGTGAGGTCCTGTGGTGTGGTGGGATCCTTTACTATAGTGGGGACCCGTAGTGTAGTGGGGTCCTGTGGTGTGGTGGGATCCTTTACCTTATTGGGGACCCGTAGTGTAGTGGGGTCCTGTGGTGTGGTGGGATCCTTTACTGTAGTAGGGACCCGTAGTGTAGTGGGGTCCTGTGGTGTGGTGGGATCCTTTACTGTAGTGGGGACCCGTAGTGTAGTGGCATCCTGTGGTGTGGTGGGATCCTTTACTGTAGTGGGGACCCGTAGTGTAGTGGCATCCTGTGGTGTGGTGGGATCCTTTACTGTAGTGGGGACCCGTAGTGTAGTGGGGTCCTGTGGTGTGGTGGGATCCTTTACTGTAGTGGGAACCCGTAGTGTAGTGGGGTCCTGTGGTGTGGTGGGATCCTTTACTGTAGTGGGGACCCGTAGTGTAGTGGCATCCTGTGGTGTAGTGGGATCCTTTACTGTAGTAGGGACCCGTAGTGTAGTGGGGTCCTGTGGTGTGGTGGGATCCTTTACTGTAGAGGAACCCGTAGTGTAATGGTGTCCTGTGGTGTGGTGGGATCCTTTACTGTAGTGGGGACCCGTAGTGTAGTGGCATCCTGTGGTGTAGTGGGATCCTTTACTGTAGTAGGGACCCGTAGTGTAGTGAGGTCCTGTGGTGTGGTGGGATCCTTTACTATAGTGGGGACCCGTAGTGTAGTGGGGTCCTGTGGTGTGGTGGGATCCTTTACTGTATTGGGGACCCGTAGTGTAGTGGGGTCCTGTGGTGTGGTGGGATCCTTTACTGTAGTAGGGATCCGTAGTGTAGTGGAGTCCTGCGGTGTGGTGGGATCCTTTACTGTAGTAGGGACCCGTAGTGTAGTGGGGTCCTGTGGTGTGGTGGGATCCTTTACTGTAGTAGGGACCCGTAGTGTAGTGGGGTCCTGTGGTGTGGTGGGATCCTTTACTGTAGTGGGAACCCGTAGTGTAGTGGGGTCCTGTGGTGTGGTGGGATCCTTTACTGTAGTAGGGACCCGTAGTGTAGTGGGGTCCTGTGGTGTGGTGGGATCCTTTACTGTAGTGGGGACCCGTAGTGTAGTGGCATCCTGTGGTGTAGTGGGATCCTTTACTGTAGTAGGGACCCATAGTGTAGTGGGGTCCTGTGGTGTGGTGGGATCCTTTACTGTAGTGGGAACCCGTAGTGTAGTGGGGTCCTGTGGTGTGGTGGGATCCTTTACTATAGTGGGGACCCGTAGTGTAGTGGGGTCCTGTGGTGTGGTGGGATCCTTAACTGTATTGGGGACCCGTAGTGTAGTGGGGTTCTGTGGTGTGGTGGGATCCTTTACTATAGTGGGGACCCGTAGTGTAGTGGGGTCCTGTGGTGTGGTGGGATCCTTTACTGTAGTGGGGACCCATAGTGTACTGGGGTCCTGTGGTGTACTTGGGACTTGTGGTGGGTGGGGTCCTGTGGTGTAGTGGGGACCCATACTGTAGTCGGGATCGGTAGTGTAGTGGGGTCCTGTGGTGTACTTGGGACCCGTGGTGTAGTGGGGTCACTTGATGTTGCGGGGACCTGTAATGTAGTGGGGACTGGCAGTGAAGTGGGGTCCTGTGGTCTACTTGGGACTTGTTGTGTAGTGGGTACCTGGCTGTACTGTAGTGGGGATCCGTAGTGTAGTGGGGTCCTGTGGTGTAGTGGCATCCTGTGGTGTAGTGGGGACCTGTGGTGTACTTGGGACTTGTGGTGTACTGGGGTCCTGTGGCGTAGTGGGATCCTTTACTGTAGTGGGGTCCTGTGGTGTACTTGGGACCCGTGGTGTAGTGGGGTCACGTGGTGTTGCGGGGCGCCTGTAATGTAGTGGGGACTGGCAGTGTAGTGGGGTCCTGTGGTCTACTAGGGACTTGTGGTGTAGTGGGTACCTGGCTGTACTGTAGTGGGGACCCGTAGTGTAGTGGGGTCCTGTGGTGTAGTGGGATCCTTTACTGTAGTGGGGACCCGTAGTGTAGTGGGGTCCTGTGGTGTACTTGGGACTTGTGGTGTAGTGGCATCCTGTGGTGTAGTGGGATCCTTTACTTTAGTGGGGACCCGTAGTGTAGTGGGGACCTGTGGTGTGGTGGGATCCTTTACTGTAGTGGGGACCCGTAGTGTAGTGGGGTCCTGTGGTGTGTGGGATCCTTTACTGTAGTGGGGACCTGTAGTGTAGTGGGGTCCTGTGGTGTGGTGGGATCCTTTACTGTAGTGGGGACCCGTAGTGTAGTGGGGTCCTGTGGTGTAGTGGGATCCTTTACTGTAGTAGGGACCCGTAGTGTAGTGGGGTCCTGTGGTGTGGTGGGATCCTTTACTGTAGTGGGGACCCATAGTGTAGTGGGGTCCTGTGGTGTGGTGGGATCCTTTACTGTAGTGGGAACCCGTAGTGTAGTGGGGTCCTTTGGTGTGGTGGGATCCTTTTCTGTAGTCGGGACCCGCAGTGTAGTGGTGTGATGAAACGAGCACACGGTCCGCCACACGGTAGCCCGGGGTATCACGGCTTGTGATCCCTCCATGCCGCAAATGTGACAAAAACGTGCACACAAACGACGGCTGCTGCCGTCCGACCCAGTAAACTGCAGGGATTTATAATTATCCCACTTCCCCTTTGGAACTTGCAGCTCTCTGGCGCCCCCCTTACCCTCAGGTCAGTCAGGGAACTGCACCTAGGATAATTAGTCGCCAGACGGGTCACTTGGATGTGTGCTGGCTATTGGGCACGCTGCAGTGAGGGAATTATAATTACTCCGGGCCGCAGCCAGGCAATACTCTTATAAGACCCGCTCCGTCACTGCCAACGCCACCCCATAGGTTAACACTTTACACCCCTTCTTTTTGCTGCCACCAGCTACGGTTTACTTTAGGAACAATTTATCAAGAGGGTCCGTAGCAACCCCAAAACAGTAGCATAGTACTTCAGGCACGTGCAAATTCGTTTATAGAGCAGGAGAAACAAACTAATAAATTTATAGGTTTATTCCTTAAAAAAACAGGCAGTGCTTATAGTTTAAAAGAAAGGTAACAAGCTGAGGCAATATAGTTATGTACAATATGGTTACAGAAAATAAACGGGATTAAAAGTGAAAAAAAAACTCACATGGTAGTTAGATCATATACAGGCAAGCCAGGCTGGGGAAGGAGCCACACGTCATAGTTCATTTGCAGATCTCTTAGTCAGGACATCACAGCATGGACTCCCCAAGGGGGGCTCACCACAAGACTTATACCTGTGGGCTGCTGACCTCACAAAAGGGGATGGTTTTTCTGGCCACCTCCCCAGGCTGAAAGCTATGGTTTGAGCTCTGCAATATCATAAGGTCCATAACTCAGCGGGGAACTCTAGCAGAATAATGGCAGACCTATCAATGATCTTACTTTGAAATAACTGTTCAAATGAGCCCAAACTTGGATGAAATAGTTCATGGGGGATCCGAGAATTCCATTTCTCGGGTTCTGTTGGAGTTACGGGTTCACCAGTACCACGGGAACGATGCCTGTTGGCGCATGGTTCAAAACAGTGGCTTTCGTGTTTCTGACGCAACTTCCCACCGTGTTATAAGCAAAAAGAATGAATCCTCATAATGGCTGCCATGGAGGGACAGCACATGTGAAGACAATGGAGACCCCCTACGGTGAGGCGGGAAAACTCCAGCACTGGAAGCTTCAGATTACACTGAGCCTCAATGGGAGGGGGGAAGGGAAGCGCAGCTCTACACAGGCTGCTAAATGTAGTAGATGTCATCACACCTCCCCCCCTTAGAGGGCGCTACGGAGGCATGACCTCTCGGTAATCCGCCATGCGCACCTCAGCGGGTTCGCCACGTCGTGACAACCCATCAGCATTCCCATGATCGCTGCCTTTCTTGTGTTGTACGGCAAAATCATACTGCTGTAGGGCAAGGCTCCAGCGTAGCAACCTACCATTGGTTCCAGACACTGTGTGCAGCCAGCTCAGAGGGTTGTGGTCGGTGACCACCTTGAAGGTGCGCCCGTACAGGTAGGGCTGCAAACGTTGCAGTGCCCAGACCATGGCCAGGCACTCCTTCTCGATGGTGGAGTATGCCACTTCCCTCGGCAGAAGTTTCCGGCTCAGGTACAACACGGGGTGCTCCTGGTTCCCCGAATCAACCTGGCTGAGTACAGCACCGAGGCCAAATTCGCTGGCGTCAGTCTGTACCAGGTATGACCGACTGCTGTCGACGGCTTTCAACACTGGAGAGCCGCACAGGGCTGTTTTCAAAGCTCGGAATGCCGCCTCACAGCCATCTGTCCAGCTGACTGTTTGGGGTAGACCGCCCTTGGTGAGGTCCGTCAAGGGTTTTGCAATGGCGCTATAGTTCGGTACGAAACGCCTATAGTACCCTGCAGTGCCCAGGAAGGACTTCATCTGCTTTTTGGTCCTGGGGGTGGGCCAGGACACGATTGGGTCCACTTTCTCGGGCTCTGGACTCATGGAACCCCCGCCCACCCGGTGCCCCAGGTAGTGGACCTCCCTCATGCCCATCTGGCATTTTCCCGGCTTGATGGTCAGACCTGCCTGGTGAATACGCTTGAGCACCTCCTGGAGATGCTGAAGGTGTTCCTCCCAGGTGGAACTGAAGATGGCAATGTCGTCCAGGTACGCCACAGCGTACTCCTCCAGTCCCTGAAGCAGGTGGTTGACCATCCGCTGAAACGTGGCAGGGGCATTCTTCATGCCGAAAGGCATGACCGTGGACTCATACAGTCCAAAAGGGGTGATAAAGGCGGATTTCTCCTGCGCCGCAGGGCTCAGGGGAATCTGCCAGTATCCCCGGCTTAAATCCATGATGGATATATACTTGGCGTTCGCCAACCGCTCCAGCAGATCCTCGATGCGTGGCATTGGGTGCGCATCAGAGGTAGTGATGGCGTTGAGCCCCCTGTAGTCCACGCAGAACCGGGTGGTCCGATCCTTTTTTGGCACGAGAACTACAGGTGAGGCCCACGCGCTTTTGGATCACCCCCAGCTGCAACATCTCCTGGATCTCCTGGCGCATAATCTGCTGCACTTCCTCAGAGATCCGATAAGGTGTCCGCCGTAACGGGGCGTGATTCCCGGTGTCCACCTCGTGGACTGCCAACTTGGTCCTTCCGGGTCGGTTAGTGAACTCGGCCCGGAAGGGTTCCAGAGTGGTCAGCAACTGCAACCGCTGGGAGGCGGTTAGCGAGGCATTTATCTCCATGTCCTCAATGGACCCATTGGCCTTGGCTTGGGCCAGCATGTCCAGGAGGGGATCCTCCTCCCCGTCCTCGGGCAGGTTGCAGACCGGTAGGACGCAGGCTTCACGTTCGTGATGGGCCTTCATCATGTTGACGTGAAAGGCCTTGCGCCTACCCCGAGTGTGGTCAAGCGTGACCACGTAGGTGACTGGGTTGAGCCGTTGGTGCACGACGTACGGGCCTTCCCAGGCTGCCTGAAGCTTATCCTTTGGTACGGGGACCAGCACCCACACCTTTTGACCCACCTGGTAGGTCCGCTCCCGGGCGTTCTGGTCGTACCAGTGCTTCTGGTCAGCCTGAGCCTGCGTCATGTTGTCATGCACCAACTGCGTCAAGGTCTGCATCTTGTCGCGGAAGCGCATGACATAATCCACGATGGACACTTCTGTGGGGTTTGGCTCATCTTCCCAGGATTCTCTTATCAACCCAAGGGGTCCCCGGACTCGCCTGCCATACAGGAGCTCAAAGGGGGAGAACCCCGTCGAGGCCTGCGGGACTTCTCTGTAGGCAAACAGCAGGTGTGGGAGGTACCGCTCCCAATCGCGCCCCTGGGTCTCAACCAGCATGCGGAGCATCTGTTTGAGGGTACCGTTAAAGCGTTCACACAAACCATTGGTCTGTGGGTGATACGCACTCTATACCATACGCGTCACCTGCATTTTGCTGCAGAGAGCCTTCATTAGGCGAGACATAAATTGGGTCCCTCGATCGGTAAGCATCTCCCTGGGAAATCCTACCCGTGAAAAGATGGTCACCAGTGCATCCGCCACCTTATCTGCCTTAGTTGAGGACAGAGCTACTGCCTCCGGGTACCGGGTAGCGTAGTCTACCACAGTAAGGATGTATTGCTTTCCAGAGCGGCTGGGGACGGCCAGCGGGCCCACAATGTCCACCGCGATCCTCTGGAAAGGCTCCTCTATCACTGGCAACGGGATCAGGGGAGCCTTAAGAGCAGGCCCCGCCTTCCCCACTCTTTGACAGGTGATACAGGAGCGGCAGTAGTTCGTCACATCTGTCCCCATCTTGGGCCAATAGAAGTGTTGAGACAGCCGTGCCTTAGTTTTGCTGACCCCCAAGTGTCCAGCGAGTGGAATCTCATGGGCAATCCTCAACAACTCACCTCGGAACTGGTGCGGGACGACCAGCTGTTTTTCCCTCAACCACTCCTTTTGGGAGTCTCCGGGTACTGTCTCCCGGTACAACCTTCCTCGTTCCCAGAACACCCTCTCCTTATCAGTCACGGAGGTGGGCGTCTCGGCGAGGTGCCTCAAGTTCTCCAGGCTCGCATCTGAGTGCAGAGCGGCCTGGAACTCCTGGCTGGAGGCAGCCAGAAGTGACGTCAGGGTTCCTTCCTCACTGGGACCCTCTGGGACCGGCTCTGGGTCCACCTCTGGTTCAGTCTCTCCTGTAGCGGAGGAGGGTCCAGATGGCAGGGCGCTACCTGCGATCCGGGCACTCTGATTGCGGGTGACAGCAGCTACATATGCAGTCTCCCCGGGGATTTCTATAGACCCATCAGCCTGCGCTGCTATGGGCTCTACCTCCCCATCCACCCCCAACACTTCAGGGGCAGTGCTACTTATGGGCCAGTTACCTTCCTCGGTGGCACTGGTCAGTGTCATGGCGTCACCTTCCTCACGGTTCCCATGCACCTCCCCATTTCCTTGAGCACTGTCGTTTGCTCCTGCTAGGGGTTCCTGTTGTGAATGGGTTTGAGATGAGTTCTGAGCAGAGGCTCCCTCTGGTGGTTACAAGCGGTACTAGTGAGGATTGGGAATCAGGTGTTACTGATTGGTCTTATTTAAGGGAATCATTTTCCCATCAGGGTTGCCGGTGATCAATTGTTCTGGTCTGAATCCTTCTTTCCAGTTTCCCTTGTAGCCTGCTGTGTCGTGTCTGCATCTCCTGCTATCAGATAAGACAATTTCTTATTTTGTGTTTTTGCTATATTTTTGCATTTTGTCCTGCACTTCTGTGGGGGCCTTCTGGGTCCCCTCCGGGGGCTTTTGCCCTCTCAGTTTGGTCCAGCCACTGTGTTTTGTACTTTTGCTTTTTGCAGTTTTTTCAGTGTCTGCTGTTTTTGTTACACCAGAGAACTAATTTAGGTGGTAGAGGTCGTGTGATCTCAGGTGATTTTGAAATTAGTAGAGTTGGTGTTTTTCAGGGTTTTCTGGGATTGCAGTAAGTACCCTTCCTGTCCTTTTCTATTTAGATAGTTTGGGCCCCAGCGTTTGCTCATACTATTTTCTTTCTGTGTCAGTATTTCCTCTTGTCTAACCGCCATTACATGTTTGGGGGCTTTCTATTATCTTTGGGGTTCTGCTCCGGGGCAGATAGCTTTCCTATTTCTATCTTTAGGTGTAGTTAGTTTCTCAGGCTGTGACGAGGCGTCTAGGACCATCGTAGGAACGCTCCACGGCTGCCTCTAGTTGCGGTGGTTAGTCAGGGTACTGCAATCTCATAGATTCCAACTGCTCTGGTGTATTTCCTTTTTTACCTGCACTCCTCAGCTACCGTAACATAACAGTATCACCGGCCCATAAAAATTGTATGGTACTCACAGAAGGGAAAAAATATTTTGAAGGAAGAAAAGTTGTCAGAGATATTTTTCTGTTTGTTGCATTTTTTTTTTTTTTTTTTCCCTCTGTATCTCTGGGTGCTGGGGAGGATCTTTTCTCCCAATGGAGTTTGCACAGTTGTCTGGCCGTGTGGATCAGCTTGCCACTGAGGTTCGGAGTATTGCTGCATATCTTGCTAGGTTGCCTGTTGTGGAACCTAGGATCCCCATGCCAGATTTGTTTTCAGGGGATCGAGCTAAGTTTCAGAATTTCAAAAATAATTGTAAATTGTTTCTTGCCTTAAAATCTAAGTCCTCAGGAAACGCAGCGCAGCAGGTTCAAATTATCATCTCTCTCCTGCGCGGCGATCCTCAGGATTGGGCTTTTTCCCTGATACCTGGGGATCCTGTTTTGAGTGATGTTGATGCATTTTTTCAGGCTTTGGGGTTATTGTACGATGAGCCTAATGTCACTGATCAAGCTGAAAAAGCCTTGTTGGCATTAAATCAGGGGCTTGATGACGCTGAGTTATTCTGTCAGAGATTCCGTAGGTGGGCAGTCCTGACCAAATGGAATGACGACGCTTTGGCGGCCCTTTTCCGGAAGGGTCTGTCGGATAATGTAAAGGATGTTATGGTGGGATTCCCTGTCCCTCTGGTCTCAATGATTCTATGTCATTAGCGATTCAAATTGACAGACGTTTGCGTGAGCGGAGAAGTATGCGTGGAGTGGTGTTGCCTTGTGAGCCAGCTGCTGAGCCCATGCAGTGTGATGGAGTGGTGTCTGGGGCACAGCGTCATGAGTTTCGAAAGCGCAATGGGTTATGTTTCTACTGTGGTGATGCCTCTCATGCTATTTCAGTCTGCCCTAAGCGGGGAAGACGTTTTGCACGCTCAGTTGTCTTGGGTAGTGTTCAGACTAAGTTTTTATTAACTGTCACTCTGATATGCTCTCTGTCCTCATTTTCTGCTCAGGCTTTCGTTGATTCTGGAGCAGCTATTAACCTGATGGATTATGATTTTGCTAAACGTTGTGGATTTCCCTTGATACCCCTACAGAAGTCTATTCCCTACTGGGGATCGATTCTACCCCTTTGGCTGAGAATAAACCCAGTTTTCTACTCAGGTGATAATGAGGGTTGAACCTGATCACCAGGAGTGCTGCAAATTTTTGGTTCTATATAATCTGCATGACATTATCGTGCTGGGTTTCCCTTGGTTACAGTCTCATAATCCTGTTTTGGATTGGAAATCTGTGTCTGTAACCAGTTGGGGCTGCCAATGTGTTAATACCAACACTCCTGTTTTTTCTGCCTCCCCCCAGGCTGAGGATGTTCCTGACTTTTTGTTTGATTTTTCTGATGTGTTTAGCGAAAGTAAATCTGCATCCTTACCTCCCCATAGGAGCTATGACTGCGCTATTGAATTAGTGCCAGGTAGTAAATTCCCTAAGGGTCGCCTTTTTAACTTGTCTGTACCTGAACATGACGCTATGCGGTCTTATATCAAGGAATCATTGGAGAAGGGTCATATCAGACCATCCTCTTCACCCTTAGGTGCCGGTTTTTTCTTTGTGGCCAAAAAAGATGGTTCATTAAGGCCGTGTATTGATTATCGTCTCTTGAACAATATTACTGTGAAATATCAATACCCGTTACCCTTGATTTCTGACCTGTTTTCCAGGGTGAAAAACGCTACTTGGTTTACCAAGCTTGACCTCAGGGGGGCGTATAACCTTATTCGCATTAAGCACGGGGATGAATGGAAGACGGCATTTAACACCCCTGAAGGGCATTTTGAGTACCTTGTGATGCCCTTTGGGCTCACTAATGCTCCTTCCGTCTTCCAGTCCTTCATGAATGACATTTTCAGGGATTTTGTGGACAAGTTTCTGATTGTTTATTTGGATGATATCTTGATTTTTTCTAATGACTGGGACTCTCATGTGAAACATGTTCGAACTGTATTCCAGATTTTGAGAGAGAATGCTCTGTATGTGAAGGGATCAAAGTGTCTTTTTGGCGTACAGAAGATCTCATTTCTGGGATTCATTTTGTCCCCATCTGTTATTGAAATGGACCGGTCAAGGTTCAGGCCATCTGTGATTGGGTCCAACCTACTTCATTAAAGGCTCTTCAGAGATTTTTGGGTTTTGCCAATTTTTATCGTAAATTTATTGGTAATTTCTCTGTTATTGTTAAACCATTAACTGATTTGACCAGAAAGGGTTCTGATGTGGTGAATTGGCCTCCTGAGGCAGTCTCTGCGTTTCAGGAACTTAAGCAGAGATTCACTTCTGCTCCTGTTCTACGGCAGCCTGATGTTTCTCTGCCATTTCAGGTGGAGGTTGATGCCTCTGAAATTGGGGCAGGTGCCGTTTTGTCCCAAAAAGATCCAGAGACCTCTAAAAGTAACCCTTGTGCCTTTTTCTCTCGAAAATTTTCTCCTACTGAACGTAATTATGACGTGGGTAATCGGGAGTTATTGGCCATGAAGTGGGCTTTTGAAGAGTGGAGACATTGGCTGGAGGGAGCCAAACATCAGGTGGTGGTCCTTACGGACCATAAGAATCTGGTCTATCTGGAATCTGCCAAGCGACTCAATCCTAGACAGGCCAGGTGGGCCTTGTTTTTCACACGTTTTAATTTTGTGGTTTCCTTTCTTCCTGGCACTAAGAATGTTAAGGCGGATGCCCTCTCGAGGAGTTTCCTTGCGGACTCTCCTGAGCTATCTGATCCCTCTGTTATTTTGAAGGAGGGTGTAGTTCTTTCCGCCATCTCGCCTAATTTGAGACTTGCTCTGGAGGGGTGTCAGGAGGATAGGCCCGAGCGCTGCCCTGTTGGAAAATTGTTTGTCCCGGACCAATGGAAAAAGAGTGTGATGTCTGAGATTCATTGTTCCGCATTGGCTGGGCATCCCGGAATTTTTGGTACCAGAGACTTGGTTAGTCGGTCCTTTTGGTGGCCTACCTTGTCTCGCGATGTCAGGGAATTTGTGCAGTCCTGCGGGACTTGCTCTCGCTCCAAGCCTTGCTCTCGCTCTAGTGGTTTGTTGATGCCATTGCCTGTGCCCAAGAGACCATGGACCCATATCTCTATGGATTTCATTTCCGATCTTCCTGTTTCTCAGAGAATGACCACCATCTGGGTAATTTGTGATAGGTTTTCCAAAATGATACATCTTGTGCCATTACCTAAGTTGCCTTCCTCCTCTGAATTGGTGCCGTTGTTCCTTCAGCACGTGGTTCGTTTACACGGCATTCCTGAGAACATTGTGTCTGACAGAGGAGTCCAGTTTGTTTCCAGATTTTGGAGGACTTTTTGTTCTAAACTGGGTGTTCAATTGTCTTTCTCCTCGGCATTTCATCCTCAGACCAATGGTCAAACTGAGAGAACAAACCAGACATTGGAGACTTATCTAAGATGCTTTGTGTCTGCTGATCAGGATGACTGGGTCTCTTTTTTGCCTTTGGCTGAGTTTGCTCTTAATAATAGGGCTAGCTCTGCCACTTTGATGTCTCCGTTTTTCTGTAATTCTGGGTTTCACCCTCGATTTTCTTCAGGACAGACGGAGGCTTCTGTCTGTCCAGGTGTTGACTCTGTTGTTGAGCGTATGCAGCAGATTTGGGACCAGGTAGTGGAGAGGTTGTCCCTCTCTCAGGAGAAGGCCCAGCGGTTTGCTAACCGGCATAGGACTGATGGTCCTCGGTTTAAAGTGGGGGACTTGGTCTGGTTGTCCTCAAAGAATATTCCTATGAGAGTAGCATCTCCTAAATTTAAGCCTAGGTTCATTGGACCTTATAAGATCATGGAGATTATTAATCCTGTTTCTTTTCGTTTGCTTCTTCCAGGGACATTTAAGATCCATAACGTGTTCCACAAGTCCTTGTTGAAGAGGTTTGTTGAGCCAGTGGTTCCTGCTGCTGTGCCTCCTGACCCTGTTTTGGTTGAGGGCAATCTGGAGTATGTGGTTGAGAAAATATTGGATTCTCGTTTTTCTAGACGAAGACTCCAGTATTTGGTTAAATGGAGAGGTTATGGTCAGGAAGATAATTCTTGGGTGTTTGCTTCGGACATCCATGCTAGGAGACTTATCCGTGCGTATCATAGAACTCATCCTGACCGACCTGGTTGCTCAAATGAGGGTTCGGTGACCCCTCCTCAAGGGGGGGTACTGTTGTGAATGGGTTTGAGATGAGTTCTGAGCAGAGGCTCCCTCTGGTGGTTACAAGCGGTACTAGTGAGGATTGGGAATCAGGTGTTACTGATTGGTCTTATTTAAGGGAATCATTTTCCCATCAGGGTTGCCGGTGATCAATTGTTCTGGTCTGAATCCTTCTTTCCAGTTTCCCTTGTAGCCTGCTGTGTCGTGTCTGCATCTCCTGCTATCAGATAAGACAATTTCTTATTTTGTGTTTTTGCTATATTTTTGCATTTTGTCCTGCACTTCTGTGGGGGCCTTCTGGGTCCCCTCCGGGGGCTTTTGCCCTCTCAGTTTGGTCCAGCCACTGTGTTTTGTACTTTTGCTTTTTCCAGTTTTTTCAGTGTCTGCTGTTTTTGTTACACCAGAGAACTAATTTAGGTGGTAGAGGTCGTGTGATCTCAGGTGATTTTGAAATTAGTAGAGTTGGTGTTTTTCAGGGTTTTCTGGGATTGCAGTAAGTACCCTTCCTGTCCTTTTCTATTTAGATAGTTTGGGCCCCAGCGTTTGCTCATACTATTTTCTTTCTGTGTCAGTATTTCCTCTTGTCTAACCGCCATTACATGTTTGGGGGCTTTCTATTATCTTTGGGGTTCTGCTCCGGGGCAGATAGCTTTCCTATTTCTATCTTTAGGTGTAGTTAGTTTCTCAGGCTGTGACGAGGCGTCTAGGACCATCGTAGGAACGCTCCACGGCTGCCTCTAGTTGCGGTGGTTAGTCAGGGTACTGCAATCTCATAGATTCCAACTGCTCTGGTGTATTTCCTTTTTTACCTGCACTCCTCAGCTACCGTAACATAACAGGTTCCTCAGCCGTCTCACTCCGCAGAGCGACGTGGCTGAACGCTCCTGTACCTGTGGATACATCTACCACTTCAGAGAAAGGGTTAACAGGTTCAGATGGCACAGATACATCACTATCAGCATCATTCCTAGGGAAAGAAAGGTTATCAGTTGCATAATCACTTCGCAAAGCATTGGCAGGTAACACAATCAGTTTCCCATCATCATCAACATCAACATCATGGTTAACGTTAACCTTATTATCAGATTGGGGAGGGGTGTCAGGGACATAGTACGCGACCATCCTCCCCAGATCAGTCCCCAATAAAACATCAGTGGGCAGGTTTTCGGACACCCCCACTTCCTTCACCCCGCTCCCGGCACCCCAGTCAATGAAAACCCGGGCTATCGGCAAGGGGTAGTGGACGCACCCAATCCCGGTGACAGTTAAGGTTTTCCCCGGAATCAACTCTTCAGGGACCGCCAGTTCGGGTCGGATGAGGGTTCGTTCAGCCCCGGTGTCCTTGAGGCCTGTAGCAAGACGGGCCCCCACGCGGACGGGCTGCACGTTGTCATCAACCCTCCCCACCACACCACCCACCAAAAGAACAGAGGCGTTGGGCCCGGAGGCCTTGGCTGGGGGGTTCTTCTGCCTCTCCGGACAGGTGGCGCTGATGTGTCCTGTCCGTTTACAGGAGAAACACTGGCGGGGTGTAAGGTTCTGTGTACATGTTCCTGAAACTCAGTTTGTTCGTCAGCCATTTTACTTTCTGTCTTGCTGCAGCTATCTTGCCCTCAGTCAAAATTGAGTTTCCAGCTTGCATGTTCCCGCCCTGATTCTCTCCTTTTGCTTCTTAAGCAGCCACAGCTGAGCAATCAGTGCTTCAGAATCTAGCCTGCAGTGAACCTGTGACCTGACTCCTAAAGCCTTGGACCTTGTACTCCAGCTATTCCTACTGAGGAACTCTGAAGCACTTGTGGACTCTGAACCCTGCTCTTTGAAAGACCCACATTTGCATGGACTTACGGTAACAGAGAAGAAGATCCTGAACCTGTTGTGGAGAGTGATTGCTGAGCTTAGATTACTCTGGCCTGCTGTGTCTCCTGCTTCTGTGTCTGCAAACTGTGTGACTATTTTTGCCAACTTGTATGAAGTAATACAAGACTTCCTATATCAAACCTGTGTCTCATGTATTTTCATCGCACCCAAGCACAAGACGCTATATGAACTGTACTACATACATTACAAGATTCTGAAGCCAAAACGTTAGTGTCTGCTGGGTCTGGAAAGGCTGTGTCTGCTGTAACTGTGGATATCGGATGTCCGGTTGTACTTTCTGTGATGACAGTGGTTGTGACTTCTCACAACCATTCCAGGTGAGCAATTCCCTTAAGTGTTTTTTTTTTCTGCAGTGTTACCACAGGTAAACACTATTGTTTTTTTTTTTTTCTCTTTTCTCTTTTTTGTCTGCTGTAACTGTGGATATCAGATGTCCGGGTGAACTTTCTGTGATGATAGTGGTTGTGACTTCTCACAACCATTCCAGGTGAGCAGTTCCCTTAATTTTTTTTCTCTCTGCAGTGTTACCACAGGTAAACACTATTGTTTTTTTTTTCTCCTCTCCTCTTCTTCCAGTACTCCTGTCTTAAAAGATCTGGAAAATGGAGGCCCGCATAAAGGAACTTTGCGGAGTGACTGATAATATCCTTGCAGATTTGCAGAATATAAAGACCCGTTTTTCAAGCCTACAGGACCTCACTAATCACAATTTGCAAGTGTTTGGACAGACTGCCCAGGATTTGCGAGCCAGGATTGAGGTTCTAGAAGAGCGAGTCCAGGCTCCTGCCGTAGCCCCGAGTTCTGGGATTCCCAAGTTGCCCCTTTTCGTTTTGGCGGTGAACGTGAGAAATTCAGGGATTTATTAATCAATGCAATCTTTTTTTTTCTGCACATGCTTCACAATTTCCCACTGAACGATCTAAGGTGCTTACTATAATTATGTTGCTTACCAACAAGGCTTTGATGTGGGCAAACCCTCTGATTGAGACTGAGGATGATTGTTTGAATCACCTTGATGCTTTTATTTCAGCCATGGGGCAGGTGTTTGATGACCCCAATCGAGGTGCAACAGCTGAAGCAGCCATGTTAGCTTTGCGCCAAGGTAAGCACTCGGTAGCTGAATATGCCTTGGATTTCAGGAGATGGGCCCTTGATACCACCTGGGACAGTTCCGCCAAAAAATCTATTTTTCGAAAGGGGTTATCTCCACTGATTAAGGATGAACTTGCTCGTGCCGACCCTCCCACTGCGTTAGGTGACTTTATTAACTACTGCATCCGTATTGATACTCGTCTGACTGAACGCAGGCAAGAGAGATGGTTCGAAAGCAATCGCACTAACCTTTTCCTACCTTCCTCTCCAGCTAAGGAACCTTTGAGTAGGATTACACGGGAACCTGAACCTGAACCCATGCAGGTAGACTCTTTACAACGACGGGTTAGTGATGCACGCAAGGAACATCGTTTTAAGGAAAATCTATGTTTCTATTGTGGTAAGTCAGGGCACTTCATTATAAACTGCCCCAGCCGTTCTCGTAAGACTACTGCAGCACTCATTCATTGTGAGTGTTGCGAGAGGGGATCTGTCAGGTCCGAGCCTCAGGCTCCAGAGAGATCTGCAGCAACAGATCTTGATTTCTCGGACTTAAACTCCGTTACCTCTGAGGACGTTGACTGTGTAAACGCTGCCATTTTTCAAGTTTCCTCAGCGGTGTCCCAGCTGAGTTGTAAGAAAAACAATTCTCATTGCTTTCTTTCCATCAAACTCTGGGTTGACTCAGCTTGGGTGTCTAGCTCTGCTATGATCGACTCAGGGGCAAGTGGAAATTTTATGGATGTCTCCTTTGCTCTGAAACAGGGGATACGTTCAGTGAAGAAGGCTACTCCAGTACAGATGGAAACTGTGGATGGCTCCCTGCTGACCTCTGGACCAGTGGATCAGGAAACAGAGCCTTTGAGGGTTCTTATGGGTAAAGATCATCAAGAGAAACTGTCCTTTATGCTTATTTCTTCTCCCCACTTTCCCATTATTCTAGGGCTACCATGGCTGCAGGCTCAGAATCCTACCATTAACTGGGAGACCAAGGAATTACACTTTCCAGAGAAACAGATGAGTCCAAAAGTTTCAGCTTGCTCTGTTCCTAAAGGAACCATGTCAGTCCCTGAACTACCAGCTGTATACCAGGACTATGTGGATTTATGTGACAAGAAGAACGCTGACCAGCTTCCTCCTCACCATCCATATGATTGTCCAATTGAATTATTGCCTGGAGCAGAGATACCTTTTGGTAAGATCTACCCCTGGCGGGGCCCGAGCTAAAGGCTTTAAAGGATTACATAGACGAAAATCTAGCCAAGGGCTTCATACGCCCCTCTTCATCTCCTGCAGGTGCACCCATCTTCTTTGTAAAGAAGAAAGATGGATCTCTGAGACCATGCGTAGACTATAGGGAACTCAATAAGGTTACTATTAGAAACCGTTATCCATTGCCTTTAATCCCTGAGTTATTGGGAGAGTGCGACATGCCAAAATTTTCTCTAAACTAGATCTTCGTGGGGCCTATAACTTAGTCCGTATTAGACCTGGGGATGAATGGAAGACTGCATTCAGGTCACGCTATGGACACTTTGAATATCTAGTTATGCCTTTTGGTCTGAGTACCGCCCCAGCCACTTTCCAACACTTGGTGAATGACATCTTCAGGGATCTCCTAGATACATTCGTGGTAATTTATTTGGATGATATTCTAATTTTTTCTAACTCCACAGAGGAACATCATGGACATGTGAGAATGGTCTTGGAACGTCTAAGACAAAATAATCTTTACATCAAACTTGAAAAGTGTGAATTCCATAGGACCGAAATTCAATTTCTGGGGTATGTACTGTCTACACAAGGAATTAGTATGGATGGAAGCAAGACCCAAGCCATCAAGGATTGGCCAAGTCCTAGAAATGTGAAGGAGGTACAGCGCTTCATCGGGTTTGCCAACTTCTATAGACGTTTCATTAGAAATTTCTCTGAGGTAGTGTCACCTATCACCCAACTTACCCGGAAAGAGTCTAGGTTCTCCTGGACTCCCCAAGCCCAGGAAGCATTTTCCCGTCTAAAAGATAAATTTACCACTGCACCTATCCTAGTACATCCCAACCCCGAGCTTGCCTTCATAATAGAGGTGGATGCTTCAGACTGTGCCGTTGGAGCTATACTCTCTCAGAGAACAGGTGAGAAGAATGTCTTGCATCCCTGTGCCTTCTTTTCCCAGCAGTTGTCTTCGGCTGAGAGGAACTACGATGTGGGCAATAGAGAGTTGTTGGCCATTATTGCCGCCTTCAAAGAATGGAGACACCTTCTTCAGGGAGCTGCACAGCAAATAGTCGTCCTGACAGATCATCGTAACCTTGAGTTTATCAGGTCGGCTAAGTGCCTGACTCCTCGCCAGGCTCGCTGGAATCTTTTCTTAAACCAATTTAATTTTATCATTTCTTATAGACCAGGATTGCGCAATGGAAAGGCTGATGCACTCTCTAGGATTTACTCAGCAGAGACACGTCCAATTACTCCTCCTAAGACTATTCTTCCTGACTCTAGATTCCTAGGAGTAATTCATAATCAAGACCTACTTAAGGACATCAAGGAAGCATACCATGCGGATTCCTTTTTGGCACAACCCCCAAGGGACGTAAGTCTTGTCTTTAAGAATGGTGTGTGGATTCAGGGACAACGCCTGTATATTCCTGAAACAGTCAGATTGAGAGTATTGCAACTCATTCACGATTCCAAGATAGCTGGGCATAGAGGAATTCTAAAGACACAGGAATTTCTCTCTCGTTTCTTTTGGTGGCCCACTTGCAGGAAGGATGTTTTAAACTATGTCACTTCATGTGAAGTCTGTGCAAGATGCAAAACACCTCGCTCCTCACCAACTGGTCTGTTACAGCCTCTTCCCACCCCGTCCCGCCCGTGGGGATCCATTTCTATGGACTTCATTGTGGAGTTACCAACCTCTCAAGGGAAGAACACCATTCTAGTGGTGGTTGACCGTCTAACAAAGGCAGCTCATTTTATCCCTTGTGTCGGCTTACCCACTGCAAAACAGACATCAGATTTGATGATTAAAGATGTGTTTCGCTTACATGGAGTACCGGATGAGGTTATTTCGGATCGAGGGGTGCAATTCACTTCTAGGTTTTGGCAAAATTTCTGTGCAGCATTGGACATTAAAGTAAACCTTTCTTCTGCTTTTCATCCCCAGACTAATGGACAGACCGAACGAACCAATCAAACCCTGGAGCAGTATCTCCGCTGCTTTATCTGCCACCTACAGGATGATTGGGTGGATCTACTTCCATTAGCTGAGTTCTCGTATAACAACTCTCAGAGTGCCTCCACTAAGCAGTCTCCTTTTTACTCTAATCTAGGTTATCATCCTAACATTCTACCACGATTTCCCATAGAAACGCCTTTACCAGCAGTGGCTGAAAGAATCACGTCTTTACAGAAGAATATGGATCTTCTAAAGGAGAATCTGGAATCGGCTCAGGAATGGTACAAGAAAGCAGCAGATAAATTTCGTAAACCTGCACCAGCTTTCAAGGTAGGAGACTTGGTCTGGCTGTCAACCAGAAATCTTAAGTTAAGGATTCCATCGTCTAAGTTGGGACATAAGTACATTGGACCCTATAAAATCAGTAAAATTATAAGTGCCGTTGCTTGTCGTCTTCAACTGCCCAGAACTATGAGAATTCACCCTGTCTTTCATGTATCCCTACTAAAGGCTGCGACACCCAATACGTTTCCTGGACGTTCTTCTCCTTGCCCTGACCCAGTGCTAGTCGATGGTCAGGAAGAATTTGTGGTGGAAAGGATTTTAGATTCCAGGTTGTATAGAAATCAGTTACAATATCTGATTAAATGGCAGGGCTACCCAGTGGAGGACAACTCATGGGAACCAGTCAATAACGTTAATGCTCCTCGCTTGCTCCATCAGTTTCATCAGAGGTACCCACACAAGCCTGGCCTGAGGTCATCCGGAGGTTGTCCCTAAGGGGGGAGTAATGTAAGGTTCTGTGTACATGTTCCTGAAACTCAGTTTGTTCGTCAGCCATTTTACTTTCTGTCTTGCTGCAGCTATCTTGCCCTCAGTCAAAATGGAGTTTCCAGCTTGCATGTTCCCGCCCTGATTCTCTCCTTTTGCTTCTTAAGCAGCCACAGCTGAGCAATCAGTGCTTCAGAATCTAGCCTGCAGTGAACCTGTGACCTGACTCCTAAAGCCTTGGACCTTGTACTCCAGCTATTCCTACTGAGGAACTCTGAAGCACTTGTGGACTCTGAACCCTGCTCTTTGAAAGACCCACATTTGCATGGACTTACGGTAACAGAGAAGAAGATCCTGAACCTGTTGTGGAGAGTGATTGCTGAGCTTAGATTACTCTGGCCTGCTGTGTCTCCTGCTTCTGTGTCTGCAAACTGTGTGACTATTTTTGCCAACTTGTATGAAGTAATACAAGACTTCCTATATCAAACCTGTGTCTCATGTATTTTCATCGCACCCAAGCACAAGACGCTATATGAACTGTAGTACATACATTACACGGGGGTCTGATGTAGGCCTGGCGCTGGAAAAGGGGATAGTGCCTCCAGAGGGACGGCTGGCAGGGGCACTGGGGTTGGTTGCAGGCTTACCCCCTCCCCAGCGGGCGGTGACGGGCTTCCGCACCTCGGGTTTCCGGTTGGCCTCATAGCTGTCGGCGATCCGTGCTGTTGTGACCGCGTCCTCCGGTTCTCGGTCCAGGATGAACTGTCGGACCTCAGCTGGGCACAGATGCAGGAACTGGTCTTTGATCATCAGGTCTCTCAGCTCCTCAAAGGTGTCAACTGACAGTCCATGGATCCACTGGTCAAAGTGGTTCCTGAGTCCTTGCACCACATCGCTATAACTGTCGTGTGGGCCATGTTGGAGGTTCCGGAACTTCTTTCGGTATACCTCAGGGGTTAGCTGGTACTTGGCAATCAGGGCCTGCTTGATGGCCTCATAGTCACTGTCTTGATCTGACGTGAGGGAAGCGAACGCCTCCAAAGCTTTGCCCTTTAGCCCGGGGGTCAAGTACCTGGCCCATTGGTCGGCAGGCAGCCGGTACTGTCTGCAGACTTTCTCAAAGGCCCGCAGAAAAGTGTCCAAGTCTCCGTCCTTTTCCAACACGGGAAAGTGCTCCGGCCGGGGTTTCGGACTCTGAGAGCTGCTGAGTGTACCGCTCTGGGCTGTGGAGGGCATTGCCCCTTGTCTGAGCAGCTCCAGTTCATGGGCTCTCTGGGCTTCCCGCTCGGCTCTCTCAGCCTCCCGCTCGGCCTCTCGCTGGGCTTGGCGCTCGGCTCTCTCAGCCTCTCGCTGTTTGGCCTCTCGCTGGTCGGCTCTCTCTTGAGCTTGCTGGATCAGCCTCAGGCGTTCTTCCCGGTTGTCAGCGGTGAGTCCCTCCAGGGCCGCCTGCAAGTAAGGGTCCAACCCGCCCTGGGTGTAAGCATGCAGGGTTTGGGCCTCTGCTGCAGCACCACCTTTTCTTGGGCCGGCTCCTGTGCCCGCCACACTCTGATGCTCTTCCAGTTCCTTCAGGGCCTGGACCAGTCGGGCTTTGGTTTGGTTCTTGTGGTCAAGGCCGTGGTACACGCAGATTACCACTAGAGTGTCCCTGTTCTGCTTTTTGAACCAACTTGCTCCTCTTGTAGCCATGTTTGCCAAATAAAAGATAGGATAGAAAAACAAAGAGAAGGGAGGGGTAACCGCAAGTACACACAATTGTCTCAGGGGACTAATAAACACTGAGTCTGTTCTCCAAAACTTTAGTTGCAGGGTCCCTGAAGAACCGTGCAAGTTTTTTAGTGAATGGAATGATTGCTCAAACCAGATCACTAATGCTCTATAATCCCACCGCGCTGCCACCACATGTGATGAAACGAGCACACGGTCCGCCACACGGTAGCCCGGGGTATCACGGCTTGTGATCCCTCCGTGCCGCAAATGTGACGAAAACGCGCACACACACGACGGCTGCTGCCGTCCGACCCAGTAAACTGCAGGGATTTATAATTATCCCACTTCCCCTTTGGAACTTGCAGCTCTCTGGCGCCCCCCTTACCCTCAGGTCAGTCAGGGAACTTCACCTAGGATAATTAGTCGCCAGACGGGTCACTTGGATGTGTGCTGGCTATTAGGCACGCTGCAGTGAGGGAATTATAATTACTCCGGGCCGCAGCCAGGCAATACTCTTATAAGACCCGCTCCGTCACTGCCAACGCCACCCCATAGGTTAACACTTTACACCCCTTCTTTTTGCTGCCACCAGCTACGGTTTACTTTAGGAACAATTTGTCAAGAGGGTCTGTAGCAACCCCAAAACAGTAGCGTAGTACTTCAGGCACGTGCAAATTCGTTTATAGAGCAGGAGAAACAAACTAATAAATTTATAGGTTTATTCCTTAAAAAAACAGGCAGTGCTTATAGTTTAAAAGAAAGGTAAAAAGCTGAGGCAATATAGTTATGTACAATATGGTTACAGAAAATAAACGGGATTAAAAGTGAAAAAAAAACTCACATGGTAGTTAGATCATATACAGGCAAGCCAGGCTGGGGAAGGAGCCACACGTCATAGTTCATTTGCAGATCTCTTAGTCAGGACATCACAGCATGGACTCCCCAAGGGGGGCTCACCACAAGACTTATACCTGTGGGCTGCTGACCTCACAAAAGGGGATGGTTTTTCTGGCCACCTCCCCAGGCTGAAAGCTATGGTTTGAGCTCTGCAATATCATAAGGTCCATAACTCAGCGGGGAACTCTAGCAGAATAATGGCAGACCTATCAATGATCTTACTTTGAAATAACTGTTCAAATGAGCCCAAACTTGGATGAAATAGTTCATGGGGGATCCGAGAATTCCATTTCTCGGGTTCTGTTGGAGTTACGGGTTCACCAGTACCACGGGAACGATGCCTGTTGGCGCATGGTTCAAAACAGTGGCTTTCGTGTTTCTGACGCAACTTCCCACTGTGTTATAAGCAAAAAGAATGAATCCTCATAATGGCTGCCACGGAGGGACAGCACATGTGAAGACAATGGAGACCCCCTACTGTGAGGCGGGAAAACTCCAGCACTGGTATCTTCAGATTACACTGAGCCTCAATGGGAGGGGGGAAGGGAAGCGCAGCTCTACACAGGCTGCTAAATGTAGTAGATGTCATCACAAGTGGCATCCTGTGGTGTAGTGGGATCCTTTACTGTAGTAGGGACCCGTGGGTGTAGTGGGGTCCTGTGGTGTGGTGGGATCCTTTACTGTAGTGGGGACCCGTAGTGTAGTGGGGTCCTGTGGTGTCGTGGGATCCTTTACTGTAGTGGGGACCCGTAGTGTACTGGGGTCCTGTGGTGTACTTGGGACTTGTGGTGTGGTGAGATCCTGTGGTGTAGTGGGGACCCATACTGTAGTGGGGATCGGTAGTGTAGTGGGGTCCTGTGGTGTACTTGGGACCCGTGGTGTAGTGGGGTCACGTGATGTTGCGGGACCTGTAATGTAGTGGGGACTGGCAGTGTAGTGGGGTCCTGTGGTCTACTTGGGACTTGTGGTGTAGTGGGTACCTGACTGTACTGTAGTGGGGACCCGTAGTGTAGTGGGGTCCTGTGGTGTAGCGGGATCCTTTACTGTAGTGGGGACCCGTAGTGTAGTGGGGTCCTGTGGTGTACTTGGGACTTGTGGCGTAGTGGCATCCTGTGGTGAAGTGGGATCCTTTACTGTAGTGGGGACCCGCAGTGTAGTGGGGTCCTGTGGTGTAGTGGGATCCTTTACTGTAGTAGGGACCCGTAGTGTAGTGGGGACCTGTGGTGTGGTGGGATCCTTTACTGTAGTGGGGACCCGTAGTGTAGTGGGGTCCTGTGGTGTGGTGGGATCCTTTACTGTAGTGGTGACCCGTAGTGTAGTGGGCTCCTGTGGTGTGGTGGGTTCCTTTACTGTAGTGGCGACCCGTAGTGTAGTGGGGTCCTGTGGTGTGGTGGGATCCTTTACTGTAGTAGGGACCCGTAGTGTAGTGGGGTCCTGTGGTGTAGTGGGATCCTTTACTGTAGTAGGGACCCGTAGTGTAGTGGGGTCCTGTGGTGTGGTGGGATCCTTTACTGTAGTAGGGACCCGTAGTGTAGTGGGGTCCTGTGGTGTGGTGGGATCCTTTACTGTAGTGGGAACCCGTAGTGTAGTGGGGTCCTGTGGTGTGGTGGGATCCTTTATTGTAGTGGGGACCCGCAGTGTAGTGGCATCCTGTGGTGTAGTGGGATCCTTTACTGTAGTGGGACCCGTAGTGTAGTGGGGTCCTGTGGTGTGGTGGGATCCTTTACTGTAGTGGGGACCCGTAGTGTAGTGGGGTCCTGTGGTGTGGTGGGATCCTTTACTGTATTGGGGACCCGTAGTGTAGTGGGGTCCTGTGGTGTCGTGGGATCTTTTACTGTAGTGGGGACCCGTAGTGTACTGGGGTCCTGTGGTGTACTTGGGACTTGTGGTGTGGTGGGGTCCTGTGGTGTAGTGGGGACCCATACTGTAGTGGGGATCGGTAGTGTAGTGGGGTCCTGTGGTGTACTTGGGACCCGTGGTGTAGTGGGTCACGTGATGTTGCGGGGACCGTAATGTAGTATGGACTGGCAGTGAAGTGGGGTCCTGTGGTCTACTTGGGACTTGTGGTGTAGTGGGTACCTGGCTGTACTGTAGTGGGGACCCGTAGTGTAGTGGGGTCCTGTGGTGTAGTGGCATCCTGTGGTGTAGTGGGGACCTGTGGTGTACTTGGGACTTGTGGTGTACTGGGGTCCTGTGGTGTAGTGGGATCCTTTACTGTAGTGGGGTACTGTTGTGTACTTGGGACCCCTTGGTGTAGTGGGGTCACGTGGTGTTGCGGGAACCTGTAATGTAGTGGGGACTGGCAGTGTAGTGGGGTCCTGTGGTCTGCTTGGGACTTGTGGTGTAGTGGGTACCTGGCTGTACTGTAGTGGGGACCCGTAGTGTAGTGGGGTCCTGTGGTGTACTTGGGACTTGTGGTGTAGTGGCATCCTGTGGTGTAGTGGGATCCTTTACTGTAGTGGGGACCCGTAGTGTAGTGGGGTCCTGTGGTGTAGTGGGATCCTTTACTGTAGTAGGGACCCGTAGTGTATTGGGGACCTGTGGTGTGGTGGGATCCTTTACTGTAGTGGAGACCCGTAGTGTAGTGGGGTCCTGTGGTGTGGTGGGATCCTTTACTGTAGTGGGGACCCATAATGTAGTGGGGTCCTTTACTGTAGTGGGGACCCGTAGTGTAGTGGGGTCCTGTGGTGTGGTGGGATCCTTTACTGTAGTGGGGACCTGTGGTGTTGTGGGATCCTTTACTGTAGTGGGGACCCGTAGTGTAGTGGGGTCCTGTGGTGTAGTGGGATCCTTTACTGTAGTAGGGACCCGTAGTGTAGCGGGGTCCTGTGTTGTGGTGAGATCCTTTACTGTAGTAGGGACCCGTAGTGTAGTGGGGTCCTGTGGTGTGGTGGGATCCTTTACTGTAGTGGGAACCCGTATGTGGTGGGATCCCTTACTGTAGTGGGGACCCGTAGTGTAGTGGCATCCTGTGGTGTAGTGGAATCCTTTACTGTAGTAGGGACCCGTAGTGTAGTGGGGTCCTGTGGTGGTGGGGTCCTTTACTGTAGTGGGGACCCGTAGTGTAGTGGGGTCCTGTGGTGTGGTGGGATCCTTTACTGTAGTAGGGACCCGTAGTGTAGTGGGGTCCTGTGGTGTGGTGGGATCCTTACTGTAGTGGGGACCCGTAGGGTAGTGGGGTCCTGTGGTGTGGTGGGATCCTTTACTGTAGTGGGGTCCCGTAGTGTAGTGGGGTCCTGTGGTGTGGTGGGATCCTTTACTGTAGTGGGGACCCGTAGTGCAGTGGGGTCCTGTGGTGTGGTGGGATCCTTTACTGTAGTGGGGACCCGTAGTGTAGTGGGGTCCTGTGGTGTGGTGGGATCCTTTACTGTAGTAGGGACCCGTAGTGTAGTGGGGTCCTGTGGTGTGGTGGGATCCTTTACTGTAGTGGGGACCCGTAGTGTAGTTGGGTACTGTGGTGTGGTGGGATCCTTTACTGTAGTGGGGACCCGTAGTGTAGTGGGGTCCTGTGGTGTGGTGGGATCCTTTACTGTAGTGGGGACCCGTAGTGTAGTGGGGTCCTGTGGTGTGGTGGGATCCTTTACTGTAGTAGGGACCCGTAGTGTAGTGGGGTCCTGTGGTGTGGTGGGATCCTTTACTGTAGTGGGGACCCGTAGTGTAGTGGGGTCCTGTGGTGTGGTGGGATCCTTTACTGTAGTGGGGACCCGTAGTGTAGTGGGGTCCTGTGGTGTACTTGGGACTTGTGGTGTGGTGGATTCCTTTACTGTAGTGGGGACCCGTAGTGTAGTGGGGTCCTGTGGTGTGGTGGGTTCCTGTACTGTAGTGGGGACCCGGTATGTGGACAGAGCGCGGTTATGAGGATAGAAAGTGTTTGATCTCGGCTAATGGCACTGCCCCCCCCTGCTGGGGAAAATGAATATGACGCTCAATTGGTTAACTCTTTTCCTGCCGTTCCCGTAACTCTATACATCACATTTACAGCTGTGATGCGGACTCCCCCATAGTTCAGGACCGTACACTGAAATCACCCGTAAGCAAGAACAGCTCAGCGGGACTGCACTTCCCGGTTATGTTTACCTCATCACCATGACAACCACGAGGTCAGAGAGTCGCGAAGCTGGAGGAAGTGGTGAGTTTTGTGGCGGTCGCCAGTGATTTTCTTCCAAGGAGACCAGCACAGTATAAGTCCGGTCCCAGCTGGCGTGAGGTCACATGATCTCACCGGTACAGCTGTTTCTACACGCCATGTATGCCTCACACCGACTGCACCGGTCACCGGGGGAAGGGAAGCATGCACCGGGCCATTATACCCCAGAACAAGGAGAAACCATTCCTGACACACGTGTGCAATCTGTTATAGACATATATATCTTTATATACATCGTTATATGTGGGGTAAACGATAAAAAGCTATATATTTGTACAGTCATAGAAATCTACAAGTATATTTATAAATACATGTTATTGTTATATCTCACATTATATATCTGTACATTCATACTTAAAAATCTACAAGTATATTTATAAATACATGTTATTGTTACATATCAGTGTATCTCTGTATACACATGTATACATTATATATCTGTACATTCATAGAAATCTACAAGTATATTTATAAATATATGTTATTGTTACATATCTGTGTATCTCACATTATATATCTGTACATTCATACTTAAAAATCTACAAGCGTGTGTATATTTATAAATATATGTTATTGTTACATATCAGTGTATCTCTGTATACACACGTATACATTATATATCTGTACATTCATACTTAAAAATCTACAAGTATATTTATAAATATATGTTATTGTTACATATCTGTGTATCTCACATTATATATCTGTACATTCATACTTAAAAATCTACAAGCGCGTGTATATTTATAAATATATGTTATTGTTACATATCAGTGTATCTCTGTATACACACGTATACATTATATATCTGTACATTCATACTTAAAAATCTACAAGTATATTTATAAATATATGTTATTGTTACATATCTGTGTATCTCACATTATATATCTGTACATTCATACTTAAAAATCTACAAGCGCATGTATATTTATAAATATATGTTTTTGTTACATATCAGTGTATCTCTGTATACACACGTATACATTATATATCTGTACATTCATAGAAATCTACAAGCGCGTGTATATTTATAAATATATGTTAGGCCAGTCACACTAGCGAGAAATACGGACGAGTGCAATGCGATATTTTCTCGCATTGCACTCGGACCAATGTTAATCTATGGGGCAGCTCCCAGCAGCCGATTTTTTCTCGGCCGTTTTATACGTGCAAGTGAAATCGCAGCATGCTGCGATTACCACCATATTACGCCCGTAGTACGCCAATGCAAGTCTATATGGGAGTGAAAAATTCGGATTACACACGGACCAGACGTGTGACTTGTGAGAAATAGGCACCGGTGTCCTTTATAAAAGCCGGCAATTCAGTGCGCTATACTGTAAAATCACACTGACATGTTTAATAACGAATGGAAAGAATACATATATACACATAGAATACATATATATATATATATATTTATAGTTCATATACTTCTACATAGCATAATGGCCGCTAATTCAATTGCCAGCTTCTGTAAAATCATTACAGAACCCGACATGAAATGACACATGGTTTACATACAGTAAACCATTTCATTTAGTTTGTTATATGGTTTTATGATTTTGATGAGTGTATGTGTGCAAAATTTCGGACGTGTAGGTGTTAATATAATGTGTAAATTCGTTGTAAAAATATGTGTGGGCTCCCATGGTGTTTTCTCCACCAGACAGGGAAAGCCAGTGACTAAGGACAGATATTAATAGCCTTGAGAGGGACCATTGTTTTTGGGCCCCCCTGGCTACTAACATCTGCCCCCAGCCACCCCAGAAAAGGCACATCTATTATTAGATGCGCCTTTTCTAGCACTTAGCCCATCTATTCCCATTGCCTTTAGCAGTGGCTCATGGGTTAATTATGGGTTAATGTCACCTTGCTATTGAAAGGTGACATTAATCCGGGTTTATAATGGAGAGTTGTCAATTAGACAACTATCCATTATTAATCCTATTGTAGTAAATGGTTAAAAAATACACATACACATTAATTAAAAATTATGTTAATGAAATAATGACACATAATTTTTGACCAATTTTTATTACACTGGTAATCCATCTGAATCCATTGTTCTCCTGTGTATTAAAAAAAATAAAAAAGCAACAATATCCATACCTCTCCGCCGTTTAGTCAGGTCCCCCGCTTCAATCCATCTGAAGGGGTTAACTGGTTTACAGCAGGGACCGATGCTAATGCTACGAGCCCTGCTGTAAACCCCCGCAGAATGAATGAGTTCAACTCTGCGGAGGCTCCTCGGCTGACCGCAGATGAACTGATTAGCGTGGGAACCTTAATTGATTTTTTTCCCACGTTGTCAGTTAACTTCAGGTCAGCCAGGGACTCGGCACAGCCTCAGTGACGTTAGCGGTAGTCAGTGAAGCTGTGCAGAGTCCCTGGCTGACCTGATGTGAACTCAATAGCGTGGGAAAAGATCAATTAAGGTTCTCACGCTAATCAGTTCATCTCCGGTCAGCCGGGGAGCCTCCGCAGAGATGAACTCATTCATTCTGCGGGGGTTTACTTACTACTACGTTAGGCTTTGTGCAGAGTCTTTGCTGAGTTTTTGGAGCATGAACTCCCAAATTTTTGAGGTGTTTGAGTTCTTGAGGAGAATTTGCAGAGTTATCACTTAGTTTCTGCTCCAGAAAGGACTTTGTACATGGCCTTATAGAAGAATTATTATAATTTTTTGTGGGTTCTAGTTTTTATTGGCACCATTTGGCGTTATTTATATTTTATTTATTTTGCTTATATATTATTTCTTTTTTATACTGGTTCCAGAAAAAAGCCCAGCAATTCCACCATTGTAATTGCAATTTTTTGTTTCCATGTCATTCTGTGTGCGGTTTCGATGATTATTTTGGCAAATGTTCTGATTTCCTCATATATTTTTATTTTACGCTCTTATGCATCACCAATGATTCCACAGCGCTTTACAGACCTTATTGGCACATATAAATAGTTATGATGAATCGTGATTATTTTAAACAATTAAATAACTGTTTTAAAGTAGTTTACTTCCCCCTGTGACATACGTTCAGAACTTCAGAAAACCCCTCCCCCTACAAACTGGGCTGTGCCCAACCATCTCTCCAACCCGTAGCGTCTCCAGTTTTCGGGATCATTGGCTGGGCAAGGGCTTATTTTTTGCGCTAAGCTGATGTTTTTATTGATACCATTTTGCAGTAGATACAATGTTGTGATTTCCCATTATTGCATTTTATTGCAATACTGTGACAATAAAAAAAACAATTCTAGTGTTTTGATTTTTTTCTCGTTACGCTGTTTACTAATCAGATTTACAGTATTCTTTTTATATTTTGATCAGGCATTTGTGAACATGGCGATACCAAATATGTGTTTTTATATATCTTTTAATGGTTTATTTTGAATGGAGCAAAAGGGGCTTGATTTGAACTTTTATATCTATATATATAAAATTGAAAGTGTTTGTGTGAGTATCACCAACCAATCACGAAGCATCTTTCATTTCACCAGAGCTGTTTAAAAGAAGCTGAGCTGTGATTGTTTGCTATGAGCAACAGTTTTCCTTGCAACCAATCACGAAGCATCTTTCATTTCACCAGAGCTGTTTAAAGAAACTGAGCTGTGATTGGTTGCTATGAGCAACAGTTTTCCTTGTAACCAATCACGAAGCATCTTTCATTTCACCAGAGCTGTTTAAAAGAAACTGAGCTGTGATTGGTTGCTATGAGCAACAGTTTTCTCACTCCACGACAACACCTCAGCAGACAGAGACCGGGTGGGAGAAATCTAGCATCCCCGGGAACATAAGCTCCCCGCCATTGTCTGCCCCCCAGAAAGGAGCATCTTCCCTCTTAAAGTGATCCCCGGTATGGAAGTTAGGACCGTTCCACTCAGCGCTGTGGTTCTGACCCCAGGGTCTCTTAAAGGGATCATTAATATGGAAGTTAGTGCAATTCCACTAAGCACTCTGGTTCTGACCACATGCTTTTCTTAACCCCTTCACCCCCAAGGGTGGTTTGCACCTTAATGACCGGGCCAATTTTTACAATTCTGACCACTGTCTCTTTATGAGATTATAACTCTGGATCTTCGCGATTCTGAGATTGTTTTCTCGTGACATATTGTACTTCACGTTAATGGTAAAATTTCTTCGATATAACTTGCGTTTATTTTTGAAAAAAATGCAAATATGGTGAAAATTTTGAAAATTTTGCAATTTTCAAACTTTGAATTTTTTTTCCCTTAAAACAGAGAAATATGTCACACAAAATAGTTAAGAAATAACATTTCCCACATATCTACATTACATCAGCACAATTTTGGAACCAACATTTTTTTTTGTTAGGAAATTATAAGGGTTAAGGGCTCATACTCACTGGCTGGAAAAAAATCGGTCCGTTTTCTGCAGGAAAAAAACGGTACATTTGTTGTAAAAAGACATGCGATTTTGATGCGATTTTAAATCGCACCATGCGTTTTCCATCAGTTTTCCATCAGTATGCAATGCGATTTTAACATGAAGTTTTACATAGAGCAGTTATCTCTATGTAAAAAGTCATGTAAAAATCACATTGTAAAAAAAAATGTACACAAAAAGCAAATAATTATATATATATATATATATATATATACATATATATATATATATATATATAATATAAATATAATATATATATATAGGTCATACACTTCTACATAGTATAATAGCCGCTAATTTATCCCTGGCATTACTGTAAAATCACACTGACAGCTTTAATAAAGAATAGAAACAATACATATACACACATAGAATACATATATATAGATATGTAATTGTGACATATATATATATATACATATATTTATAGTTCATACACTTCTACATACTGTAATAGCTGCTAATTCAATTGCCGGCTTTTGTGAAATCACAAAAGCCGACATAAAATGATACATTGTTTCCACACAGTTAACCATGTCATTTCATGTATTTTGATATATGGTTTTAACTTACAATTACATAAGTGTATTTGTGCAAAATTTCAGACATGTAGGGGTTAATTAAAGGTGTAAATTCGTTTAAAAAAAATGCGTGGGCTCCCGCTGTATTTTCTCCACCAGACAGACAAAGCAAGCGAGTGGGGGCAGATAATAATAGCCTAGGGAGGGTACATTTTTTTGTGCCCCCCCTGGCTACTAACATCTGCCCCCAGACACCCCAGAAAGGGCAAATCTCTAATTAGATTCGCCCTTTCTGGCACTTTGCCCGTCTATTCCCATTGCCCTGTAGCGGTGGCGAATGGGTTAATAAGGGGTTAAAGGCACCTTGCAATTGAAAGGTCCCTTTAAGCCAGGTTAATAATTGAGAGCTGTCAATTAGACAACTATCAATTATTAATCCTATTGAAGGAAATAAAAAAACACACACACTTTAAGAATAAATAATTTTAATGAAATAAAAACACATTTTTTTGACCATCTTTTATTTTACTCTTAATCCGTGCGAAGCCCTTGATCTCCTAAAATAAATATAAAGTAATAAACCAACATTATTCTTACCTATCTGGCGATCTGTCACGTCCCACGATGTAATCCTTCAGAAAGGGTTAACTAGCAATCAGCTAAGCAGCGCAACTAATGCTGCGTGCTCAGCTGATAGCTCCTGAATGAATGAGCTTATCTCCTGCCGACAGGAGAGGATGTGATTAATGAATGAAGCTTAATTGATTGTATCCCACTTTCACTTTAGGTCAGGTCACTGAAGTGAAAGTGGCAATAAATCAATTAAGCTCCATTCATTCATCTCTTCCTCTCCTTTCGCTGGGAGAGTAAGTTATTTATTCAGGGGGTTAGAGCTCGGAGACAGCATTAGCTCTCGGCGAGCTGTAACCTGTTAACCCTTTCTGATGGATTACACCGTGGGACCTGACTGTACATCGGATTGGTAAGAATAATTTTGCTTTTTTATTTTATTTTTATTACAGGAAATGGTTTTAGCAGGAAAATAAAATATGGTCAAAAACTGTGTGATTATTTAATTAAACTTCTTTTTCATTAAACTGTGTGTGTTTGATTTTTCTATCATACAATAGGATTAATAATTGATAGTTGTCTAATTGACAGCTCTCAATTATTAACCAGGCTTAAAGGGACCTTTCAATTGCAAGGTGGCTTTAACCCCTTATTAACCCATTCGCCACCGCTACAGGGCAATGGGAATAGACGGGCAAAGTGCCAGAAAGGGCGAATCTAATTAGAGATTTGCCCTTTCTGGGGTGTCTGGGGGAAGATGTTATTAGCCAGGGGGGGCACAAAAAAAATGTACCCTCCCTAGGCTATTATTATCTGCCCCCACTCGCTAGCTTTGTCTGTCTGGTGGAGAAAATACAGCGGGAGCCCACGCATTTTTTTTCAACGAATTTACACCTTTAATTAACCCCTACATGTCTGAAATTTTGCACACATATACTTATGTAATTGTAACTTAAAACCATATATACATGAAATGACATGGTTAACTGTGTGGAAACAATGTATCATTTCATGTCGGCTTCTGTGATTTCACAAAAGCCGGCAATTGAATTAGCGGCTATTACAGTATGTAGAAGTGTATGAACTATAAATATATATATATGTATGTGTCACAATGACATGTATGTTATATATATATATATATATATATTGTAAGCTTTTCAGGGGATATAGCTCTGGGATCGCCGTCCGGGTAGACAGAGTGGCACAGAAACAGTTCATTCAGACAGCAGTTCTGGTGAAAACTGGCCGCAACCAGCTTTATTAAAGTCCACAGCAAACAGATAAAAATAAATCATAAACACAAGACCTGGGCTTGTCCAGCCACTCACTACACTTAGATAGATTTCCCTATCTACCTGGGACCAGACTCTACCAGCCTGGGCCAAAACAACACATATGTTCAGCATTTACCAGCATGGAGGTTCACAGAGTCTCCTCCTTCTGTCTGAAGGCACCTTCAACGTCCAGACTTGAGAGAGCTCCCCTCCTATTCAGCAGCTATCCGCATGGATTCTCACAGAGACTACTCCTGTGTCCGGGGTACATCGAGCACCCAGACTGAGACAGCTCATACTCCTGGAGACACCTTCTGTGCCTGGACCCCTCCTGTGTCCAGACTAAGCGAGCTCTCTGACGGTGTTCGCAGACACCTACTTCTGGTCTCCTAATTAACAGCTGAATGGTTTCAGGCCTGAGCTGCAAGTGTGTACTGAATGTAGGGTGTAGTGACCTTTCTCTACCACTAGGTTTACAAAGCCACACATTTCCCTTATACCATACAGCACAGTACCTAGGTGAAATGTACACCCCATTCGACACATATTCCTTCACTGTCTCACATATCCCCCCCCTCTTCTCCAGACCGGAGGGCTGGTCATACAGACCGGAGGGCTGGTCAACAATCCAAAAGAGACAGTGAACTCTGGACCAGTCATGGCCTTCATCAGCTTCATCTTCACTACTGTCATCTGTATCGTCACCTGAGCCATAGCCAACATCAGCTTTCTCTTCATCTGAAGCATCCGCACTACCCTGTACCCTCCCAGGCCTATGCTCTCTGCGGGCCTCGGGTATCCTGCACGGTTTCATCTTGACCTTAGGGCAGGGCTCAGTTTCGATATAGTGCCTGGCCAGAGAAGTACGACCCGGAACATCAGAACACTTCTGCTGACTCTTCCTCAGAAACTCACGTACCTCCTGTCCTTGGTGCACTGACCATGTGTCACCAACTATCACAGAAGGTATAGAGGGTTTTTCACTTTTCTCTAGTTCCCCTTGAACCTTCTTTAGCACATCTACTTTCTCACGAAGATGCTCATGGCTTTCATCACACTCCTTCATCACAGTTTGGAGTTTTTTCTGAGAAGTAATCAATTCATCTGGTACCTGTGCAACCACTTTTCTTTGATCCTGCAAGGTACTATATACACTTTCCCCTTCATTTCGTGCTCTCTGGAGCAACTGCTGGAACCGCTCACGTTCCCGGCGAAAAGATGCCACATCCAGTTCACACTGCTGCAGCTGCTCGCGTAACACAACATTCTCAGTCTTCATTTCTTTGGTGGAGACCTCATGGAGACGCATCTTCTCCTGTAGCTGTTGGACGTCCTTTACATCCTCGGCCCCTTCTTCAGGCTCTTCTGGTAGAACATGCTCAGAAGCCCTACCGTCAGTCTTACATTCTACCTCTTCAGTCACATCACTATGGTATCCAATATCTCCATTTATGCCAGCTTTCAAGTTCTCCTTGATAGCTGCATCTGTATACTCAGAACCCGCCTGGCTCTTCTCTTCCACCACGTTCTGCATCCCATCTGGGCTCTCGTGTATCTGCAGCGGCAACGGAGTGATACATCGCTTTTCCCATTCGTTGGGACGTGGCTCAGATGTAGACTCCATGAAAGTGCGCTTGAGCTCACCAATGCCAGCCTGATGTCTCAAAATCTCATCTTGTGATTTATCCAGATCCTTTGTGTCGCTCGGGAACACTGATGAATCACCTGGTGCCGAACTTCCTGCCTGAACTTTGCGAGTTGCCGCTACTGATCCGGACAGTACACCATCCACGCCACTGTCTCTGGCCGAAACAGATTCCTGGGCAGAGTCAGTCCCCATATCTTCAGTCTTGTTCCTCACAGCTTCACTTGAGACCTCAGCTTCTGATGAGGCATCTGGCTTGGTGACCACCACTTCCATGGCTTTTTCCACCTCTGCAGCATTACCTTCAGAGTCCTGGGCATGATGCAGATCCACACCATACATTGATAACTTCTCATCTTCGACAGCATCCACTTGTGCTGTGTTCAGTTTCAGAGTCCTGCCTTTAAAGCTCAGCTCTCCTCCTTTCACCTTAGTCTTCGCCAGGGAATTGGCCAACTGTAAAACATCTTCAGCTGCCATCTTCTGTCCGGCTGTAAGGTCAGCATCAGCTTTCTTCTCAGGACTCTCAACCTCCTCTGCTACCATGCCTTCCTCATTTGCACTGGTTGCTTGATTGTCAACAGATGATTCACTATCACTACCACTATCCCTGTCCGACCCCTTTTTCTCAGCCACATCCGGCTCACTTTCAGGGTTATACAATTCATTCTCATTCACATCCTGATCTGGAACCTTAGTTAACATGTCATCCACAACATTAACTTCACCATCTGGTCCCTCAAGTATGTGACTATGTGACAACCCCAGCACTATACTTCTATATAGCTCAGGTACTAGGAGCTGGCTCACGACCTCTCCCTGGACTTCAGTATCCCTATACAACAGGTGAGTGTTTATGGCAACATGAGGAAACCTCTCCTCAGAGCCAGGCTCTTGGGAAACCTCATTTAGAACAATTATATTTTCCTGTGCCGTTTTAAGAGTGGGGTCTTGCCATTGTTCACTCTCAAAATTGTCACAGGACACAGGTAAGTCAGGGACACTCGGTTCCCGAGAACCACCATCCTCGTCTCCCACCATCACCTGCAAAGGAATTTCATCTCTATCACAGTCATCATTATTATCAATATCATTATCATGATTATGATCAGTATCATCATCACTATCATGATCATCATTATCATTATCAGCATCAGCATCATTATCATGGTCATCATCATTATCATGATCATCATCATCATTATCATCATCATCATCATCACATAAGTTTAACGGCCCACTAGCATTGTGTTCCGCCCCTCGGGACTGCGCACCCTCAGTAGGAGCTTCATCACACTGTCCATCAGAAACATTTTTCCCCCAGAGATCCTTAGACCGGGGAAAGTCATTACCCAATATGACGGGGTGCACCAGGTTTTTCACTACCCCCACTTCACATGAAACCTCCCCGCGTTTGGGGATCAAGTCCACGGCAGTCTCTGGGTAGACTTTGGTGTCTCCATGGACGCACACCACACTCAGGTGTTTATCAGGGATAAAGTCCCTATAAATCAGGCTGTCCCATACGGAAGTCACTGGACTCTCTGAGTCCAAGAGGGCCTGTGCTGGGCAGTCATTTACAACCACTGGGGACCCCTGTGGTCCAGTCTCTTCGGCTGAGGTGGACACACACACAGGCTCTGCGCAGGAGAGAGGGATCCGCCAACATCACAACATATAGGCTCCCCCTCTATTGGACAGTTGGCTGCAATTTCACGACATCTCCAACACTGTCCATCACACTCTCCCACCCACACGACCCCAACAGCTGGAACGCTCTTACCGGGAGAGTTCGGCATCCAGGAACTCCGAAGTGACGACCTCTCAGACGGCTGGTCACGGAGGCAGTCCTTGGTGGCGAAGGCCCTCTCCATCAGGCTGACCAGACGATTGGCGTCCTGGTGGTCTCCTTGTCCGACCTCTGGCTGTACCTCAGGAGGACGTGCTTGGGTGTAGCGGTCCACTATCACCTTTTCAACTCCATAATCAGGTTTGCTGACTGCAGACTCCCAACTGCATTTCCAGTCATGAACTCCCCTGGCACGGGCTGTCACCGTAACACCCAGCCGGGTAAGAATCTCCGCTTTCAGCTTGGCATAGTCTTGGCTGTCCTGCTCGCTCAGGTCAGCATAGGCCCTTTGGGGTTCTCCAATCAGATAGGGTGCGACCATCATGGCCCATTCAGATAGGGGCAGATTCTCCTTCTCTGCCAGTCCCTCAAACCTAGTGAGATATACCTCCACATCATCACGAGGTGTCATCTTTTTCAGGGACCGTCTTACCGCCTTCTTTACAGCGGACAATGCAGGTGACTTTGCAACACCACTTTGGGACGATGCGCCGCAAGTCCCCTGCAGTGCTGCAACCTGCTCAAAAAACAACCGGTCATTCTCCTGCTGCTGCTGCAGGAATTGCTGCTGGGCCTGCTGCATGCGCTGCTGGTGCTGCAGGCGCTGCTGCTCCATGCTCTGCTGCATGCTTCGCTGGGCCTGGACCAGGTACTCAACGAGCTCCTCCATACTGCCGGACTTATCTGTCTCAACCACGGCAGTCTTATGTTGCACATTAACTTGCGCCATTTGTTCAAACAGCGCCTCCATGCTGTCATCCATGCTGTCAGACTTCTCTGTCTCAACAACGGCAGTCTTCACTCAAGACATACACACTCCACAGTCTTTTCCACAGAAAATTCAGCTTTGCTGTGCAGACACTTTTTTTTTTCTCTGCAAACTCTATTAGGGCCAATGTCTCTTTAAGACTGCTCCAACAGACGTTTCTCCTTTGCTGCTGCACACTCCACAGTCTTTTCCACAACAAGTTCAGCTTTGCTGTGCAGACACACTTTTTTTTTTTTCTTTTGCAAACTCTATTAGGGCTACTGTCTCTTTAAGACTGCTCCAATCAGACGTTTTTGCTGACACTTTTTTTTTTTTCTCTGCTGCTGCTTCAACAGACTTCACCTTTATTGCTGTCTCTAAGCCACTGTGCTGCACGCACATTCCAGCACCAATTGTATCAGCCACTGTGCTGCCCCAGCATTCTCCGCCAATTGTAAGCTTTTCATGGGATATAGCTCTGGGATCGCCGTCCGGGTAGACAGAGTGGCACAGAAACAGTTCATTCAGACAGCAGTTCTGGTGAAAACTGGCCGCAACCAGCTTTATTAAAGTCCACAGCAAACAGATAAAAATAAATCATAAACACAAGACCTTGGCTTGTCCAGCCACTCACTACACTTAGATAGATTTCCCTATCTACCTGGGACCAGACTCTACCAGCCTGGGCCAAAACAACACATATGTTCAGCATTTACCAGCATGGAGGTTCAAAGAGTCTCCTCCTTCTGTCTGAAGGCACCTTCAACGTCCAGACTTGAGAGAGCTCCCCTCCTATTCAGCAGCTATCCGCATGGATTCTCACAGAGACTACTCCTGTGTCCGGGGTACATCGAGCACCCAGACTGAGACAGCTCATACTCCTGGAGACACCTTCTGTGCCTGGACCCCTCCTGTGTCCAGACTAAGCGAGCTCTCTGACTGTGTTCGCAGACACCTACTTCTGGTCTCCTAATTAACAGCTGAATGGTTTCAGGCCTGAGCTGCAAGTGTGTACTGAATGTAGGGTGTAGTGACCTTTCTCTACCACTAGGTTTACAAAGCCACACATTTCCCTTATACCATACAGCACAGTACCTAGGTGAAATGTACACCCCATTCGACACATATTCCTTCACTGTCTCACAATATATATATATATATATATATATATATATATATATGTATTCTATGTGTATGTATCTAGTGTTTTGTGAGCTGTCAGTGTGATTTTACAGTAGCCGGGGATGATTTGCCGGCTTTTCAAAGGAGACTGGTGCATATAAATCGGACAGCACGTGCATGGTGCGAGTGCTGTGCGTTTTTTAATCGCACCCATTGACTTGCATTGGCGATTATCATGCCAAAATCGCATCAAATCGCAGCATGCTGCGATTTTTTTCTCACACCAATATCTGATGAGAAAAAAATCGCAAATGAGAACTCACCCATTGACTAACATTGGTCAGATTTGAATCCGATTTTTTTTCGTCTGATTTTCATCCGTTTTCGGCGCCAGTGAGTATGAGGCCTAAAAGTTGACCAGTGATTTCTCATTTTTACAACAAAATTTACAAAGCCATTTTTTTTAGAGACCACCTCACATTTGAAGTCACTTTGACGGGTCTATATAGCAGAAAATACCCAAAAGTGACACCATTCTAAAAACTGTACCCCTCAAGGTACTCAAAACCACATTCAAGAAGTTTAATAACCCTTCAGGTGCTTCACAGGAGCTGAAGCAACGTGGAAGGAAAAAATTAATATTTAACTTTTTAGCCACAAAAATGATCTTTTACAAACTTTTTTTTATTTTCATAAGGGTAAAAGGAGAAAATGGGCAGATAAAGTTGTTGTGCAATTTCTCCTGAGTACGCCAATACCCTATATGTGGGGGAAAACCACTGTTTGGGCACACGGCAGAGCTCGTAAGGGAAGGAGTGCCGTTTGACTTTTTCAAACTAAAATTGGCTGGAGTTGAGATTGGACACCATGTCGTGTTTGGAGAGCCCCTGATGCGCCTAAACAGTGGAAACCCCCCACAAGTGACACCATTTTGGAAACTAGACCCCCTAAGGAAATTATCTAGATCTGTTGTGAGCACTTTGAACCCCAAAGTGTTTCACAAAAGTTTATAATGCCTGGGTGTGAAAAAAAAAAAAAACAATTTTCCACAAAAATGATTTTTTAGTCCCAAATTTTTGATTTTTCCCAAGGAAATTGGACCCAAAAAGTTGTTGTCCAATTTGTCCTGAGTACGCTGATACCCCAAATGTGGGGGGGAAACTGTTTGGGCGCACGGCAGGGCTTGGAAAGGAAGCAGTAACGTTTTGGAATGCAAACATTGATGGGGGTCATGTTCCGTTTGTAGTGCCCCAGATGAGCCTAAACAGTGGAAACCCCCCACAAGTGACCCCATTTTGGAAGCTAGACCCCCTAAGGAACTTATCTAGATCTTTGGTGAGCACTTTGAACCCCCAAGTGCTTCACACAAGTTTATAATGCCCGGGCATGAAAATAAAAAATCCTATTTTTTTCCCACAAAAATTATCTCTTAGGCTACTTTCACACTTGCGTTTTTTAGCGCTGCGTATAGAGCGCACATAAAACGCATGAAAAAAAACGAGTGCAAACGCGTGTAATCGCTGTGATATTTTGCAGTCGAAGAGTGCGCATTGCTTTTAAAAAACGCAGCGATTGTAAGCGATTGTATGCGATTTCAAGCGTTTTTGTATGCGTTTGCGTTTTTTCTGTGCAAAACACATGATGAAAATCCTTGAAAAATTCTTGCAACTGAACCCACCAATGGGACAACAGTGGGCGTGTCTTATTGAAAATATTTATATAGAGCCTGTTCACAGCCCTTTTTTACATTTGCTTGCATTTGCCTTGGTGAACATGGATCTGCTTATGCAGAATTTCCACTTCAACCTCGATCTGGACATTGCTTTGGCTCAGGCTTATGCCGTTGCTTGCCATGAAGAAAGGGAGAGAGAGAGACATCGGAGACGGCAGCGGCGGCGTTTGTGGGTACATCCCATTGTAGAACTCCGGGAGAGCCGTGGAGCGTATCACACCCTCTACAGTGAGCTGCAGTCAAACCCGGAGAAATTTACCGACTACACCCGGATATCACAACAAACCTTCATGGATTTACTTGCTCGGGTCCAACAATTAATCAGGAGACAGGACACACAGCTCCGTCGGGCGATTCCTCCAGAGGAAAGACTCCTGGTGACATTACGGTATGTAATATTGAGAAACCAATGCCTGCATCATTTTATTACTTATGCCATGTACTATTCCAAAGATGCCAGGATTATTGTTCTGCCATCTAGTAAACAAAGACTTGCAGAATTATTTTTATGCCATTTTTTTTTTTTATTAATGTTTTACAAAAACATATACAATAACAGTTTTTTTTTTCTTTCTCTAGATTCCTTGCTACTGGAGAGAGCCTGTCTTCACTCCACTTCCAGTACCGGATTGGTATCTCCACGTTGTCAGGAATTGTTGTTGACACCTGCCGGGCATTGTGGACTGTTCTCTGTCCGGAATTTATGCCCCTGCCCACCACAGAAAAGTGGCTAGAAATAGCCGACAAATTCTGGACAACCTGCAATTTCCCCAACTGTTTGGGAGCAGTTGATGGGAAACACATCCGCATCATCAAACCTAAAAGAACAGGCTCGGAGTATTACAATTACAAGAAGTACTTTTCAACAGTTCTCATGGCCATTGCAGATGCAGACTGTATGTTTGTTGCCGTGGACATTGGTGCATTTGGCCGTGGGAATGACTCACAGGCGTTTAAGAACTCGGACATGGGACGGAGGTTGTATGGAAACCAGTTTAATTTCCCCATGCCACGGCCTCTTCCCCACACCGAAGGTCCACCAATACCATTTGTAATGGTTGGGGATGAGGCATTCCAGATGAGCCAACACCTGCTTAAACCCTACTCCAGCCGGGACTTGGACCACAACAAAAAAATTTTCAATTACAGGCTGACCAGGGCAAGAAGAACTGTAGAGTGCGCCTTCGGTATACTGGTTTCCAGATGGCGCATTCTGGGCACAGCCATTCATCTGAAAGTGCAAACAGTGGATGAAGTTGTGAAGGCCTGTGTGGTGCTTCATAACTTTGTCATGGCGAAAGAGCACCCAAACTTTGAACTTGATGATGCAGCTCCTAACCCATTGCCTGAGTTCACTCAGCACCCTCTCAGGTCTTCTGTTGAAGTCAGCCAAATGAGAGACCAATTTGCGGCCTACTTCATCTCAGATGTAGGACGGGTGGAATGGCAAGATCAAATGGTGTAAAATAATGTTCTTGTCTGTATGTCAATAAAATACCTTTTTGTCTGTATGTTAATAAAATACCTCTGTTTATACCTGTACCACGTGCAGTCTCTGTTTTTAAAGTCAAAAACAATTATGAAATGGCCAGGTTTAACAGTGAATTCATGATGCATATTTTTGGGTGCATCATGAATTTATTTGTAATCCTGACTAGGTAGTTAACTATACATGCACACAAGTTGTATGACCTTTATTATCTCTCCAGTTTTGCTTCCATTTTCAGTGACGGTGGAGATAACACAACAAATATTTGTGTCACCTGGCCTGCTGTTTCAAAGATTGATTTGGGGATGCACAAGCATCTGTAAATTTTTATTCCTGACCATGTGACTATAAATATAATTTGTATTTTCATCACTGTGACTTGATTTGGAACGCAGAGATAATAAAGATTATACATCTTGTTCAATACCAATGCCTGGTGTCATGCTGAAGTGGTGATGCCCCAAATAACGCATCGTCACTTCAGAATGTATCACACCTGGGCAGGTGAGTACACATGAGTTATAAACAACAGCATCGCTACAGTATGCTTCAAATAAATGCAGACTGAAGCAACGCAGCTGGTTAAAACTCATGTCTATTCACCTGCCCAGGTGTGATAGTAATGATACAAGGCTGGGCAGGTGAGTACACATGAATTACAAAATGATGCATCGCTACAGTATGCTTCAAATAAATGCAGACTGAAGCAACGCTGCTGGTTAAAACTCATGTCTATTCACCTGGCCAGGTTTGATAGTAATGATACAAGGCCAGGGTATTGTACATAAAGTGAATTTTCACCATCATCTCCTCAGTTTCTTCAACACACTGAATAGAGGATGTGATCAATTACAAGCTATATCTAGAATACATGGCCTTGTATCACAAAGTGAAATAATGTCAAAAACAAACCAGACTCATTTCACTTTTTAGTATATCTGGCAAGGTTAAATAGATATGCCTTGCACTCAACACCATCCTCTATTCAGTCTGTGCAATATTAGCAGACAGACAGACTGGTGGTGAAAATACAAGTCATATATTTGTGTTTTTGAGTAAACATATCTCCATGAAGTACACAAACATGTGTCATTCCTGGAGTTATGTGTAGTCAAAAACGCAAAGTGTACGGCGCAGTGTGTGTACGGCGCAGTGTGTAGGCGGCGAAATAAACACAAAGCAAACCAAAATTACTAAAAGAAGATTGGCACATTTATTTTGTACAACAGTAAAACCACATTTTAATTGGCAATGAGGTTTTTGATGACATTTTTATAGATCACATTAGTGCATTTTTTGAGTACAAAAAGAAAATATTTATATTCACACAAAGGTTTTGGATAGATCAGATTAGTACATTTATTGTGTATAACATGACCACTGGATTGTCACTGCCCCAGAAGTCATAGAAAAATCAGATTAGTACAATATGTGTACAACATGACCATCGTATTGTCACTGCCCCAGAAGTCATAGAAAAATCAGATTAGTACAATATGTGTACAACATGACCATCGTATTGTCACTGCCCAGAAGTCATAGAAAAATCAGATTAGTACAATTTGTGTCCAACATCACCATCGTATTGTCACTGCCCCAGAAGTTATAGAAAAATCAGATTAGTAAAATTTGTGTCCAACATGACCATCTTATTGTCACTGGCCCAGAAGTCATAGAAAAATCAGATTAGTACAATTTGTGTCCAACATGACCATCGTATTGTCACTGGCCCAGAAGTCATAGAAAAATCAGATTAGTACAATTTGTGTCCAACATGACCATCGTATTGTCACTGCCCCAGAAGTTATAGAAAAATCAGATTAGTACAATTTGTGTCCAACATGACCATCGTATTGTCACTGGCCCAGAAGTTATAGAAAAGTCAGATTAGTACAATTTGTGTCCAACATGACCATCGTATTGTCACTGCCCCAGAAGTTATAGAAAAATCAGATTAGTAAAATTTGTGTCCAACATGACCATCGTATTGTCACTGGCCCAGAAGTCATAGAAAAATCAGATTAGTACAATTTGTGTCCAACATGACCATCGTATTGTCACTGGCCCAGAAGTCATAGAAAATCAGATTAGTACAATTTGTGTCCAACATGACCATCGTATTGTCACTGCCCCAGAAGTTATAGAAAAATCAGATTAGTACAATTTGTGTCCAACATGACCATCGTATTGTCACTGGCCCAGAAGTTATAGAAAAGTCAGATTAGTACAATTTGTGTCCAACATGACCATCGTATTGTCACTGCCCCAGAAGTTATAGAAAAATCAGATTAGTACAATATGTGTACAACATGCCATTGGTATTGTCACTGCCCCAGAAGTTATAGAAAAATCAGATTAGTACAATATGTGTACAACATGCCATTGGTATTGTCACTGCCCCAGAAGTTATAGAAAAATCAGATTAGTACAATATGTGTACAACATGCCATTGGTATTGTCACTGCCCCAGAAGTTCTAGAAAAATCAGATTAGTACAATATATGTACAACATGCCATTGGTATTGTCACTGCCCCAGAAGTTATAGAAAAATCAAATTAGTACAATATGTGTACAACATGCCATTGGTATTGTCACTGCCCCAGAAGTTATAGAAAAATCAGATTAGTACAATATGTGTCCAACATGACCATCGTATTGTCACTGCCCCAGAAGTTATAGAAAAATCAGATTAGTACAATATGTGTACAACATGCCATTGGTATTGTCACTGCCCCAGAAGTTATAGAAAAATCAGATTAGTACAATATGTGTACAACATGCCATTGGTATTGTCACTGCCCCAGAAGTTATAGAAAAATCAGATTAGTACAATATGTGTACAACATGCCATTGGTATTGTCACTGCCCCAGAAGTTATAGAAAAATCAGATTAGTACAATATGTGTACAACATGCCATTGGTATTGTCACTGCCCCAGAAGTTATAGAAAAATAGATTAGTACAATATGTGTACAACATGCCATTGGTATTGTCACTGCCCCAGAAGTTGTAGAGAAATGTTTTTGTACAGATAAAAAATTTTTTTATCGAGTGACGTTTTGGTGGAGATTTGGATTCTCTGGTGGTGTCAGAGATGAAGAGCGGCTGGAAAGCGATGAAGGGTTCGAGGGGAAGGGGCAACAAAAGTAGTGGGTGAAGGAAGATCAGACATCGAAGTAGAGGCAGTTTGAGACACATTAGGAGGAGAGGGTGGATGGACCAACAAAGTTTTGCTTTTTTTCTTCTTGGGGACAGGAGTACCATGCATGGACCGACTTCTCTGTGTCCGCCTTGAGCTGGTTGACAGTGGCCTTGACCCAAAAAAGAGTGAATGTGGGTCACCCCTCTCATGCTCGGTGGTGGCAGTGGCGGTGGAAGTGTTGGCAGTGCTCTGAGTAGCACAAGTGGTGGCGGTGTTCCAAGGAGGAGAATGGGAGCTGTGCTCCTAAATTGCTGCTGAATGGTGGCGGTATTCCTAGAAGGAGAAGTGGGTGCCGTTGAAATAGATTGTTGCTGACTGGTGGCGGTACTCATAGGATCAGTGGGTGCTGTGGCCGAAATTGTTGCCGACTGGTGGCGGTACTCCTAGAAGGAGAAGTGGGTGCGGTGGCCATAAATTGTTGCAGACTGCTGGCAGTACTCCTAGAAGGAGAAGTGGGTGCGGTGGCCATAAATTGTTGCTGACTGCTGGCAGTACTCCTAGAAGGAGAAGTGGGTGCGGTGGCCCAAGCAGGTACTGCGGTGGCTTGAGTCCATGACTGTGGACCAGTGTCTGTGGTGGTGTTGCTCCACACAGGAGCAGCGCTTGCCATGGTGGTGGCGACGGTGGAGTGTCCAACAGTACTCGGACTTGTGGTGGTGTAGTGGTGACTCGGAATGCTGGTGGCTGTGCAGTGGTATGCAGCAGAAGTCGGTAGGGATGTGTGTCGAGTCAGTGGTGGCACTGTTGGATATGCAACCACTGACTGCTGCACGTACCGATTCTGCTGCATAGCCTGCAAGTAAGCAGTGTTGCAGGCCTGCATCACACTCAGCTGTTGCTCAGGACTAAGGTGTTCCGCCATGCCCCGTTCAATTTTACTGAAAAAATTGGTGCGCTGGTCTGTTGAGGTCGGCCTCCAGGCGATCAAGACGCTGTTCGACACTGTTGAAGCGGTGATCCATGTGGGTAAAACCCTGTTCCATCAGTGAAAAACCGCTTCCAACTCTGCCTGCCAGCGACTTGATATTGCCATGAAAGGCCTCGCTCAAGTGAACAAACTCGGGCAGACATTCCTCTACATGGCCCTCTGCCGCTGGCGGGAAGTGCCCGCATAACCAGTGGCAGAGACCTGGGAGAGGGGAAGACCTGATGGACCAGCTTCCTGGTCACCAGCTGTCCGTGTTGCTGACCTGCAAGTTGCTTCCAGGCTGTCGGATGGCTGGGACGGGTCCAAGGTCGTCCGGGGAAGGACCGCTTCAGGGACAGGCTGCATGGTGCTGCTCCAGGTGCTGTGGAAAGAAAACCAAAACATTACTATAATGCATTAACAAGAAGCATCAGCTGTAGAAAAAAAAAAAAAAAACTTACGCTCTGCTGGCAAGGACCGGTCTCAGGAACGCCAACTCGCGATAGTAGCGATATTTCCTTCTGGCCTTGCTGCTGAACCACTGCGAACCTGTCCCTCTGCTCGAACATCAGTGTTGAAGCGGTCCTTCATCGAGCGCCATCGTGTGCGGACTTTGTTCACTGTTGAGAAAAAAATAAAAAATTATACAATGCAGTCAGGGCAAAATCAGTCTCAACACACATACCTGAATGAAAATGTCAAACTGTCAATGCAGCATTATAAAAAGCTATACAATGCACAGGATAGTCACTGTTGAACCACATGACACTGTTTGTTTGCTGGTAGAATATATCTGGCAGCAAACAAAACAGTACCATGAGGAACAAGAGTGACTGCGGCAATAAAAAAACTCAATACAATGCACAACACATAGATCAAAAATCCACAGGGCAGTCACTGTTGAACCAGATGACACTGTTGTGTTTGCTGGTAGAATATATCTGCAGCAAAAACAACAGTACCATCAGGAACAAGAGTGACTGCGGCAATAAAAACTCTATAGAATGCACAACACATAGATCAAAATCCCCAGGGCAGTCACTGTTGAACCAGATGACACTGTTGGTTTGCTGGTAGAATATATCTGCCAGCAAACCCATCAGTGCCATCAGGAACAAGAGTGACTGCGGCAATAAAAACTCAATAGAATGCACAACACATAGATCAAAAATCCACAGGGCAGTCACTGTTGAATCAGATGACACTGTTGTGTTTGCTGGTAGAATATATCGGCCCAGAAAACACACATTACCCTGCTGGACAAGAGTGACTGCAGGCAATAGCAACTCCATTAGCAATGCACACTAGCTAAGAATCCACAGGGACGTCACTGTTGAACCAGATGACACTGTTGGGTCTTCTGGTAGATATATTGCCAGCAAAAATAACATCTCAGGAACAAGAGTGACGCAGGCAATAAAAACATCAAAGAATGCAAACACATCAGCAATAAATTACAAGGGCAGTCACTGTTGAACCACATGACACTGTTGTGTTTGCTGGTAGAATATATCTGGCAGCAAAAAAAACATTACCATGAGGAACAAGAGTGACTGCGGCAATAAAAAACTCAATAGAATGCACAACACATAGCTCAAGAATCCACAGGGCAGTCACTGTTGAACCACATGACACTGTTGTTTTGCTGGTAGAATATATCTGGCAGCAAAAAAACATTACATGATGGAACAAGAGTGACTGCGGCATAAAAAATCATAGAAGCACAACACATAGCTCAAGAATCCACAGGCAGTCACTGTTGAACCACATGACACTGTTGTTTTGCTGGTAGAATATATCTGAGCACAAACATTCATGAGGAACAGATTCCAAAAATCAATTAGCAAACACATAGAGTCAAGGCACACTGTGACAATGCACTGTGTTTGCTGTAGAACAAAAAAAAAATTACAATGATCGAAAACTCATGATGCACAAAATAGAAGTCCACAGGGCAGTCACTGTTGAACATCATGACACTGTTGTTTGGTAGAATTCTGCAGACATTATAGATCTGCGCAAAAAATCATGATGCCAACACTAGCCAAGTCAAGGGCAGTCTCCCATTTTTCTGTAGTATACATCCAGACTGAAACAAACTGAATCACGGTTAGGCATCACTGTTAAACACATGACACTTAGTTTTTGCGGTAGATATTCTGCAGCAAACATACCATAGACAGAGTACTGCGGCAACTCATGGTGCACAACACTGCTTAATGACACAGGCATCCTTGACCACATGAACTGTTGTTTTTGCTGGTAAGAATATATCTGGCAGCAAAAAAACATTACCATGAGGAACAAGAGTTGACTGCGGCAATAAAACTATACAGCACAACACATGCAGATCACAGGCATCATTAACATGCATTTTTGGTAGAATTCTGCAAAATTCCTAGGAACAAGTGATGCGCAATAAATCATGTGCAAAAATAGTCATATCGGAGTCATGTTGAACATAGGACACTGTGTTGCTTGATATATCTGCCTTATCAGGAACAAGAGTGACTGCGGCAATAAAAAACTCAATAGAATGCACAACACATAGAAAAATCCACAGGGCAGTCACTGTTGAACCAATGACACTGTTGTTTTGCTGGTAGAATATATCTGCAGCAAAAACACATCAGGAACAAGAGTGACTGCGCAATAAAAAACTCAATACAATGCACAACACATAGCAATAGCATACACAGGGCAGTCACTGTTGAACCAGATGGCACTGTTGGGTTTGCTGGTAGAATATATCTGACAGCAAACCCATCAGTGCCATCAGGAACAAGAGTGAGTGCAGCATAAAAAACTCAATAGAATGCACAACACATAGCAATAGCATACACAGGGCAGTCACTGTTGAACCAGAGGGACATGTTGGGTTTGCTGGTAGAATATATCTGCCAGCAAACCATCAGTGCCATCAGGAACAAGAGTGAGTGCAGCATAAAAAACTAAATAGAATGCACAACACATAGCAATAGCATACACAGGGCAGTCACTGTTGAACCAGATGGCACTGTTGGGTTTGCTGGTAGAATATATCTGCCAGCAAACCCATCAGTGCCATCAGGAACAAGAGTGAGTGCAGCATAAAAAACTCAATAGAATGCACAACACATAGCAATAGCATACACAGGGCAGTCACTGTTGAACCAGATGGCACTGTTGGGTTTGCTGGTAGAATATATCTGCCAGCAAACCCATCAGTGCCATCAGGAACAAGAGTGATGCAGCATAAAAAACTCAATAGAATGCACAACACATAGCAATAGCATACACAGGGCAGTCACTGTTGAACCAGATGGCACTGTTGGGTTTGCTGGTAGAATATATCTGCCAGCAAACCCATCAGTGCCATCAGGAACAAGAGTGACTGCGGCATTACAGAGAATGAAAATACTTACTAAACGCCTTTTTGAGGTTTGGAGAGGCGCTGTCCCAGCCATCCATCAACGCTGCGGCCACCTTGTTCCATAGCCGCCGGGTCACCACATTGTCCTTGTACTGCGGATCACGGCTGTCCCACAACGGGACACGCTCATGGACCTGGCAGATGAGGGCCTCGTTGTCCACATACAGGTCGTCGTCCCGTTGTGGAACCTAGAAGAAACAAAAAAAAATTACAATCTTGTATATTTTTTAGAAAGAAAATAACGATAGGAGTACAAAAGAAATAGACATTCAAAGGCTATATACTTACATTCCGTCTCGCCACCGGGACTTGACTCGGCTGCGACTGCTCCTGCTGAGACTCCTCAATGGCCGTGTCCGACGATGATGTCTGAAAAAGGAACACAAATTTTAGCCATTTGTAGATTCAGCAGCTATACTTACCCAAAGGCAGGAAGATACTCACATCATGCTCTGCTTCGGCCAGTTCTTGCCGGGATGGGGAATATTCGGATCCAGAAGACATGCTGCAAAAAAAAAAAAATTACATGAGCACATATTACATTGAAAGGACAGGCAGTCATTTGGTTAAAGAATACTCACATTCTTGCACTTTGGATCGGTCTTGAGTCCAGGCGCACTGTCTCCAGTCAGTTATGGTCCACGCTGTACTTGGGGTCCAGGCGATGTGTCTCCAGGCAGTATCCAGGCAGTGTAGTATGGTGCACGCTGTTTGCAGGCCTTTTATAGGGATCCAGGCTGTATCTTCAGGTCTCTTTATCAGCATGCAGTCTCCAGGCAGTCTGAGTAGGGGTCTGTGTGGCACTGACACCTTCCTTTATCTACACTCCTTTATCTACAGTCCTCACAAACAATATATCTTGTCTAGGGGGTAATTGGACAAGTGTCTAGACATTGTTTACTAAAAGATCGCGTGTGCGCACAAGCGCTGACAAGCGCACAGCCACGCGCACGCCAGCGTCCACATAGACGACAATGATATTTATATGCGCATAGCGTGCGCACACGTGCGCACGCGCCTTTTTAAATTGGTGTGCTGAAAAAAAAAATGCAACATGTCTAGCGCGTCTGGGCGCACACCTGGAAAACGCGCAGCGCACGCAAACGCTAATGAGCGCGTGCAAGCGTAAGACCCTGCGCCCGCCATGTTAATGATAGGGGAACATTGCGCATGCAACCGATAGCGCACGATGCGCAGCGCTAAAAAACGCAAGTGTGAAAGTAGCCTTAGTCACTAATTTTTATTTTCCCATAGGTAACAGGAGAAATTGGACCTCAAAAGTTGTTGTCCAATGAGTACGCTGATACCCCATATGTGGGGGGGAACCACTGTTTGGGTGCATGGCAGAGCTCGGAATGGAAGGAGCACCATTTGACTTTTTACAACCAAAATTGGCTGGAATTGAGATTGGACGCCATGTTGCATTTGGAGAGTCCCTGATGTGCCTAAACAGTGGAAACCCCCCACAAGTGACCCCATTTGGGAAACTAGACCCCCTAAGGTACTTATCTAGATGTGTGGTGAGCAATTTGAACCCCCAAGTGCTTCACACAAGTTTATAACGTAGAGCCGTAAAATTAAAAAATCATATTTTTTCCACAAAATTTTTCTTTTCACCCCAATTTTTATTTTCCCAAGGGTAACAAGACTCCAAAAGTTATTGTGCAATTTGTTCTGAGTATGCAGATACCCCATATGTGGGGGTAAACCACTGTTTGGGTGCATGGCAGAGTTTGGAAGGGAAGGAGCTCCATTTGACTTTTTCAACGCAGAATTGGCTGGATGCCATGTCGTGTTTGGAGAGCCCCTGATCTGCCTAAACAGTGGAAACCCCCCACAAATGACACCATTTTGGAAACTAGACCCCTCAAGGAACTTATCTAGATGTGTGGTGAGCACTTTGAACCCCAAAGTGCTTCACAGAAGTTTATAACGTACAGCCGTAAAATAAAAAATCTTTTTTTTTTTTTTTTTTACAAAAATTATTTTTTTGCCCCCAATAATTTATTTTCACAAGGGTAACAGGAGAAATTGGACCCCAAAAGTTGTTGTCCAATTTGTCCTGAGTACGCTGATACCCAATATGTGGGAGTAAACTACTGTATGGGTGCACGTCGGGGCTCGGAAGGGAAGTAGTGACGTTTTGGATTGCAGACTTTGATGGAATGGTCTGGGGGCGTCATGTCGCATTTGGAGAGCCCCTGATGCGCCTAAACAGTGGAAACCCCCACAAGTGACCCCATTTTGGAAAATAGACCCCACAAGGAACTTATCTAGATGTGTGGTGAGCACTTTGAACCCCGAAGTGCTTCACAGAAGTTTATAACGTACAGCCGTAAAAATAAAAAATCCTTTTTTTTACAAAAATGATTTTTTCGCCCCCAATATTTTATTTTCACAAGGGTAACAGGAGAAATTGGACCCCAAAATTTGTTGTCCAATTTGTCCTGAGTACGCTGATACCCAAAATGTGGGAGAAAACTACTGTATGGGTGCACGTCTGGGCTCGGAAGGGAAGTAGTGACGTTTTGGATTGCAGACTTTGATGGAATGGTCTGGGGGCGTCATGTCGCATTTGGAGAGCCCCTGATGCGCCTAAACAGTGTAAACACCCCACAAGTGACCCCATTTTGGAAAATAGACCCCTCAAGGAACTTATCTAGAAGTGTGTTGAGCACTTTGAACCCCGAAGTGCTTCACAGAAGTTTATAACGTACAGCTGTAAAAATAAAAAATCCTTTTTTTTTTTTACAAAAATGTTTTTTTTCGCCCCCAATATTTTATTTTCACAAGGGTAACAGTAGAAATTGGACCCCAAAAGTTGTTGTCCAATTTGTCCTGAGTACGCTGATACCCAACATGTGTGAGAAAACGACTGTATGGGTGCACGTCTGGGCTCGGAAGGGAAGTAGTGACGTTTTGGATTGCAGACTTTGATGGAATGGTCTGGGGGTGTCATGTCACATTTGGAGAGCCCCTGATGCGCCTAAACAGTGGAAACCCCCCACAAGTGACCCCATTTTGGAAAATAGACCCCACAAGGAACTTATCTAGAAGTGTGGTGAGCGCTATGAAGCCCCAAGTGCTTCACAGAAAATGTATAACATACAGCGTAAAAACAAAAAAATCATTTTTTTTTTACAAAAATGATTTTGTCGCCCCCAGTTTTTTATTTTCCCAAGGGTAACAGAAGAAATAGGACAAATTGCACAATAACTCTTGTGGTCCAGAGTACGCTGATACCCCATATGCAGGGGTAAACTACTGTTTGGGCGCATGGCAGAGCTCAGAAGTGAAGGAGCACCGTTTGACTTTTTCAACGCAGAATTGGCTGGAATTGAGATCAGACGCCATGTCACATTTGGAGAGTCCCTGATGTGCCTAAACAGCAGAAACCCCCCAATTCTAACTCCAACCCTAACCCCAACACACCCCTAACCCTAGTCCCAACCCTAACCACAAACCTAACCCTAACACACCCCTAACTAGGGTTGAGCATTCCGATACCAAAACCCGGTTCCGATACCTGAAATCCAATGTAAGTCTATGGGAACAAAATATCGGAATATTTTTACTTCCGATATTTGTTCCCATAGACTTACATTGGATTTCAGGTATCGGAACCGGGTTTCGGTATGGGAATGCTCAACCCTACCCCTAACCCTAATCCCAACCCTAACCCTAATCCTAACGTTAGTGCCAACCCTAACCCTAACTTTAGCCGCAACCCTAACCCTAATGGGAAAATGGAAATAAATACATTTTTTTAATTTTATTATTTTTCCCTAACTAAGGGGGTGATAAAGGTGGGTTTGATTTACTATTTATAGCGGATTTTTGTGATTGGCAGCTGTCACGCTAAAAGACGCTTTTTATTGCAAAAAATAGTTTTTTGCATCACCACATTTTGAGAGCTATAAGTTTTGCATATTTTGGCCCACAGAGTCATGTGAGGTCTTATTTTTTGCGGGACGAGGTGATGTTTTTATTGGTACCATTTATGACCACATGACATTTTTTGATCGCTTTTTATTTCGATTTTTGGGAGGTTAAAATGAACAAAAATCAGCAATTCATGAATTTCTTTTGGGGGAGGCGTTTATACCGTTCCGCGTGTGGTAAAATTGATAAAGCAGTTTTATTCTTCGGGTCAGTACGATTACGGGGATACATTATTTATATAATTTTTTTATGTTTTGGCGCTTTTATAGAATAAAAACAATTTTATATAAAAAATCATTTTTGCATCGCTTTATTCTGCGAGCTATAACTTTTTTATTTTTTCGCTGATGATGCTGTGTGATGGCTCGTTTTTTGCGGGACAAGATGACGTTTTCAGCGGTACCATGATTATTTATATCCGTCTTTTTGATCGCGTGTTATTCCACTTTTTGTTCGGCGGTATGATGATAAAGCATTGATTTTTTGCTTAGTTTTTTTTTTTTTTTAAGGGGTTCACTAAAGGGGTTAACTAGTGGGACAGTTTTATAGAGGGGGTCGTTACGGACGCGGCGATACCAAATATGTGTACTTTTATTGTTTTTTTTTCTTTTTATTTACAGAAAGAAATGAATTTATTGGGGAATATATATATTTTTTTTTATGATTTTTTTACCACTTTTTTTTTTTTTTTACTTTTTTACTTTGTCCCAGGGTGGGACATCACAGTATTTTAGCAGATCACTGGTGTGACAGTGTGCACAGCACTCTGTCACACCAGCGATCGCTCTGGCATCGCTGCAGGCTTCTCAGTGCCTGCTCTCAGCAGGCACTGAGGAAGCCGCCTCCCTGCAGGACCCCGGCGCCATCTTGAATCCGGGGACCTGGAGGGTGGACGGACCCTCGGAACAGCGTGACACATCGCGCTGCTCTGAGGGTCTCAGGGGAGCGCGCAGGGAGCCCCCTCCCTGCGCGATCCTCCCCTGTGCCCCCGGTACACCGCGATCATGTTTGATCGCGGTGTGCCAGGGGTTAATGTGCCGGGAGCGGTCCGTGACCGCTCCTGACACATAGTGCTGGGTGTCAGCTGTGATAAACAGCTGACACCCGGCCGCGATCAGCTGTGCTCCCCCCGGGAGCGCTGCTGATCGCATATGACGTACTATTCCGTCCATGGGAATTAGGTCCAGGGTCACATGGACGAAATAGTACGTCTGATGGAATAAAGGGGTTAAAGAGATCATTATTATGGAAGTTAGTGCAATTCCACTAAGCACTCTGGTTCTGACCACAGGCCTCTCTTAAAGGGATCCCCGGTACGGAAGTGAGGGCGGGCAAATCCACTCTGCGCTTTAGTACTGACCACAGGCCTCTCTTAAAGGGATCCACTGTATGGAAGTTAGGGCAATTGCCTTCAAATGCTCTGGTACTGACCCCAGGCCTCTGTTAAAGGGATCATTGGTATGGAAGTCAGGACAAATCCATCCAGCACTTTGGTTTTGACCCCAGTCCTCTCTTAAAGGGATCCCCAGTATGGAAGTTAGGACCGTTCCACTCAGCGCTGTGGTTCTGACCCCAGGGCCTCTCTTAAAGGGATCCCCAGTATGGAAGTCAGGACCATTCCACTCAGCGCTGTGGTTCTGACCCCAGTGCCTCTTAAAGGGATCCCCGGTATGGAAGTGAGGACAAATCCTCTCTGCACTTTGGTACTGACCCCAGGCCTCTCTTAAAGTGATCTCTGGTATGGAAGTTAGGGCAAATCCCTCAGCGCTCTGATTCTCACCCTAGGATTCTATTAAAGGAATCATTGGTATGGAAGTGAGGGCAAATCCATTCAGCGCTCTGGTTCTGACCCCAGGCTGATGGCATGATGTGGGATTTTAGGGGTAGTAGTCCGGTGGCTCTGACTGACGGGATGATGTGGGATATTAGAGGTAGTAGTCCGGTGGCTCTGGCTGACAGGATGATGTGGGATGGTAGTCACTGGAAATGGTTTTCACTTCACAGGTGTGCCCTGTCAGGTTCAATAAGTGGGATTTCTGGACTTATAAATGGGGTTGGGACCATCAGTTGTGTTGTGCAGAAGTCTGGTGGATACACAGCTGATAGTCCTACTGAATAGACTGTTAAAATTTGTATTATGGCATGAAAAAAGCAGCTAAGTAAAGAAAAACGAGTGGCCATCATTACTTTAAGAAATGAAGGTCAGTCAGTCCGAAAAATTGGGAAATCTTTGAAAGTGTCCCCAAGTGCAGTTGCAAAAACCATCAAGCGCTACAAAGAAACTGGCTCACATGAGGACCGCCCCAGGAAAGGAAGACCTCTGCTTCTGAGGATAAGTTTATCCAAGTCATCAGCTTCAGAAATCGCAGGTTTACAGCAGCTCAGATTAGAGACCAGGTCAATGCCACACAGAGTTCTAGCAGCAGACACATCTCTACAACAACTGTTAAGAGGAGACTTTGTGCAGCAGGCCTTCATGGTAAAATAGCTGCTAGGAAACCACTGCTAAGGACAGGCAACAAGCAGAAGAGACTTGTTTGGGCTAAAGAACACAAGGAATGGACATTAGACCAGTGGAAATCTGTGCTTTGGTCTGATGAGTCCAAATTTAAGATCTTTGGTTCCAACCACCGTGTCTTTGTGCGACACAGAAAAGGTGAACGGATGGACTCTACATACCTGGTTCCCACCGTGAAGCATGGAGGAGGAGGTGTGATGTTGTGGGGGTGCTTTGCTGGTGACACTGTTGGGGATTTATTCAAAATTGAAGGCATAATGAAGCAGCATGGCTACCACAGCATCTTGCAGCGGCATGCTATTCCATCCGGTTTGCATTTAGTTGGACCATCATTTATTTTTCAACAGGTCAATGACCCCAAACACACCTCCAGGCTGTGTAAGGGCTATTTGACCAAGAAGGAGTGTGATGAGGTGCTACGCCAGATGACCTGGCCTCCACAGTCACCAGACCTGACCCAATCGACATGATTTGGGGTGAGCTGGACCGCAGAGTGAAGGCAAAAGGGCCAACAAGTGCTAAGCAACTCTGGGCACTCCTTCAAGATTGTTGGAAGACCATTTCCGGTGACTACCTCTTGAAGCTCATCAAGATAATGCCAAGAGTGTGCAATGCAGTCATCAAAGCAAAAGGTGGCTACTTTGAAGAACCTAGAATATAAGACATATTTTCAGTTGTTTCACACTTTAAGTATATAATTCCACATGTGTTAATTCATAGTTTTGATGCCTTCAGTGTGAATTTACAATTTTCATAGTCATGAAAATACAGAAAAATCTTTAACCCCTTAGTGACAGAGCCAATTTGCAACTTAATGACCGGGCCAATTTTTACAATTCTGACCACTGTCACTTTGTGAGGTTATAACTCTGGAACACTTTAACGGATCCTGCTGATTCTGACATTGTTTTTTCGTGACATATTGTACTTCATGTTAGTTGTAATTTTTTTTATATGACTTGCGTTTATTTATTAAAAAGCGGAAATATTGTGAAAATTTTGAAGATTCAGCAATTTTCAAATTTTTAATTTTTATGCCCTTAAATCAGAGAGATATGTCACACAAATTTCTTAATAAATAACATTTCCCACATGTCTACTTTACATCAACACAATTTTGGGAACAAAATTTTTTTTGTTACGAAGTTATAAGGGTTAAAAGTTGACCAGCGATTTCTCATTTTTACAACACCATTTTTTTTAGGGACCACATCACATTTGAAGTCACTTTGAGGGGTCTATATGATAGAAAATACCCAAAAGTGACCCCATTCTGAAAACTTCACCCCTCAAGGTGCTCAAAACCACATTCAAGAAGTTTATTAACCCTTTACCTGCTTCACAGGAACTGAAGCAATGTGTAAGGAAAAAATTAACATTTAACTTTTTTTGCAAAAGCTTTACTTCGGAACCAATTTTTTTTATTTTCACAAGTGTTAAAAGAAAAAATTAACCACAAAATTTGTTGTGCAATTTCTCCTGAATACGCCGATATCCCATATGTGTGGGTAAACCACTTTTTGGGCGCACGGCAGAGGTTGCAAGGGAAGGAGCGCCGTTTGACTTTCTCAACGCAGAATTGGCTGGATGCCATTTCGCGTTTAGAGAGCCCCTGATGTGCCTAAACAGTGGAAACCCCCAACAAGTGACCCCATTTTGGAAACTAGAACCCTTAAGGAACTTATCTAGATGTGTGGTGAGCTCTTTGAACCTCCCAAGTGCTTCACAGAAGTTTATAACGTAGAGCCGTGAAAATAAAAAATCATATTTTTTCCACAAAAACGATCTTTTCACCACAATTTTTATTCTCCCAAGGGTAACAAGACTCCAAAGGTTTTTGTGCAATTTGTCCTGAGCATGCTGATACCCCATATGTGGGGGTAAACCACTGTTTGGGTGCATGGCAGAGCTTGGAACGGAAGGAGCGCCGTTTGACTTTTTCAACGCAGAATTGGCTGGACATCATGTCGCGTTTGTAGAGGCCCTGATCTGCCTAAACAGTGGAAACCCCCCACAAGTGACCCCATTTTGGAAACTATACCCCCTAAGGAACTTATCTAGATGTGTGGTGAGCACTTTGAACCCCCAAGTGCTTCACAGAAGTTTATAACACCCAGGCGTGAAAATAAAAAATCATATTTTTTCCACAAACCTGATCGTTTAGTCCCCAATTTTTTATTTTCCCAAGGGTAACAGGAGAAATTAGGTCACAAAAGTTGTTGTCCAATTTGTCCTGAGTATGCTGATACCCCATATGTGGGGGGGGACCACTGTTTGGGCGCACGGCAGGGCTTGGAAGGGAAGGAGCGCCGTTTGACTTTTTCAAACCAAAATTAGCTGGAATTGAAATTGGACGCCATGTCGCGTTTGGAGAGCCCCTGATGCGCCTAAACAGTGGAAACCCCCCACAAATGACACCATTTTGTAAACTAGACCCCTTAAGGAACTTATCTAGATGTGTGGTGAGCACTTTGAACTCCCAAGTGCTTCACACAAGTTTATAACGTAGAGCCGTGAAAATAAAAAATCATTTTTTTCCTCAAAAATGATTTTTAGCCCCCTATTTTTTTATTTTCCCAAGGGTAACAGGAGAAATTGGACCCAAAAGTTGTTGTGCAATTTTTCCTGAGTACGCTAATACCCCATATGTGGGGTGGAACCACTGTTTGTGTGCATGGGAGAGCTTGGAAAGGAATGAGAGCCATTTTGCAATGCAGACTTTGATGGAATGTTCTGCGGGCGTCATGTTGTGTTTGCAGAGCCCTTGATGTGCCTTAACAGTAGAAACCCCCTGCAAGTGACACCATTTTGGAAACTAGACCCCCAAGGAGCTTATCTAGATGTGTGGTGAGCACTTTGAACCCCATAGTGCTTCACAGAAAATTTATAAACGCAGAGCCGTGAAAATAAAAAATAATTTTTTTTACTCAAAAATGATTTTTTTAGCCAGCTATTTTTTATTTTCCCAAGGGTAACCCAACCCTAATTCCAACCCTAATTGTAACCCTAACCCTAATTCCAACCCTAACCCTAATTATAACCCTAACCCTAAGGCTAGGTTCATACTGCGTTTTACCAGCCCGTTCAACACATAGCGTTGACGGGCTGGTAATGGTATAGCATAACGCAATTGCGTTATGCTATACCCGCTAGCGCAGAGGAATCAGCAGATGATTCATCTGCTCTAGCGGTGACGGAGCCCAGATGCTGCAGGCCGCGTCCGAGGCTCCGTCACTAAATGATGGCACGTCGCGAACGCATGGCGCTTTACGGCATGCGTCGCGATGCACCCTCAAATGGGGGTGAATGGCAGCGTTAACGGACTGCGTTACAACGCGTTATACCGCGGTGTAACGCAGTCCGTCTAACGGACTGCCATAACGCAGTATGAACCCAGCCTAACCCTAGTTATAACCCTAATCCTAACCCTAATGGAAAACTAAAAATAAATAAAATTTCTTTATTTTATTATATGTCCCTAACTAAGGGGGTGATAAGGAGGGGTTTATGTACTGTTTTTTTTATTTTGATCACTGTGATAGTTTATCACAGTGATCAAAATGTACTTTCATTCATTTTTTTTTAATCTGCCGCCAGTGCGCCCGCCATTTTTTCTTACAGGATGAAGAGGCCGCAACACCGGGGTTGGTAAATACCGACCCGGATCATGTTCTCTTGGGTCTCGGCTACCCCCGGCAGCCGAGACCACGGAGAAAAATTGCCCAACCCCCCGGCACATCGCGGCGGGCGCACTACGCATGCGCCCGCCATATTCTTGCCATTAAAGATGGCGGCGCCCACTGGAGGAGGCAGGAGGGCCCTAGGACCACCGGAGGCCACAAGGGGTGATCGGGGGCCACAAGGGAGGGATCGGGGACCCTTTTTCTCTCTCCTCTGATGTCCGATCACATCAGAGGAGAGAGAAATTAAATGGCACATCAGATTTTTTTTTGTTGCAATTGCCGTTATAGGGTTAATAACGGCGATCGCAACATCGGGTTTGGTAAAAACCAACCCGATTCATGTTCCCTGGGATCTCGGCTACCGGTAGCCGAGACCCCGGAGAAAATGCAACTGTGGGGGGCGCTATACACTTTTTCCACAGCGCCATTAATTAACGACACTGTGGTTTAAGTACCCTTAACTACCGCCGTTAAAAGGCATATCGGCGGTCGTTAAGGGGTTAAATGAGAAGGTGTGTCCAAACTTTTGGTCTGTACTGTATGTCATAAGTCGTGAAGGGGTTAAAGCACCACTCCAGCGTTTTTATTTTACCGCTGGAGTTTTATCCCTAATCTTAAGTTCCATGCACCTAGTATACTTACCATCCGCCATTTTCTTTTGTTATCGGCGCCGCTCTGGTCGTCTTCTGCATGTTGTGACTAGAGATGAGTGAACGTTTAGACGAACATTTAGATGTTCAGCAAACAGTTTCGACGAACGTACCTGAATGCCATTAGATTCCATGGGAGGCCAAACCAAATACACTGCTCAAAAAATAAAGGGAACACTTAAACAACAGAATATAACTCCAAGTGAATCAAACTTCTGTGAAGTCAAACTGTCCACTTAGGAAGCAACACTGATTGACTATCAATTTCACATGCTGTTGTGCAAATGGAATAGACAACAGATGGAAATTATTGGCAATTATCAAGACACACTCAATAAAGGAGTGGTTCTGCAGGTGGGGACCACAGACCACATCTCAGTACCAATGCTTTCTGGCTGATGTTTTGGTCACTTTTGAATGTTGGTTGTGCTTCCACACTCGTGGTAGCATGAGACAGACTCTACAACCCACACAAGAGGCTCAGGTAGTGCAACTCATCCAGGATGGCACATCAGTGCGAGCTGTGGAAAGAAGGTTTGCTGTGTCTGTCAGCGTAGTGTCCAGAGGCTGGAGGCGCTACCAGGAGATAGGCCAGTACACCAGGAGACGTGGAGGGGGCTGTAGGAGGGCAACAACCCTGCAACAGGACTGCTACCTTCGCCTTTGTGCAAGGAGGAACAGGAGGAGCACTGCCAGAGCCCTGCAAAATGATCTCCAGCAGGCACAAATGTGCATGTGTCTGCACAAACGGTTAGAAATCGACTCCATGAGGATGGTCTGAGTGCCTGACGTCCACAGATGGGGGTTGTGCTCACAGCCCAACACCGTGCAGGATGCTTGGCATTTGTCACAGAACACCAGGATTGGCAAATTCGCTACTGGTGCCCTGTGCTCTCCGCAGATGAAAGCAGGTTCACACTGAACACTTGTGACAGACGTGACAGAGTCTAGAGAAGCTGTGGAGAACGATCTGCTGCCTGAAACATCCTTCAGCATGACCGATTTGGCAGTGGGTCAGTAATGGTGTGGGGTGGCATTTCTTTGGAGGTCCGCACAGCCCTCTAAGTGCTCGCCAGAGGTAGCCTGACTGCCATTAGGTACCGAGATGAGATCCTCAGACCCCTTGTGAGACCATATGCTGTAGCGGTTGGCCCTGGGTTCCTCCTAATGCAGGACAATGCCAGACCTCATGTGGCTGGAGTGTCAGCAGTTCCAGTAATGGCCGGAGCAGAGCCTCCCTCCCCTCAAGAAAGAGGCGTGGGCGGAGGCCGGCATGACGGGGGTTTGGAGGGGTTTACAAAGAGGGAGGAACATTTAAATGAGAGGGGGTGGTGGGGGGGTTTATAAGGCAGTGATGGGGCGGATCCAGGGTCAGTTCCTGTCTTGCCCCATCAATAGTACAGCTCACCATGTCTGTGAATGCAGCGCTGGAACGCCTCAGGTCTGCCTGCGGCCTTGTCGCAGCCGCCAGGATGGCTGGAAGCACAGGTTGCGATCCTTGTCCAGGGATCACCCGGTCAGTTGTCTGGGGCAGTGCAGCGGGAGAGGCGTCCAAGGCGGGTGAGGCCTCCAGAGCGGCTTTCGCTTGATCAGGCTCCTCAGGCCTCGCGTCGGCGCAGGAGCCCCTCACGGGCCCCTCCAGGCCGGGCGCCGCGCGGCGCTCGTGCCAGCAGGCCTCGGCCTGGGAGGAATCCGCCCAGCCGGCGAGGCCCTGCGGCGGTAACTTCTCCTCCGCCGCGTTCTAGTCGGGGGGCGGAGCCGTTACGCGCCGGACGTCTTTTGAGATCTGCGTCCTCTGGGGGTCGCAGTTGCGAACGGCTTGCTCTGCGGCCTGCCTCAGACAGCGACGCAGGTGCGTCAGCGGCTAGTGGATTGGCTGGCACACCGGGTCAGCAATTTTCCCCCCTTGATAGCGGCGGGGTTACAGGTTCGTCGGGGGCCCGCAGGGGCAGTGTTCCTGCACGGCGGCCTGCCTCTGTTGACGGCTCCAGAGTTTCGGCGGCCGAGGCATCGGTCGGCAGTTCGGGGCAACAGACTTTATCCCCCATAGTGGGTGGGGTTCCAGATGTGGCGGGGGGCCGTCGCTGTGTGGCGAACGTGGGGCGGCCTGCCTATGCTGCCGTTTCTAGAGCGGAGGCTCCTGATGGTTTTTCGCCGGCCTGCTATACGGCAGGACCTAGTCAGCTGACCTCGGTGGATAGCGGGTGGGGATCCCACTCGGGTGTCACTGGGGTGCAGCGGGTGACCATTACCGGGAGCGGCATTGAGGCATCATTGGGTGCTACTGCGACCCAGTCGGCATCGCTTCTTGAGGACCAGCGGGCTGGATCCCCAATGGGGTTTAGGCCTTTTTCTCCTGGAGGCCTCGACGGGGTTTCTGGACGTCGGGATCAAATCAACGGAGTCGTTTTTCCGGATCGCGGCAATGTGGATGCATCTTTGGAGCCAGGTTATCCGGCTGGAGGGCTCACAGCACCCTCGCAGCCCGGTGAGTATAATTCTGTGTCAAGTGTCTGTCATTCCTTTTTGTCTTCTTCACCGTTTGGGGTAGTTCGGTCGGGGGTTGGTAATAGTGTTGGGGGGGCTGCTGAGGTAGCGGGGGTTAAGGATATGTTGGTTGATGTGCGCAATTTGCTGTCACGGTTGGAGAGGGGATTTGGTTCTCCGTCTCCGGTGTCAGCTTGGGTTGGGTTGCAGGTTGGGGGGCAACTGGTTTCGAGCGGGACGGAGCAGGAGGGGCAGAGTGCCGAGCCTGTGTCTGTGTCGGTGCAGAGAAGGAAAAAGAGTGTCGGGTGCGTTTGGATGATCGGGCTCACGGGGAGGTAAGAAGGAGGATAGTAAGAAGGAGGAGGAGGAAAAACGGAGGTGGCGTTTAATTCCTCAGACATTCGTTAATTGGCAACAAGCGTTTGCCATTTTGGCAAGTGTTATCGGGGAAAAAGCTCTGGATAACTCTTCGGCTTTATTTTGCTACTTTGATGCTATAGGGGAGGCATATAGGGTGTATGGGGGGCAGGCTTGGCTGCGGTACGACGAGCAGTTTAGGCAAAGGAAGGCAATTCGTTGGGATCAGAAGGATATTGGTCTGTGGATGAGAGTCATAGCACAGAATAAGTTCGGGCATTCCTTTCTTGGGGGAACGGGGGGCGCCAACCAGAGTAGCAATAACGCGGGGGCAGCGGGAGGAAGTGGTCAAGGGCAAGCAGGTGGAAATAAATTTGGGGTGTGCTGGCAGTTTAATGACGGCCAGTGTAAATTTGGGGCGGGGTGCAAATTCAAACATGTTTGCGCCAACTGCAATGGCGCCTCACATGGAGCGTCTAAGTGTTTTAAAAAGGAAAGCAAAATTCTGGTGGAGGTAATTCACAAGGGAGAGACTTCCAGAGGCTGGAAAAGATGGTCCCTTATCTAAATAGATATGGGGACAAGGAGAAGGCGGCGTTGTTGTATAATGGTTTTAAGGATGGTTTTATTATCCCACATCCCCCGTTTGCTATCCGGCGGGTACTTAGGAATTTGGAATTTACGTTCGGCCTTATTGCATAAGGAGGTGGTGGGGGAAAAATTGGCAAAAGAAGTTTCGTTGGGTCGCATGGCGGGCCCTTTCTCGTCACCACCTTTTTCTGATCTAGTGGTTTCCCCGTTGGGCGTTGTTCCAAAAAAGGAGCCGAACAAGTTTCGGCTCATTCAGCATCTTTCTTACCCGCGGGGGAGATCGGTGAACGATGGCATCGATCCTGAAATTTGTTCGGTGGTTTATTCCTCTTTTGATGAGGCTGCGCTGTGGGTGAGGAAGTGCGGTCGAGGGGCCCTAATGGCTAAGACCGACATCGAATCTGCTTTTTGGCTTTTGCCGGTGCATCCGGATAGCTTGAAGCTACTGGGTTGTTTTTGGGAAGGCGGGTTCTTTGTTGACAGGTGTTTACCCATGGGGTGTTCTTTATCATGCGCATATTTTGAAGCGTTCAGTTCCTTTCTAGAGTGGGTGGTGCGAGAGGTGTCCGGTTGTGAATCAGTTATTCATTACTTGGATGATTTCTTGTGTGTGGGCCCGGCAAACTCTTCGCGCTGTCACGGGATTTTGAGAGCTGTTGAGTGGGTGGCGGAGCGTTTTGGGGTTCCTTTGGCGCCTGGTAAGACTGAGGGTCCATCTACTTGTTTGTGTTTTTTGGGGATAGTCATCGATACGGTGGCATGGGAGTTCAGAGTGCCCGAGGAAAAGTTGTTGGCTTTACGGGCTGAAGTGGGAAGAGCGCGCATTTGAAGAACTTGTCGTTGCGGGATTTGCAGTCATTGCTAGGGAAGCTGAATTTTGCATGTCGAGTGATGCCGATGGGGCGAGTTTTTTCACGTAGGCTGGCTAGTGCTACGGCAGGGATTAAAGCCCCTCATCACTTCATACGGTTGTCTGGGGAACTTAAGGCGGATTTGGCTGTTTGGGATTCCTTCCTAGAAGGGTATAACGGGCGCTCATTGGTTATGGCTGAGGTTGTTGGGAATGATGTGTTGGAATTGTTTACGGATGCGGCCGGCGGTGTTGGTTTTGGAGCCTATTTCAAGGGTCAGTGGTGTGCGTCTCGCTGGTCTGGGGAGTGGGTGTCTGATGGCTTGGTGCGCAACATAACATTGTTGGAGATTTTTCCGATCCTTGTGGCAGTGCATATATGGGGGCAGGAGTTTCGGGATCGTCGGGTGCGGTTCAACTGTGATAACATGGGAGTTGTTTGTGCAATTAATGGGCTTACTGCATCCTCTCCTCCTGTCGTTCGAGTTTTGCAACGTTTGGTTTTGCTGTGTTTGGCATTAAATGCGCATGTGACGGCGACGCATGTTCCGGGAGTGAAGAATGATATAGCTGATTCTCTTTCTCGTTTACAGTGGGATCGTTTTCGCTCATTGGCCCCGGAAGCGGAATACGAAGGCTTAGCCTGCCCGGAGGAGCTGTGGAAGGTGGTTTACGGTCTGCAGAGTCACTGATTAGGGCGTCGTTGGCCCCAAAAACTTGGGCGGCTTATCAGGCAGTGTGGCTTAATTGGGAGGAGTTTTTAGCGAAAATTCCAGTTGTGGGACAAGGGGTGGATCAACAAAAGGCCCTGTTGGCTTGGTTGGGGCAGGGAGTGAGGGAAGGATGGTCTTGTGCTAAAGTATCGCGGGTTTTGGCAGCATTATCTTTTGGTTTCCGTTTGCGTGGGAATTTTGATTTGTCTAAGACCTTTTTGGTACAACAGGCGGCGAAAGGTTTTCGTCGAACAAAGGGGCTTGGTGACACGAGGCGCGCGGTATCTTTTGCTTTGTTGGAACGGTTGGGTTTTATTTTGGATACGTTGTGTTCCTCTCGTTTTGAGGTTCTATTGTTCCGTTTGGCTTTTTCGTTGGCATTTTTTGGGGCCTTGCGGGTGGGCGAGCTGGTTTCGTGTAATAAGCAGGGGGTAGGCGGTTTGTTGGCTAAAGACGTGCTATTGACGGCAGGTGGAGTTAAATTTTGGCTGCGTAGGTCTAAAACGGATCAGGAGGGAAGGGCCGTCGGGTTGTGTTGGGCAGTGTACCGGAGTATTCGATGTGTCCGGTGTTATGCTTGAAGAGTTTTTGGGAATTGGGCCCCGGATTGGGGGGCTCATTGTTGTGCCATGCTGATGGCGGTAGCCTGTCTAGGTATCAGTTTAACGCCATTTTCAAGAAGTCTATTCGAGCTTTGGGTTTGGATGAATCTCGTTTTGGGACTCATTCTTTCCGTATTGGTGCTGCGACTGAAGCGGCTGGTAGGGGTTTGGGTGCGTCATCAATTCAAAGTATTGGGGGTTGGAAGTCTAATCGATTTCGGAGTTATATTAGGCCTTAATTCGCGATGTGGGGGTGTTGGCCTTTCTGTTGGGATGTGTGACTATTAGTAATAGTTTTTTGAAGGTGTTCTTTTGGTATGTTTAGCATTGTTTTCTCGTTTCAGGTATCGCCCCCTTGCTGGTTTGGATTTTCGGTCATTCCTTTGTCCACTGGGGAGCTTTGCGAGCTGACGTCAGGACTGATGGTCGGCAATTGGGTTTTCCCCGGTCTATGGTGGTGGTGCGATGGCTCGGTTTCCGAGGAATGCAGTGGAAGAGGGTTTTGCCTGAAATTCATGGTTGCACTCGTTTGGACCGTGCTCCTGATATTTTGGTACTCCATGCAGGGGGAATGATCTTGCGGTGCGACCCTTCCGGGAATTAGTAAAAGACATTAAGCAGGATTGCTTGCGATTATGGGTGTTATATCCGAGGGTCATTTTGGTTTGGTCCGAAATTGTTCCACGCAGGCGTTGGCGGAACATGAGGTCCCTGGCTAAGATTAATAAGGTCAGGATAAAGGTTAATAGGGCTGTGTCTTCTTTCATGGCTCGGAACAGTAACGTGTCTGTGCGGCATTTTGATTTGGAGAAGGGTGAAGGAGATTTTTGGTTGGCTGATGGGGTTCATCTGAATGCCGTTGGTTCGGATATTTGGGCTTTGGGTATTCAGGAGGGTATTGAAAGGGCCATAGCTTTGCGGGTTTAGGGGGTCTCGGGCCATTGAGGTTTCAATGGGGCCCTCGTTGTGGCGGCTCAAGGGGGTGGTGAGAGAGTCCTTGAAGTTGTTGGAAATTGGTTTGTGGGGACTCTGTTTAGGGTCTCCACTGGTTGAAGTTACGTGGTGGTGATCTGGTGAATGGTGGAAGGGGAGTTCACATGGAGTGGGCGGATCCCCAAGTAATTGGGTGAACAGCACACCTCAATGGTGGTGCTCCCGAGCCTGTGGGGTAACGGCTGGGAGTAAGAGGTTGGGTGTTGTTCACAGGATATTGGTTCAATTCACCATGATCTTTGTAGCTTCAAGGACTCCTCCCTAATGTTGTTATGGTATATGTTAATTATTGTTAATATTGTTTGTATTTAAATAAAGGCTGCTGTGGCCATATATATTCCAAAGATTTACTGTCTCTCGTTATTGGGGAGAGGATATCGGGGAGTATCCTGATAATGGGGAAGGGGCTCAGTGTGGGAGTCCTTGGTTCCGTACGAGTAAACAGCTCGACTATACCAACGTCAAGTAATGGCCAGAGCAGAGCCTCCCTCCCCTCAAGAAAGAGGCGTGGGCGGAGGCCGGCATGACGGGGGTTTGGAGGGGTTTACAAAGAGGGAGGAACATTTAAATGAGAGGGGGTGGTGGGGGGTTTATAAGGCAGTGATGGGGCGGATCCAGGGTCAGTTCCTGTCTTGCCCCATCAATAGTCCCGCCCTCCCTCCCTTTTTGATGAGGTTGTTTATTTTGTATAATTTTGGGTCATGGCGGCTCAAGGGGGTGGGGAGAGAGTCCTTGAAGTTGTTGGAAATTGGTTTGTGGGGACTCTGTTTAGGGTCTCCACTGGTTGAAGTTACGTGGTGGTGATCTGGTGAATGGTGGAAGGGGAGTTCACATGGAGTGGGCAGATCCCCAAGTAATTGGGTGAACAGCACACCTCAATGGTGGTGCTCCCGAGCCTGTGGGGTAACGGCTGGGAGTAAGAGGTTGGGTGTTGTTCACAGGATATTGGTTCAATTCACCATGATCTTTGTAGCTTCAAGGACTCCTCCCTAATGTTGTTATGGTATATGTTAATTATTGTTAATATTGTTTGTATTTAAATAAAGGCTGCTGTGGCCATATATATTCCAAAGATTTACTGTCTCTCGTTATTGGGAGAGGATATCGGGGAGTATCCTGATAATGGGGAAGGGGCTCAGTGTGGGAGTCCTTGGTTTCGTACGAGTAAACAGCTCGACTATACCAACGTCAAGTAATGGCCAGAGCAGAGCCTCCCTCCCCTCAAGAAAGAGGCGTGGGCGGAGGCCGGCATGACGGGGGTTTGGAGGGGTTTACAAAGAGGGAGGAACATTTAAATGAGAGGGGGTGGTGGGGGGTTTATAAGGCAGTGATGGGGCGGATCCAGGGTCAGTTCCTGTCTTGCCCCATCAATAGTCCCGCCCTCCCTCCCTTTTTGATGAGATTGTTTATTTTGTATAATTTTGGGTCATGGCGGCTCAAGGGGGTGGGGAGAGAGTCCTTGAAGTTGTTGGAAATTGGTTTGTGGGGACTCTGTTTAGGGTCTCCACTGGTTGAAGTTACGTGGTGGTGATCTGGTGAATGGTGGTGGAAGGGAGTTCACATGGAGTGGGCGGATCCCCAAGTAATTGGGTGAACAGCACACCTCAATGGTGGTGCTCCCGAGCCTGTGGGGTAATGGCTGGGAGTAAGAGGTTGGGTGTTGTTCACAGGATATTGGTTCAATTCACCATGATCTTTGTAGCTTCAAGGACTCCTCCCTAATGTTGTTATGGTATATGTTAATTATTGTTAATATTGTTTGTATTTAAATAAAGGCTGCTGTGGCCATATATATTCCAAAGATTTACTGTCTCTTGTTATTGGGGAGAGGATATCGGGAGTATCCTGATAATGGGGAAGGGGCTCAGTGTGGGAGTCCTTGGTTCCGTACGAGTAAACAGCTCGACTATACCAACGTCATGCAAGATGAAGGCATTGAAGCTATGGACTGGCCCGCCCGTTCCCCAGATTTGAATCCGATTGAGCACATCTGGGACATCACGTCTCGCTCCATCCACCAACGTCACGTTGCACCACAGACTGTCCAGGAGTTGGCGGATGCTTTAGTCCAGGTCTGGGAGGAGATCCCTCAGGAGACCATCTGCTGCCTCATCAGGAGCATGCCCAGGCATAGTAGGGAGGTCATACAGGCACAGGTTAATAAAATTGATTTCCATTGTTGATTTTTGTGTGATTTTGTTGTCAGCACATTCAACTTTGTACAGAACAAAGTATTCAATGAGAATATTTCATTCATTCTGATCTAGGATGTGTTATTTGAGTATTCACTTTATTTTTTTGAGCAGTGTATATATGCAATACCTTGAGGAATGACAAAAAGCTTCCAAAACAGCTAAAATTAGGGCTGACACAAGGAAGCGTGGCATCAATTGACCCACAGTAGAACTTTGCAAATGGCAAAGCAAGTCAGCCATGAACCATTCATGAGGTATCAGGGTCTGGCCCAGCATTTACAGCTTGTAATTGAAGTTTCAAGAGAACCTGGTGATTAACAGAGCAGTGGAAGCCTTCATAGCTGGGAGACCTCACACATCATTCAACACCTCCAATTTTACTTTAGTTTTATTCCAGTCACACTCAGATGGCACAGACATCAGTTTCATACAGTAATATTGGTACAAAAATGTAAGGAAAGTAACACGGGTAGTTGACTGATCAATTGACCAACAGTAGAACCATGGGCGTACCCAGGATCAAAACTAGGGGGGGGCAAGCCAATGTCGTATCTTATACAGGTTACATCATATACACTGTACATTATCCTGCATATTAGGTATGGAGCATTAGAACTGTTGTATATTGTATAATACAGCAGTGTATGCGACACTACGCTGTATATACCATATATTATACATGGCAGTCGCGCTCATGTCAGGAGCGGTACCAGCAAGTCCGAGGATTGCAGTGCGATCCTCGCATGAGTTATACGGCCGTCTGTCTATGCCCTTGTTATAATAATACTGAAATATTAATCTATTATTAAAGTATTAAGGAGCTCACAAGTAAAAAAAAGCCCCCTACCTCCCCTGTCCCCCACCCACACCCCAACAGCCCATTGTCTCACATGCACCCCTTAGTGTTCTGTCCCACTGACCCCACGATACCCCCATCCTCTCACATGCACCCCTCAGTGCTCTGTTGCCCCTCCCCACTTCAGCCCCCACAATACCCCCATCCTCTCACAGTAAACCCCCAGTGCCTTAGCCCCACAATACCCCCATCCTCTTAATTCAACCCCAGTGACCTGTCTACCCTCCCTCACAATACCCCATCCTCTCACATCAACCCCTGTGCGCCAGCCCCCACAATATCCCCATCCTCTCACATTCACCAACCAGTGCCCTGTATCCCCTCCCCCACAATACCCCCATCCTCTCACATTAACCCCCCCAGTGCCCTAGCCCCCACAATACCCCCATCATCTTACATTCACCAACCAGTGCCCTGTATCCCCTCCCCCACAATACCCCATCCTCTCACATTCATTCTCTGTGCCCTGTTGCCCCTCCCCCACTTCAGCCCCCACAATACCCCCATCTCACATTAACCCCCCCCAGTGCCCTAGCCCCACAATACCCCATCCTCTCACATTAACCCCCCAGTGCCCTAGCCCCCACAATACCCCATACTCTTACATTCACCCCAGTGCCCTGTATCCCTCCCCCACCATACCCCCATCCTCTCACATTAACCCCCCCAGTGCCCTAGCCCCACAATACCCCCATCCTCTTACATTCACCCCAGTGCCCTGTACCCCTCCCCCACAATACCCCCATCCTCTCACATTAACCCCCCAGTGCCCTAGCCCCCACAATACCCCCATCCTCTTACATTCACCCCAGTGCCCTGTACCCCTCCTCCACAATACCCCCATCCTCTCACATTAACCCCCCAGTGCCCTAGCCCCCACAATACCCCATCCTCTTACATTCACCCCCAGTGCCCTGTACCCCTCCCCCACAATACCCACATCCTCTCACATTCCCCCACAGTGACCATGACATGCCTGAGCAGAATACATTTATTAAATTCCATCCCCTCTTACCATGAAGCTTGCAGGCAGTGGCTGAGGCAGGAGCAGGAAGTGTCCAGTGTGTGCACACAGAGGGCACTAGGACCCAGTGTGGCTGAGACAACCAGAGCCTGCACGGCAGAAAGTGAAACTACAGCTGCTGCCGCCAGGAAGGAAGGAAGAAGCTCCTCTGGTGAGACAGGAGCACCGTACAGGCAGAGGGAGCCGGCATAGTGCTGCTCTCTCCGCTCTCTTTCATTGTGTGCCCCTGCTTCTAGGGGGGGCACCTGCCCCCCCATGCCCCACGGTGGGTACGCCCATGAGTAGAACCTTTTATAACGGCACAGAAGCAGTCAGACATAGACCATGCGTGAGGTATCAGGGTCCGGCCCAGCATTTACAGCTTGAAATTGAAGTTTCAATGAGGACCTGGTGGATAATGGAGCGATGTAAATGTAAGATACCCAAGCGAGGTAGTCATGGGCGAGCTTCATTCCCCACTCGCTCTGGCATCCTACAGACAAGGGTTGTCTCAGTCCTGGTGTGCCAGCAGTCCTTTTCTGAGTCCAGGAATCCCTCTTCAGAAACCAGGGCAGCAAACAGTCCAGGAGACACATGGTAAATAGAAACCAAACTTTTACTTAGTGTGAGGCAGTGACCAGTGTTACCTGTAGGGGTCATTGTTTGTTCTCCCCAGGATGTGCACGTAGGCATATGGAGGCCATAGGAGTGCATGGCAGTCACGGGCGTAGCTGTGTGTAAGGTTCTATGTATATATTCCTGAAACTCAGTTTGTTCGTCAGCCATTTTACTTTCTGTCTTGCTGCAGCTATCTTGCCCTCAGTCAAAATGGAGTTTCCAGCTTGCATGTTCCCGCCCTGATTCTCTCCTTTGCTTCTTAAGCAGCCACAGCTGAGCAATCAGTGCTTCAGAATCTAGCCTGCAGTGAACCTGTGACTTGACTCCTGTAAGCCTTGGACCTTGTACTCCAGCTATTCCTACTGAGGAACTCTGAAGCACTTGTGGACTCTGAACCCTGCTCTTTGAAAGACCCACGTTTGCATGGACTTACGGTAACAGAGAAGAAGATCCTGAATCTGTATTGGAGAGTGATTGCTGAGCTTGGATTACTCTGGCCTGCTGTGTCTCCTGTTTCTGTGTCTGCAAACTGTGTGACTATTTCTGCCAACTTGTATGAAGTAATACAGGACTTTTCTATATCAAACCTGTGTCTCATGTATGTTCATCGCACCCAAGCACAAGACGCTATATGAACTGTACTACATACATTACAAGATTCTGAAGCCAAAACGTTAGTGTCTGCTGGGTCTGGAAGGCTGTGTCTACTGTGGATATCAGACGTCCGGTTGTACTTTCTGTGATGACAGTGGTTGTGACTTCTCACAACCATTCCAGGTGAGCAATTCCCTTAAGTTTTTTCTTTTTTGCAGTGTTACCACAGGTAAACACTATTGTTTTTTTTTTTTCTCCTTTCTTTTCTCTTTTTTGTCTGCTGTAACTCTGGATATCAGATGTCTGGTTGAAACTTTCTGTGATGATAGTGGTTGTGACTTCTCACAACCATTCCAGGTGAGCAGTTCCCTTAATTTTTTTTTCTCTCTGCAGTGTTGCCACAGGTGAACACTATTGTTTTTTTTTCTCTCCTCTTCTTCCAGTAATCCTGTCTTAAAAGATCTGGAAAATGGAGGCCCGCATAAAGGAACTTTGCGGAGTGACTGATAATATCCTTGCAGATTTGCAGAATATAAAGACCCGTTTTACAAATCTACAGGACCTCAATAATCACAATTTGCAAGTGGTTGGACAGACTACCCAGGATTTGCGAGCCAGGATTGAGGTTCTAGAGGGGCGAGTCCAGGCTCCTGCCGTAGCCCCGAGTGCTGGGATTCCCAAGTTGCCCCCTTTTCGTTTTGGCGGTGAACGTGAGAAATTCAGGGGATTTATTAATCAATGCAATCTTTTTTTTTCTGCACATGCTTCACAATTTCCCACTGAACGATCTAAGGTGCTTACTATAATTATGTTGCTTACCAACAAGGCTTTAATGTGGGCAAACCCTCTGATTGAGACTGAGGATGATTGTTTGAATCACCTTGATGATTTTATTTCAGCCATGGGGCAGGTGTTTGATGACCCCAATCGAGGTGCAACAGCTGAAGCAGCCATGTTAGCTTTGCGCCAAGGTAAGCACTCGGTAGCTGAATATGCCTTGGATTTCAGGAGATGGGCCCTTGATACCACCTGGGACAGTTCCGCCAAAAAATCTATTTTTCGAAAGGGGTTATCTCCACTGATTAAGGATGAACTTGCTCGTGCCGACCCTCCCACTGCGTTAGGTGACTTTATTAACTACTGCATCCGTATTGATACTCGTCTGACTGAACGCAGGCAAGAGAGATGGTTCGAAAGCAATCGTACTAACCTTTTCCTACCTTCCTCTCCAGCTAAGGAACCTTTGAGTAGGATTACACGGGAACCTGAACCTGAACCCATGCAGGTAGACTCTTTACAACGACGGGTTAGTGATGCACGCAAGGAACATCGTTTTAAGGAGAATCTATGTTTCTATTGTGGTAAGTCAGGGCACTTCATTATAAACTGCCCCAGCCGTTCTCGTAAGACTACTGCAGCACTCATTCATTGTGAGTGTTGCGAGAGGGGATCTGTCAGGTCCGAGCCTCAGGCTCCAGAGAGATCTGCAGCAACAGATCTTGATTTCTCGGACTTAAACTCCGTTACCTCTGAGGACATTGACTGTGTAAACGCTGCCATTTTTCAAGTTTCCTCAGCGGTGTCCCAGCTGAGTTGTAAGAAAAACAATTCTCATTGCTTTCTTTCCATCAAACTCTGGGTTGACTCAGCTTGGGTGTCTAGCTCTGCTATGATCGACTCAGGGGCAAGTGGAAATTTTATGGATGTCTCCTTTGCTCTGAAACAGGGAATACGTTCAGTGAAGAAGGCTACTCCAGTACAGATGGAAACTGTGGATGGCTCCCTGCTGACCTCTGGACCAGTGGATCAGGAAACAGAGCCTTTGAGGGTTCTTATGGGTAAAGATCATCAAGAGAAACTGTCCTTTATGCTTATCTCTTCTCCCCACTTTCCCATTATTCTAGGGCTACCATGGCTGCAGGCTCAGAATCCTACCATTAACTGGGAGACCAAGGAATTACACTTTCCAGAGAAACAGATGAGTTCAAAAGTTTCAGCTTGCTCTGTTCCTAAAGGAATCATGTCAGTCCCTGAACTACCAGCTGTATACCAGGACTATGTGGATTTATGTGACAAGAAGAACGCTGACCAGCTTCCTCCTCACCGTCCATATGATTGTCCAATTGAATTATTGCCTGGAGCAGAGATACCTTTTGGTAAGATCTACCCCCTGGCGGGGCCAGAGCTAAAGGCTTTAAAGGATTACATAGATGAAAATCTAGCCAAGGGCTTCATACGCCCCTCTTCATCTCCTGCAGGTGCACCCATCTTCTTTGTAAAGAAGAAAGATGGATCTCTGAGACCATGCGTAGACTATAGGGAACTCAATAAGGTTACTATTAGAAACCGTTATCCATTGCCTTTAATCCCTGAGTTATTGGAGAGAGTGCGACATGCCAAAATTTTTTCTAAACTAGATCTTCGTGGGGCCTATAACTTAGTCCGTATTAGACCTGGGGATGAATGGAAGACTGCATTCAGGTCACGCTATGGACACTTTGAATATCTAGTTATGCCTTTTGGTCTGAGTACCGCCCCAGCCACTTTCCAACACTTGGTGAATGACATCTTCAGGGATCTCCTAGATACATTCGTGGTAATTTATTTGGATGATATTCTAATTTTTTCTAACTCCACAGAGGAACATCATGGACATGTGAGAATGGTCTTGGAACGTCTAAGACAAAATCATCTTTACATCAAAGTTGAAAAGTGTGAATTCCATAGGACCGAAATTCAATTTCTGGGGTATGTACTGTCTACACAAGGAATTAGTATGGATGGAAGCAAAACCCAAGCCATCAAGGATTGGCCAAGTCCTAGAAATGTGAAGGAGGTACAGCGCTTCATCGGGTTTGCCAACTTCTATAGACGTTTCATTAGAAATTTCTCTGAGGTAGTGTCACCTATCACTCAACTTACCCGGAAAGAGTCTAGGTTTTCCTGGACTCCCCAAGCCCAGGAAGCATTTTCCCGTCTAAAAGATAAATTTACCACTGCACCTATCCTAGTACATCCCAACCCCGAGCTTGCCTTCATAATAGAGGTGGATGCTTCAGACTGTGCCGTTGGAGCTATACTCTCTCAGAGAACAGGTGAGAAGAATGTCTTGCATCCCTGTGCCTTCTTTTCCCAGCAGTTGTCTTTGGCTGAGAGGAACTACGATGTGGGCAATAGAGAGTTGTTGGCCATTATTGCCGCCTTCAAAGAATGGAGACACCTTCTTCAGAGAGCTGCACAGCAAATAGTCGTCCTGACAGACCATCGTAACCTTGAGTTTATCAGGTCGGCTAAGTGCCTGACTCCTCGCCAGGCTCGCTGGAATCTTTTCTTAAACCAATTTAATTTTATCATCTCTTATAGACCAGGATCGCGCAATGGAAAGGCTGATGCACTCTCTAGGATTTACTCAGCAGAGACACGTCCAATTACTCCTCCTAAGACTATTCTTCCTGACTCTAGATTCCTAGGAGTAATTCATAATCAAGACCTACTTAAGGACATCAAGGAAGCATACCATGCGGATTCCTTTTTGGCACAACCCCCAAGGGACGTAAGTCTTGTCTTTAAGAATGGTGTGTGGATTCAGGGACAACGCCTGTATATTCCTGAAACAGTCAGATTGAGAGTATTGCAACTCATTCACGATTCCAAGATAGCTGGGCATAGAGGAATTCTAAAGACACAGGAATTTCTTTCTCGTTTCTTTTGGTGGCCCACTTGCAGGAAGGATGTTTTGAATTATGTCACTTCATGTGAGGTCTGTGCAAGATGCAAAACACCTCGCTCCTCACCAACTGGTCTGTTACAGCCTCTTCCCACCCCGTCCCGCCCGTGGGGATCCATTTCTATGGACTTCATTGTGGAGTTACCAACCTCTCAGGGAAGAACACCATTCTAGTGGTGGTTGACCGTCTAACAAAGGCAGCTCATTTTATCCCTTGTGTCGGCTTACCCACTGCAAAACAGACATCAGATTTGATGATTAAAGATGTGTTTCGCTTACATGGAGTACCGGATGAGGTTATTTCGGATCGAGGGGTGCAATTCACTTCTAGGTTTTGGCAAAATTTCTGTGCAGCATTGGACATTAAAGTAAACCTTTCTTCTGCTTTTCATCCCCAGACTAATGGACAGACCGAACGAACCAATCAAACCCTGGAGCAGTATCTCCGCTGCTTTATCTGCCACCTACAGGATGATTGGGTGGATCTACTTCCATTAGCTGAGTTCTCTTAAACAACTCTCAGAGTGCCTCCACTAAACAGTCTCCTTTTTACTCTAATCTAGGTTATCATCCTAACATTCTACCACGATTTCCCATAGAAACGCCTTTACCAGCAGTGGCTGAAAGAATCACGTCTTTACAGAAGAATATGGATCTTCTAAAGGAGAATCTGGAATCGGCTCAGGAAAGGTACAAGAAAGCAGCAGATAAATTTCGTAAACCTGCACCAGCTTTCAAGGTAGGAGACCTGGTCTGGCTGTCAACCAGAAATCTTAAGTTAAGGATTCCATCGTCTAAGTTGGGACATAAGTACATTGGACCCTATAAAATCAGTAAAATTATAAGTGCCGTTGCTTGTCGTCTTCAACTGCCCAGAACTATGAGAATCCACCCTGTCTTTCATGTATCCCTACTAAAGGCTGCGACACCCAATACGTTTCCTGGACGTTCTTCTCCTTGCCCTGACCCAGTGCTAGTCGATGGTCAGGAAGAATTTGTGGTGGAAAGGATTTTAGATTCCAGGTTGTATAGAAATCAGTTACAATATCTGATTAAATGGCAGGGCTACCCAGTGGAGAACAACTCATGGGAACCGGTCAATAACGTTAATGCTCCTCGCTTGCTCCGTCAGTTTCATCAGAGGTACCCACACAAGCCTGGTCTGAGGTCATCCGGAGGTTGTCCTTAAGGGGGGAGTAATGTAAGGTTCTATGTATATATTCCTGAAACTCAGTTTGTTCGTCAGCCATTTTACTTTCTGTCTTGCTGCAGCTATCTTGCCCTCAGTCAAAATGGAGTTTCCAGCTTGCATGTTCCTGCCCTGATTCTCTCCTTTGCTTCTTAAGCAGCCACAGCTGAGCAATCAGTGCTTCAGAATCTAGCCTGCAGTGAACCTGTGACTTGACTCCTGTAAGCCTTGGACCTTGTACTCCAGCTATTCCTACTGAGGAACTCTGAAGCACTTGTGGACTCTGAACCCTGCTCTTTGAAAGACCCACGTTTGCATGGACTTACGGAAAAGTAAGTGCTAGCCTTGGACATGTTGGCCAAGGCAGATGTAGGGAATACCCCTGGACGGACTGTGAAACGAAAAAGGCCTTGTATTATGTATTGCATAACGGAAATTAAGCTAATCACTTTTTGTAAATTTTGGACCATTGCTGTGAAGAACTGCATTTAAAGAAGACTTGTGTTTGAACTTGTGGGTCATTGCCTCATCACTGCACAAGGTTCAACCGGTGCACAACATGAAATGGTGGTCGTTAAAATTTACAAGCCCGTTAACCCCTTTACCCCCAAGGGTGGTTTGCACTTAATGACAAGCGCCAATTTTACAATTCGACCACTGTCTCTTTATGAGATTTAAAACTCGGAACGCTTCAACGATCTTCGCAATTTGAAATCTTTTCTCAATTTCTTCAATATAACTTGCTTTTTTTTTTGAAAAAAACGCAAAAATGGTGAAAATTTTGAAAATTTGCAATTTTCAAATTTTGATTTTTTTTATTCCCTAAAACAGGAAATACACCAAAATAGTTAATAAATAACATTTCCCACTTCTCTTTACACACCATTTTTGGAACCAAAATTTTTTTTCTTAGGAAAAAGGGGTTAAAATTGACCACGATTTCTCATTTTTGCAACAAAATTAACAAAGCCATTTTTTTTAGGGACCACCTCACATTGAAGTCACTTGGGGTCTAAGGCAGAAAATCCCCAAATGAACCATTCTAAAAACTGCACCCCCAAAGGTACTCAAAACCATTCAAAAGTTTTTAACCCTTCAGTGCTTCACAGGAGCTGAAGCAACGTGGAAGAAAAAATGAACTTTAACTTTTAGTCACAAAAATTATTTTTACAAACTTTTTTTATTTCACAAGGTAAAAGGAAAAAGGGACAAAAAGTAGATTGTGAGCCATCCGGGCAGGTACCTCTCCTACTGTACCATTCGAACTTGTATTGTCTAAATTCTGTATTGTTATTTATTAGTATACCCCACCTCACTGTAAAGCCCATGGATTAAATGGCGCTATAAAAAAAATAATATTAATAATAATAAATTTTTGGCAATTTCCCTGATATGCCAATACCCCCAATTTGGAAAACTACGTTTGGGCACACGGCAGAGCTCGAAGTGAGGGAGCGCCATTTGACTTTTTCAAACTAAAATTGGCTGAATTGAGATTGGACGCCATGTCGCTTGATACCCCTGATTCACCCAAACAGTGGAAACCCCCCCACACGGACACCATTTTTTGGAACTAGACCCCCGGGAACTATCTAACGTTGTGAGCACTTTGAACCCCCAAAAGTGTTTTCCAAAAGTTATAATGCCTGGTGTGAAAAAAAACAAAGCCTTTTCCACAAAAATGATTTTTTAGCCCAAATTTTTGATTTTTTCCCAAGGAAAATACCCAAAAGTTGGTGCCCAATTTTCCGAGTCCACGATACCCCATAAGGGGGGGGGAAACTTTAGGCGCACGGCAGGGCTTGGAAAGATAAAACGTTTTGGAAGAGACGGATGGCGTCATGTTTCCATTTGCAGGCCCCAAATTTGGCCTAAACGTGGAAACCCCCCCAATGACCCCATTTTGGAAACTAACCCCCTAAGGAACTTAACTAGGTCTGTATGCACATTTGAACCCCCAAGTCTTCACACATTAAAAATGCCCCGGCAAAAAATAGAAAATCCTATTTTTTTCCCCAAAAATTATCTTTTAGTCACCAATTTTTTATTTTCCCCAAGGTAACGGAAAATTGCCAAAAAAATTTTGTTGTCCATTTTTCCGAGATGCGATAACCCATATGTGGGGGAGAACCACTGTTGGTTGCACAGCAGAGCTCGAAGGAAGGAGCACCATTGACTTTTTCCACCCAAAATTTTCTGGAATTGAGATTGGAACGCCATTGCATTTGGGAGCCCAAAGTGCCTTAAACAGGAAAAACCCCCACAAGACCCCATTTTTGGAAACTAGACCCCTTAAGGAAAATTAACAGATCTTGGTGACAATTTGAACCCCCAAGTGCTTCACCCAAGTTTAAACGTAAGCAAAAAATTAAAAAAAAACATAATTTTTCCCACAAAATGATCTTTTAAACCCAAAATATATTTCCCAAGGTAACAAACCCCAAGTTATTGTGCAATTTGCCTGAACCTTTATCCATATGTGGGTAAACCGCCGTTTGGGCAGGCAAAGCTCGGAAGGAAGGAGCGCCTTTACTTTTTCAAAGCGAATTGGCTGGATCCATTCTTGTTTGGAGAGCTCCTGACTGCCTAAACAGTGGAAACCCCCCACAAATGACACCATTTTGGAATCTAACCCCCAAGGAACTTACAGATGTGTGGTGAGAACTTTGAACCCCAGGTGTTTTCACTAAATTTAAACGCCCGAGCATGAAAATAAAAAATCATATTTTTTCCACAAACAGAATTTTTAGTCCCCAACTTTTATTTCCCAAGGTAACAGGAAATTGACCCCAAAAGTTGTCCAATTTGTCCGATACGCTTATTTCCCTATATGTGGGAGAAAAAACTGTAGGGCACACGTCGGGGGCCGGAAGGGAAGATGACGTTTTGGTTGCAGACTTTGATGGAAGGTCTGGGCTCACTCGCATTGGGGAAACCGGGTTGCTTAAACAGGGAAACCCCACAAGTACCCGAAATTTGGAAAAAGACCCCCCCAAGGAACTTACTAATGTGTGGTGAGCACTTTGAACCCCAAGTGCTTCACAAAGTTTATAACACAGCCGTAAAAATAAAAAATTTTTTTTTTTATAAAAAATATTTTTTTTTTTTTGCCACAAATTTTATTTTCCCAAATAACAGAAGACATTGGACCCCAAAGTTATTGTGCAATTTGCCTGGTATGCTAAAACCCCCATGTTGGGTAAACAAATGCTTGGCCATGGAGGCTCAGAAGGGAAGGACAACGGTTTGACTTTTTCAACGCAAAATTGGTGGAATGAGATCTGACGCCAATCCAATTTGGAGAGCCCCTGACACCAAACATGGAAACCCCCCAATTCTAACTCCAACCCTAAACCCAACACCACCCCAACCCTAGTCCCCAAAACCCCAACCAAACCCTAAACCACAAACCTAACCCTAACACACCCCTAATCCCAACCCAAACCTAACTTTAGCCCCAACCCTAACTTTAGCCCAACCCTAATCCTAACCCAAAGGGAAAATGGAAATAAATCATTTTTTTATTTTATTTTTAAAAAGGGGGGTTTGATTACTATTTATAGCGGGTTTTTATGTTTGGCATTTTTGTCACCAAAAGACCTTTTATTGCAAAAAATAGGTTTGCATCACCACATTTGAGAGCTATAATTTTTGCCTATTTTGGCCCACAAGTCAAGTGAGGTCATATTTTTTGGATGATTGACTTTTATTGGTACCATTTTTTTGGGGACGTGACATTTTTTTCGCTTTTTATTTAGAAAAATTTTTTGGGGGGGTTAGAATGAACAAAAATTAGCAATTCATGAATTTCTTTTGGGCGGGGGCTTTAAAACCGTTCCGCGTGGGTAAAGTTATATGCAGTTTTATTCTTCGGGTTAGCAGATTACGCAATCTTCATTTATGTCATTTTTTATGTTTTGGCGCTTTTAACTAAAAACAATTTTATATTCAAAAATAATTATTTTTTCATCGCTTATTCTCGACTATACTTTTTTTTT